>CM038671.1:637187805-637787805 GCA_021605145.1 Aegilops bicornis | reverse complement strand
TGCGCCGCCAGTAGCGAGCCAGGCGGTCGGGTGGGGCGCGACACGGCTATACCAGCCGGATCAGATCGAGCTCGGGGAGGGGTCAACCTTGGGCCAGCGGCAGTCGGGCGCCGCGCCGCGTGCGAGCAGCGCTCTGGGCCAGCGCCTAGAGCATGCACGCCAAGTGTTCGATACAATGCCGTGGCATGCTACAGGTCACAGGTGAGGTTGGCAAGCAACAGAACTAGGTTAGAGATAGAGGGAAATTCAAGGGACAAGATGGTTTGGTCAGGTGGCCAAGTTCACAATGCCAACAACAACTCATGTCAAATCAGTTCATGCCCTCTAGGTGTTTAACAAAATGCCACAGGCACCTAGGCATTTCTTGGAGTGGCCAATACTTCCAGATCAGTGTCTCCTTGGATGCACAAGAGGGTGGTGAGGTTAGTTTGTGAAAAGCACAAACTTGCTAGTGCAAGTTTTGTAGAACTTCAAATCTGGACAGGAGGTGGATGGCACTATAACATGAACCAAAAATGATCAAATGAGTGCGTGCTCCTAGACTTAGGGGTTTTGCATGGAGGACTACAAGTAGGAGAAAGAATCTAGGGCCAAAGAGCAAGCAAGACTATGGTTGCTGTACAAATCATCATGTTGGACCAGAATGGAGATGAGGTTTATTCACTCAAAAATATCAAATAACATCCCTGGATTTTTGCACAAAGTGGAATCATATGCTGCTACTAACATCCCATAATTTTGGTGAAAGCTAGAAAGAAATATATAAAAGGGTTGTAGTGTAAAATTGTCCACTGGACCAGAGAAGAAAAACATGTGTAGCACTCAAAATATGCAATGAATGAAATATATTATTGCACAAAAGTGATTTAGAGACATCACATGACATCTCCAAATTTTGGTTGGATTTTTAGTTAAGTTCATCAACTGGTTGTAGTACAAAAAGGAGCTCCAAAACTTAAAACAAGTCATTTTAATGAATAAAGCTCAGGGTGAAATAATTTAATAAATAAATCTACTGATTGAGAGATGTTTCTAAAGAGAGGGCATATAAGTCCAATATGTTTTGGAAGGACCCACTTGGGAAAAACTCCTTAATATTAAAAGAAAAGTTTTGAAATCCACAGAGATATTCTTGCAGGCAAAAAATTTAAAATCTTTGCAAAATTTTAATAACTAAAACCTGGTTAAATTTTTGGGGTGTTACAATTACTACCCCCCTTAAGAAAAATCTCGTCCTCGATATTTGCTAAGAGCCGTTGAGAAAAACAAATACTCCATATGCGTCCGAGCGGTTGTGAGTCTTCTGCCGTGGTGCTGCGTGAATAAAAATAAACTACGTAGTGAGGGGATAAATGATGCAGCAACTCGGGGAAAAGAAATCTCATTCTAGGATTCTCTTCGCGGTTACACATGTTAATCTCAAGGAGAACTACTCATATAAGCAGGAACTGAAATACTCGACTTGTCGCACAAATTTAAGGTACTAAGCATAAGTTACAACGTAATATTAAATGCTGAACTAACAAACACGACAGTGACGTCTAAAATGAGAATGGTAACTGGACAGGGTCTCGAGAAAATGTCTCCGGCAATGGAATATACTCCTCTTCTATCGGAGGAAGTGGATTGACCAGTTGATGTATGCGTCTCTCCGGGTCGGGCCTCAGTGTCTGCCGATGGCAATCTGAGGGTTCAAATCAGCGAGACTCTGGAGATAATCCATTACTCGCTGGTTCAAATATTCTTGAGCGAGGATGTACTGGATAAGGTTGGCTAGTACTGGGTCTCTCTCAATCCGTCCACCGGGAAAAGTTGTTACTCCTCCGGGTGCTGCACGACTCGGAAAGTAAAAATATCCTTGCTCGCGGGCATAGGGTACTGCGGATCGAAGACGAGCAGTCGCTTCTTTTGCAGCAGCTTCTATGGCTAAGTGTGGGGTTGGCATAGATTTCCCCAGAAGGAAACTTCCGTTGGATCTTGATTGGAGTCTACGGGAGGGATGTGTACTGCTGCCCAATATTCCGAAGTGGAAGGGGTGATTCTTGATTTGAACAGCTCGTCTTTGGGGTGGTAGGTAGAACCCATGGTACCGCGAGTAAAGTCCCACAATATTTTGACAAAGCTGCACTGGAGTTGCATCCGGGGTTCTCGTGTAAATACTAGGGCTCGACATGGCAAGAAATGGTTGTGAGAGTGGTGCACGAGGTGAGGGGTGCTGGGTAAGGTCACAAGGTGGCCTTCTTATAAAACATCTGGGCTGGTTTATTTACCGTGGTGAAAGGTAATAAATATGCCAAATCACCTCCAAGAATCGGGATCAGTGTCGGGGATACATATATCTAATAAAGAGACGTGTTACTGTGGGTGTCATCGGGGTTGGTCTTGGTAGTTGTGCCCGGAAAATGTGCAACTATGTGCTGACAAAACACGCAAGGTTACTATTAAAACAGAGGCACAACGACAGGCTGCGCTTACTCTCAAGGTTACATGATTACAAGTGAGGATATACTGAGACTAGGTACCACTCGTACGGCTTAGTCTACCTTGTTTACGTCTAAACGGGCGTGCCTGGTGGATGTCGAGGCTTCTCCAGGTGTCTCACTATCGGGATTAGCCGGAGATGGTGGAGGAACTGCAGGGTCGGGGTAGCTATGATGACCATCGCGGGGATTGTTGGCCACAATCATGTTGGAGTGTGCTCCCAAAAGGCGACGAAGCACTTCTGGCGTCATCAAGGCATCTCGGTTGGCGGCTGGAGCTGACCTCAGGGTCTCAATCGGGTGTCCGAACAGAACGACTGGGTTGTCGGCGTCGGCCTCGGTTTCTCTGCTTACCGGGGCTCGGCGAACCAGCTCTCCTCGAGCTGTGATCAGATCAATAGTGATTTGATCGAACAATGCCTCTAGTGCACTTACATAGTGCACTAGGTGCAACAATGCGGGATCCGTCTCGTGATCTCCGTTGGCAACTTGGGGTGGTCTACCATACCCTTCACGCCTGGGGTAGTAGTAGAACGAGCGACAGTTAACTCTGGGCGACAACTGCCGGAGTTGAACTATAGCCTCTCGAGCAGCTAGCTGGATGGCTTGTGGCTCAAAGGAAGTTGTTCTTCCGGTGAACCTGTAGGGGCGTTCTGGCGATGCACTTTCACCGTAGATGTGCACAAAGGGCCCAAAATTGACGGCTTTCACCGCCCATGGGTCCTTGGTACACAACATATTCTGGGGGTTCTTCTAACGCGTAGGCACGACGGGTGAGGTTTGCGGGTATGGTCACGAAACCTCCAAGATTGGTTGCTGTGGTCTCATTGTGCACTATGAGACCAAGCATTGTGGTTAGGTTGGGGAAAGAGGCTGTGTTGAGCTGGGTTGAGGCTAGCGTGCCCTTTTATAGAAAAGGGGACGGAGTCTTCCTTCGCACGCTTGCGAATGAGACATTTTTTCCATCGGTTACTGGTGTGTGATCGACAGGCTAGGCGGATAGGTTGGGCACCGACTGCCAAATGTGTCGGGGTGACTGTGTGGCTATCTTGCACGGGAAGCTTGGCTGGGGTCTGGTTATGTCTGGTAGGTTGTTTTTCCTAAGTTTATCGACCTGGCTGGGATAGGATTAGCCAATGGTCAGCCTGGCTCTGATACCAAGTTTGTGTGGACCGATTCTTCGGGTATTAATTCCCAGAAAATGGCCCTTGTGCTCATCAGCCCCAGGATTACTGTTAGCTGATGAGGCACCAACTTGATACAGAAACTCCATGCAAAACACAAAATATGTGGCACAAGACCATTCTGGTCTGTGAGTACAACAAATGGTTTCTAGCGGTTGACGGCGGAAGCGGGTTGTAAATCATCAGTGTCCATGGGACTCCATTTCCCACAGGAACAGCTGACCAGGCTAACTCCTATCTTCACGACGCTGCTATCACCGTTGCTTGGGTTCCGGGGCTGTCAACACGGTCGCTCCTTTCCGCGCAAGAAATCTTGCCAAGACAATAGCCAGGGACAAGCCAGTGAGTACTTTGAATGTACTCACAAACATTATGAACACAGGAACAATATCAACGATATTCCGAAATATTTATGCTCATGACATCAGTCACAAAAGGTAAATAAAACTCTGATGCGTGCAAGCATGTTATTTATGAAAATGCAAATACATAATAATAATAAAAGGCACCGATCGGGCGTCTGAAGCAACGCCACATAAAGGGCTTATAAATTAAATGCCACGGTCGGGCGTCTCAGCGACACCACATAAAGGGCTTTAAAAGAAATGCCACGTTCGGGCGTCTGAGCGACACCACATAAAGGGCTTTAAAAGAAATGCCACAGTCGGGCGTCTGAGCGACACCGCATAAAGAGCTTTAAAAGAAATGCCACGATCAAGGCCCGAGCGACACCACATAAAGGGCTTTAAAAGAAATGCCACGATCGGGCCCGAGCGACACCACATAAAGGGCTTTAAAAGAAATGCCACGGTCGGGCGTCGAGCGACACCACATAAAGGGCTTTAAAAGAAATGCCACGGTCGCGTCTGGCGACACCACATAAAGGGCTTTAAAAGAAATGCCACGGTCGAAGCGTCTGAGCGACACCACATAAAGGGCTTTAAAAGAAATGCCACAGTCGGGCGTCTGAGCGACACCGCATAAAGGGCTTTAAAAGAAAAACAAACATAGTGAATATCCAGGAGGTAGAACCGTCCCAGGGATATTCGATAATACCAATAATATCATGGGTTAGTACACAACAAAATAATAATCACCATTACCACATGTCGCAAGTCGTAATATCAGTTCTGATTTAAGAGTTTCACCTCCGAAGACCGACACTAAGACCGACACTTGACCCATCCCAGACTGTAATCCTTAACCATGGACACGGCTATTCGAATAGGTTTAATCTCTACAGAGGGTGTACTCTTTACCCACGGGTAACGGATTCCTTTAGTCCATTGTGACTAATTCCATCTACGGTCTTTTTGTTGAAAACACACCTAACTTGCACACACCAGCTTAACTCAGACGTGTCTGGAATCACCCACGACACCTGTCAAGCAAACTCTAAGTGGGGAGGCTACAACCTCGCGTAGCATGGGATCAAATTTATATTATTGGCGCTCTAAGGGGTGGCCTCCCTCTCGGTCTCAACCGGAAACACCTATGCCCCGGACCAGGTGGCCTGCCTACCAGCTACAACCGGTATCTTCCACCTGGCCTCTCTGCAGACGGTGTGTGCTAGAAAGAGGTTGACAACTTATCGAACCGTACTCTACTTGTTGTAGAGACGAGTGGTAGTACTGAAACAAGTATGGGGGTTATCGAACAAGACCCGAGCTAGGGTCGACTCAGAGGTTTATAAATTTCCTGCATGACATGTATAATGAAAATAATTCAACCAATGTAATCACCGCTCACTACACCTTATCGTGCCATACCGACATAACTGCTCCGACGGAGACCGGCGACAAACTCATGCCTACCCAAGGCAGAGGTTTTCCGGACTTCTTCCTCGCATGCATGCAAGGCACATGAGGATGATTATCGTCACAAGTGTGTTCATTCCCAACAGCATGGAAGTCACTAATATGCATCCATGCACATGATCATATCACATGAAATAACGAGTCCTCCGAAATGAGGTGATGTTATAAATGTGTCAACGAACACACAAAAGTATTATGCAGGGGTTCAGAATGCTTGCCTTTAGGTCACGGGAAGGCAGGGTGCATTTCAAACTCTTGAAATAATTCTCCTCTCTTCAAAAATCCTATTTTGAAAATATAAAATAATTAACACACAAAAATAAAAACAGCACAAAAGTTGTTTTGAAACTTTTTCAAATAAATCTTAAAATAAACTAGACAATATTTGAAAGAGGTAGGAAAAAGAATCAATTTAATTGGAGTTGTATTTAAAAAGATACAGCAGGTCAAAGTTTGGTCAAAATCTGGTTTTAAACTAAAACAGAAAAGAAAATGTTTTAAAAGAAAAACACGTCGAAGGCGTATTCGGAAAAAGGCGCTTCCACTTACTCCTGCGTGGACAGGCGCTGAGTCACTGACGGTGGGCCTGCCTGGCCCACTGGTCAGGTTTGACCAGCCACGCGCGCGTCGTTCCCCTCTGACCGAACAAAGGCGGAGCTCCGACAAGGATTTGCCGGCAAACGGGGGCGTCCCTTGGTGATCTGAGGACATGGGTGTGCTCTGGGGGTCGAGACGAGTCTATGGGTACCCGCCATGGTCGCCGATGTGGACGGAGTCGCCGGCGACGAGCTTCGCAGCGGAGGAGGCGTTCGGGTGGATAGTGGGTTTGGGGCAACGGTGGTTTCCGACCAAAATCGAGCGTGGGGTTGCACTCACGAGAGGGAGGGAGAGCTCTCGGTGGAGAGACTGGAGAGGGAGAGGCACTGGTGGCGACGGAATCGGCCGGAACTAGGCGGCGACCGAACCGGCCGGACTCGGGGAAGAAGGCCTTCCCCTCTTCGACTGCTGGCCGCGGTAGCTCTAGGGTGATCATATGAGGCTGCTCGAGAACTCGATTGAGCTCCGGGGCCCTTATATAGGCGGTGGAAGTCGGTTCCGAGGCGGCCGGTGATAAGGACGAAGGCGAACCATCTTTCTGTAGCAATGGCGACGTGGCGGCGACGCGCGCTAGGGGACGAAGCTGCGATTGAGCTGGAGATGCTTAAGGGGGCAGCTGGCGAGCGGAGGAGGTTTGGGCAGCGCCGTCCATGGATGCGGCCGCAAGCGTGCCGCCAAGAAGCTTGCTGAGGCGCCGCTGTAGCGAGCCAGGGGCGGTCGGGTGGGGCGCGACACAGCTATACCAGCGGATCAGATCGAGCTCGGGGGGGGGGGGGGAGGGGTCAACCTGGGATGCGGCAGCTCGGGCGCACGCACGTGCAGAACGCGCGCTCTGGCCACGCCCAGAGCATGCACGCCAAGTGTTCAATACAATGCCGTGGCATGCTACAGGTCACATGTGAGGTTGGCAAGCAACAGAACTAGGTTAGAGATAGAGGGAAACTCAAGGGACAAGATGGTTTGGTCAGGTGGCCAAGTTCACAATGCCAACAACAACTCATGTCAAATCAGTTCATGCCCTCTAGGTGTTTGACAAAATGCCACAGGCACCTAGGCATTTCTTGGAGTGGCCAATACTTCCAGATCAGTGTCTCCTTGGATGCACAAGAGGGTGGTGAGGTTAGTTTAGAAAGCACAAACTTGCTAGTGCAAGTTTTGTAGAACTTCAAATCTGGACAGGAGGTGGATGGCATTATAACATGAACCAAAAATGATCAAATGAGTTCGTGCTCCTGGACTTAGGGGTTTTGCATGGAGGACTACAAGTAGGAGAAAGAATCTAGGGCCAAAGAGCAAGCAAGACTATGGTTGCTGTACAAATCATCACGTTGGACCAGAATGGAGATGAGCTTGATTCACTCAAAAATTTCAAATAACATCCCTGGATTTTTGCACAAAGTGGAATCATATGCTGCTACTAGCATCCCATAATTTGGTGGAAGCTAGAAAGAAATATATAAAAGGGTTGTAGTGTAAAATTGTCCACTGGACCAGAGAAGAAAAACATGTGTAGCACTCAAAATATGCAATGAATGAAATACATTATTGCACAAAAGTGATTTAGAGACATCACACGACATCTCAAAATTTTGGTTGGATTTTTAGTTAAGTTCATCAACTGGCTGTAGTACAAAAAGGAGCTCCAAAACTTAAAACAAGTCATTTTAATGAATAAAGCTTAGGGTGATATAATTTAATAAATTAATCTACTGATTGAGAGATGTTTCTAAAGAGAGGGCATATAAGTCCAATATGTTTTGGAAGGACCCACTTGGGAAAAACTCCTTAATATTAAAGAAAAGTTTTGAAATCCACAGAGATATTCTTGCAGGCAAAATTTTTAAACTCTTGGCAAAATTTTAATAACTAAAACCTGGTTAAATTTTTTGGGTGTTAATGTTCGTGCCTAGTTATCTGACTCCGTGAAGGAGAATAAGGGGCTTCGACGCAGCATATTCAGTAAGTGCTTGAGCGAACTTTTAAAAAGAGTTCGGCGAAGAAGCCAGCTAATAGAGTTATGTCTGTAGGTATGCTGACGGGTCGTCCCACAGATGAGATGCCCGGGTCTGCGGGTGATCTTCTACCAGTGCTCTCACAACTGCACGAACAAGTTTGGCAGGTGATGCAAGGAATTGCCCAGGCCTTGTGGCCATCCGTCTCCCTGCTCGAGGGCCTTGGAGAGCTTGCGGAGAAGCTCAAGGGAGCGCGGTGGCGCTTCCAATTATGGAAGATATCGGCCTGCCGTCAAGGTGCCAGGGAAGCCTGGGCCATGGTGAAGATGCGGTATACCAAAGCTGACCCAAACCACATGGCCGAGGTCGGACCTGTTGGGGAACGTAGCAGAAATTCAAAATTTTCTACGCATCACCAAGATCAATCTATGGAGATTCTAGCAACAAGAGAGCAAGGGGAGTGCATCTACATACCCTTATAGATCGCTAAGCGGAAGCGTTACAAGCACGCGGTTGGTGGAGTCGTACTCGCAGCGATTCAGATCGCGGTCGATTCCGATCTAAGCGCCGAACGGACGGCGCCTCCGCGTTCAACACACGTACAGCCCAGGGACGTATCCTCCTTCTTGATCCAGCAAGGGGAGAGGAGAGGTTGAGGGAGAACTCCAGCAGCACGACGACATGGTGGCGATGGAGCTCGTGGTTCTCCAGCAGGGCTTCGCCAAGCACTATGGAGGAGGAGGAGGTGTAGGAGGAGGGAGGGCTGCGCCAGAGAAGAGGTATTGCTGCCCTCCCACCCCTCCACTATATATAGGGGCAAGGGGAGAGGGGGAGGCACACTAGGGTTTCCCCTAGGGGGCGGCGGCCAAGCAGATTGGATCTCCCTAGGGAAAATCCTAGGAGACTTGCCCCAAGCCAAGTAGGTGGAGGCTTGCCTCCCTAGCCGTGTGGAGGCGCCCCACCTCCCCAAGTAACGTGGGAAAGGTGTGTGGGGCGCACCACCCCTTAGTGGGCTGGTTTGCCCCTTCCCTTGGCCCATGAGGCCCTCCAACACTTGCCGGGCTCCCAAACACCTTTCGGTCATGCCGCCATAGCCTGGTACCCCCGGAACACTTCCGGACTCCAATACCCTTCGTCCAATATATCGATCTTCACCGTTGGACCATTCCGGAGCTCCTCGTGACGTCCAGGATCACATCCGGGACTCCGAACTACCTTCGGTAACCACATACTATTTACGATAACAACCCTAGTGTCACCGAACCTTAAGTGTGTAGACCCTACGGGTTCGGGAACCATGCAGACATGACCGAGACACCTCTCCGGCCAATAACCAATAGTGGGATCTAGATACCCATATTGGCTCCCACATGTTCCACGATGATCTCATCGGATGAACCACGATGTTGGGGATTTGATCAATCCCGTATTCAATTCCCTTTGTCTAGCGGTATTGTACTTGCCCGAGATTCGATCGTCGGTATGCCGATACCTTGTTCAATCTCGTTACCGGCAAGTCTCTTTACTCGTTCCGTAACACATCATCTCGTGATCAACCCCTTGGTCACATTGTGCACATTATGATGATGTCCTACCGAGTGGGCCCAGAGATACCTCTCTGTCACACGGAGTGACAAATCCCAGTCTCGATTCGTGCCAACCCAACAGACACTTTCGGAGATACCCGTAGTGCACCTTTATAGCCACCCAGTCACGTTGTGATGTTTGGTACACCCAAAGCATTCCTACGGTATCCGGGAGTTGCACAATCTCATGGTCTAAGGAAATGATACTTAACATTAGAAAAGCTTTAGCATACGAACTACACGATCTTTGTGCTAGGCTTAGGATTGGGTCTTGTCCATCACATCATTCTCCTAATGATGTGATCCCGTTATCAACGACATCCGATGTCCATGGTCAGGAAACTGTAACCATCTATTGATCAACGAGCTAGTCAACTAGAGGCTTACTAGGGACATGGTGTTGTCTATTTACCCACACATGTATCTGAGTTTCCTGTCAATACAATTATAGCATGGATAATAAACGATTATCATGAACAAGGAAATATAATAATAACTAATTTATTATTGCCTCTAGGGCATATTTCCAACATGACCTGTGGGGCCTGACGGGAAAGAGATCCCTGTTAGCTTAGTGTATGGGCAAGTAGAGTTAGCCGCAAAGTATTCCCAACAGTATTGTAGGCTAGACAGCCTGTTGGATGGTATAGAAGAGGAATTCAGTCAGTCTAAGTGACTATGTAATTAAAGTGACATGTATAATGCCTTCTAGCCGGATTGTAAAGCATTTGTCATGGCGCACCTTTTCACTTCAACCTCGGGACCCGATTGTCCGGAGTGTACCCGAATACCCACTTAGTTATATAAGAACCGGGGTATGCGTGGAAACCAGGCGTAGAGGTCATTAGTGCTTGAACAGACAAGTGCCCAACTAGTTATGTCATATTACATGGATAGTAAGAAACATCTTCCAGGGAGAATAGTTCCGTTAAGGGTTCCTCTCCCTGGGTACGCATGCCCTAAAGTGCATGTCCGGACTGCGAAAAGAGACGCAGGAAAAACATCTGGGGGTATATATGGAAAATGAATAAAAATCATCTTTTGTTCACCGATCGGATATTCCCTTAAGAGCTCTAGCTTTTGACTTCACCCAGTCTGAGGTACACATCTGGCTGACCCGGCAGTAACAATCGCAGAGGTGCTCCCCTTATGACCTAGCCGAATTAACGGGAACGTAGGGCATAAATACAAGAGCCAGGCAACCCAGCTTGGCCAAAACTGAAGTCATATCGATGCATATAATGGCGAAGAAAAGGTACATGCGGAAGAATAACACATGTGCGGGGCATGAAGCCCAGAAAAGGAATTAAGCTTCTGTGTAAGAAGCCCCCAGGTATAATGAGCGCGGATAGCGCGTCAATAGTGTGCAAGCAAGGCACAAGTTTGGCCCTTGAAGGCCTTGAGAAAAGAAAAAAAAGGAAGGAAGAAAGAAAAGACACGTAATGTATATGCAAAAAATGGACAGAGGAAGGAGACGAACATAGAGTCCGGCACTAGGCCTAGAATCTTCGGAGCCTGGTTGCGTTCCATGGGTTCGGCTCAAGTCAATTATCTGATGCATCCCGCAGACGGTACGCTCCGCCGGTCAGAACTTGGTCAATAATGAAGGGACCTTCCCATTTGGGCTCGAGCTTGGACTTTCTCTTCTCCGGCAGGCGCAGAACTAGCTCGCCAACATTATAAGTTTTGGCCCATACTTCTCTGCTTTGGTATCTTCGAGCCTGTTGCTGATAAAATGCGGAACGGGCTTTTGCCACGTCGCGCTCCTCCTCCAGGGTGTCCAGACTGTCCTGCCGATCGAGCTCGGCTTCTATTTCTTCGTACATGCGCACTCGAGGTGAGTCATGAATTATATCCCAGGGCAGAACTGCCTCAGCGCCGTACACCATAAAGAAGGGTGTGTATCCGGTAGTACGATTCGGCGTGGTCCGCAGCCCCCAGAGTACGGAGTCGAGCTCCTCTACCCAGTGCGTGTTAGATTCCTTTAAGGACCGCACTAATCTGCGTTTGATGCTGCTCATGATAAGACCATTTGCTCGCTCAACTTGGCCATTAGTTTGTGGGTGATAGACAGAAGCATAACCGAGCTTGATGCCCATGTTGCTGCACCAGAGTTTTACCTCGTCGGCCGTGAAGTTCGTGCCGTTGTCAGTGATGATGCTGTGGGGGACGCCATAACGGTGTACAACCCCGGATATGAAGTCTATCACTGGTCCGGATTCGGCTATTTTAACAGGTTGGGCTTCTATCCATTTGGTGAATTTATCCACCATGACCAGTAAGTATTTTTTCTTATGGGTTCCTCCTTTAAGGGGTCCAACCATGTCAAGCCCCCAGACCGCGAAGGGCCAGGTAATGGGGATTGATTGGAGGGCGGTAGGTGGCATATGGCTTTGGTTTGCGAAAAGCTGGCAACCGACGCAGCATTGGACCAAGTCCTGTGCATCTGCCCGGGCTGCCGGCCAATAAAAACCAGTACGAAAGGCCTTGCTTACAAGGGCCCGGGATGCGGCGTGGTGGCTGCCTAATCCGGCATGAATTTCTGCCAAAAGCTTCTGCCCTTCCTCTTTGGAGATGCACCTTTGAAGGACTCCAGTAGTGCTTTTCTTATACAGCTCTCCCTCATGGACCCTGTAGGCTTTAGACCGCCGCACTATGCAGCGTGCCTCATTTTGGTCCTCGGGAAGTTCCTGCCTAGTTAGGTAGGCCAGGAATGGTTCTGTCCACGGGGCGATGATGGCCATTATTACGTGGGCTGAAGGTGTTATTTCGGTGGCAGAGCCTCCGATTATGTCAGAGTGTTTGGTATTGGGCATTGTGGCCGGGTCCAGACTATTGTTATCGGTGTCCCCTTCCCATACCACGGATGGCTTAAACAACCTTTCCAAAAAGATGTTGGGGGGGACTGTATCGCGTTTTGCGCTGATGCGTGCGAGGATATCCGCCGCCTGATTGTTTTCCCGAGCCACATGGTGAAATTCAAGCCCCTCGAACCGAGCTGACATCTTTAGGATGGCGTTGCGATATGCCGCCATTTTTGGATCCTTAGCATCAAAGTCTCCATTTATTTGGGAAATTGCGAGGTTCGAGTCCCCACGCACCTCCAGGCGTCGAATGCCCATGGAAACTGCCATCCCAAGACCATGCAGCAGGGCCTCCTATTCGGCTGCATTGTTGGAGTCTGTATATAGTATCTGGAGTACGTATTGAACTGTATCTCCTGTTGGGGACTTGAGGACAACGCCAGCCCCCAGACCAGCCAACATTTTGGAGCCGTCGAAATGCATAATCCAATTGGAGTATGCGCCGTACTCTTTAGGGAGTTCGGCTTCCGTCCATTCGGTGACAAAGTCAGCCAATACTTGCGACTTGATGGCTCGCCGACGCTTGTATGTTATGTCGAACGGGAGGAGCTCAATGGCCCATTTGGCAATTCGGCCCGTAGCGTCGCGGTTGTTTATAATATCGTTAAGTGGCACCTCTGAGGCCACTGTAATTGAACACTCTTGAAAGTAGTGTCGCAACTTCCGGGGTGCCATGAATACCACATAGGCTATCTTTTGATAATTTGGGTACCGTGATTTGCATGGAGTGAGGACGGTGGATACATAATATACCGGCTTTTGAAGGGGGAATTTATGTCCGTCCGTTCTCATTCGACGACAAGCACTGCGCTTACAACCTGATGAGTTGACGCAATGTACAACAACATTGGTTCGCCGATGTTTGGCGCGGCCAGGATTTGGTTGGTTACCAGTATGGCATTTCTTTCTTCCAATCCGGCTATGGTAGCATCCGTCCACTCGAAGTGTTCGGCGCGCCGAAGAAGGCGATAAAGGGGTAATGCCTTTTCTCCTAAGCGGGAGATAAAGCAGCTTAGAGCCGCCACACATCCGGTTAATTTCTGGATTTGTTTGAGGTCCGTTGGGATAGCCAACTGTGACAGAGCTCGGATTTTGGCCGGATTTGCTTCAATTCCTCTACTCGAGACAATGAAGCCCAGGAGCTTTCCGGCTGGTACACCGAAAACGCATTTTTCCGGATTTAGCTTGATGTCGTATGTTCGGAGGTTGTCAAATGTGAGCCACAAGTCATCTATTAGAGAGTCGACGTGTTTGGTTTTGACGACCACCTCATCTACGTATGCCTCTACTGTTTTGCCAATCTATTTCTCCAGACATGTCTGAATCATGTGCTGATATGTTGCGACGGCATTTTTGAGCCCAAAAGGCATTGTGTTGAAACAGAAGGGGCCGTATGGTGTGATGAATGTCGTTGCGGCTTGGTCGGACTCCGCCATCTTGATTTGGTGGTAGTCGGAGTATGCGTCAAGGAAACACAATGAGTCGTGTCCTGCAGTAGCATCGATAATTTGATCGATGCGGGGGAGGGGGAAGGGATCCTTTGGGCAGGCCTTGTTGAGGTCCTTGAAATCGACACATAGGCGCCCGGATTTGTCCTTCTTTGGTACCATCACCAGGTTTGCTAGCCAGTCTGGATGTTTTATTTCTCTAATGAATTCGGCCTCCAATAACTTGGCTAGTTCCTCTCCCATAGCTTGTCTCTTAGGTTCAGAGAAACGCCGAAGAGCCTGCTTGACTAGCTTGAATCCTTTTAGGATATTAAGGCTGTGTTCGGCCAGCCTGCATGGGATTCCTGGCATATCTGAGGGATGCCAGGCGAATATGTCCCAATTCACGCGCAGGAACTCCCATAGTGCGGCGTCCACGGCGGGGTTTAACTGTGCCCCGATGGAGGCTGTTTTTGTAGGGTCCGTTGGGTGGACTTGGTATTTGACTATTTCATCCGCTGGTTTAAAAGAGGTGGACTTGGATCTTTTGTCAAGTATCACGTCGTCCATGTCCAATGTGGAGCGTAACGCAGTTAACTCCTCGGCCGCAGGGCTTCGGATAATGCCTCGAGGGCCAATGCGGTTGTTTTCTTTTCGGCGCGGAGTGTTGTGTCCGGGTCACTAGCGAGAGTGATGATTCCATTGGGTCCGAGCATTTTGAGCTTCATGTACCCATAATGGGGTATGGCTTGAAAGATTGTGAACGCCTCCCGCCCTAAAAGGGCGTGGTATCCGCTACTGAACAGGGCCACTTGGAATGTAATTTCTTCGGACCTATAGTTCTCCGCGTGCCGAATACCACATCTAGTGTGATTTTTCCAGCACAACATGCTTCCCGACTGGGGATGATTCCTCTGAACGTTGTGCTGCTTTGCTCAATGCGGTTCCAATCTATTTCCATTTTTGAAGAGTTTCCTCATAGATGAGGTTTAATCCACTGCCGCTGTCGATGAGTACTTTGGTGAGTCGAAAGCCGTCCATAATTGGACTGAGGACCAATGCACCTGGTGCCCGGGCTGTTCGGAGTTTAGGTTCGTCACTGGCGTTGAAGGTAATAGCCGTGTCACTCCATGGATTTATTGTTGCCACCTGGAAGTTTTCGGCAAGGCTGCAGAGGGTTCGCTTGCGCCTATTATTTGATGTGAAGGTCTCGAAGACTGTTAATACCGTATTGTTATCCCCGGGATGGTGTTCTGTGGCATCCGGGATGAGAAGATCCTCACCACTCTTGGCCACCTACCGGAGTACCCAACATGCTCTAAGGCTGTGTGTTGGTATGGTATCCGCTGTACTATGAATTTTGCAGGGTCCGTTGAGCCATCCCTCCAATACGGTTCCGCATACCGTAGAGGGTTTTTGCTTTTTTGTAATTAACTCAGGTGTCTTATGATAGTGCACCCTTTTACTTCGGGCTGGGTGTATATTCAGGGACGGATTATCCCAAAATTTCGTTTCGGTTTTCCAGGCGCTTTCCATCGCACAGTATTTTCATACTATGGTCGCCAAGTCAGCGAAACGTGATATGTCACGGCGACTTATGGCATAAAGGATTCCCTTGTCCGTGCAATTGTTGCAGGAAAATGAAACTGCGTCTTCCTCGCGACAGTCCTTAACCTTGTTCATCACAAGGAGGAATCTGGCCCAATAATGATGTAATCGCTTCACGGGCTCTTGCCTGATGTTGGAAAGATCGCTTATGTTTGGGTGGGTGGGTGGAATTGAGTTCGAACCCTTACCCGATCTGAGACCCAGGGGCCGAGGAGTTTCCAATCTTGGAAGTTCGGGTTCCGGGATGTTGCCCGATAAGTCTGGCCCGCTGCCTGACTCTAGGTTCAGGGCTTGGGTGATGTCCTCCCGTAAACGGGTGTCCGGCTCGGAGAGCTCAGGAATCCGGACATAGTTAGTCCTCAAGATAGAGGAAGAATCGCCGCATTGTTCCTCCACCACCGCAATGTGATGGGTGACCGGCGGAGAGTTAATCTCCCTTTGATCGGGTTTAAGCCCAATACGATCATAGTCCCTAGTGACTCCCAAGGCGGCGATGTGATCCAAGAGCTCGTTTAGGGAAGAGAGCTCCATTAGATCCATCTTCTCGGCAAGTTCTGAGTTGACGTGGAGGCTGTTTTCGATGAACCGAGAAGTCATCGTCGGTGCAGCAACCGAACGGGCGGCCATGATGAAACCGCCTAGCCGGAGAGTTTGGCCGACAGCCAAGGCTCTCCCGGCGATAATGTTGTCTTTAAAGACGAGACGAGACATCCTTCCTTACGGTGACGACACAGTGGAACTCTCAATGAAAGCACCAATGTCGGTGTCAAAACCGGCGGATCTCGGGTAGGGGGTCCCGAACTGTGCGTCTAGGCGGATGGTAACAGGAGACAGGGGACACGATGTTTTTACCCAGGTTCGGGCCCTCTCGATGGAGGTAAAACCCTACTCCCGCTTGATTGATCTTGATGATACGAGTATTACAAGAGTTGATCTACCACGAGATCGGAGAGGCTAAACCCTAGAAGCTAGTCTATGGTATGATTGTTGTTCTTGGTCCTACGGACTAAACCCTCCGGTTTATATAGACACCGTAAGGGGCTAGGGTTACACAGAGTCAGTTACAAGGAAGGAGATCTACATATCCATATTGCCAAGCTTGCCTTCCACGCCAAGGAGAGTCCCATCCGGACGCGGGACAAAGTCTTCAATCTTGTATCTTCATAGTCCAACAGCCCGACCAAAGGATATAGTTCGGCTGTCCGAATAACCCTGAATCCAGGACTCCCTTAGTGGCGGTGTGGAGAGAGGAGGAAAACCGTGAGATAGACATCGGTGCTGAGGGTACAGGTAGGTGGCGTTCGGTATCTGGTAGGTGATTTCCAGGGGAATAGTTGAACTCAAGGAGCTGTAGTTCTGTGAATTAAGGGGATTTCAGCCAGGCGTCCACTGTGAAGGGCATGGTATGCTTGCTCAGGTAGCATGACGGGATGCAGAGGCTTTGAACGGAGCCCTGGTGGGAGGAGATGATGGCTCTGGGGATTTCAAAATCATTGAAGAGAGATAGCTGACGACAGTCGAGATTATGGGGCACGGCTCGTCATAGAGAGCACCACCGAATGGAGAGAACTTGGGTGCGGCAACAATCCTTGGTGGGGAGAAGCGAGATGATCTCCCCGAGGAAGGCGTCTGTGAGATCGCTGATGCGGTCCACCCGAGATTCTACGGGTTCCTGGTATCCGGTGGGGGCGGCGTCGCCGCTTCTCTCCGCGCTGCCGGGTGCGGGATCTACAATAGGCGTCGCTGCTAGTGGGAGCCTCATCTTCTTGGCGCTGGGGTTAGTCGACTCCATTTTCCCCGAGGGCATCACGTCGCGCTCACAGATTTGAGCAGAGTAACAAATGACGAGCGTAGTTATAGCACGAGTGAAGAAGAAGGGGAGCTGGGGTTTTTCTGTCGTAGTGAGGAAGAAGGGGAGCTGGGGTTCTCTGTAGGAGTGAGGTGAGGAATTTGGGGGTACGAATGGAGCGAGCTGACATGAGGTGGGTGGAAGTGAGGAGGAAGAAGAGCACCCATGTTTTTTTGGGGGGCGGTGTGCTGGGTGTGGGTAGTGCCTCTCATTAAGTAAATACATGGGCTTTTGAATTGATTTTATTATTTACTAGGGTGGATGGGCTATTTTGTCTTGGGCCCAGAGAAACAATTACTACTAGTATAGTGGAGACACTCTACAGCTACCAGAAAAACAATTACTACTATTATAGTGGATACACTACCACTTCTGGCTCCTCCTAGGTCATCGAAATGTCTCCCTCTACTGAATGTTGTATTACTTTTGTTCACCGACATGCAGGCCATGGCGCGCGCGAGTCCAAATGCCATCCACCAAATTAGAAGGTAGTATGCAGGCGGAGAGTCACCCCGGTCGTAGCGCGCCAGTAACGATCCATTGTATCACAAAACCCCACCTCCCCGCAGTCTAAGTTTGACGGACCAAGCAACCATCATTTCACTCTTCGCTGAATCCCCTTCTCCCTCACCGTCTTCAAGAAAGCCAACACTCGCATCTGCCACTGTTCTTCTCTCCCAACGAAGGGAAGGTAAGCGGATCCGTGATATTGGTATATTTTCGTTCAGAGAAAAAAAGAACTTTTGCAAAGCAGTAACCGATCCTCACTCTCTTTTTTGTTTCATTGTCATTGCGATTGTGTTTTCCTTTCAGTGGTCTCCTAGTATTCGTCAGTTTCATGATGGACCAAGGAGAACCAGGCAAAGATCTGCCAAAATTGGAGCAGACGCGGGAGGTTGATCCCCACGAGACAGAGAGCTCCAAGAAGATGGAGCCAGCCACCGAGCCGACCCTAGATACGCTCACGGTCACTACTGAGATGGTCAACGCCAGACCCCAGATACGCCCCGTTTGAGGTTACAGCCCCCATGGCAGTGCAAGAGAAGTTTTCCCCCTTCGAGGATCTGTCCCCCCCCCCCCCCCGCTGAGCTGCCCAAGGTGATTTTCTTCTTTGCCGATCTCGAATGTGGGTTTTCATCTAAGTATGTGGTGATGAATAATGCAAAATTCTATTAGCTTCGATACCATGCTATACATAGTGGTTTAAATAACTTGTGCCTCTTATACTGGAAGGTAATTCAGAATTTGTTTCTGTTTCAGTTAGAGCCCTGATGCAGACAAGGATTGTGTGGTTGTACATGTCACTCACTATGAGGCGGATGACCTGAATATATGCACTGGGAAAACATAGTTCTTAGGCTGTTGGATCCTGTAAGCCATTTGCGCTTATACCAATGTTCAGTTGTATTCCAGCCTCACTGTTGTCAGGCATGTTGTCCAGGGTGTACTGAAGCACAAGAAGTTCAAAGCTACTCCTTCGTTTGTGAGGCATACTGTTCTTGTCAAGCTTACGCAGGAAGATGGCGTGGAATGCCTCCACAAACAAGTTTATGAGTGGCAAGGCCACAAGGTTATCTTCATGAAGGTTCACAGGATTGAGCTGCTGCCGGATGTCCTCGATGATGTTCATGGCAAGGTCCATCTTGTGTCCAGCCCAAATTAGATCGAGGCATGAAATAGTTGCCCCAGCTAGTGTTTAATAGTAGTTTGGATTGTGTCTAATTATCTGAACATTGCCTATTATCGAGCCCTCTGGGGCTAGTACACTGTTTGAATCCGTCAATGGGAACTGCAGCTACTTTTGTGTGCCCGTGAATCATGTGAGAACCATCATAATTGTTGCCGAAACAAATGCGTCCTCACTAGTTTTTTCATGAATATGGCATGGTAAGACATAAGTTGTCACGGTTTATCATACGAGCAGTGTGTGTTTGATGGAATAGAGTACTCGTTCGAGAACTGTGCGCCGATGATACATAAGTACTTGTAAACACTGTTGGTGCTACCCCACTTGTAAGCAGTTGTGCAAAACACGGCACATCGGCTCAGCTTGCTTCAACACTAGGCTATCGACCAGCTAACAATCAATAATCTGTTGTCTGACATATAAGCAACTACGTATCTTGTTATAGTGGTTCATGCAGTTAACTGAGGCCACAATGTAAATTCCAAACGTTCACACGCTAGTCCAACGTTCATGTGGAACACTCACATTAAACTCGGCTTCATAAAAAACTTGAAAAGCATAAGTTAAGCAATTTTATACATCTCAATGATTCATAGAACATAACAAACATATACTAGTTCACAGCAAAAGACAAAGTTGTGAGAAGGTTTACAAATCAGGAAAAAGAAGAAAGGGCCTCCGTAGGCAGGCTTAAATTTCCTGGAGTTCGCCCTGGTTTTTCCTGGAGTTCACTCTGGAATGCTGAACTGAACCATGTAGTGTACTGACTAGCTGAAATTCTTCTGCATTCCACTAAATTTAAGCACCGCTATTTGCAGAAATAAGCAGACCACAATGCCTCTTGTCCGCGCACCTGTCCCAAAAACCTCCGTGTAGCTGTGCCAGCCAGTCCTTGGTCCATGGATCAACTTGTAAAGTGCATTCTGGACTAGGATGCAGTTGTTTTCGCTCATCCCTGCACTGCAATCAGGAAGTAAAATTAGCTTCTTTTAGATTGCGTTGGTCATTCTACCTAGTTACTACTAATGTAGGAATACCTGGAACACTGGAGGTTAGAGGACAACAACTAGGAATAGCCATCTCATTTTGTGTAGTTGTACTAAAACTGAGGTGTGTACTTTTGATTGTGCAGATAGAAACGATATGTAGACATACAACCCTGTTTGCGCAAATTTGAAATACGGTTATTTAAACAGTGAAAGATATTTTGAAGTGGCGTATGATTAACAACAACATCTATTGTGTTATAATTGGCACTAGATTGACAGTATGAAAGTGCCCTTAAGTAAGTAGCATCACATCACATCAACACTACCACTAGATTAACATGTAGAACAATAGCATTAGCATTACTGTCATGAGAGTAGCCCATGGTCAGTAAATGTGCAATCAAATTTGTGCAGTTCCATTGGGATGAAGCAATGTTAGCGGTGTGAGATTTAAGTGTAACTACAAAAACACAATTCATGGGAAATAAAGCAAGACAGAAGCACTTCATAAAATGGTGGTGGCATTGCTTCAATTTATCAACTGCACTAGACCATTACTTATAGTGACATTAGGTGGCATTGCTTAATGCTTCATGTGGTTTTACATTAACGGTAGCGATATGGGAGTAGGGACAGCATGGGAATAAAGTGGTGAGGAAGATGTGGTTACCGAGAGCGGGAAACACTCAGGCAGCATGTCTGCATTTGTACCATTTTTTATCTCCTCGGCCACATTTTCCTATGTGAGCACAGGAAATCTAGACCTGATCATTCTCATTTGCGTTGTCCCCCAACACCCCTCACTTTCTTTCCCTTTTCAACCAAGAGACTCCACTTCCCCCCACCCTTCGCCATCCACCATGCTTTCTTCGCCTTTTCAACAAGATACCGGTTGGGTAGCCAGTATCTACTACTTTCCCCCGTTTCCTCTTAGAACCAAGTCCTAGATTCTGCTACAGCTTTCCCACTTTCTTCCCTGTTTGAACCAACTCTTAGATTCGACTATATGAAATACCTTTACCTCTAATAATAGTAAAAGTCTAGGTGGATTTGGAACAGCCGACGGAAGTAGAAAAAGATCCACAGGCAGCCACGTGGGGAGCTGGGGCAGTAGAGCAAGGAAGGTTTCGAATGAATATATATCTGAGGGTCGTCGACATGTAGCAAAGATGGCATCGGGAGGCCGTATCTTGGAAAAAATACCGCAGGGAGGAAGAAGGGGTCGGAGGCCCTCCCGAGCCGGCGCTCTATCGGAGAGAACGGTACGGCCGCGGATCGGGACGCAGGGCAGCCGTTGGTCTCCTCCCTCACCACCAACAACAGCGTGAACGATGCACCTACACCCCTGACCCGGTCGAGGTGGTCCGGCCAGATTTGTGACCAGCCATGAGCAGAGAGAGAGAGAGAGTGTGGCCACCTATGTCTTTCTTAGATCTAGAGAGCATGAGAGAGTGAAAGAGAGGAACCCTAGTAAAGCAAGCGCCAAGGCTCCTGCTTATATATATAGTGGAGTGATTTTGTAGTACCAGCTTAAAAAAAATGCGCTCCTACGTGTACCCGTGAGTGGGTGTGAGAGAACTAGTGTGTGCATGCACCGGTTCTCTTCGTGAGAGTATAATATACTATGCCCAAAGAATGTTCGCCACAAGAGTAATAGTATAAGTGTGTGACATGTGAGCTAAAATAAAAGGTGCGCGACGTATTTTGTTTTTAGAAGTTCTGAGGGTAGGGCGTGAAGAGCACATATGTGTGTGACGTCTACCTGCAGATAGACGGTGGGTGCGAGAGGACTTGGGAGAGTCGTGACTCGTGAGGGTGCGTGTGTGCGTGAGAGAGAGAGAGGGGGCATGTATCAATGCAGTGCATGTGTCCGTAAATCATTATCCGACAACCGTTCGCCACAAGCCATTTTCTCGATTTAACGCCAGAAGAACTGCTAGATCGGCATCCGACAAAGGTCGGTTTGCCATGTCATTTAACAGAACAGCCACTCCTCCTACACACAAATCTTCCAGGTGAGTGTTAGCAACTGCCGTATGCTCCTCCCTCTGTTCCAAAATGCAGTGCATATAGCTTTATTGAAAATTCGAACCTCGCAATCTTTTACCAAGTTTTCGTGTACCAAAATGCACATATAGAATACCCAGTATATATCATTTCATTCATCTTCGAGAGGTAACTATAAAGATGAGGGAGGAGTCTACAAAGAAAGACCGTCGTATCACCTGCAGCAATTTCAACCATCCTTTGGTGTGGAGGAATATCATAGGAACTCTATATGATATGATTTTAATAGGATTGTTTCCTTTAGAGCCAATTGGTTCATAGGAATAGATTCATATACTCCACATTTCAAAGTAAATAAACATGATATCATTTTTATAGCTTTAGAGCCACTTGGTTCATATGAATGGATTCGTATACTCCCATAATTTCAAAGGAAAATAAACATTAGCCTATATCCAATAGAAAAGTTCCTATGATGTGAACCAAATGACATCTCTTTTCTAATCCCTCCTCATAGGAATTGAGATACATGTCATCTCTAGATTCAATAGAAAAGTTCTTATGATGTGAACCAAATGACATCTCTTTTCCAATCCCTACTCATAGGAATTGAGATACATGTCATCTCTTTCCCTACAACTTCCATGTATACATCTTCTATTCCTAAATAGCTAGTACAACCCACTAGTAGATTTTTTCCTAGACATGCAACTATGGCGAACACGTCATGCATGCAAGTCATAAATCACATTGTTACTCATAAGTTATTTCTTGCATTAAATTTTGTATTGACAATGTATGTGCTGGTCACGTGCACACATATGTAGTTCACATTCACATTTTTGTTAGAAATGTCATTCTTTTAACTGCAATTCATTTTTTCTCATTGTACTCCCTCTGTCTAGGTGTGTAAGTCATCTTCCGAAAACCAAATAATCCCAAAACACTTTGGCACGGTACATTAACTCCGTCCTTGTTTCTTGTTTCGTGACATATCAACCAATAAGAGATGTGGGTCGTGCATGCTTTCCCAAAACACAAGCACTTCTCCTTTGTTCTAGAATCTTCCGTATCATAATTGCCCAAACTTTTTGTCTAAATGAATTGCCATTATTTGTTTTTTACTTTATGCTTTACAAATCCCATGAATCTTAACCTTTTTTATAAAACTAATTGATTTTGAATGAGATTAATTATAAGAACTAAACGAACATCTACATCATGCATATATGACTCAAATCTTTACATGCTATATTGTGTATTTATTAATTTGGTTTCCAAATCTCATGCGTTCAATGCATGTGTACCTTACTAGTTTTGAGTAGAGTAGCAACATTCACGCGGCCGTGGGTATATGAAAATGCAGGGCCGATGCATCATTGCCTTTCGGTCGAACCTACGTCCACAATTTTTTGTACGTATATCTCCACTGGTCCCCTAACCAAAATGCTGCCTCGTTCCCGTAAAACCAAGTGGCCCACACATATTAAGGCGTCGACTCGAACTCAATCCCTCTCCCATTTACTACGACATGGCCCCGCACGCCGTAGTACTCCTACAAACCCTACCGCCGCACGCATCATCAGTTTTCTTCAAGAGGATGAGGGAGAAGCGGATTTTTAGCGGAGGCTCTTTAAATAAATGTATTTGTAGTTGAGGCCCCTACCCTAGGGTGCCCTAGGTAGCTGCCGCACACATCATTGGTTTCCTATTTTCTTTATGCTCTTGTGCCCTACAGTGAAATAATGGTTGCTTCGTCTGTCCAGCTTAATGCGGGAAAGGTGGGGCTTTGTGATTTGACCTCAAGACGCTCATTTACTACTATCAAGCGCTACGACCGGGGTGCGTCCAAGTCCAACCGCTGCTCCGAACTGTAATTTGGTGCATCACACGTGGAACAAGACGGTGGATGAGTCATATGTCAGCAAAAGGGGTCATGTTAAGTGTGCCACCATTTCATGTGCGGACTGACCCTGCTTGAGTTGCTATGCCAACACGACAGGAGCAGCCTACCACTTGGTTTCGCTCCTTGGTGAATCCCGACTATATTGATCTAAAAAGATATGTACTGTACTACCCTCTCCGTCTCGGTTTATAGGGCTCGCACGTAGTTCTCGATCATCCATTCGACTAACTAAATATGAGTTACTATGTCACAAAAAGTATATCATTCGATTCTTAAGCGGATGTAATTTCTAAACATTACTGTTCATCACATATATAGCCAGTTATAGTATCAACCTAGAACGACGTGCATGCCCTGTAAACCGATACGGAGGAAGTAGTAAAAATGAGGTGATTTTACCGAGCGATGGGCGGGGGAGCATGGCCTGTCATGCGGTCCCACGTGTCATGATGTACCAAGGCGATGCGCGTGTCCCTCTTGAGGCAGAATAATGGCAGAATCGATACTACGTGGTTTTCTTTAAGGACATGATGGCGAAGCGAACTGTGAAATAATGGTTGCTTTGTCCGTCTGGCAAGGTGCAGCATTGTGATTTGACGTCTCATTGGTCATTACTACTACTGGGGCGGTACGACTGGGGTGTGTCCCCCTGCTGTTATCCACTGTTATTTGTTGCATGGCGTCAACCCGATTGCTATATGTCCCACATGTCGACGAGCGGAAGTACAAAATTCATGAAAGCGAGCGTCGACGGAGGAGTACAAGACACGGCTTAGTTTTTGCTGCTTCACACGATCCATCGATACAAACCCAGACTAAAGAAAGGCGATTGCGGGTATTTTCCCACGCGACAGGCAGGGGAGTTTGGCATAGTCTGTTCGAGGCAACGAGGCAGGAAGGGAAACAAGAAAATAAAGGTTAAGCGACTTAGTTTTCGGAAAATCTGATTTTACGGAGTGCGTACCCACTATGGAGGTAGTATACTACTTACTACTCCCTCCTTTCCGGATTATAGGGCTCGTCTAAAAAATTATTTTTCCTTTTTATAAGTCTCAATTCTACTACTTCTAGTAGTACCATCACATGTTGGATTTCGAGGTGCGTTAAATCACCCGATGCAAGCATTGTCAAGAGAAAACTCACCAATGCATGTAGAAGTTCATGGAAATTTAGTGGCCATGCATGCATTCATTCCAATTAATGCCTCGGTAAACGTAACTTCTTGAGAAAAACGAGCGTACATTACTTGTGCACACTACGAAATTAATTCCACCACTCACCATCTACCTTCACTACAAAAAAGACACATCCGTGACATTTTGGGCCGAACGAATTTTTTTTGTCATACATATGACACTTCTATGACGATAATTGTGACAAAACCCGGTATCATCATATATGTGGTGGGCTCCTACTTCTATGACAAAAATCATGACAGAAATTGGGCTTTTCGTCCTGGGCGGGCCGGAGACGCAGCTGCATGACATTCTTTGGGCCGTCCATGACGGAAAAAACCGTGGTAGAAGCGAGGGGGAGGAAAATTTTGGGAAGTTACCGGTTATGGTGGGAGGTCGGGGCCGGCGATGCGCTGCTTTCTTCTCAGACACGTGACGCTGCTGTGTGCGTAGGCGCTGGCTCTAACTCAACCCGAGCGAGGCGTTGGGCTCTAATCGAACTCCACTCGCAGTTACGACATCGAACCCGAGCGATCGATCGATGGTCGTTAATCGAACCCGATCGAGCGATTCCTTCGCCATCATGCTAATCAAGCCGATCGATTGATGAACAGTGAGCGCTATGCGCTGGGGGATGAATGCGGAGTGGTGGCGTTGCCTGGATGAACAGGACCACGTGGTGTGGTGGAGGGCTGGATGAGCGATGAGCGGTGGAGGGGTGCCCGTGGAGGGGGGGACGACCTGGACCCCGTGGTGTGGCGGGCTGGATGAACAGTAGACGGTGGAGGGGTGCCCGTGGAGGGGTGGTTGAACAGGACCCCGTGGTGTGGAGGGCTGGATGAACAGTAGACGGTGGAGGGGTGGTTGAACAGTAGCCGGTGGAGTAGCGCGCGGTGGAGGCTGGATGAACAGGAGCCCGTGGAGGCTGGAGGAGGTCGACGGTGGAGATGAACAGTATCCCGTGGAGTCCCGTTTTGCGGTAAGCCACACCCCTCCCGATGAACAGGACCCCCGTTTTGACCGTAGGAGGTCCGTTTCCTCCGTTTTGCGGTACGCCACCCCTCCCGATCAACAGACCCCTGCTTTCGACCGTAGGAGGTCCGCTTCTCCATTTTGCGGCACGCTGCACCCTCCCCTGGCGAACAGGATCCCGTTCCGAACATGGCTGGTCGAACACAAGGCCATTTCCTCCGTTGTGCGGTACGCCAGGCCTCGTTTCCATCGCCTGTTCCGTCCAAGCCCTCCCGATGAACATGACCATGCATTCCGTTCCGACCCAGCCGGTTGGCTCCCACGCGTTCTGTTGCCTCGTGATGAACACGGCGCATTCCGTTGCCTCCCCATGAACACAATGCATTCCGTTGCCTCCCCATGAACACGAAGACGATGCTGTTTCTCCGTTCCGACCCAGCCATGTCAACGAGCCCTCGCCGTACGTATGCACGAGTAGGCGTTCGAGACCCCGCCCGTATGTACACATACGTGGGTGTATTTTCTTTCTTGGCCCCTGGCCGCTGTACGTGCATGTACATGCTACGTGCACGCCTCTACTATGACACGTGCGCGCCTCTACATCGACTAGTATGTACGTACACGTTCGCGACCAGAATGACAACGCTGCGTACGCTTTAACCAGGTGGGTCCCGACTATCAGGCACTTCCTTGCGTGCGAAGATGTAGCTGGTGGGTCCCAGCAGTCAGGGGGGTGAATCCTTTTTTTGCCCAGACGCACTTCCTTGCGTGCGAAGATGTAGCTGGTGGGTCCCAGCAGTCAGGGGGGCAAATTGTTTTGTTTTTTTGCTCGGACACACTTCCTTGCGTGCGAAGGTGTAGCTGCTGTGTCCCAGCAGTCAGGGGGGCGAATCGTTTTTTTGCCCGGACGCACTTCCTTGCGTGCGAAGGTGTAGCTGGTGGGTCCCAGCAGTCGGGGGCGAATCATTGCGTGCGAAGATGTAGCTGGTGGGTCCCAGCAGTCAGGGGGGTGAATCATTTTTTTCCCGGACGCACTTCCTTGCGTGCGAAGGAGTAGCTCGTGGGTCCCAGCAGTCAGGGGGCGAATCATTTTTTCGTGAAATACGGTGGCCCGTCCGGTGTGTCGGATTTTTCGGGTTCCGGCAGACCCTCTAGGTTCGAACTCTGGGATGCACGCGGAGATCACACCTCCAACCTACCTACACCTCGTCGCCTCGCAAGGATCTAAACTACACGAAGAGCAACACAAGGGACACAAGGTTTATACTGGTTCGGGCCACCATTGTGGTGTAACACCCTACTCCAGTGTGTGGTGTGGTGGATTGCCTCAGGGGCTGATGGTGAACAATACAAGGAAGATACGCCTCGCGAGGGTCTGCTCTTGGCTGGTGCGATGAACTGCTAGGGGGAGTTCAGTCGCTTCTCTCTCTCTCTCTCTATCAGATGCTCGATCCTCTCTAGATGCCCCTCCTCTACCCTGTGGGTGGCTAGTCCAATTTTTAGGCAGAGGCCCTGGGCCTCTTCCAAAATATTGAGCGGGAAGGGCGCCAACAATTGGCTATTTTGAAGGGGAACATCTAGTACATTTATCCTGACTAAAGTCGGTCCTCGCCTGCCAAAGACTCTGACGGTGACGCCGGCTTAGGCTCGACGATGACCTCCTTCCTGCCATTCTACTGGTCTTGGTCTTGTTGCACCGAAATGGTTGCCTTTGCTTGATGCTCTTGGCCCGCGCTTGCCCCCTTTGCACCAAAGGGGAAATGAGGACACAAGGCTGGCTGGCGCCTACTCTCGGCGCCCTTGGTCGTCATGGCTTGCATCATGGGCACCTCGTGAGGTACCCTGCCTTGATCTCTCTGCCTCCTCGCGAGCCAGCCTGACGAGGCCGTGCCTGAGGAGGCTTCCTGTCGTCCGCCTCGCGAGGGTCTTGAGCTTGTGCTAATGAAGATGGGCCGTCACTGCCACCCCTTGAGCCACGCCAAGAGCCGCAGTGGCAAGTCCTGGGTACCCCCTGCTCCTGCATGCCGACAAGAGCCCCGGCCCAAGGCGCGCCTGGACTTGGCTTAGCAGAGAAGCAAAGGGGCAAGTGAGAAGCGCCGCAGGCCCCAACAGCACGCGGCCTTGGGCGCCGCATGGCAGTTGATTGGACGTGGGCGTCCCTGCTTCTCCACGACACCTTGGCAATTGCACGAATTGACAAGGGAGCGGTACTCGTCTAGGCTTTACCTCCTTTGCCTTCTCCAGTCATTGCCCAGATCCCCTTTCTTTCTCCTATCCTTCCTGCTTCCGAAATCCCTAGATCTACTCCGACCCCGCGCCCTAGCAAGGTATGGCGCCTCGCCAGACCCCGGCCGGAGCTTGGTACTCGCCCGCTTTGGACTCCCCGAACGTGTCGCAGAAGAGCCTTGCCCGGGCGTGCCAGATGATGGTGGCGCAAGGAAACGACGGGGCGGCGGTGCTCAAGGTTGGCTCCGCCGTTCTTAAGGACCAAGGAAGCACCTTCTACCCGCTCTTCATGAGCGCCATCGCCGCTGGTATGGTGCCTCCCTTTTCTGAGTTCTTCTTTTCTGTCCTCCGCCACTACAAACTGCAATATCTGCACCTCCACCCAACTCTGTTCTTCTCCAGGCGATCTTCGCCTACTACTGCGAGGCTCATGTCGGGGTGCAGCCCTCGGTGGCGTTGCTGCACCATTACTTCTACCTCCGGGTCTCTCGCGGCTCCATCACCACGTGCGCGAGCTTTGTCGCGTATGGCAGCTCTAACGCCATCTCGAAGCCCGGGAAGAGGATTGAAGACTTCAGGAGCAAGTGGGTCATGGTAGATGCTGGGCGCATCCATCCTTGGCTGATTCTGCCAACGGAGCAGCCCAAGCCCATCGACGCTTGGTCTCGCGCGGAGCTCGTGGATTCCCGCGCGAAGCCAGTGCTGGAGAGGATGGACGCGGACCTGTGGCCAGGCAACATGGCGACGGCGAAGCTGACCGGGGCGTCGCTCTTGAGGGTGTTCCTGGAGCACCGGGTGGCCCCGCTTCGGCAATACTCGCTCCCGCTGTGGAGGCCTCGCCCGAGCCCTGTGGTCTTGGCCGACGAAGATATGGCCGCGGTCCTCCAATCCTTGGTCGGGGGAGACGTGGTGAGGCTGGAGGGTGCTCCTCTACCCCTGTTCCTTCAAGATGATTGGGAGCAGGTGGTGAACTCCATGCCTGCTTTCAACGGGGACGGGCCTATGCCCGCGGAGGTTCCCGAGGATCCGGCGGCCCTGGCGACGGTGAACGTGTCCTCCGGCGACTCTAGCGAAGAGGAGGAAGAAGGGGAGCGGGAAGAGGGGCCCGGTTCCGAGGCGACTGGCGGGCAGTCGAGAGCACCCCTCCCTCGGCGCTGGTCCCGTGCTCTCCGCCTCTTGCCGGACGACGCCGAGGATGGCGACGAGCGAGGTGGCGAGAGCTCGCCCCTGATCCCGAAGAAGGACAGGACGGGGCTGGTTCCCCGCGGGTCTGCTCCGGCTCCGAGGCGATCTGTAGACGCGCCTCCTGCTCCCGAGCCTATTGAGGTTGATCCCAGCAGCCGGCTCTCGGGCTTCAAGTTCGGCCAGAGGTTTCTCGAGCCCACGAGCGATGACCAGTAAGTGCTTGATTCTCGTCTTGCTTCTTGCTTCGTTGTTGAGTCCTGATATCTGTATTCCTTGGCTAGGCTAGTGCCTGCGGCGAAAAAGCTGAAGGGGGCTCCTGAGGCTTCGCCCGGGGCAGCACCTCCATCCGCAGGAGAAGGGGGCGGCAAGACGCGGGCCTCTCCTGCCCGGTCATCCTCACGAGGCCTGGCTGGGCTAGCTGGGGCGAGCTCAGCCCCCATGGCCCAAGCGACTCCCGAGGTGTCCTTGCCTGACGCCACTGCCGCAGTCGTCGAGGCGCAGAAGGTCCCGACTCATGGTGCTGTGATTACGCTGTCGTCCTCTTCTCCTACTCCGCCAACTGCCGTTTCTTCGACTCCTTCTACTGTCCTGGATCGTGCTGCTGCTGAACTGGACCGGCTGCGGAAAGATCTTCTGGGCGCCGACCCTCGCTTGGTGGCCGGGCGCCTGGAGCTGGCCTCCGGCTGGGTTCGCTCTGATGCTTCAGTCCGAGCGGCACTGGCTCAGGACGCGACGGCTTGCGACGAGGAGAAGCAGGCCGTCCTTGAGGCGGAGGCCGCTCGCGACGCTGCCTTGGGGGAGATAGCCGATGTTCGGGGTCGCTGCAAGGCGCTGGAGAGCGAGCTGCAAGGCCTGCGCGACCAGCTTGCCAAGGAGGTCCGTGTCCGCCAAGAGAAGGAGGAGGACATGAAGGCTCGTGAGGCGGCCGCCAAGCACCGGGATGCCAAGCTTGATGAGCGCCATGGCCGCTTAGGTGCGCTGGAGCAGGTGTTGGAGGCGAAGAGGATCGAGCTGGACGGGAAGGCACGGGTCCTGGCCGAGGACCGCGTGGCCTTCGCGGAGCTGGAGGAGAAAGCTCGCACCTTGCTGAAGTCACTTTATGACAGCGGCCTGGAGAGCCCACTGGCCGGTGCGGAGGACGGCCCTGCCAAGTTGCTTCCCTTCCTGGTCCGTGCCCTTGAGGATGTCGCCCTTGGCCTTGGCCCAACAGCTGAGGCCGAGGCGCGTGTCCTTTCTTCCGCAGCACTGACGCGCGTCTTCACCCACGTCTACCTTCGCGATCCCGACGTTGACCTTGATAGCCTGCTGGAGCCCGTGAGCGGCGAGCTTGCCGCTGTCGCTGCTGAGGCTATGAAAGGTCGAGCGGAGGCTCTACTAGCGAAGTTCCAGGCCTTCAGCACCAAGCTGAAGCGAGGCGCTGCCGATCCTGAGGCTTCACGAGGCGAACCCGCACAGCGAGCTCCATCGCCAGCGACGGTGCTGCCGACAAGTGACTCCTTCGTGGCTCCTGTCCTGCTTTCAGCTCCTGCAACATGCATCATGCCTCGTGGAGGCGTTTAAACTTGCGTTATGCTAGAAAACAGTTATGGACTGTAATATTTGCTTTTGAATTCCTTGAGATTTGCGCTTTTCCTTCCTACTTGCTTATGTTCTACGCCGGCAGAGCCCGGCCCCGCGCATACCTCAGCCGCCGTTAGCCCCGACCGGAAACCAGGACGGGACCAAGGAGTGAGGGGCTACGTGACAAGTTAGGCTCCTGTGTCACGATGCTCAGGAGTCCCCCTTGACGCACGAACAACAAGTAGGGAGGTGAGATGTATGGGTGAATTTACCATTCTACGTCGGAAGAGCCCGGCCCCATGCATACCTCAACCGCCGTTAGCCTTTTGGAACTAAGGGGTGAGGGGCTACGTGAGTAGTTAGGATCCTGAGTCGCGATGCTCAGGAGTCCCCCTTGACGTTCAAACGGTCTTCGTACCTTTGCTCCGCTCGGGGAGAGACGTGCGACGAACCAGGCCCGAGGGGCCTGGCTGGGTGGCGTGCGTCTAGGCGTGACCCAGGCGTCGCCCCCGTGCCCAGCCCCCTCGGGCGGCACCCCCGAGGGGAGGCATTATGATGAGGCCAAACGTTGAGCTCTGGGCTCCCTGAGGTTGATGCGGCCGGGGGCCACCCTCAGTTGTTTATCACCAGCGCGGAGCATAGGGCTTCCGTATGTGTACGGGTGTCGGTGTCAAAATCGGCGGATCTCGGGTAGGGGGTCCCGAACTGTGCGTCTAGGCGGATGGTAACAGGAGACAAGGGACACGATGTTTTTACCCAGGTTCGGGCCCTCTCGATGGAGGTAAAACCCTAGTCCTGCTTGATTAATATTGATGATATGGGTAGTACAAGAGTAGATCTACCACGAGATCAGAGAGGCTAAACCCTAGAAGCTATCCTATGGTATGATTGTTGTTCGCGCTATGGACTAAAACCCTCCGGTTTATATAGACACCGGAGAGGGTTAGGGTTACATAGAGTCGGTTACAATGGGAGGAGATCTACATATCCGTATCGCCAAGCTTGCCTTCCACGCCAAGGAAAGTCCCATCCGGACACGGGACGAAGTCTTCAATCTTGTATCTTCATAGTCTAGGAGTCCGGCCAAGGTCATAGTCCGCCAATTTGGACACCCCTAATCCAGACTCCTCAAGAGTCTCCCTGAACCAGGCTTCAATGACGACGAGTCCGGCGCACAGATTGTCTTCGGCATTGCAAGGCGGGTTACTCCTCCGAATACTTCATAGAAGATTTTGAACACAAGGATAGTGTCTGGCTCTGCAAAATAATTTTTGCATAACACCGTAGAGAGAATAGTATTTACACAAATTCAACATGCTGAACTATTCTGCAGCGTGACATCACACCACGGCCAAGCCTTTATTCGACTCGTTTTTACTGTCCCACCTCAGTGCACTTAGCGAGGCGGTTTTCCTTGGCACATCCTGTTGAAGCAGAGATCGTGTCCCCTTATTCCGGGATTCTCATCAATACGGGCGTGGGTAACCCAACCGTGCCATTAATTTACGGCGCTTGGGAGATAAGCGAGTTTTACCAGGCTGGTGGGGGCACATTGTCTCGTCCGCCCATATAAGGGGATAAGGATCCACCTTTTCCATCTACGCCTTCTTCCTCCTTTGCTTATCCATTTTCGCGCACTCGAGCTCCAGCGCCCAAGTCCGCACATCCCACCTCTACGTTCTCCAGCCATGTCCGGAGCGGGAGGCAAGTGGATGGTCTCCTCCGTCATGGAGGGACACATCAAGAAGCTGAGGGAGGCCGGATACTTGTCTAACGACATCGCGCACCGGCTCCCAGACAAGGGGCAGCTCATACCCACCCCCAGGCCCCATGAGAGGGTGGTGTTCCTCACCGATTTCCTCCGTGGACTAGGTTTCCCACTTCACTCGTTTGTTCGGGGCTCATGTCCTACTACGGCCTGGATTTCCATGATCTGGCCCCGAACTTCGTCCTCAACATCTCGGTGTTTATCGTCGTGTGCGAGGCTTTCCTCCGCATCAAGCCCGACTTCGGCTTATGGATGAAGACCTTCAATGTCCAGCCGAAGGTAGTGGGCGGCCAACAAGCGGAGTGCGGAGGCGCCATGGTGGGCAAGATGCCCAACGTTACATGGCTCGAGGGCTCGTTCGTGGAGACCATAAAGGGGTGGCAATCGGGGTGGTTCTACATCACCGAGCCGCGTGACCCTAAATGGGCAGCGGCCCTCGAATTCCGATCTGGCATCCGCACACGGCTCACCTCCTGGAAAGAGAAGGGCCTGTCGTGGGGTAATTCGGAAGAACGGACCGGACTCCAATCCTGCCTCCAAGACCTGGTGAACAAAGAGGTTAAACTCGTCAACGTAGTCCAGGTCATGCTCATCCATCAGATCCTCCCGTATCAACGATGGGCTTTTAACTTATGGGAGTTCAACCCGGCCCAGCACCAAACTCTGACCAGGCTCTTTGACACAACGCACGAGGATGCCTAGAAGGTGTTATTCAAGGGCGCTGAGGTTCCTCCTCCCATCACCGAGGATCGCGGATTCCGCGCGAAGCGCCAAGCCAGCGTAGTAAGCTTATTTTACCCTTTACGGGATACTTGTTTTTCATAGTTTAACTCTATGCGGGATCTAAGCTCCCGTTCCTTTGACAGGAATGGCAGAACAAGACCGGACATATCGACTGTCCGGCTCCTTTGCCCGAAGATCCAGCAATCGCCCACTTAACGGGGCTGCTGGTCCTGGCACCTTACGTGGTGCCGGAGAAGAAGGCCAAGAAGAAGGCCGCGGGAACTCGAAAGAGTTCCCGGCGCCCGGTGGTGCCGGATTCATCGTCCGATGACCCCGAGGCGCACTCGTCCTCTGAAGACGAGGAGGAAGAAGAAGCCTCTCCCCCTCCAGCGGGGGGAGGAATGAAAAGGAAGGCCGCCCCAACTGGGGGGGCCGGAGGGTCCAAGAAGGGAAGGACCCTTCCTCCGGGCTACTCCACCAATGCCGACGACGGTGAAGAGGAGTGGCCAGCCAGGGCCAAGCCCCTGGCAAAATCATAAGTATCCGGATACCAGAATAACTCATGGCGTTCCTTTACTGCACAGTATCTTCTAACGCCGAATGTAATCATGCAGTCCGCCCGCGGCCCAGCTCGACGCTTCGTCGAGCGGATCCCTGGATTCGTCGGATGTGAATAGCCTTTCGCTTCCGCTGCTACCTCCCCTCGTCCTATGGACGATGCCGAGGTGGAGACCCAAAAGGGTCCAAGCCAGGAGGGGGTGGTCCTACAGGCGCCGCAAGGCGACCTCCCGACTCCAAGCGTAGAGGGGATAAAACCCCGAAGGGCTCTAAGTCCGGCCCTGGGCCGGACACCGCACCGGAACCTTCAACGGTTCCGGTGTCCGGCAGGCGACCCCCTACTAAGAAGGGCAAGCCTATGACGCCGGTGACCTCCGTCCAACCGGAGGCACCGAATAATCTGCTGGAGGTGCTTAAAGGCGCCTCCATCAACGAGGAGCACCGCACTATTATGAGTGTGGTGATCCAGAAGGTTCAATCCGCCCAGAGCGGGTTGACTAAAGCCTGTGCCAGCCTTCTAAAAGGCTTTGAGGTATGTATTTAAGATATGTAAAAATATTACCGCATAGACAGTAGCCCCTGATGCTCAGCTTGGTGTTCGGAAAGAAAAGCCGAACTGAGGATCAAAAAGATATACGCAGGAGTCTAACATAAGTATGTCAATATGGGAATGCAGGTTGTGCTGCTGACCTCTGCTGCACTGACTACGGAGGTCGGTGCATTGAAGCAGAGCCTCGAGCGGTCTGAGAACGAGCTCGGCCTTGCCAAAAAGCAGCTCGAGGACAAGGAAGGTAAGGAGTACCTTATGTAAGTATACAAAAAGATGTGGCTGCAAAAAATGACAGGATCAACGTGGGTATGCAGGGGCCACGAACGAGGTGGCAACCCTGAAGGAAGCGCTGTCCAAGGTCGAAGAAAATGCGGCCATGGAGCATACCCAGCGGGAAAAGCAGGAGGCGCGGGTGGTGGAGGTGCAGCAAGAGCTCCAGGCTCTCGTGAAAAAACACGAGAGTTTGGAGCTTGACTCAACGACTCGAGAGTCCAAGCTCGCCTTGGCGCTTGAGAGCGCCAAATCTGCCAAGGCCGAAGCCCAAAAAGCCCTCCAGGAAATTGAGGCGATGAAGAAGATAGCGGCGGGCAAGGCATTCTTTATGCAAAGCAAGCACGTGAAAGTGAATTACTTGTTACTTACCCGAGTACGGAGCTCTCCAGGAGCATTCGCAGATCTTCCCCGGAGTGTGTCCGACGCTGCCGCATTCTACCGAGCCGAAGAGGGGAGCTCGACGGAGAAGGTGTTCTGGTCTCAGTATGCTGAGGCCGGACACCCGGTGCCCTTGAGCGACCAGCTGAAGCAGCTGGTCGAGCTCCATAAGGTGGCCGAACAGGCCATGAAGGGTCTCATAGTCTGGCTATGGCCTGGGAAGCCATGCACAGGAGCTACTTTGGGCTGGTAAAGGCGGCTGGTGGATGCTCGTCCAAGGCTTGAAGTCATCAAGCGCTCCGTATGCATCGAAGGTGCTCAGGGCTCTTGCCCATGCTAAAGTGCCTTTGGGGCAAGATGGACGCTGAGAAGCTTGTGACGGACGGACCACCGCCGGGCAAGGAGCATCGCAAGCCCGAGATGTATTATGAGGGCGTCCTGAAAGGTGCCCGCCGTATAGCAGATGAGTGCTCCAAAGATGTAATTTTTGAGTAAACTCGCGTTTGTGATCCTGTACGCTGAAAACTTGTTCATATGCGCTAAGCAACGGTTTTGAATTTAAAATATTACCTTCTGTGCGACTGTTTATTAAATTTGAGAGATGGCGAGTCGTCGGCTTCTGCCCCCATGCCACGAGTGCTGGGGTGTTCGGGATAAACTTGAGCGCTCTTTTTCCCATTATTGGGTCCTTCGAGGGAGGTGCTCAACACAACGAACAAGGCAATCGGACTATAATGCTTGAACAATCTCACTTAGCCATAGAATTTTATAATTTTAAATTTCGGCGAAGCCCCTAGTATTCGGAAGACCGAGTTCGGGGCGCTATCCACGCCTAGGCCGGACAAAGCCAACTCCTCGCTCTAAGCGGCATAAGTCTTTAGGGACTCGAAAACCTCTCGAACAACGACCAACTCTCGCCCTATCATGACGGTCAGTTTTAGTTTTCTCCATTGAGGTGCTTAGCCCAGCTCAACCGGGGCACAATCGCAGTGGTTCTCCCAGTGCTACCTTAGCCGATATAACGGAACGCAAGGTACCAAAACATGGGAGCCGGGCAAACCCAACTATTGACCCAAGACATGATTCGGAGCCGATACATATAATGCTATAAGTTCGGGGTGCCGCACTCATGAGTGTTCGGACTTCTCACACCATATTCTGGGGTACGTAAGCCCCTGGTGTGTTGGTCGTACCAAAGTGTACGGTTGCATAATGTCATAACTGAACATATTTTTATATAAAAAAAGGAATGCAATAATAGACAAAAGATATGTATTGTTTTATCCGAAAAGTCTGCGGTAAAAGCAGAATGATACAAATAGTGCGATAAGAAAGAGATGGGCATATTTAACATGTCCCCCTCGAGGGGTGAGCTGCGAGATGATATGTGAAACAAGTATACTGCTCGTTATAGAGACCACCTGGACACTCGACGTAGCTTTCTGCCTCCCTGGCTGTTACATCGTGTGTACGGCGATTATACTGCCGGACAGGCCATCCCGAAAGTGGAGTCCTGAAAGTAAGAAAAAAAAAATAATGACAAAATCGGGAGCCCCTGGTGCGGTTTAGCCGCACTTTGGGCATGCCGTGGTCGTGCCCCTCCCCCTTTGCCCATGGTATTTCTATAGCATAGTTATGTACGCGTAGTACTGGTTTCGCAATCTCGCGAGGGCTGGGGTTGGGGCCGCATTGCTACGCATGCTCAGAACGTGCCAGGCGGTCTTGTTGTAGGTTACTCCGGGCGCTGCAGCGGTGTCCGAACGCTTAATGGCCGGATCGAGAATTGCCTTGAGAGGCTGCTTTGTACTTCCGCCGCGAGGGTCAGCCAGATGCTCCTCCGCTCGGAGAGAGCGTTCGGTGTTTCCATTGACCGTAATGACTCTCGAGGGCTGGCATCTTGAGCTTGAGGTATGCGTAAGCGGCACCGCATTGAAATTTGCAAATGGGGTTCGTCCGAGCAGTGCGTGATAGCCACTGCGGAACGGGACTATGTCGAAGATTAACTCCTCGCTTCGGAAATTATCCGGGGATCCGAAGACCACCTCAAGTGTAACTTAGCTCGCATAGTTGGCCTCTACACCTGGTATGATGCCTTTAAAGGTCGCTCTTTGTGGGTTTAATCCTTGAGGGATCTATTGCCCATTTTTACGCCTTTGTATCTGATAAAGCAGGTTCAGGCTGCTGCCGCCGTCCATAAGGACTCTAGTGAGGTGAAATCCGTTAATGATTGGGTCTAAAACCAATGTGACGAATCTGCCATGGCGAATGCTAGTGGGGTGGTCCCTTCGATCAAAAGTGATCGGGCCGGAGGACCATGGGTTGAACTTTGGGGCGACTGGCTCCAACGCATATACGCCCCTCGAGTGCATGCTTCCGCTTCCCTTTGGGTATGTGGGTTGCATATATCATGTTCACCGTCCGCACTTGTGGGGGGAAGCCCTTCTGTCCCCTATTGTTCGGCGGCCGGGGCTCCTCCTCGTCATCGCTATGCAGCCGCTTGTCATTGTTTTCGGCGTTTAACTTGCCTTCCTGCTTGAACACCCAACAATCCCTATTGGTGTGGTTGGCTGATTTTTCGGGGGTGCCGTGTATCTTGCACGAGCGATCGAGTATTCGGTCCAAATTGGACGGGCCCGGAGTATTTCTTTTGAATGGCTTTTTCCGCTGACTGGGTTTAGAGCCTCTGAATCCGGCATTAATCGGCCAGATCCTCAAAGATTGTCGCCGCACGCGGCGCTTTTGCTTGTTGCAACGCGACCTACCAATGTTGTCCTTGGTATCCGAATTACCAGGGCTCTTGGTCATGTTATTACTACGAGCAAGCCAGCTGTCTTCTCCCGCACAAAAGCGGGTGATGAGTGTTGTGAGGGCTGCCATGGATTTCGGCTTTTCCTGTCCTTGGTGCCGGGCAAGCCACTCGTCACGGATGTTATGCTTGAAGGCTGCAAGGGCCTCTGCGTCCGGACAGTCAACTATTTGATTTTTCTTGGTTAGGAACCGTGTCCAAAATTGTTCCGCCGATTCCTCCGGCTGCTGAATTATGTGGCTTAGGTCATCGACGCTGGTGGTCGCAGACATAGGTGCCCCGGAAGTTGTCGAGGAATGCGACTTCCGTGTCCTCCCAACAACCAATTGATTCTGGCCGGCAAGCTGTTAAGCCAATGCCGAGCTGGTCCTTTAAGCTTGAGTGGGAGGTATTTGATGGCGCGTGTAGATCATCGCCATGGGCCATGTGGATATGAAGGAGATAATCCTCGATCCATACCGCCAGATCTGTTGTGCCATCGTATGATTCGATGTTTATGGGTTTGAAACCCTCGGGATTTGATGATCCATTACTTCATCCGTGAAGAATAGTGGGTGTCTTGGCGCCTCAGACATTGGGCTATATCACGACGTAGCTCAAATGAGCTTTGTCTAATGTGTTCGGCCCGGCCGGATTTACCATATCCGGCGTGACGGTTATCGTCACGTGTCGTGGGGCGCCCGCGTGATCCATAGATCGATCTTGTTTGCCTTGCCCTGTCCTCCAATATATCTCGCGGGCCTGGCGCATTTCCCCGTGCCTTGGTATTCTTCGAGCGACCCCGGTGTGCGGCTTGAGTGGAGGGCCGAGAGGCCTCTCTGTCGCGGCCACGAGGTGGCCGGTCGGCCGCATCATGCGCTGGTGATGTATGTCTTTGTGCTTCCTCCTCTAATCGGGGTAGCAGCCTGTGTTCTGGGTAGCTCTTGGAGGGGTGTTCGATTTCGTACTCTTCAGCCGCAAGGACATCAGTCCATCTGTCGACTAGCAAGTCTTGGTCAGCTCTAAGTTGTTGCTGTTTTTTCTTGAGGCTACTCCCCGTGGCCATAAGCCTGCGTTTGAAACGCTCTTGTTCGACGGGATCCTCAGGCACGAAAAATTAAATGCCGCCGAGGCTTGCCTCATCTTCGGAGGGAGGCATGTAATTATCGTCCTCTACCTCTCTGTCTGCCGCTCTCTCATGTGGGCTGGCTTCTCCATCCTCCTGTGTTGAATCCTGCTGGAGGGGGTTGTCTTCGGCACTGTCCGGGGTGTTATTGTCTCTTGTGCCGGAATCGTTGTTTTTTCTTTGGCGGGATTTAGAGCAGCGCCGCCGACGCCGGCGCTTAGGCTTCTTCTTGGAGAGGTCATCCTCCGTTGTTCCATCGCCGTTCCCTTCTTTTGGGGTGTCCACCATGTATATGTCAAACGACGAGGTGGCCTTCAAAGGCCCTCAGTAGGCGCTGGTTCTTGGTCGCCTCCCGTGCATCGGGCGTCTGCACTGCTGATGTCTTCGAGTCGAAGTCGAGCATGTCGGTTAAATCATCGACAGTGGCTATGAAGTGGGAGGTGGGTGGGCTTTGAATTTCTTCGTCGTCCGCATCCCAACCTTGCTGACCATAGTCCGGCCAGGGCTCTCCTTATAAAGAGAGAGCCTTTAGTGAATTCAGAATGTCGCTAAAAGGAGAGTGCTGAAAGATGTCCGCGGCGATGAACTCCATGATCGGCGCCCAATCGGATTCGATTGGCAGGGGCGCGGAAGGTTCGGAGTCCGGAGAGGAGTCCGGCACCTTGGAGTCACGAAGCCGCAGGACAGGTATGGTGTTCGGCTCGATCGCCGTAGAGATTGCAGCCCCCGAGGCGGCATCCAGCCACCCGTCCTCGATTGGCGTAGTCGGCTCCGAGCTAAGGGTCGGAGCAGACACTGGTGCGGCCTCCATGGTACTGTTCGGCGGCAGAGCTAGATCAAGCCCATCGAGACAGTGCGGCGCACTTGGCTGTGGCTCGAACCCGTCGAAGATCAAGTCTCCCCGGACGTCGGCCATGTAGTTCAAACTTCCAAATCTGACCTGATGGCCAGGGGTGTAGCTTTCGATCTGCTCTAGGTGGCCAAGCGAATTGGCCCGTAGTGCAAAGCCGCCGAATACGAAGATCTGTCCGGGGAGAAAAGTCTCACCCTGAACAGCATCGTTGTTGACGATAGGAGGAGCCATCGGGCCTAAAGATGACGACACAGAGGAACTCTCAATGAAAGCACCAATGTCGGTGTCAAGACCGGCGGATCTCGGGTAGGGGGTCCTGAACTATGTGTCTTGGCGGATGGTAACAGGAGACAAGGGACACGATGTTTTTACCCAGGTTCGGGCCCTCTCGATGGAGGTAAAACCCTACTCCTGCTTGATTGATATTGATGATATGGGTAGTACAAGAGTAGATCTACCACGAGATCATAGAGGCTAAACCCTAGAAGCTAGCCTATGGTATGATTCTTGTTCGCCCTACGGACTAAAACCCTCCGGTTTATATAGACACCGGAGGGGGTTAGGGTTACATAGAGTCGGTTACAATGGGAGGAGATCTACATATCCGTATCGCCAAGCTTGCCTTCCACACCAAGGAAAGTCCCATCCGGACATGGGACGAAGTCTTCAATCTTGTATCTTCATAGTCCATGAGTCCGGCCAAAGGTCATAGTCCGGCCATCCGGACACCCCCTAATCCAGGACTCCCTCAACGGGCATAGCCGCTCCTCGGCAGTGTCGTCAGCCAGCGCGGAGCATGGTGCTTCCACTGGTGCGTGGGAGGGGGCTCCCCTCCGGGAGGAGCCCGGAGCGCAGGCTAACCTCGCCCGACACGTGGCTGGCACGGTAGGGCCTGGCGAGGTGTATCTAGGCACCCGTGAGCCAGTGCGGGACTCACGGGGCCCTACCTCAAGGCGGGTTGCGCCTGGCTCTGGGCATTTTTCTTGTAATGTGTTCCTGCAAATTTCGTTAGATGTCGGGGTTCTACGTCCTCGGGTCCCGGCCCTCGAGCGGGCTCAGCCGTCGCTGGTATGCCAGGTCGCGATGCCGTGGACAAGGCCAGAGGGTGAGGGCTGGAGAGCCAGTAGGAGCCCATGAGTCGTGATGCTCAGGTACCCCCCCCCCTTTAACGTGCAAGCGGTCGACATGACGGAAGAGGGGTGCCGTGGACAGGCATCAAATAATGATCATGATGGGTCAAACGCACAACACGAATAAACACAAGAGGGATACATGCCACTCGGCCTGGCCCGGGTGGCTTGGGGATGATGTAGCCCGAGGGTTGCCCCCAATAACGTAAGCTAGAAACACGAATCAAAAGGGATACATGCCGCAATGACGGACCCACGCGGCCTGGGAATGATGCAGCCCTGGGGGGCGCTCCCAGCTGAAAATGAAACTCGAAGGATGTCACCTGATAATGTTGAAGATGAAGGGATGCTGAAGTAGCGGACGGCGTGCGCTGCGGAAGCCGATCTTCACGAGCCCCCAGGCCCAGGAGCCTCGGGAGGCGCTGGTGGCTCCTCGCGGACAATCTCCATCTCCGCCAGGACTGCGGAACGCCTGGCCGCTTGAGCCACCAAGATGCTCCTCATGAGGCGCTGGCGCGTGGCAGCCGCGTACGGCAAGCCGTAAGGCATGCGAACATAGCTATGGGGTGGACCTTCACAGCGCCCCGCGCGTGAGGGCCAGAGGCGCTCCTGAGAGGCGGCTCGGTTGAGCCCTGGTATGTCGATGCAGACGCTTAGGCCACCATCCTTTCCTGGATGGGGGGCTACGGTGGGGAAGCGGTGGCTGCCACTCATGACTCTTGACCCCTGCAGCTCCTGAATGGCCTTGCTGACGAACTCCTGAGGGTTTGGCCCTCCTTGCCTTGCTCCTTCCTGAGGGAAACGTGCTTTGAAACACGCCTCCAAGTGGTGCCGGAGCGCCTCCCTCGTGATCTTAGCAAAGTCGGTGGCCCTTCAGGAGAGAGCCCCCGAGCCTTGCTCGAGGAGGGCGCCGGCGCGCCTTCTATGCGATGAAGGAGGTGCCCTGAACAGGCGCGACCTCGAGGGGCCTGCCTCCCGAGGGGTCGGGCCAGGCGATGTCTTCTTCTTCTTAGGAGCAGCCTCGGGAGGCCTCCCGCCCCTGTGATCTGGGCCTTCAATTGACGCGGCTTGAAAAGCACGCTCCAAGGAACACACTGCGTCTCTCTCTTCACAAGGCACAGTTATGACTCCACCGCTTCCTGGCATCTTGAGGACATTGTAGCAGTGATGAGTCACGGCCATGAATTTGGCCAGAGCTGGGTACCCGAGGATGGCATTGTATGGCAGGAGAATGTGGGCGACGTCAAAGTCAATGAGCTCGGTGCGGTAGTTGTCGCGCGTCCCGAAGATGACAGGAAGGCGGACCTGCCCAATCGGAACTGTGGAACCATCAGTGACTCCGGAGAAAGGCTTGGTTGGCTGAAGCTGATTGTATGGCACTTGGAGATTGTTGAATGTCTCGACGGACAGGACATTGAGCCCTGCTCCGCCATCGATGAGGGTCCTGGTGACTTGCATGTTGCTAATGATTGGGGAACAAAGCATCGGGAGGACTCCGGCTGTGGCTGCGCACTTGAGCTGATCCGCTAGCTGAATATGATGGCGCACGCTGACCACCTGAGAGGGCGTGTGGCTTCATGCTTGGGGAGGACTGCATTCACTTCGCGGGCGAACTGCTTGAAGATGCGCTGAGAGGCTGGGGCTTGAGCTCCGCCCAGATGCAAGCGATTGGCGCGGCTGCCCCGGAAGCCCCCCAGCCCCTTGTCCCGATGATGGTCTTCATTTCTCCTTGGCTGCGGTGGCAGAGGAGGGAGGCCTGCGTTGCCCTGTGGGCGATCCTCGCGAGGCTGATCCCTCCAGCCTCCCTCCTGAGGCGGGTCCCCCCAACCTCCCTCGCGAGGCTGATCCTGCCAGCGGTCCTCGCGAGGTCGATCACGCCACCCTTGGCGAGGGCCACGGTCTTCCCAGCGTCCTGTGCTTCTTCCTCCTCCTCGGCTGTAGCCTCGATCACTGCGGTCGGGGTGTCGACCGATTCACCCTTCTCGCACGGCCCTGAGCTCTTGGCATTCGTTGGTGTTGTGGGTGTGGAGGTCGTGGTACACGCAGTACCAGCTACCCTTGGAAGACTCGGGCTGATCCCTGCCTCGCTTGGTGTCTCGTTCTGCCGCGAGCAGAGCAGCCCCCTTGCGCTTCACGTCCTTGACCTTGGGCTTCTTCTCTTCTGGGTCGGCAGCCGGCAGCTCGAGGAGGGAAAGGCGTCCTTCCTCAGCCCTGGCGCACTTGGTTGCCAAGTTGAAGAGCTCCAGGGATGTGCACAGGTCTTCATGCATCGCCAGCTCCTCCTTCATCTTCACGTCGCGCACACCGTCGGAGAAGGCTGAGATGATGGCCTCCTCAGTCACCTTGGGAATTTTGAGGCATGCGTTGTTGAAGCGCTGGATGTACTTCTGCAGGGTCTCTCCTGGCTGCTGCTTGATGCGGCGCATGTCGCTCACGGCAGGAGGCCGATCGCGAGTGCCTTGGAAGTTGGCGATGAAGCGGGTGCGCATCTCGTCCCAGGAGGAGATCGTGCCAGGAGCCAGGTTCAGGAGCCAGGTGCGGGCACCGTCCTTGAGCGCCATGGGAAACCAGTTCGCAATGACCTTCTCGTCCCCGTTGGCAGCTTTGATGCCCAGCTCGTAGAGCTGAAGGAACTCTGCAGGATCGGCGGTGCCTTCGTAGCATGGAGGCCGGTCTGGCTTGAACTTGCCAGGCCATGCGACGCTGCGTAGCTCGGCGGTGAAGGCGCTGTAGCCTGCAGTGGCCACGGGAGGCCTTTGATGACGGAGTGCTTGATCTTGCGGGTCCCCGTGCGCTGCCGCTGGGAGCAGCGCGGGGTCTTGGCGTGCTGGAGCAGGAGTGCGGTCGTGATGGGCCGGTGCACTGTCAGGACCGGATTCCCGGGATATTAATTCCCAAAAATGGCCCTTGTGCTCACCAGCCCCAGGATTACTGTTAGCTGATGAGGCACCAACTTGATACAGAAATTCCAAGCAAAAAGCAAAATATGTAGTACAAGACCATTCTGGCCTATGAGTACAACAAATGGTTTCTAGTGGTTGATGGCGGAAGCGGTTTGTGGATCATCGGCGTCTACGGGACTCCATTTCCCACAGGAACAGCTGACTAGGTTAACTCCTATCTTCGCGAGGCTGTTATCACCATGGCTTAGGTTCCGGGGCTGTCTTCGCAATGCTCCTCTCCATGCAAGGGATCTGGCCAAGACAATAGCCAGGGACAAGCCAGTGAGTATTTTGAATGTACTCGCAAACATTATGAACACGGGTATAATATAATAAATGATAAATACGCTCTGAAATATTCTATGATCACAACGTCAGTCATAAAATAAAATATCTGATGCATGCAAGCAGGTTATTTATATACATGAATATGCAATAACAGAGTAGTAATAAAATGCACCGATCGGGTGTCTGAAGCGACGCCTCGAAAGGTTAGCAAATAACAAGCATGCCTCAGTCGGGCATCTGAGCGACACCACATAATGGGCTTATAAGGTAAATATATAAAAAGCATGCGGCAGTCGGGCGTCTGAGCGACACCACATAAAGGGCTTATAAAGTAAATATATAACAAGCATGCCACAGTCGGGCGTGTGAGCAACACCACATAAAGGGCTTATAAAGTAAATATATAAAAAGCATGCCACAGTCGGGCGTTTGAGCGACACCACATAAAGGGCTTATAAAGTAAATATATAACAAGCATGCCACAGTCGGGCGTCGGCGACACCACATAAAGGGCTTATAAAGTAAATATATAACAAGCATGCCACGATCGAGCGTCTGAGCGACACCACATAAAGGGCTTATAAGGTAAATAAATAACAAGCATGCCACAGTCGGGCGTCTCAGTGACACCACATAAAGGGCTTATAAAGAATCACAGTGAATATCCAGGAGGTTGAACCATCCCAGGGATACTCGATCATTCAAATAATATAATGGGTTAGTCCATAATAAATAATAATCCTGATCATCACAAGTCACAAGTCATGATTCAAGTTCTGATTTAACAGTTTCTCCTCGGAAGACCGACACTAAGACCGACACTTGACCCGTCCCACACTGTAGTCCTTAACCATGGACACAGCTATTCGAATAGATGTTTAATCTCTGCAGAGGGTGTACTCTTTACCCTTGAGTAACGGATTCCTTTAGTCCATCGGGACTAATTCCGTCTATGGCCTTTTAATTGAAAACACACCCATCCGGACACACCAGCCTAACTTACCGGTGTCTGGAATCACCCACGACACCTGTTATGCGAAACTATAAGTGGGGAGGCTACAACCTCGACTTAGCATGGGATCACAAAATTTATACAGCGCGCAAACTGGGGGAGCTACCCCTTCGGCTACAACCTAAAACACCCATGCCCCCGGGCCAGGTGGCATGCCTACCGGATGCCTCTGGTATCTTCCACCATGGCCTCTCTGTACGGTGTGTGCTAGGAAATGGGTTGACAACTTACTGAACCGTACCCTACGTACGACAGGGACAAGTGGTAGTACGAAACAACTATGGGGGTTACCGGAACAAGACTCAATCTATGGTCGACTCAGGAGGCTTAAATATTCCCTGCATGAATTAGCATAACAATATATATATCTCAACAGACAGAATCACCACTCGACATACCTCACCATGCCGTATCGGACACAACCGTCTCGAGGGAGGACTAGGGACAAACCCGTGTCTACCCAAGATAGAGGCTTCCCCGGATCCCTTCCGGTATGCATGAAAGGAATTCGATGGTGATTATTATCACAAACATATCTAACTCCAATGACATGCACTCATCAACATGCACTCATGAGTAGCAACGTTTTATCACATGAAATAACGGATACGCCGTGTCGAGGTGGTGTTGTAACCGTGTAAATAACACGCACAATATTATGCCAGGGTTTAGAATGCTTGCCTTCAAGTTGTGGGGAGGCAGGGTGCATTCCAAAACTTTGAAAGTTTTCTTCTCTCTCCGACAATCCTATTTTTGAAAATATTCCAATTAACACATAGTTTAAAAGTGGTACAAAGAAGTTGTCTGAATGTTTTTCAAATAAATCTGAAAATAAACTAGACAATATTTGAGAGAGGTGGGAAAAAGAATCAACTCATTTGGAGTTATATTTAAAAAGTTAGAGCCAGTCAAAGTTTTGGTGAAATTCTGTTTTTTAAAATAAAACAGAAAAGAAAGAAAAACGTTTCGAACTGACCACGTCGGCGTGATTCTGGTGTTTACGCCCACTTATCCAGTGTGGACGGCGTTGTGGTCGCCGGGACAAAGTGGGTCCAGGGGACCCACTGGCCAGGTTTGACCAGTCGTCCTTCCCTCCTCTTCCTCTGCCCGAGCGGGGGGCGGGACTCCGGAGATCATCGCCGGCGATTGGTGGTTCCTCGCGGGGTTCCGAGGGCGGGGATGGACCCGCCAGACCGGGGCGGTCCTCCCGGTGGTTGTTGGGTCGCCTGGGGTGGAGGGAGTCGCCGTCGACGAGCTTCGCAGCGGCCGATGGCTTCGGTAGCAATGTGGGTTTGGGGCTACGGTGGCTCTCCGTCGCAGTCGGGGGTTTGGGCGGCTCCGCAAGACGAAGGGGAGTCGGTTGGTGGTGTTGGATGGACGGGGCTTGGTCGTGACGGACGGGGCCGGGAGGCGGCGGTGGCTGAGCTGGCCGGAGACGGGGAAGATGGCCTTCGCGGGTCGATTGCAGGCTACAGGAGCTGTAATGGGTTTGCTTGAGGTTGCCTGAGGGCTCGGAGAGGTGTGGGGCTCCTTAAATAGGCGGCCGAGGTCAGTTCCCGCGGCGGTGGAAAAGGTCGCCGGCGAATCGCCTCTCTGTAGTGGACAGGGCGACGTGGAGTTGGTCGGCGCACCCCGACGAGCTCCATACTGTTCAAGGGGCGAGCTGGCGCGCACGTATGGTTTGGGCGGCGCCGTCCGTGGTAGAGCCCTCTGTGGCCGGCCGCTAGCCGCCGTGGCCAACCTGACGGCGGCGCTGTAGGGTGCCAGGGGCGGCTCTGCGGCAAGGGAGGGGGCGGCTGTGCCGGCCGCGAGAGGCCAAGGGCCAGAACGGGCGCGGGGTGGGAGGCAGCGAGACGCGGCGGCTCGGTGCACGCGCTTGCAAAACGTGCGCTCTGGGCGCTCCCAGAGCATGCACGCAACATGCTCGGCGAATTGCCATGGCAGGCCAGGGAGCTCCAATCCACGAGGGGTTTGGCAGGGTGGGGCTATAGGCTACGGCAGAGCTATGAGACAAGCTGATTTGGCAAAGCATGCAAGTCCAAGGTGCAAACGAAAAACCTTGCCCAAACTGGCCATGCACAGAAGGTGTTTGACAAAATGATAAGGGCATCTAAGCAACCCTTGGAGGGTCCAAAAACTCCAGATCAGGGTCTCTTTAGTTGTAGGTCGGGATGGTAAGGTTAGTTGGCCAAATCTAGAAACTTGCTAGTGCAAAACTTTGAGAAAATCAAATCTGGTCAGAAAGAAAAGGATATGGCTTCATGGACTAAAACTACTCCAATGGGTTCACTCTCTTGGACTAAGGGGTTTTGCAGGATGGACTATAAGCATGAGGAAGAATCATGGGCAACAGAGCAACATAAAATGTGGTTGATGTACAAATCAACAAGTTGGACCAGAATGGAAATGAGGTTGATTCACTCAAATTTTTCAAGGAACCAAACAGGGTTTTTGCATAAAGTTGAATAATATACTCCTATAAACATCCCAAAATTTTGGTGGAAGTTTTAAAGAAATATTTAAATAGGTTGTAGTGCAAATTTGCCCATTGGGCCAGATTTTAAAATTTGGTGTAGAGCTCAAAATCCCCCGTGAACAGAAGATATTTTTGCATAAAAGTGATTTAAAACTCCACATGACACCTTCAAATTTTGGTTGGAATTTTAAATAAATTTACCAAATGGTTGTAGTTCAAAATAGGGCTTCAAACTGATGGAAAAATCACTTTAAGGAATAAAGCTCAGAGAGCAAAAAAATTATGCCAATACATCCACTGATAATAGAGGTGTTTTTCTTGAGAGGGTATATAAGTCCAATCAATTAAGTGGCAAGTTTTCACTTGGGGTAAAAACTCCATAAAATAAAGAACAAAAAGGTTCTAAAATCCAAAGGAAATCCAGAAAATAAAAGCTTAAGTTTCCTGGCAAAATTTTAGTTAATAAAACAAGGTTAAAAATTTTGGGGTGTCACAACACTACCCCCCTTAAGAAAAATCTCGTCCCCGAGATTTGCTAAAAGCTGTTTTGAAAACAAAAACTCTTACCATTTCAAAAATAACCACTTTACTTACCTATTAAAAAAACGGCTACAGGGAGAGGGCAATAAGTGGTGTAAAACCACAGTGTGGACACTAGCGCTGCGTGGAAAAATCTACGGTTGGGCAATTTTTACGCTGGTTACTGTAAATTCTAAATTTCTAAAATAAGATGGTCGTACCCGAGAGCACAGTGCCCCCTCTGGCTGACAGGTGGACCCGGGGTCCATTGTCAGTATCTTCTTCTTCCTCTGGCCCTCTCTTCTTCCTCTCTCCCGCGCGCTTTCCCGCGCTTTCTCCACCGGCGACGTCTAGCGCCAGAGGGCATCTAGGCCGTCTTCTTGTAGTGCTTGCGACGTGCTAACTTGCCGCGGCAGTGTGCACTCACCTCGCGGGCCAGTGCGCTGTCGGCACTGCTCGCGGATTCGCCTCCGAAAACCGGCGATCGGGCGAGGAGCGGCGCTGGTGGACTTCGCCCACTGTACACCGATCTCGAGCTGTAAAATGGCCGAGGTGCTCCTCTCTTCTCCTTCACACCTGGCCTCGCCTCAGCTTCTCCTTCCTTCTCCTCCATTTCTGCTTATAGAAGCTCGCGACGAGGCTCTAATGGCGGAGGTGGTGCCGGACTGGTACGTGATCCTGGTGTGCGGAGGGCTGGTGGCAGTGCTGGGGCTCTCCGTGCTACTGTGCGCGATGATCCTCGATGATCTTCGCGATGCTGCCGCTCGAGTGTTGGCTCTCCGCGGTGGCGGTGATCACGAGGATTAGGTGTGATGCCGGGTGCCAACTGTTGTTGGTGTGCCGGAGGTAACTTGTACCTGGATGATTATCCACTAATCTCTCCTTTGGAGACTGTGGTGCGTTTAAGGAGGTGTTCGGTGAGATGCAACACAGTTACGTGTTTTAGCAAGCAGTTTATGTGTTCGTGTGGTTGTGGTTGTGAGTCTGCTGCCGTGGTGCTGCGTGAATAAAAACTTCCATGCCGTGAGAAGATACACGATGCAGCAACTCAGGGAAAAGAAATCTCACTCCTGGATTTTCCGCGAGAGAAACTACTTAATTTTAAGAGTTAATCTGCAACAAAAACTACTTATATTAATAGAAACCAAATAATTTACTCGCCGCACAAACTCGGGGTACCACGCATAAATTACAACATATAAGTAAATGTTGCAATAATTAACACAACAGGGACGTCTATAATGCAAATCAGAATCGACGGGTCCCGAGAAAACGTCTGCATCGGGACACACCTCTTCTATCGGGGAAGCGGATTGACCAGCCGATGAATGTGTCTCTCCTGGTCGGGTCTCAGTGGTCTGCCGATGGTGATCTGAGGATTTAAATCAGCGAGACTCTGGAGATAACCCATTACTCGCTGGGTCAAACGTTCTTGAGCGATGACATACTGGACCAGGTTGGCCAGTACTGGGTCTCTCTCAATTCGTCCACTGGGGAAAGATGTTACTTCTCCGGGTGCTGCACGGCTCGGAAAGTAATAATACCCTCTTTCACTGGCATAGGGTACCGCGAATCAAAGTCGGACAAGCGCTTCGTGTGCAGCCGCTTCTATGGCCATTTGTGGAGCTGGCATAGATTTCCCCACGAAGGAGACTTCCGTTGGGTCTTGGTTTGAGTTCTACGGAGGGATGTGTACTACTGCCCAATATTTCGAGGTGGATGGGGTGATCCTCGATTTGAGTAGCTCAGATCGGGTGGCTGGGTAGAACCCATGGTACTACGGTGTAAACTCCCACAATATTTTGACAAAGCTACCCGGGTTGCATCCGGGTTCTCGAGATACATACTAGGGCTCGGCATGGCAAGAAATGGTTGTGAGGATGGTGCACAAGGTGAGGGGTGCTTGGCAAGGTCACGAGGTGGCCTTTTATAAAGCATCCGGCTGGGTTATATACCGCGTGAGGGGCACTAGTTTGTCGGTTTTGCTATCATGGGGTTGGGGTCAAAGCCACAGATACACATATCTCACAAAAGCGACGTGTTACTGTGGGTGTCGTCGGGGTTGGTTTTGGTAGCTGTGCCCGGAATAAAAATATGCAACTGCGTGCTGACATAATAATGCAAGGTTACTATTTAAAACAGAGGCACAACAACAGGCTGCGTTTATTTACAAGGTCGCATGATTATAAGGTGTGGATACACTGAGACTCGGCACTACTTGAGTGACTTAGTCTACCTCGTTTATATCCAAGCGGGCGTGCCTTGTGGACGTCGAGGCTTCTCCACGGGTTTCACTGCCGGGATTAGCTGGAGGGGGTTCAGGGACTGCAGGGTCGGGGTAGCGATGATGACCATCTCGGGGATTGTTGGCCACAATCCCGTTGGAGCGTGTTCCCAAAAGGCGACGAAGCACTTCTAGGGTCATCAAAGCACCCTGGTCGATGGCTGGTGCAGACCTCAGGGACTCGATCGGGTGTCCGAACAGCACGACTGGGTTGTCGGCGTCGGGCTCGTCCTCTCCTCTCGCCGGGGCTCGACGAACCAGCTCTCCACGAGCTGCGATCAAATCAAGGGTGATTTGATCAAACAGTTCCTCAAGTGCACCTACATAGCGCACTAGGTGCAACAATGCAGGATCCGTCTTCTGATCTCCGTTGGCAACTTGGGGTGGCCTACCATACCCTTCACAGCTGGGGTAGTAGTAGAACGAGCGGCAGTTATCTCTACGCGACAAGTGCTGGAGTTGAAATATAGCCTCTCACGCCGCTAGCTGGATGGCTTGTGGCTCAAAGGAAGTTGTCCTTCCGTGAACTCAGAAGGGCGTTCAGCGGCTGCACCCTACCATAGATGTGCACAAGGGCCAGAATTGACGGCTCTCACCGCTCATGGGTCCTTGGTACACAACATATTCTCGGGGCTCTTCTAACGATAGGCACGACGGGTGAGGTTTATGCGAGTATGGTCACAAAACCTCCAAGGTTGGTTGCCGTGGTCTCATTGTGCACTGACGGGCCAGCATTATGGCTCGGTTTGGGGGTAGAGGCTGTCTTTGTCTGGGTTGAGGCTAGCATGCCCTTTTATAGAAAAAGGGCTTAAGTCTTCCTTCGCACGCTTGCGAATGCGACATTATAGGCATCGGTCACTGGCGCGTGATCGACAGGTTAGGTCGATAGGTTGGGCACCGACTGTCATAAGGTGTCAGGCTCACTGTGTGGCCATCTTACACGGGAAGCTTGGCCGGGGTTAGGTTATGGTCTAGTGGTTTGGTTAACCTAGGTTTATTGACCTGGCTAAGATAGGATTAGCCAATGGTCAGCCTGTCTCTGATACCAAGTTTGTCGGGACCGGATTCCCGGGATATTAATTCCCAAAAATGGTCCTTGTGCTCACCAGCCCCAGGATTACTGTTAGCTGATGAGGCACCGACTTGATACAGAAATTCCAAGAAAAATACAAAATATGTAGTACAAGACCATTCTGGCCTGTGAGTACAACAAATGGTTTCTAGTGGTTGATAGCGGAAGCGGTTTGTGGATCATCGGCGTCTATGGGACCCCATTTCCCACAGGAACAGCTGACCAGGTTAACTCCTATCTTCGCGAGGCTGCTACCACCATGGTTTAGGTTTTGGGGCTGTCTTCGCAACGCTCCTCTCCATGCAAGGGATCTGGCCAAGACAATAGCCAGGGACAAGCCAGTGAGTATTTTGAATGTACTCCCAAACATTATGAACACGGGTATAATATAACAAATGATAAATACGCTCTGAAATATTCTATGATCACAACGTCAGTCATAAAATAAAATATCTGATGCATGCAAGCAGGTTATTTATATACATGAATATGCAATAATAGAGTAGTAATAAAATGCACCGATCGGGTGTCTGAAGCGACACCTCGAAAGGTTAGCAAATAACGAGCATGCCTCAGTCGGGCGTTTGAGCGACACCACATAAAGGGCTTATAAGGTAAACCAAGCATGCCACAGTCGGGCGTCTGAGCGACACCACATAAAGGTCTTATAAAGTAAATATATAACAACCATGCCACAGTCGGGCGTCTGAGCGACACCACATAAAGGGCTTATAAAGTAAATATATAACAAGCATGCCACAGTCGGGTGTCTGAGCGACACCACATAAAAGGTTTATAAAGTAAATATATAACAAGCATGCCACAGTCGAGCGTATGAGCGACACCACATAAAGGACATATAAAGTAAATATATAACAAGCATGCCACAGTCGGGCGTCTGAGTGACACCACATAAAGGGCTTATAAGGTAAATAAATAACAAGCATGCCACAGTCGGGCGTCTCAGCGACACCACATAAAGGGCTTATAAAGAATCACAGTGAATATCCAGGAGGTAGAACCATCCCAGGGATACTCGATCATTCAAATAATATAACGGGTTAGTCCATAATAAATAATAATCTTGATCATCACAAGTCACAAGTCATGATTCAAGTTCTGATTTAACAGTTTCTCCTCTGAAGACCGACACTAAGACCGACACTTGACCCGTCCCAGACTGTAGTCCTTAACCGTGGAGATGACTATTCGAATAGATGTTTAATCTCTGCAAAGGGTGTACTCTTTACCCAAGATTAATGGGTTCCTTTAGTCCACCGGTACTAATTCCGTCTACGGCCTTTTAATTGAAAACACACCTATCCTCACACACCAGCCTAACTTACCGGTGTCTGGAATCACCCACGACACTTGTTAAGCGAAACTCTAAGTGGGGAGGCTACAACCTCGACTTAGCACGGGATCACAAAATTTATACCGCGCGCAAACTAGGGGAGCTACCCCTTCGGCTACAACCGAAAACACCCATGCCCCCTGGCCAGGTGGCATGCCTACCGGATGCCTCCGGTATCTTCCACCCTGGCCTCTCTTTATGGTGTGTGCTAGGAAAGGGGTTGCAATTTACTGAACCGTACCCTACCTACGGCAGGGACAAGTGGTAGTACGAAACAAGTATGGGGGTTACCGGAACAAGACTCGATCTATGGTCGACTCAGGAGGCTTAAATATTCCCTGCATGAATTAGCATAACAATATATATATCTCAACAGACAGAATCACCACTCGACATAACTCACCATGCTGTATCGGACACAACCGTCTCGACGGAGGACTAGGGACAAACCCGTGTCTACCCAAGACAGAGGCTTCCCCGGATCCCTTCCGGTATGCATGCACTCATCAACATGCACTCATGAGTAGCAACGTTTTATCACATCAAATAACGGATACTCCGTGTCGAGGTGTTGTTGTAACCATGTAAATAACACGCATAATATTCTGCCAGGGTTCAAAATGCTTGCCTTCAAGTTGTGGGGAGGTAGGGTGCATTCCAAAACTTTTAAAGTTTTCTTCTCTCTCCGACAATCCTATTTTTGAAAATATTCAAATTAACACATAGTTTAAAAGTGGTACAAAAAATTTGTCTGAAATTTTTCAAATAAATCTGAAAATAAACTAGACAATATTTGAGAGAGTTGGGAAAAAGAATCAACTCATTTGGAGTTATATTTAAAAAGTTAGAGCCAGTCAAAGTTTTGGTCAAATTCTGTTTTTTAAAATAAAACAGAAAAAAGAAAAACGTTTCGAACTGACCACGTCGAAGGCGTATTCTGGTGTTTACGCCTCCACTTATCCAGCATGGACGGTGCGTGGGTCATTGACAGTGGGTCCAGGGGACCCACTGGTCAGGTTTGACCAGTCGTCCTTCCCTCCTCTTCCTCTGCCCGAGTGGGGGGGGGGGCGGGACTCCGGCGATCGCCGCCGGCGATTGGTGGTTCCTCGCGGGGTTCCGAGCGCCGGATGGACCCGCCAGACCGGGGCAGTCCTCCCGGTGGTTGTTGGGTCGCCGGGGGTGGAGGGAGTCGCCACGACGAAGCCAAGGCGGCCGCGGCTTCGGTAGCAAAGTGGGTTTGGGGCTACGGTGGCTCTCCGTCACAGTCGGAGGTTTGGGCGGCTCCGCAAGACGAAGGGGAGTCGGTTGGTGGTGTTGGATGGACGGGAGGGGGCTTGATCATGACGGACGGGGCCGGGAGGCGGCGGTGGCCGAGGTGGCCGGAGACGGGGAAGATGGCCTTCCCGGGTCGATTGCTGGCTACGGGAGCTCTAATGGGTTGGCTTGAGGATGCCTGAGGGCTCGGAGAGGTGCGGGGCTCCTTAAATAGGCGGCCGAGGTCGGTTCCCGTGGCGGTGGATAAGGTCGCCGGCGAACCGCCTCTCTGTAGTGGACAGGGCAACGTGGAGTTGGCCGGCGCACCCCGACGAGCTCCATACTGTTCAAGGGGCGAGCTGGCGCGCGCGTATGGCTTGGGCGGCGCCGTCTGCGGCAGAGCCCTTCGTGGCGGCCGCCGCCGCCGTGGCCGACCCGACGGGCGGCCAGAGGGTGCCGTGGGCGGCTCATGGCGAGGAGGGGCGGCTGCCGCCGCGAGAGGCCAAGGGCCGTAACGGGCGCTGGGCGGGTGGCAGCGAGACGCCGGGCGGCTTGGTGCACGCTACAGAAACGTGCGCGCTGGGCGCGCCCAGAGCACGCATGCAACATGCTTGGCAAATTGCCATGGCAGGCCAGGGAGCTCCAATCCACGAGGGGTTTGGCAGGGTGGGGCTATAGGCTACGGCAGAGCTATGAGACAAGCTTATTTGGCAAAGCATGCAAGTCCAAGGTGCAAACTAAAAACCATGCCCAAACTGGCCATGCACAGAAGGTGTTTGACAAAATGATAAGGGCATCTAAGCAACTCTTGGAGGGTCCAAAAACTCGAGATCAGGGTCTCTTTAGATGCAGGTCAGGATGGTAAGGTTAGTTGGCCAAATCTAGAAACTTGCTAGTGCAAAACTTTGAGAAAACCAAATCTGGTCAGAAAGAAAAGGATATGGCTTCATGGACTAAAACTACTCCAATGGGTTCACTCTCTTGGACTAAGGGGTTTTGCAGGATGGACTATAAGCATGAGGAAGAATCATGGGCAACAGAGCAACATAAAATGTGGTTGATGTACAAATCAACAAGTTGGACCAGAATGGAAATGAGGTTGATTCACTCAAATTTTTCAAGGAACCAAACAGGGTTTTTGCATAAAGTTGAATAATATACTCCTATAAACATCCCAAATTTTTGGTGGAAGTTTTAAAGAAATATTTAAATAGGTTGTAGTGCAAATTTGCCCATTGGGCCAGATTTGAAAATTTGGTGTAGAGCTCAAAATCCCCCATGAACAGAAGATATTTTTGCATAAAAGTGATTTAAAAACTCCACATGACACCTCCAAATTTTGGTTGGAATTTTAAATAAATTTATCAAATGGTTGTAGTTCAAAATAGGGCTTCAAACTGATGGAAAAATCACTTTAAGGAATAAAGCTCAAAGAGCAAAATTTTATGCAAATACATCCACTGATAATAGAGGTGTTTTTCTTGAGAGGGTAAACAAGTCCAATCAAATAAATGGCAAGTTTTCACTTGGGGTAAAAACTCCATAAAATAAAAAACAGAAAGGTTCTAAAATCCAAAGGAAATCCAGAAAATAAAAGCTTAAGTTTCCTGGCAAAAATTTAATTAATAAAACAAGGTTAAAAATTTTGGGGTGTCACATGCAGGGAGCACTCGGGCAGCTTCTTGGGGGCGAGGGACCTCTTGGCAGCTCTGCTCTTGTTGTGCTGGTGCCGGACGGAGTGGGTTCCGCCCAGGGGCCACGCGCCTTGGGGCCAAGGCGCCTTCTTGAGGGGGAGGCGGTTGAGGCGCCCCCGGAGCTTCATCGCCCGCGTAAGGCGGGGCGCGCTGCAGCGAGAAGGACGGCGCGGGGGAGCACCCTGCAGCGCGGACGGGCTCGGCGACGCGGTCGAGCCACTCCTCATAGACGTCATCAACGGGGCGGTAGCGCAGGAGCTCGTTTGCCACGATGAGCGTGGCTCGAGCCTCCATGGGTGTGCGGAGCGTGCGGGACGAAGAACCAGCTGGGGCGAGCGAAGGAGTAGCGGTGCGGCCGTCTCGCCTCACGGATGGATGCTGGGATGACACCTGCTGCTCATTCCCCGCCGGGCCGGTGGCGGCGTTGACGGCTGGCGACGGGGAACGGCGGGGGCGGTCGCCGACAGGGGCCGTCTGGGTGACGCGAGTAGCGAGAGCAGCCCGGCGCTTGGCGCGGGCTCGACGAGCGTCTGACATGGATGCGAGGGGCGGCGAAGAGCAGGGCAGCGAAAGGAGGATTCCGGTGCACCGCTTACCTGGCGCGCCAAATGTCGGATTTCGGGTTCCGGCAGACCCTCTAGGTTCGAACTCTGGAGTGCACGCGGAGATCACACCTCCAACCTACCTACACCTCATCGCCTCGCAAGGATCTAAACTACACGAAGAGCAACACAAGGGACACAAAGTTTATACTGGTTCGGGCCACCCTTGTGGTGTAACACCCTTCTCCAGTGTGTGGTGTGGTGGATTGCCTCAGGGGCTGATGGTGAACAATACAAGGAAGAACAGCCTCGCGAGGGTCTTTTCTTGGCTGATGCAATGAACTGCTAGGGGGAGTTCAGTCGCTTCTCTCTCTCTCTCTCTCTCTCTCTCTCTCTCTATCAGATGCTCGATCCTCTCTAGATGCCCCTCCTCTACACTGTGGGTGGCTAGTCCTATTTATAGGCAGAGGCCCTGGGCCTCTTCCTAAATATTGAGCGGGAAGGGCGCCAACAATTGGCCATTTTGAAGGGGAACATCTAGTACACTTATCCTGACTAAAGTCAGTCCTCGCCTGCCAAAGACTCTGACGGTGACGCCTGCTTGGGCTCCACGACGACCTCCTTCCTGCCGTTCTGCTGGTCTTGGTCTTGTTGCAACGAAATGGTTGCCTTTGCTTGATGCTTTGGCCTGCGCTTGCCCCCTTTGCACCAAAGGGGAAATGAGGACACATCGCGGCCTAGCGCTCGCCTGGCGCCCTCGGTCGTCATGGCTTGCGTCATGGGCACCTCTTGAGGTGCCCCACCATGATCTCTCCACCTCCTCGCGAGCCAGCTTGACGAGGCCGTGCCTGAGGAAGCTTCCTGTTGTCCACCCCGTGAGGCTTGGCCCCTTGCGAGGGTCTTGAGCTTGTGCTGATGAAGATGGGCCGTACCGGGCCACCCCTTGAGCCACGCCGCAGGCCACAGGCAGGCATGTCTGGGTACCCCCGTTCCCAGAATGCCGACACGGTGGGTCCCCGCTGTCAGGTGGAGGAATAATTATTTTGCGCGTAATAAGGAGGCACTTCCTTGCGGCTGCCGTGGACCCTGCTGTCAGCCTCTCCATGTACAGTCCACATCTGATGGAAGTCGTTCCTTGACCACGTTGACCACGCCGCGCCGAGAGCACCAGGGCGGTGGACGACGGTGAGGCCTAGGAAGGGGATGCACACGGCAGTGGATGCACACGCGGAGAGGAGTACGAGCGTTCACTGGTTCGACTGCGGTGTGAGGCTGCCATCACCGCAGAATAACATGGGGTGTGGGTGAGTGGAGGGATGGCCTGGCCAGCGGTGGGAGTAGTAGGGGGCGGTGACCTCAGCGGCAGTACAGCCGGCCATGGGAGGCAGGAGCAGGCGGCACGATCGGCGCTGCTTTGGGCGGCTGGAGCAAGAAGACCAGAGGTTGAAGAAGCTCGACGGCCGTTGGATGGACATCGTACGATCACTGCAGCTAGAATCGTTTATATTGACTAAGTTGACAATGCCCTTGGTACATCAACTTAGTAGGCCCACAGGTCAGCTTCTGAAATGGTGCGCCCCAGATGTCAGGGGGAGGAATCATTTTTTGGGCGGGTGAAGCTAGAATCTCCGAGATTGAAGAAGAAGCACGGCATCCGTTGGATGGACATCCAAAGGCCACTGCTGCTAGAACCGTGTGTTGACTATAAGTTGACAAAGCCTTGAATACGCGTCAACTCTGTTTTTTTAGGGACGCACAACTTAGTAAGGCCAGAAGTGTGTGGCAGAGAACTTAGAGCCCATTTGAGATTTGTAAGAATGTGTAGCCCATTTTTGAATTCTAATGGAATTTACTACAGCCCATTTACAGTTTGTTAAAAGTACAGCCCATTTCAACCAAGCGTTCAAAACAGAATTCAATTAAATTTCCCACATTTTGATGGGATCCGAAATATTTTTATCCCAAAATTTGTAGTCAGATTAAATACAATTTCAATATAAATTTATATTACATAAAAATCCAACGAAACATTACGCTCGCAACAATTATTGAAATTAAAATTTTCAATATCCAAAAATAATATTTTATAAAGTAATCACGTGTTTGGTGCATTTTTTAAAAGTTACTGCCCAGGTTTTTTTAATTACATCCCGTTTATTATTTCTTAAAGCCCATTTTCTTGTTAATCCTAATGCATCCCTCCTAGGAAAGATTTGCAGCCCAGTGGGGCGGAGAATAACAACTTGACCTTGCCTGGGTATTCCTAAAAAAATTATAGCTGGGCTAGCCATTTTCAGCTTGAAAAATGGGTTAATTTGACAAATGCCACTCCACATTTCGCGATTCCGAGAAATGCCACTGCAATTTCCAAACTTTGAAAAATGCCATTTCATACCATTTCTAGTGGCATTTTTCGAAGTCTGCAGTGGGGTTTTTCAAAGTTTGCAAAAAATTGCAGTGGCATTTTTCAAAGTCTGGAAATTGCAGTGGCATTTTTGTGAATCACCATAATTTGTGTGGCATTTATCTTACTAACCCAAAAAATTAATATTTGGGCTGGATATCTGGCCTGGGCTAGACGGGCCACAGCCCTCCCAGTTAATACCTGCAGCGATGTTTTCGTTGTTGTTCAGAGGAGAAAAATTAATACCTGGGCTAAACATCGAAAAACTCTAAAGTGCTCACACCTCAAAAACACAAATACTGCTTGAGCTGCTTGGTCCCAGCTGTCGGCCGCTTCTTGTGCAATTCTCTCATTTATTGACTACTACATAGGTTGACAATGGTGTGGGACCGTGATGTCAGGAAACCAGGAGGAAGCAAAATAAATTATAGTTATATATATATATATATATATATATATATATATATATAATAAGGAGGCACTTGCGTACGTGAGGCTATGGACATGGTGGGTCTCCATTGTCATCCTCTCCAAGTAAAGTCATCTCCTCGCCCGCACGCTCTTTCCGCCCGAAACAGTCAGCGCTGCCCACCCAGCTTCCCAGTGCAGGCGATTGCTCCGCCTTCAAACGACACAAGTGCCGTCCTGCGTCCATCTGCCGCCCACATTAATGATACGCGGTTGCCGAGGCGGCTACTCCGGCGCCACACGTCCGTCCCTCCGCCCGCCCACTATTGATATATAAACTGCAGCGCCGGCCATAGCCGCAGTCATCCGCATCTGTTCCCTTTCTCCTGTCCACACCAATACTGCCCACCATGGCTTCCTCACGCTCCAGCGCTCTTCGGGACGGGCGGACGACGGACCACAAGGAGATGGCAGCCATTGCTGCCGACTGGCTGGCCGACAGGCAGCCGGAGGACGACGACGTCCCAATGGAGCACATGATAGTCGACGATCTGGCGCCAACCCCCTCCTCCACGCCATCCTCGCTGGTGCATTGCACCATGACCATCGGCGAGGCCCGTGCCCAATATATGGATAGTGTGAGGCAAATGCGTCAGGAGCAGTTCCGGGAGGCGCAGGCCGACGCCGCCTCCAACCACCATCTCCTCCAGGACCACCTGCAGGCGGAGGAGCAGATTGCCGTGGAGCGGGCGGAGCAGGAGGCGCTGCTCGACTCGTACCGCTCCGCCCGCAAGGGCCGCCTCGAGCGCTGGCGGTACCGTATGCGAGTGGGTGAGGCGCTGTTTGGCGAGACCGAGGACGAGGCAGAGGACAATGCCGGCTCCGACGAGTCCCCGCTCCGCTGGCGTCGACGAGGCCCTGCTTCGCCGAGGCTCCACGGCGCCAACAACGAGGCAGAGGACAATGCCAGCTCCGACGAGTCCCCGCTCCGCTGGCGTTAACGAGGCCCTGCTCCGCGAGGCCCCGCAGCGCCAACAACGAGGTAGAGGACACCGCCGGCTCCGCCGAGGCCCCGCCCCGCCAACAACGAGGCAGAGGACATCGCCGGCTTAGCCGAGGCCCCACCCTGCCGGCAACGCGGGGGAGGATTTCCACCGCTCCGCTGAGGCGCGGCCCGCCGGCAACGAGACAGAGGACATCGCCGGCTCCGCCGAGGCCCCACCCCGCTGCTAACGAGGCCGCTCCACACAGAAAACGAGCAAGAGTAGAACACGGTAGGTCGTCGCCGCTCAGGTCCAAGTAAGGCCACCGCAGCTACCTTCCAGTTGAAGCCAAGCTAGGCGGGTTGACCATTGACGGCCGGTTAGCTCCTTGCGGCAACGTGGAGTCGGAGATTTGCGCTGGAGAAGAACGCTACTTCTACTTATCTGCTGGTGCAGTTGGCTGACTGACACGTGGGCCCAACAGGCCACATGTCAATTACGCAACTGCACCTGCAGTTAAGTCACTGAAGCTTCTGTTCGGCTCAGCGGGACACAGGTGGTAGCTTCGGTTAATTAATTATACCTCTAGCGCACCCCTTTTTAGTTGAAGAATGTATGAAATGTAATGAAATCCGGCATGTTTATATGAAATCCGACTGTGTACGAATGAATTTATTTCGATTAGTTCGAATTCCTGTATCAGTGGCATTGGATGAACATGCAAAACAATACGTACTAGCATTATTCCCAGGATGATCACCTCATTTGCAGCAGGTTCACATGTACTCCCTCCGGTCCTTTCTAGTCTGCCTACAAGTTTTGTCTGCAGTCAAAGTATCTCTAATTTGACCAATCTTATACAAAAGAGTATGCACTTTCACAATGTGCGAAGTAAAAAGGAACAGAAGGAGTACAAAGTGTTTGAGCAGCTTTTTAGCGTTTCTGTACATTGCAATCAAACACACAGGCTTGGCAATTCATAGAGAACATTCAAAACAATCGATGATTATGCATCTCAGCGACTCACATGTCAGAGGCAATATTTACTTCACAACTAAAGAATAAAGAAAAAATTGATCGACGCTGCTGACAGCAAAGGGCGCCCCATTCGAAAATATCAAACGCATGTCTTGCTAAAATCAATGAGCAAAATTTGACAAGGTTGTCCCATTCCAAAATATCAAATGCCTACGATTGTGGAATGGGCAGGGTTTGCCATCAATTCAGACATTGACATGGCACCTCGTGCTAAATAAAACAGCTGTTCTTTTTGTGCAGTTCCACCAAAATCAACCAAATTCGTGCGTAGCTTGTATGATTTCGCCCTTATATGTTGCAACGCCTTGAACTTATCGGCACCTCCTTTCTTGTGGTGGAAATGAATGATTCGATGTCTTCATGAACATTTTGTGTAGTTCCCCTTGAAATCAAAGTCGAGCACCCTGATTGCACAAATACAAAAAAGTGATTAGTAGAAAGCAAACTATACTATGAATTGACAGTTTCAACAGGCACATACATGGTCCATGTAGAACACACTTTTAGAAAAATGGAACTCACCAGAAAGAATCCTAGAACAACACATCACAGCAAAAAAATGGAGATTTTTCAGTCCTTCTGAGCTGAAGTTAGTTTGGTCTTGTGGGGAGTAATGTAACAATCCTTCAACTGCTCCTTCTGATGAGAAGATAGACAGGGCTTCTTCATCCTGGCATAATCAGAACTAGTCACTTCACGTACTCCATATTCTTCTTCAGAGGAAGATGATCCTGTTGTGCAAAGACAGGAGGACTACTAAATTCTAGCATCCCTGTTTGCTCGAAAAAAAGGAAAGGAAATATTGAAAACAGCACAGAATAAGCACTTCTCAAGGACAATACCACTTTTTCATGCCAGTATCTAAACAGTAGCACAACACCAATAGAGATGACAAAGCTCAATCATATGGATGAAATCAATGGGTGAGTACCAACCTTTGTCAGGAGGCTTATTGTGTAGAGCATACAGATGAAGCACTTCTCGGGTACCATCTGTTGCTATCTACGGTGGTGGCCATGCTTACTATATACTCCTCGATTAGGTTAATGTTTCCAACATCTTCTTGTGCAGTTCCACTAAAATATATGGTATCTTCAAAGAAGATCCATGTTTGCACAAGTAGAGATAATTACATATTACATTAAGAGTGGCATCAAATCAGTGGCAAAACAATTGCGCATTCCAGCCATAGCAATAAATTAAGATTCAAAACTATATCATTACTTGTGTCATCACAGTTCCAGTGATTCATTACAGCACCGGGAGTTGATTTTTGTTTTTCTTCCGCTTGTTCTTCCCCTTCATCACTTGGTTCAATAATGCATAAGCTTCGCCTTCAATGTAAGATTTGGCATGTCAATTAGGGAGCACAAGTATAGTACTAAACTGAATTTTCGATGAAAGTGGCAAAATACTGAGGCCAGCTTGTGAAATATCCTTATCTTACCTCAATGGGATATTACGGTGCACATACAGATTGGAAGTCTTGTCTCCATTTGTGCAGTTCACTAAAATCAAGCAACATTATCATACAAGTAGCACAACATATGAAAGCACACTACAGAATCATGTGAAAGAAGGCTAGTACTGACCTCTTGTCGGGACCGGATTTTCGGGATATAATTTCCCAGAACATGGCCCTTGTGCTCACCAGCCCCAGGATTCCTATTAGCTGATGAGGCACCAACTTGATACAGAAACTCCAAGAAAAATACAAGATATGTAGTACAAGACCATTCTGGCCTATGAGTACAACAAATGGTTTCTAGTGGTTGATGGCGGAAGCGGTTTGTGGATCATCAGCGTCTATGGGACTCCATTTCCCACAGGAACAGCTGACTTGGATAACTCCTATCTTCGCGAGGCTGCTATCACCATTTTGTGGGTTCCGGGGCTGTCATCGCAACGCTCCTCTCCATGCAAGAAATCTGGCCAAGACAATAGCCAGGGATAAGCCAGTGAGTACTTTGAATTTACTCGCAAACATTATGAACACAGGTATAATATAACAAATGATAATCATGCTTTCAAGTATGCCATGATCACTACGTCAGTCATGATATAAGATGCACACAAGCAAATTATTCATATAGAACATGAATAAACGACCCGAGGATAGAAATAAAATGCACCGATCGGGTGTCTGAAGCGACACTTCGAAAGGATAAAAATATAAAGCATGCCTCAGTCAGGCGTCTGGGCAACAGCACCTAAAGGGCTTATAAGTAATCGAAATAACAAGCATGCCACAGTCGGGCGTCTGAGCGACACCACATAAAGGGCTTATATATAAAAGATATAACAAGCATGCCACAGTCGGGCGTCTAAGCGACTCCACATAAAGGGCTTATATATAAAAGATATAACAAGCATGCCACAGTCGGGCGTCTGTGCGACACCACATAAAGGGCTTATATAATCACAGTTAATATCCAAGAGGTAGAACCGTCCCAGGGATACTCATTAATTCAAATAATACAATTAGTTAGTCAAAAAATAATAGTAATCATAATCATCGTGTGTCACAGGTCATAATCAATGTTCTGGTTTAGTAGTTTCTCCTCCAAAGGCCGACACTAAGACCGACACTTGACCCATCCCAGACTGTAGTCCTTAACCATGGACACGGCTATTCGAATAGATATAATCTCTGCAGACGGTGTACTCTTTATCCATGAGCAACGGATTTCTTTAGTCCATCGGGACTAATCCCGTCTACGGCCTTTCATTCGAAAACACACCTGACCGCACACACCAGCCTAACTTACCGGTGTCTGGAATCACCCACGACACCCGTCAAGCAAAACTCTAAGTGGGGAGGCTACAACCTCGCTTAGCATGGGATAAAACTTATATCGCACGCTCTAAGGGGTGCCCCCCCTCTCGGTCCCAACCAAAAACACCCATGCCCCGGACCAGGTGGCATGCCTATCGGATGCAGCATGTATCTTGCACCATGGCCTCTCTGTACGGTGTGTGCTAGTACAGGGGTTGACGATTTACTGAACCGTACCCTACCTGTGGCAGGGACAAGTGGTAGTACGAAACAAGTATGGGGGTTACCGGAATAAGACTCGATCTATGGTCGACTCAGGAGGCTTAATTATTTTCCTGCATGGTTAGTACAACAAATATGTTTCAACCAATAGGCAAAGTCACCGCTCGTCATACCTCACTTTACCGTACCAGACACATCCGTCTCAACGAAGACCGGAGACAAGCTCGTGTCTACCCAAGACAGAGGCTCTCCCGACTTCCTCTCGGTAGGCGTGAAAGGTATACGAGGGTGTCTACTATCCCAATATATCGAATGCCAACACCATGGAACCATCAATATGCATATATGAGTATGATCATACTATCTCATGAAATAACGGAAACTTCGTGTCGAGGTGGTATTGCGATCGTATCAAACAACACACAACAATATTATGCCAGGGTTCAGAATGCTTGCCTTCAAGTTGTGGAGAGGCAGGGTGCGCTCAAAACTTTTGAAAGTTTTCTTCTCTCTCTCCAAAACCCTATTTTAAATAAATTTGAATCAACACATACTTTCAAAATAGTACAAAAAGTTGTTTGCAAATTTTTTAAAATAAATATGAAAATAAACTAGACAATATTTGGGAAACAACAGAAAAAGAATCAAGTCATTTGGACTTCTATTTAAAAATTTATAGCCATTCAAAGTTCAGTCAAATTCTGTTTTTAAATAAAAACCAGAAAAGAAAACGTTTCGGGGAGAATACGTTTTCGAAGCAGAGGGGACATACTTTTCGTCGTTTGCGCTTCCACTTAAAAACACGCGGGCCGGCTCGGGGTCACTGACAATGGGTCCAGGGGGCCCACTGGTCAGGTTTGACCGGTCGCCCGCGCCTCCCTCCTCCTCTGTCCGAGTGGGGGCGGGGCTCCGGCGATCGCCGTCGATGAACGGCAGCTTCCCGCAGGGTTCCAACGGCGGGGTTGGATCCGCCAGTCCAGGGCGGTCTTCCCGGTGGTCGCTAGGTTGGCGGGGGTGGAGGGAGTCTCCGGCGGCGAGCTCCGCGGCGGAGGTAGCTTCGGGGGGAGTTAGGGGCTCGGGCTACGGTGGTTTCCGACCGTGTTTGAGATGTTGGGCGGCTCTGCAAGACTTAGGGGAAGAGGATGGTGGCGCTGGATGGACGGGAGGGGCTCTGGTTGCGACGAACTGTGCCGGAGCATGGTGGCGGCTGAACCGGCCGGAGTCGAGGAAGACGGCTTCCAACCGACGATTGCTGGCTGTGGGCGTGCTATGGGGGTGGCCTGAGGTCGCCTGAGTGCTCGGATGGGCTCGGGGGCCTCCTTTTATAGCGCAACGAGGTCGGTTCCGCGACGGTGGATAAGAACGCTGGCGAACCGCCTCGCTGTTGCTAGCAGGGCGACGTGGTGGAGGCTAGCGGGGTCTGGAGGGCGCGCGGATGAGGATGGCCTGCTCACAAGGGCAGCTGGCAAGCGGAGGAAGCTCGGGGGGCGCCGTCCACGACAGAGGTTGCTGTGGCCGCCCGCTAGCCGCCGTGGCCGACCTGACGGCGGCGCTGTGGAGCTCCAGGGGCAGCTCTGTGAGGCGGGAGGGGTCGGGGCGCGACGGCTGGGAGTGGGGAAAGGCTAGAACGGGAGCGGGGGTGGCGGCAGCGGGACGCGGCGGCTCGGTGCGTGCGTGTGCAAAACGTGCGCTCTGGGCGCGCCCAGAGCATGCACGCCAAGCGTTCGGCGAAATGCCAAGGCAGGATAGGTGGCTTGGGTGGGGCTGGGGATTAGCAGGTCTAGGTTAGAGGCATTTAGGAGCTTAGTGGACATGCCAGTATGTCCAGAGGGGCAAGATCACGGTGCAAAACTAAAATCATGCCAAAACTGTCCATGCACTCAAGGTGTTTGACAGAATGCCAAGGGCATCTAGGCAACTCTTGGAGCGGCCAAAATCTCCAGATCAGGGTCTCTCTAGATGTAGGTGGTGATGGCAAGGTCATTTGGGCAAAACCAGAAACTTGCTAGTGCAAGTTTTGCAAATCTTCAGTTTTGGACAGAAAGAAAAATGCCTCATTGCATGCACTTAAAATCCTCCAATGGGTCCACTCTCCTGGACTTAAGGGTTTTGTAGGGTGGTCTTTAAGTAGGAAAAATCTCATGGGAAAAAGAGCAGGTTAAAATATGGTTGCAGTACAAATCATCATGCTGGACCAGAATGCAGATGAGGTTGATTTACTCAAATTTTTCAAAGAACATCAGTGGATTTTTGCATAAAGTTGAATAATATAATCCTACTAACATCCCCTAATTTTGGTGGAGGCTAGAAAGAAATATTTAAATGGGTTGTAGTGCCATCTGGACCAGTTTTGAAAACTTGGGGTAGAGCTCAAAATATCCCATGAAAAAAAAGATGTTTTTGCATAAAAGTTATTTTAAAACATCACATGACATCCCCAAATTTTGGTTGAAATTTTAAATAAATTTATCAAAGGGTTGTAGTTCAAATGGGACCCTAAAACCATGCGAAACCATTTTTAAAGAAATGAAGATCGGGAAAATAATTATATAATTAATTCCACTGATAAAAAGAAAAGTTTTCTTGAGAGGGTAAACAAGTCCAATAATATATTTGGAAAGTTTTCACTTGGGGTAAAAACTCCATAATAACCAAGAAAAGAATGGTTCTGAAATCAAAAGGAAATCCAGAAAAATAAAAAATTTATTTCCTGGCAAAATTTTAATTAATAAAACAAGGTCAAAATTCTGGGCTGTCACACCTCTCATGATGCGGAATTCAAACAACTCACAAGAAGAAGATCTGAACCAAATTCGCCTTAACGGATAGGAAGTAAGATCTCCTCTTGTGCAGTTCCACTAAGATCATGCAATCAAGCAACATTGTCGGTGTGACATTTTGGTTGAACTGCACAAAACACTCTTAAAACAAAAGTGTTTTGTGCAGTGCAACAAAAGGTCACAATGGCAACGAGGTGAAGTAGATAACCCTGTTTACACAGAGGAGCAAAGGAAACAATTAGTGGTCAATAACGGTGGATGACAAAGAAGCCAACAAAAAGAAGCATCTACCTTATCTAAATGGGAAAGAAAGCAAGACAGTAGCATTTATCAAACGGTGGCATTGATTACTATTAACATAGAGATTATAGAAACAATAAAATTCGCTAAACATGTAATTTGCTTTTAACTGTGGCATTGCATCAATTTTCCAGCAGCATTATTAGAGGGTGTTTGTTTACAGGGACATTTTGGTGTAGGGACTAAAAAAACTCTAAGTCAGTCCCATATAAACCAAACTATCGGATTTCGGGTTCCGGCAGACCCTCTAGGTTCGAACTCTGGGGTGCACGCGGAGATCACACCTCCAACCTACCTACACCTCGTCGCCTCACAGAGATCTAAACTATGCAAATAACAACACAAGGGACACAAGATTTATACTGGTTCGGGCCACCATTGTGGTGTAACACCCTACTCCAGTGTGTGGTGTGGTGGATTGCCTCTGGGGCTGATGATGAACAGTACAAGGAAGAATAGCCTCGCGAGGGTCTGTTCTTGGCCGGTGCGATGAACTGCTAGGGGGAGTTCAGTCGCTTCTCTCTCTGCCTCTCTATCAGATGCTCGATCTCCTCCCTCTACCCTGTGGGTGGCTAGTCCTATTTATAGGCGGAGGCCATGAGCCTCTTCCCAAATATTGAGCGGGAAGGGTGCCAACAATTGGCCATTTTGAAGGGGAACATCTAGTACACTTATCCTGACTAAAGTTGGTCCTCACCTGCCAAAGACTCTGACGGTGACGCCAGCTTGGGCTCCACGATGACCTCCTTCCTGCCATTCTGCTGGTCTTGGTCTTGTTGCACCGAAATGGTTGCCTTTGCTTGATGCTCTCGCCTGCGCTTGCCCCCTTTGCACCAAAGGGGAAATGAGGACACTGCGCAGGCTGGTGCCCGCCTGGCGCCCTCGGTCGTTGTCATGGAATTGTCACGACAGATGTCCTTAGCGTCAGGACTTAGTCACGAGGCCAACGCATCTATGTGGTAGCTTGAGAGGGGTTGAGCGGAATCGAGAGACGCAACACAAGACAGGGATTTAGACAACTTGGCCCCGGAAACATCATCCGTAAAAACCCTACATGCTGTTTGAGGCTAGGTCTCATTATCATCACGAGGGAGTCGTCAGAACCGGCTCTCCTCTTTGTGTCTAGCCCTAAGATTGTTTCTTCTTGCTTGTAGCTTGTCCCTCTTTGGGGAGCCCTACCCCTCCTTATATATGTTGAAGAGGCGGGTTACATGTAGAGTCCAACTCGGACTTTAACTTAAACTATTTTGACTTCCTTTCCTAGGCTTCTTAACTTCTGTCGATTTAACATTGTCTGCCGGTTTAACACTGTCTGCCGGTTTAACATTCTCTTCCGGTTTAACATTGTTTGCCGGTTTAACATTGTCTGCTGGTTTACCATCAACCGGTTTACCGTCTGTCTGAGCCATCTGTCTTGACTGTCCGCCGGTTTAACATCCGCCGGTTTATCAAGTCCCGGCCGGTTTACGACTCCGGCCGGGTCATTCCGCGGGGTATATCCCTGACATTAGCCCCCGGTTTAATTTGGATTTATCCATGTTAAACTGATCCTGATCATCCTTAAGTCCTTGTCACTTCCTTCTTCTAGAAATTCCGGTTTAATAGGCCAGCTTCATAATCAATTTGCTGACGTTGGTTTGTCACAGAGAAATATTGTGAAGAATAACTTCCTTGACTCAGCTCCCAATGCTTAACAAAAATATTGGTCTTTGAAATACTCATCTAATCTTCAGCCGGTTTAAGAATGTAGAACTTTGCCGGTTTACAAATATTGATGGTACCGGATCATAACTGTTTGTTAACACCAGCTTTTGAAAATATACCTCTTATATTCCTATCACTTGTAGCCCTCAAATCTTAAGAAGGTAACGTAGTAACAGCTTAAGATTTGCTTCAATGTGAATGTCACAAGCTTGAAGAAATCCAGGTTCATCTCAATTAATAGCCAGAACTGAGTATTCCACATATGTAGCCCCCAAGTGCCGGGTTGTCATGCTTGCAAAGAACAGGACTTGTAATTTCTCGATGCTCATAAAAACTTCAACCAGTGTAGCCCCCAAGGGCCGGGTCATTATGCAATAATGAGCAGGGACTTTTGAAAATATGATCATGTAGAATGTAACAGCAACGTGTAGCCCCCAAGGGCCGGCTCAGTAAGATAATATTGAGCTGAGACTTTATATTATGTAACTCCCATCATGGGGCGTGAACCCACGTCCACAAGGTTGAGAGCTTTGTGCTTTATCAACTGAGCAGTGGATCCTTCAATAATAGATGAAAATTTGTGTACCTTGAATTGTTGATAGGAGCAATTGGTAGCCCCCAAGGGCCGGCTCATTATGATGTAATGAGTCGAGTCTTCAATAAGACTAATAAAAATGACTTTGCATTAGCCCCCAAGTGTCATGGTGCATGCTGGCAGCGACATGAGACTTGCATATTTGACATAATCTTAAGTTGAATAATGTAGCCCCCAAGTACCGGGTCGTAAGCTTGCAACGACTTGGGACTATTCCTTCAATTATAAAATAAATCATATCCATTGATAATATAATAGCCTTTGCGCTAAAGCGACTTTGAAAACCTTAATCATAGTACTGGTTACCGATAACCATAATAAAATCCAGCCATGTTGGCTATTTGAATATTTGAATAATATAATCCAATGATTTATGAGCGCATGATTCCAATGGCGCAATCCAAATATATACTGGCGACTTATAGTCGAAACCAAACCAGGCTGATAGTCTCCGGATTATGATTTAATCGTCTTCCGTCAATCAGAATCGATAGCTTGAACCGGATTTAATAATGTTGGGTGAAAACACAACAGAAAAAATAATTTATCAAAAGAAAAATAGAAGCAAAGGCAAAGATAAAACCATTTGCAAAAAGAGGCTTTACTGAGCTGATCAGATGGTGTTACCATGGTCGGACACGACCAAGCTCCCAATAAGGTGTAGCTATGGTTCAAGTCAGCCAGGTCCCCAACTGAAACCATGGCATTATGCCGATCAAGTGGCGTGGCAATGGTTCGGGTTCGACCAAGCCCCCAAGTGACTCGATGGCCTTAGGCCGATCAAGAGGCGTGACTGGTTCAGACTTGACCATGTCCCCAAGTGATCTGGTGGCTTTCGCCTATCAAAAGGTGTTGCATTGGTTCGGACATGACCAAGCCCCCAAGTGATACTGTGGCATTGCACCGATCAAGAGGTGTGGCTATGGTTCAGACATGACCAAGCCCCCAAGTGATCAATAATATGATAAGACAATAAGGCATGATACCCATGTCCGAACCGCGCATCATGGCGCAGTCCTCTTTGGCACCCTTTAACTTTTTGCAAGAGATAAATCCTTCTTGAACCGGGATTTTGAACCGGATTTGAGAGCTTCAAAGCTTTGTGGGAGATATCTTCCCCTTGATCCGGATTTTAAACCGGAATCCCTCTTTTTAAGCCGGAAATATTTCTGACGACCTTTAAATTTGCACCAATATGGCAGTTTAGGATCCTGCTTTAGACAACTTTGCAGGCCAAAGTAATTGCTCTTTTAAAGAAGGCAATATATAACATAAAATATATTGGATGGATTTCACCTGATATATCATGCCAGGGGTTATTCACCGTGGAGTTGATGATCACCATGGTAAAGCTGAAATTAATGACGGCCGAGTCGGTCGCGGGAGCAGATTGATGAATCAGCCACAGCGTTGTAAGCCGGTGTCGGTGTGGATGGGCCAATCAATCACATGCGCAGTCCCAGTGAGTTGATGTAGATCAAGCTGCATGGGCGGCGGCTTACGCACACCCGTGTAATGTGGCACGGACTATCGCCAGTCGAAATATTGTCAGCACATGCTCCGTACCCGTGGTATAAACATAATTGTCCTGCATATAAAAAATACAGCAAGGCATAGTAGTTGTTTGTGAAAAGAGATCAACATGCGCTTAACAAACAATATACAGGATAAATATCACCTGATTTACTTGGGCGACAGCTCTGACGTAGACCTGCCTCTAGGTCTAGTTTGCCCTTTAAAATATTCAGTCATGGTCTGCAAACCGACCGAACGACACGCGGGCATCAACTTCTTCCGTTGCTTATTTCCAGATATGCTGCTCCGGTTTGCAAATGCCTGATCGTGCAATATCATATGCATATTCGCCTCATTCAGCAATGGGTACTCTTTTTTTCTTGGCCATCACGTGGTCAAGAACCAATTTTTCACTGCGGACCTCGTAACCGTAAGATAATACAAAAGGCACTTGAAACTATTCCCCAGCTCATCACTTTGGCCCGTGATCCTCATCCACACGTTCTCGCCTAATCTCTTACTCAAGAGTACCAGCACATCATTTTCTCTCTGCATCTCTTTTCCCCCCAACTCTCGGTCATGCTGGGCGCGCGCAGACGCGGAGCCAGGGGTAGCTCGAACACAGGCCTCGGTGGCAACTTGAGGCTGTAGTAGAAGCGCTCCAAACCGGCTCATGCCGACGGCGCTAATAGACAGGGCAGGCGCAGTGCAAAGGCAGAAAGGCGAAGGCGAGGAAGCAAGGCCAGGCCGCGGGTAGAACCCAGCGAGGTAAAGCGGCAGAAGGAAACGACCGACGACGTGGTGGTGATGGTGGTTCAGAGTCGAGACCATGGCTATCAGCCAAGCCGGCAACATTGGTGATGGCAGGGCATCGCGGCGTAGCGTAATCCAAAGCATGAGGCCAGCTGGCGACCCATAGGAGCGGCAGCAGGCGAGGCTGCGCCAGCAAGCAGGTCATGGCGATTCGGGCGTGTGGCGGGTTAGCGCCCGCGGTTTGACACACAGCCGGTTCGGGCGGCAGAGCAGAGGCGAGGTGAACTGGCAAAAACAAACCGCGATGGCGACTCAGGGAAGCAAAATTTTGACAAATGACTTGGCAGCTCGAATCATGGTCCCAATCCTTCTCCGCAGAGGCAAGGCCAGCTTGGCGCGAGGTGGATCCGCCATGAGGTCATGGAGAGGCAAAAGAGCGGCAGCACAGAGACTAAACCGGATCTCCGGTGACCGGGCGGTTCAGGCGACCGAGGCACAGGTGCAGCTTGGTATTGACCCTTCGTCGAAGAGGCGACTCACCGGCAGCCTGATGCAGCCCATCGACTTGGAGGCAAGCCCCTGGTCATAGTGGCGGCAACTTCAACAGGGGCGGCTTAGGTAGAACGGGCCGCTCCAAACCGGCGAGTTGCACCCAAGGGGAAGAGTCGGTTTGAGGCCGGCTTGAGGCGCGGTGGCGCAAGTGTGGCCATGGGGACTTACGGCGCGGGGACTGGATGGGGCGGCTCAGGGTGCAGATGCCGCAGCGACTCAGCGGGCGACGGGCTGCTCGCGCCGGGTCAGCTTAGTGGCTCGGCGAGCGGCAGTTCGAACGACAAGGGTGCGACGGCGGCGATCGGCCCGTAGGTGAATCCGGGTTGGCCCGGTGAAAGTGAATCCGGTCGGACTCTGTCCGTTTCCAGGTTGGAGTTAACTTGGCAGCCCAAGGCAATTCAGGCGAGTCATCGTGGCGTGAGTGACCATGGAGACGACTTGAAGGAGCGAAGCAAAGGTTTTGACAGCAAGCGCGGCGCAGTCGGAGGTGGCTCGTGTCCAACCGGCAACAACGGCAAGGGCACAACGAGGCAGGCGACTTGAAACTCTGGTGGAGGTGACTCAGACTCGCAGCGATTTGGAGATGGTGGTTCAGTTCGACCGCAACGACGACTTGGCGATGGCGCAACTCAGCGTGGCATGACGAGGCGGTGCCGGTCCGCGGCAGAAGAACAGCCGGCGGGTTAGGTCAAAAGCGGCAATAAGCGATGCGGACTCACGGCGTCCTCAGCGACTCAAAGCCGCTATGGTACAGCGGCTCTTTCCCAGAGCGAGACGGCGATAGAGGCGTGAGGCATCGGATTTGATTCAGGGCCGCCACAGTGGACGGTGGCTCGTGAGCTGTACAAAGGCGGGCGGTTTACGGGCAGTGCAGAGGCAGCTCGACGCCGGACGGTGGAGCGACGCGCCGGTGGCTGACGGGCGGAGGCGAGCCAGCAGTCGTGGAGGCGGGCCAGCGACGGTGGCTCGGAACACGGTGGCGACTTGCAAAGACCGAGTCCACCAGAGACAGCCCGGTAGTCGAGGCGCAGTTGATGTGGCTCCGGTTCATGCGAGGTGACTCGGAACGAAGTTAAAACAGAGTCTGGGTCATAATTGGCTTGACATTGTTTACTTGCCTAACTAGGAGTACCAGTCCGTGGCATTACCTTGTTTGACCCTAGTATGCGCCCGGTGATTCTGCTGATGAACAAGAACATGAACCGCCGGTGGCTGCAACCGAGGCCACTTGTGTTGACTGTTCCTGAGTTCAGCCGTGTCTACATGCGCCATATGCGTCCTCCGACTCATGGGTTGTGATGAGTAGTTTCGACTTGTGGTTCGAGTCCTTCACGTGTACAAGTAGCACCGGTGAGCCAAAACTGTAATAGAAATCAAGAGCACTTTCTTTATTCAGCTGTCATATCCGAAAAGCGATGTCGCCGCCATGACAACTTTGGCGTACGGGAAGGCGATGGCAAATTGATGTTGGATCGGGCCATGATTGTGGATTGTCATCAGTTGGTCTCAGCGTGAGACCACAGGTGGCTCACGGCGGGTGGATCAGAACGGTGGAGATCCCACGGCGGTTCAACATGGTGAATCTGAGTCATGGTTATTGACTCCCTGTTGTCATCGTCTCTTTCCTTCCCAAAGGGAACATAAATATGACTAGAAGCGACTTGGAAGCCGCGTGTAAGGCATAGCACAGGAAAACTTCATCGTCTCAGACAAGAATAAAGGAAAGTCAATCCGGTTTCGTCGGATTGTTTGATCACAGCAGCGTACATCATGCAACCCTAATTTCTCTTCTTTGACTTTGATCTTATGAACTGTAAAATCCTCATCCGAAAAAATTGCAAACTCCTCGCTCCTTCGGAAGATCCCTCCAAGAACTCATCACCGCCGTGTGTCCGGCCCCACGGTGGGCGCCAACTGTCGTGGAATTGTCATGGCAGATGTCCTTAGCGTCAGGACTTAGTCACGAGGCCAACGCATCTATGTGGTAGCTTGAGAGGGGTTGAGCGGAATCGAGAGACGCAACACAAGACAGGGATTTAGACAGCTTCGGGCCCCGGGAAACATCATCCGGTAAAACCCTACATGTTGTTTGAGGCTAGGTCTCATTATCATCACGACGGAGTCGCCAGAACCGCTCTCCTCTTTGTGTCTAGCCCTAAGATTGTTTCTTCTTGCTTGTAGCTTGTCCCTCTTTGGGGAGCCCTACCCTCCTTATATATGTTGAAGAGGCGGGTTACATGTAGAGTCCAACTCGGACTTTAACTTTAACTATTTTGACTTCCTTTCCGGCTTCTTAACGCCCGCCGGTTTAACATTGTTCCGCCGGTTTAACATCGTTCCGCCGGTTTAACATTGTCTGCCGGTTTAACATTGTTTGCCGGTTTAACATTGTCTGCCGGTTTACCATCAGCCGGTTTACCGTCTGTCTGAGCCATCTGTCTTGACTGTCCGCCTGTTTAACATCCGCCGATTTATCAAGTCCCGGCCGGTTTACGACTCCGGTCGGGTCATTCCGCGGGGTATATCCCCGACAGTCATCATGGCTTGCGTCATGGGCACCTCATGAGGTACCCCTCCTTGATCTCTCCGCCTCCTCGTGAGCCAGCCTGACGAGGCCGTGCCCGAGGAAGCTTCATGCCATCCGCCCCGCGTGGCTTGGCCCCTTGCGAGGGTCTTGAGCTTGTGCTGATGAAGATGGGCCGTCCTGGGCCACCCCTCGAGCCACGCCACAGGCTGCAGGCAGGCAAGTCTGGGTACCCCCGTTCCCAGAACGCCGACACAAACAGGGGGGACTTTTAGGGAGTAAAAGTGGGCATTTGGGACTAAAGAAAGAAGACCCCGAGGGAGTCTTTTTGGGACTTTTTCTAACAGTTGCCCCTGCCACGCATCGCACCTTGTCTCTATTAGTTCATTACTAGGGGTAGCATGGTCTATTAGCATGTCATTTAATAACCTCTAGTCCATGTTTAGTCCCTGGAACCAAGCAGGTAGGGACTAGGGAGTTTTTTACCAAACAGGGCCTTAGATTAACAACAACTAATGAGTTGCACGGGATAGTGGACGCACCAGCACCATGTGCATCTACCATGTACTGTGGTCATGCACAGTCTGTTGCAACAAAGAACAAGCAACCAAGGAGCATATTTGTGTTGGTCCCAGTTTTGTTATCTTTACACACCTTTCCCTATGTGAGCGCAGCAAATCTAGTCCTGCTCAAACTCTACAGCCTTGTCCCTTCCTTTCCTTTTTGAACTAGTACTTTCGCCCCTTCCTTTCCTCTTTGAACCACGTCCTAGATTTATGCGATACTACTTTCCCCACTACTTTCCCCCATTCCTTTCCTCTTTGAACCACGTCCTAGATTCATGCTATACAACTTTCACTGGTGGAAAAAAGGCCTTTGGTCGCGGTTCGCAACTGCCATTAGTCACGGTTGCGCAACCGCGACCAAATAAGCGCGACTAAAGCCCCCCACATTTAGTCGCGGCTGCTTAAGAACCGCGACTAACGGCCCGTCCACGGGGGCGCCAGGTTTCGGGCGGAGGACCTTTAGTCGCGGTTCTTTCCGCCAACCGCGATTAAAGAGCCGCCACAGGTTTAGGGTTTTAGCCCCCCTAAACCTGTTTTCTGCTTAATTTGTATTGTTTTATTTCATATGTGCTTTATTTTAATTTTGAAGGAGTTTCATATATTCTACGGTACTACATACATGCATATGAATGTACAATTTCAAATAAATTTGAAATTAGAACCAAAAAGAATTCAAGAGGAATATACAATATATATTCAATATCATCGGATGACCATATACAATTTTGAACAAGTTTCCATACATGATTTAATGCATATAAAGTTCTACGCCCCTCGTAATAGTGTTCTCCTTTAGGATGGAGGACTTCTGCTGAACCATCCAGCTAGTTCCTCTTGAAGTGGTCGGAAGCGAGCTTACGGACTAAGCATCCACCGGAGGTTATTCCTCCGAGCATTGGTATCACTCGGAACCCGCTCAGAGGTGTATCTCGGATCATCTCACGTACATAGTATCCACATAGATTGGTCTCCGGTGGCTGAATATCCCCGGCATTCTTAGCCTTTGACCTTTTGAATTCTAGCTCTTTTGAATTCACCGACCTTTGTATCTACGAACCGCCTCCAAACCCTACGAGGCAAAGAAAATTAAATGAACAAGAGAGTTATTAGTTACTTGATATTAGGAAATGAACGAAATAGGCCGATTGATATAGAGCGCAAATGAATGAAAATAATTACTTCTGCAGCATTCTTCTCATGCCGCCCCAAAGCTTTGGATCCATATTCAAAGAGTCGTGGACGAGACATTCTGAGGTGTTAACTTTAATTACTAGCAGAATCCAAAGGAACTGCGGACACGATACATGCATAGTACGTCATGCATAACTCATCGATTAGCCGCCACATACCATGCATGGAGTAAACAAAAGAGAATGTGCTCAAGATGTAAACACTCACCCAAAATGGTAAGGAAATAGAATATCACTTTTGAGTTCCTGCTTTGTAAGAAATCGCCACAGTCTGCCTCCACGTCGGCGGGGTGACGCCCAACACATGTCCATTAACGATGTGTGGGTCAATGAACCCAACATCATGGATGTTCCTTACTCCGCATTCCTTAATCTTCATTCTGCATGTATAATAGCGGACACAACAATATAGTTAGGACATATATATAGTGCAGGCAATATGAACGAGATGGGGTAGAAATTAATAAATCACTTACGTAACGTAGCAACCGATGATAGATTTGTCGAGCTCAAGGCAGATTGAAAAGCTGGAACAATTCACTCAGTTCAATTTGTACATAGTAATGTTTGAAGTGATGCTCATGTCTAACTTCCGCATAAATATATTCTTTGGCGTTTTTATTTTTATGTAACCCTTGTACCATTTCAGCAGACCTTTCATTTGTGGAGGTAGATCCTTTTCTCGCGCAGCTCGACGAGAGGCCCATTCTTGACATATGTAATTACTACCTCCTTCATCGGGCGCCTCATCAAGGCCTAACAGTTCACGAAGAGTAATACCTAAGTTGGCCGCTTGTTCTCTCGCACTCACATACCAATCCTCGTGTTGCCGCAGCTTGTATGATCTCGGGGCATCCGGACGTATAGGCTTCCACTATAAGCGGGCAATCGATTGTTTAGTTTGTTCCCGAGCTGGGCAACTTGTTTCCGCTTTTTACTTTCGCCTTCTCCCGCTCTTTGTTCTCCTTGAACATGAGTGCCTGCCGCAGTTCACGTGCATAGTCGTTAGGCAGATTCTTCGCGGCTTGGGACGGTGTGCTCAAAATGACTTAGCCCACTTCTTTTGCTCATCGTAAAATACCGGCTTGGGCTCGGGCTCTTTTCTTCTTGCAGTCCGCCTTCCATTTCTCCAAATCAGCAGCCGCTGGCCGACTTCCTCGGCACTACGCTCCCAAGGCCTTGTGGGGAGAGGCTTCAGTGATGGCTCCGGTACCTTTGTGGTCTTAGGTACATAAGGGTCCGGGTTAATAATCCAGACTGCTTCGCCTCTTTGCCGAGGTGGATTGGGGGCGGCGTCAACACCCGCCGGACGAGGATCGGGGCGGCGGCTGATCACCCGCTGGACGTTGTGGATCGGGGCGGCGTCACGACGTGACGGAGGTGTAGGTGAACCGCCACCACCACCACCCCCACCACCACCGCCACCGCCACCACCACCACCGTGAGGGGGTGGACTTGTTGTCCTTGGCGCCTCGCTCGAAACTTGATAAACTTCTTTTTCCATAGAATGAAATGGCGCTTGACATCTCCAAGTCTTTTCTCCCCTTCGTGTGTAGCAATGTCAATCTCCGTGTCCTCAAACCCTTGGACTATGTCCTCCACCGTGACACGAGCATAGCCATCTTGAATGGGGTTGTTGTGGTGGAGTGCTCCGTAAACATGGTAAAGCACTGCCGATGGCTACCTTCATGGACATGTTCCCGATAGGATAATACAGATGACATTCTTTCATCTCCTTTATATTGTCCACGGGTAGCGAGGAGGCTCCGTGCAGTAATTTCGACCACCGAGGTTCCGTGCAGTAATTTCGACCACCGTGAGGCTCCGTGCAGTAATTTCGATCGTCAGGCATCCGCACCAGCCGGTGGGGCCTCCGTGGAAGCCACACGCTGCTTCTCCGCCGCTTCCGAGATCCGCCGGATGATCTTCATGCTGCACCCGAGCTGCATCTCTTTCGCTACTAGTACACTCATGGTTTTCTTCATCACATCCATTTCCGATGCCAACCGCGCCACAACATCTGCTTCCCGATCCATCTTTCTCTTACGGCTTCAGAATCGTCGGGTCATCGCCTGGGGAACCCTATTTTCCACGGAATGTGCCCCATGCCTCGTACATCGCCCTCCGTGTTCGTGGATTCCCGAGGGCTTTTGTCAGCGTCGTTCTCTCTGTTGAACTTGATCTTCCCTGTTGAGCATCCTTCATTGCGCCAATAAGGGCTTGGGTGGGTTTAATTAATTTGCCCGTAAACACACTCCCCTCGCCTCCGGGTTCAGCGTTCCCCATGCCCGTACCACCAGCTTTTGGCCCTTGGGTCCCATCCTCCGCACTGGACGGATTCTCGCGCCCTCAGCTCGTTCTCCATCTTCTCCAACCTAGGCACCCAAATGCGATACCCTCCTGGCCCCATAACATGATTGTACTCCTTCTTAGCCGCATTTTCCTTAATTTTTTCGATATATGAATGAACTGCTCCGATTTCTTTTGCTTCACAAATTCTGGACAATCATGTTTCAGTTTCTCATATTGTCCTTTGAAATCCGGAGTCTTGTTCGCTTGACAAAGTCACGGGCTAGATTTTGCTTGAATTTCCTAATGCGTCGGCCATCTTATGAAGAGCGAACTGTTTGACTAGCCTCCTCCTCTCCTTGTTTTCCTCAATCTTGTTACCCTCCTCATCGAATTTGTTGTATTCCGGAGGTAGAACGAAATGTTCCATAAGCTTCTTGAAGCAATCTTTTTTTGTTCTCTTATCGACAAAAGTGAAACCATCAATTCGTGCCTTCTTTGGCTCATTCCACTCCTCGACGGTGATCGAGACGTTGTCTCTAACAATGGCTCCGCACTGGCTGACAAACTTGGTGGCGTTCTTGCGGGGCTCCAGCTGCCTGCCGGTTGCACCGCCGACAACCTCGATGGTGCATGTTTCTCCTTGTTTCATCGTCTTGGTTGCGCCACGCTTTGACGACGTACTCGATTGTTTCGACGATCCGCCGAGGGCTAAAATAAGAAAGAGAGTCGCTGTTAGTACACACATATTTATTTAAATAAGTTAGTTTGTATCACCAGAGGCTCAATGTATATATATACCTCGCCACCGGAGGTGGTTGCTACTTCCATTTGAAGATCGCTGCTTATCGACGCTTGTTCGGCATCATCTTGCTGATGGCGCCTTCATCTTCACCGTCAAGGTTCAGATAAGAAGAGATATCATCTTCTTCTTCTCCGGTCGGCACATATAGAATATCGCCATTTATGATGCCGAACATATGTGCTTCACCGTCCGGATCATAGTTGTCCATAATCGGGTCAGCTCTATCGTCCGCCATTATGTCAGTCCTGAAAAAATGTAGTAAAAACAAATTAATTAAGTGAAGAAGGGGGGCGGTGGCGGTGGCAGTGGCGAAAGGGCGGTGGCAAAAGGAGGGGCGAGGAAGGGGTGGAGAGGGTGTCGCGGTAGTGCGCGAGATGGGGCGGCTGACGACGGCGTCACGGAGAGTGAGGAAATTCCAATGTGTCATGTCGCGAACCCAAAATGGGCCGCCCAGGTGAGCTACGCCCCTGTGAGACGCTACGACTTTTTGATGCAAAGAGCGTCACACGTGGCTGGATATGGCCGAGCTCGGTCTTAGCTGGCTGCGATTGCAGCCTCCGCGGTCAGTAATGCTGCTAATGCACCGGCCCGTTGTAGCCGACGCCGAAACAGTGATTAGGATACGTTGGAATTTCCTATATGACGCTGTCTTCGTCAAACTGTCGAGCGAGCGACCAGAGCGAACGATTTGGGTCGGCCCATCACGTAAATCCTTCACGTCCGGTTTTAGGAACCTTCCGAGGGTTCCCAACCCTTTTTTTATTTTCATTTCTTTTCCTTTCTTTTTCTGTTTCGCTTTTCTTTCTTTTTTTTGTTTATTGTTCTTTTCTTTTTCTTTTAAAAATGTTCTCCTTTTAAAAATGTTATATTTTTATAAAATGTTCATATTTTCAAAATATGTTCGATTTTCTCAATTTTGGTCGTATTTTCAAATTTTGTTCCGGAGTTTCAGAAAATTGTTTGTGTTTTCAATTTTTTTTGCCGGTTGTTTCAAAAAATGTTTCCGATTTCAAGAAAAATTCACATATTCAAATTTTCTTCATTTTTTATGAATCCTAATAATCCTCACACGGAAAGTAATTTTTGCTGCTTCGGCAGGCGGAGGACGGCGCCCGGCGAAAGGTGCAGGAACACGCCGATGGAGCCATGGTGGAGGTCATGGGCGCCGAGCTGCTTCACCCGCCGAGCCGACGCGAGCAAGAGTGAAGATAGCTCCAGCGGGCGCCATGGCTGCCGGGCCAACGAGCGCCCATCGCAGCTGCCGGTGGACAAGCACATGGAGCTCAGTGTTGGGATGGAGACGCAGCTACAGAGGGGCCGGGTGAGGCCGGAGGCGGAGGAGAGGCCGAGAGGCGAGAGGGCTGGGACGGAGGGGAGAGCGAGGCGGCAGACCGAGGGCCGGGCGGCGCGCGGCTGTGGGCGAGGGCGACGGCGGGCGGCGCCGAGGGCGAGGGGCGACGGCGGGCGCGCCGAGGGCGAGGGCGACGGCGGGCGGCGCCGAGGGCGCTGGCAGAGATTTAACAGCGAGAAACGGCGGGCGGCGCCGAGGAGCCATGTATTTATAGTTCTCTCTTTAGTCGCGGTTGGCGACGAGACCATGATTAAGGTGCCCTTTAGTCGCTGGTCGCCTGCCCAACCGCGACTAAAGGGGTTTTGGCGTGTTTTTATGCGTTCACGCTTTCAACCTTTAGTCGCGGTTGGTCTGGCCAACCGCGACTAAAGGTCACTGCAGTTTAGGGTTTTAGCCCCGCCCCCAAACCTGTTTTCTGCTTAATTTGTATTGTTTTCTTTTTAATTTGTATTGTTTTCTGTTTAATTTGTATTGTTTTATTTCTTTTGTGCTTTATTTTAATTTTGAAGGAGTTTCACATATTCTACGGTACTACATACATGCATATGAATGTACAATTTCAAACAAATTTGAAATTAGAACCAAAAAGAATTCAAGAGGAATATACAATATATATTCAATATCATCGGATGACCATATACAATTTTGAACAAGTTTCCATACATAATTTAATGCATATAAAGTTCTACGCCCTTTGTATCTACGAACCGTCTCCAAACCCTACGAGGCAAATACAAATAATATGTCAAAAATAAAACTAATTCAATTCAATATGTTAAAAATACAAATAATATATCAAAAAATTCAGAAAAATAGAACTAATTCATTTCAAAATTCTAAAATACAAATAATATATCAAAAATTCAGAGAAGTTCTTCCCGGCCGCCTCTGTCTTCCCACAAGTTCTTCCCGCCAGTCTTCCCGCCAGTTCTTTCCCGCCTATGTCTTCCGCCATTTCTTCACGCCTCTATCTTCACAGACGATGCTCCTTTTATAGGCACGGCGCCGCTTCGCTTTGTCTTGTTCCTCCGACAGTATGTCAGGCGCTACCATCGCTGTCTTCGTTTAACCTTTAGTCCCGGTTGCACCAACCACCGGGACTAAAGGTTAGATGACCAGCTCGATTCCTCTTCTTCCCGCCATTTCTTCCCTGTCTTCCCGCCTCTTTCTTCCCGCCACTTTCTTCCCGCCTCTGTCTTCCCGCTTCCCCAGACGGAGCCACCAAGCTGGAATTGGTCAAGATAAAGGTGGTGTGCTTCAACAGAGAATGGCCGTCCATACATATCGTTGATTTCCTTTCGATCGTGCCTTTTCCACTTAGTCTCCCCTCGTGCATGATCGAGGAAGACCAATCGGCTTAAGGTCAGGAACAAAGTCAACACAAAACTCAATTACCTCCTCATTTCCATAGCCCTTGGCGATGCTTCCTTCTGGCCTAGCACGGTTACTTAACATATTTCTTTAATACTCCCATGAACCTCTCAAGGGGAACATATTGTGTAGAAATACAGGACCGAGAACGAAAATCTCTTTGACTAGGTGAACCAGGAGGTGCGTCATAATATTGAAGAAGGATGGCGGGAACACCAACTCGAAATCGACAAGACATTGGATCACATCGCTCAGAACCGTGGTAGAACTTCCGGATTGATTACCTTCTCGAGAGATTGCATTGAGGAATGCACATAGCTTCACAATGGCTACTCGAACATTTTTCGGCAGGAGCCCCTCAAAGCAATCGGAAGCAATTGCGTCATAATCACGTGTCGGCCGTGGAGACTTCAGGTTTTGGAACTTTTTCTCCGCCATGTTTATTATTCCCTTTATGTTGGACGAGAATCCAGACGGAACCTTCATACTGCTCAGGCATTCAAAAAAGATGACCTTCTCTTCTTTGGTCAGAGCGTAGTTGGCACGACCTTGAAACCATTCCGGATGCCGGTCATCAGGGTCTTTCAAACGTTGTTGGTCCTGCCGTGCTTCCTTTGTATCATTTGTCTTCCCATACACGCCCAAGAAGCTTAGGAGGTTCACGCAAATATTCTTCAGAACGTGCATCACGCCGATTGCAGAGCGGACATCTAGGACTTTCCAATATTCTAGCTCCCGTAATATAGATTTCTTCTTCCACATGGCTGCGTGCCCGTCGGCTCCCTTCGAACTGATTGTCCGCCAGACCCTTTCCAAAGATGACTTTCAAATCCTTGACCATATCAAATACCTCAAAGACCGGTCGTTCCGCAGCTTCGCCGGTGATCTGCCTTGCCGTTGTAATGCTTGCCTTTCTTTCATCGGATGAATTTTCGGAAGAAATCGACGATGCCCAAGGTACACGTTCTTCTTACAATTTGGCAAATGTACACTTTCAGTCTCATGTAAGCAGTGCGTGCATGCATTGTATCCCTTATTTGACAGTCCCGAAGGTTACTAAGAGCAGGCCAATCGTTGATGGTTACGGAAGCAACGCTCAGAGGTCAAATTCCTCTTGTTTGTGCTCATCCCACACACGGACACCACCCCACAGCTGTAAAAGTTCATCAACTAATGGCCTTAGGTACACATCGATGTCGCTGCGGGTTGCTTTGACCTTGGATGAGCACCGCATCATAATGAACTTCCGCTTCATGCACAACCAAGGAGGAAGGTTGTAGATGCATAGAGTCACGGGCCAGGTGCTATGGCTGGAGCTCTGCCGCCAAAAGGATTCATGCCATCCGTACTTAGAGCAAATCTTATGTTCCTTGCGTCACCGCAAAATCTTTGAACCATCTGTCGATCTTTCTCCATTGCGTCCCATCTGCGGTGTGTCTCAACTCCCCGTCCGACTTACGGTCCTCTTTGTGCCATCGCAACAACTTGGCATGCTCTTTGTTCCTGAACAGACGTTTCAACCGTGGTATTATAGGAGCATACCACATCACCTTGGCGGGAACCCTCTTCCTGGGTCTCCGCCCTCAACATCGCCACCGTGGTCATCGCCTCGATCTTATAACGCAATGCAAGTGCATACCGGCATTCATTCAAATTCTCGTATTCATCAAGGGTAGAGGATGCAACAAGTTGATGCATGCATGTATCTTCGTAACCTCTAAACCTAGAGGGCGTACAACCTTCTTTGCTTCAGACGTCAAGGGCAACTCGTTATCCTTTGGAAACATATTCTTCAACATTTTCAGCAAGTTTTCAAATGCCGAGTCAGCTACACCTGCCTCTGCCTTCCATTTCAGCAAATCCAGCAGCAGCCCAGCTTTTTCAGACCATCATCGCATCCGGGTACAGCGCCTTTCTGTGATCCTCTAACATGCGATCCAAATTCTCCCTCTCCTTTTCAGTTTCGCGGCGTCTCCGTGCATCAGCAATGGTCCGACCAAGATCATCAACGGGATCATCACGTGCCTCTTCTTCACCTTCCCTTCACCTTCAAAGATCCTCCATGAAAGTATCACCGAAATGAGCAAGATAGCTTTCATCGATGAAATCATCCCCTTCTTCATCTTATTCCATTATAACCCCTCTTTATCCATGCTTGGTCCAACAATTATAGCTTGGCATGAAACCGTGCCGAAGCAGATGCATGTGAACATCTCTTGAGGATGAGTAACCCTTCTGATTCTTACAGATAACACATGGACAGATAACAAAACCCCCCCGATTGTTCGCATTAGCCACTACGAGGAAATCTTTCAAACCCGTAGTGAACTCGCCGGAGAGTCGGTTACCGTACATCCATTGCCGATTCATCTGCATTATTATAATATAAATATATAATTAACCATCATGCATTTGTTAAACTAACTAGCTACAAACAATATAAATTAAACAATGAACTACACACATGCATATTTTATCAATGACACATCAAAGGTTCATCAAGTTGCTAACCGCGATCGAGGAGTGTGGCTCCAACACTTCATGTCATGTTTGTTTCATGCTCTTGGGGCATTTCATCAAACACCTTATATGCATAAGAGGAACCAAAAGCAAACCTACACCCACTTGTGAAGAGAATGGCTCCAAATGGCTAAGTGTTGGCTGCTGGATGGGTATATATAGGGGAGGGCTTTAGTTGCGGTTGGCACAGCAAACCGTGACTAAAGGTGCCCAAGGCCTTTAGTCGCAGTTGTCCTGGCCAACCGCGACTAAAGACCTCACGGCGCCAGTGGCCACCGAGCGCCTGGCCCGTGCCTTTGGTCGCGGTTCACCTCCAGAACCGCGACTAAAGGTCCCATTAGTCGCGGTTCCTACAGCTTCGGGACTTATGGGGCTGGACGGAAGCCTGTTTTTCCACCAGTGTTTCCCCCTTCATTTCCTCTTTGAACCACATCCTAGATTCATGCTATATACAAATTTTCCGGTTTTCCCACTACTTTCCCCCACTCCTTTCCTCTTTGAACCACGTCCTAGATTCATGGTATACATGCAGCTAGAGCAATGCATGTGGAGTAAGTAAATTATACCTTAAGGTTCTTGGGGCGTGGTTCAGTGGGCGACAGGACGGCGGCGAAGAAGAAGGGGTTGGAGGCCCTCCCACGCCGCCGCTGGGTGGAAAGTGAACAGCTGCTGGGTAGTCCTCGCCGACGGCGACAGCGTTAAGCCTCCTTCCCTTCCCAGTGGACGGATCCTGCCGGCTCTTTGAGCAGCAGTGAGGGGAGAGAGAGAGAGAGGCCAACGAAGTCTTATTTAGATCTAGAGATGGCGAGAGGGTGTGAAGAGAGCAACTACAAGCACCGAGGCTCCAGCGGGAGAGGGCGAGAGAGTGTGAAGAGAGCAACTACAAGCGTTGAGGCTCCAGCGAGAGAGGGCGAGAGAGTGTGAAGAGAGAAACTACAAGCGCTGAGGCTCCAGCGTGTATATATATACTAGAGAGAGAGTGTGTGAATCGTGCAAACCCTAGAAAACATTTTGACCAGTCAAAGAATCCTCCTAGCACAAATTATGCTCAATTGTAGTTATCGAACCCGAGACCTCAAGTTTGATGAGCGAACAGGCTAACCAGCTACACAACCCTCCCGTTGTGTTCAACGAGAGGAAAATAACCTTTTATACATTCTTGCATTCGTGTGACAAGCATGCCGTGTTTTTTTGTGTGTGGGAGTCATTGGGATTTCTATCATAATCGTGTCATGTGGCTTTGGTGGTAAGACCATCCACAGTGGTGCAGAAATAATGCAGCCTTAGTCACCTTACCTCTCTCCACGTAGTACGTTGGGTCCCACCAGTCAGAGGGTGAAACAAACAAATTAATAAGAAAAATTAAAAGCGCCAGCGGTGTATCTTACCTCACACATCTCGCTACTGCTCGGGAACACTATCCAATTGATCCCTCTGTTCACTCACGTACTATTTTAAGTGAATCCTTATTATAACATGCACACAAATTTTGGGCACTTGTATTCGACTTAAGTCAGTGTGCCACCGTATCTCGTATACATACTACTCCCTCTGTCTAGGTGTAATAAGTCACGTTATAAGGTGCAACGGGACCAAGGTGCGTGTGCGTGTGTGTGTGTGTGTTTAACAGCATGTGTGTGTTAGAGAGAGAGACAGATCGACCTACTCCTACAGAGAGATGTTGTGTAGTGTACGATTTTAGCCGCGAGAGTCGGTGCATCCTCTCATTTCTGGGCGTGTCCGGTAGGGACATGCGGACAGCTGCCACGCCCTTCCTCGACCAGCCTGCCCACCCAAAGCCCCTCCATCGTCAAGGCTTCCCGCCTGAAATGGTCAGCGCCGCTCCAAAGAATCGGTGCCGCATTCATGCCCGGGCAGAGCGGACGCGACCTCTCACTAGCGCAAGAGTGATGGTCGCTTCGTCCGTCCAACTTACTGCTGGGTCTATGTGATTTGACGGCTCATTGGTCTTTATTACTGAGGTGGTAGGACTGCTGGATGTCCCACGCTTTCGGCGAAAGGAGGTACTACTACTAGATCACAATTTTCTCCATTCTTACAGCGGAGGCGTGCAAGAGCAGTGGAAAACACGCAGCTCAGTGATTACATGGCCCACCTCACACTATCACAGGAGCAGTGAAAATTATCGATTTCATATAACTAAAAAAACTCTATAACCGCATGACAAATGTGGTAGCCAAACTAAATAAACTCCCATCATCATTTAGATCATCCCACGTGAGGAAAAAATATCAGCCAACTCGTACTGCATAATGGGATTATATTTTTATTTTTGACATGTTAATGGGACTTAAAAGCTCACTTGCATGCATGCTACCGGTGCATGCTTGCATGCAGACATGTTGATGTGATTTAAAACCCACTCACATGCATGTGCCATGGTATTTCTGCATGCTTGCATGTGGCTTAGTGCGGAGCCTCTCAACGTCTAGATCAGACGGCTATTATGGACTGATTTACTTCATCTAACGGCTACATCAATTTTGATGATGTGGCTCAAGGAGAGGATAGATAATTCCTAGTAGTGGGGGCTAGCTATTACTAGTAGATAATATTTGCAGAGATTCCACTACATACGGAACAAAATGAATGAATCTACACTTAAAATGCATCTATATACATCCGCACATGGTTCATGGTGAAATCTCTTCAAAGACTTATATTTAAGAACGGACTAAGTACTAGTATAGTAATGCATCGTAATTTATCGCCGAGATAAATTTGTACAATGCTATGAAGCTTCCAGCTTACATTACATGTATCTTATGCGTCCAAGGTTGCCTGTTGCAACATTTCATCAAATACAAAGGAGACTAACATGCATGCTATTGCATCTCAATGATTGACATATCATAGCAAATATGTACTCCCTCCGTTCCAAAATAAGTGTCTCAACTTTGTGCAAACTTTAGTACAAAGTTGTACTACTACTAAAGTTGACACTTATTTTGGAATAGAGGCAGCTAAAGAAAAAAATGATCCATGATGTCCCTAGCCCTTGAACTGTGAACCCTGACCAGGCTTCAATTTCTTTGGCAACGCTCGAAGCTTCCTAATAAATGAAGTTTGCAACCTTTTGACCATCGGATCATTTTGTGCAGTTTCACCAAAATCGAGATGAGCATCCCTGTGGCAAAGAAATTGAAGAAGCGTGACTAGAATAAGATTACTGGGACTAGTTGATGAGACATAAACTCATCACAAATACAGTACGTAGAAGCCAGTAGAGGTATGTGCGGGTCAAAGAAGTAGAGAAATATCCACAGGGAGAGATGTGGGCAGCTGGAGCAGTGGTGCAAGCCGGCTGTAAAGGGAGTTGTACCTGAGGGACATAGCTCAACCTTGAGGAGAGCGGCGGGAGGCGGAAACTGCCCACGTCACGGCAGTGAGCAAGGGATGAAGGCAACCTCACTGGCTTTGTGAGAGATAACGGCGGGGACCCCTGATCGGGATGTGCCGACAGTGGGTTTTCACCGTCGGCGACGGCCACGGCATCTACACTAAGCATCCACCCCTTCCCCAAGCGGACGTGATCCGCCAGGATGTTCGAGATGTGGCCAGAGTCGTTTTGTGCGAGAGAGTGTGAAGAGAGCAACCCCAGCAAGCAACCGTGTAGGCTGGCCCGTCCTGACTATGTATATAGTGGAGCGGTTTCCTTTTCTATCCATATGAACCTATCATATTGCGTACGTGCCACTGAAGGAAAAAAAACTTTATTTATAAATGACGTGACACCTACTACTCGTTCTCCTATAACCTTGCGCTTGGCATCTCCAAAATATTAACCTTGCGATTGGCTCTTCGCCTCTTCGGGAAGTCGAGCAATAATGGTAGTGCAGCATATATCATTCTGGCTATATGAGACCGAATGAATTGCTGCACGTCCAGCACGTGGGCGAGGGTCGAGGGGCGAGGGAGAGTGCTACATACGGAGCAAAATGAGTGAATCTACACTCTAAAATACGTCTATATACATCAGTGTTTGGAGTATGTACTAGTACTTCATATTGAAATCTACTAAAGGACATACATATTCCAAACAATATGATATAATCTCTATAACCAAGGTAGTAGGGACGAAGAGTAAATGGAGGGAGTAGTAAATTTTTCTCCTCGTCCTGTGAGCCACCGCGCGCATGGGCGAGGGAGCGGGCGTAAGGTGGAGAAAGCTTCACCTCATCCTGCGAGCCTCCGCGCCCGTGGGCGGGGGAGACGACGTACTAAGCAAGCTTCTCCTCGTTCTGCGAGTTGATGGGACACATCAAAAGTACTCCAGTGTATAGAGCCTTGCCACTAAGGTAGGCCCCACATGGTTTGCCTCTTTTTTAACATAACGCGTCAAGTCGCAATTTGTTTAATCACCCGTGGTAGACGATTATCCATCCACCAAGTGGACAACCAGTACACGTGCCAAATTACCACGTGGGCTGCCTTTTTCGTACAGAAATGAGCTCCACCGTGTCCCTGCGCGGGTGTGGTTGGGAAAGAGACGGGAGTACGTGTGTCGTCCATGCACCTCTTTTCTTCGTGCACATCCCCCACCTACGTGGGTGTGTGTGAGAGATACAAACCGCGTTCGTGAGTGTTTTTTGTTTTGGGGTGGGGGTTGGGTGGGGGGTTGATTTCGTGAATTATTTGTGGGAATATGTGTCGATGACATCTCAAACAAATTTTTGCATGCAATGTGTGTGAAATGGAGGCCGATCCATATCATACATAGAGGGTCGGGCAATCCACGAGAAGAGAGGGAGGGGCCATAGCTATCAATAGAGTCGAAGAGAGGATCAAGTGGGTGGGTGCGAGATCGATGAAGAGAGCCATCGAAATTGTGTGTGTGTGCAAGTCAAAGATATAGGGTGACTGGCCTCTGAGGGAACGTCATAGGGCACAGGTCAAGTTTGTGTGTGGCAGGGAGACATGACTAGAGTGCTCGATGTATCGGTGTGTGTGTGCGAGGGGGTGGGGGGAGGGGTAGGCAGAGGCCTAACTATAGAGGTAGAACGACTCGTATATGTGTTGAGAAGGAGAGACCCAACTATGTCTTGAGGGAGATCGGTCGACATCCATACATAACTGAAGGACGGGAAATATGATGGGACAGAGAGAGAGAGATGAGAGCGAGAGGGAGGGAGGGAGAGGGAGGAAGAGGGGTAGAGTGCTGGATGGGTGATGGAGTTGCTTCTCGAAGATGATGGGAGAGGCCTACTAGACAAACTGAGGGTGGAACTACAATCTTATCAGTAAGAGTGGGGATGTGTTTCTGTGTGTGCCTGTGCGTGATAGATCTGTCGAGACGCATCCATGAATGATGAAGGGGAACCATGTGTTTGGTAAGGAAACCTAACTAGATCGGTAGATCAATTGTTGTTTGTAGGAGGAAGGGAGAGACACAACTAATGTGGTAGATCAATTGACGTGTGGGTAAAAGCGAGTTATAAGGACCTAGCTAGCTATATGTATAGCGAGAGATCGATCGGTGTACGTCCATTTGTTAGAGGCAAATAAGGCCCAGCGAGACGGATAGACAGAGATTATGGAGCTAGGAGGTGGTGCGAGAGGCCCAACTACTAGCTAGATAGGGGGAGGAGTGTGCGGTTGTGAGATTGATGAAAAGAGGGGCGAGGGTTTACATGTGTGTCTGACCGTATGAGAGACACGAGGCAAGGACACATAAAGGAGGATATTGAGGAAGTGTGTGTATGTTGTAAGCAGGTATCGCTGGAGAGGTTTATCGATCGGTGTGTGTCAGAAAGGATTTGTGGAGACTCTAGGAGAATGACCTAAAGAAAAAAAAAGAATGTGCCCGGTGGATAGAATGCCGAGGGAGGGGGAGGGTGAGGAGGGTGTTTGCATGCACGAGAGAAAGTTAGTGGTAGCTACAAAGGTTAGAGGATTGTGTGGGTGTAAGAGACTAACAAAGATCATAATTTGATATGAAAGCGGATTCATATATTTTAATAGGAGATCATAGTGTCTTAAACATTGCATGCATGAATATAGCGGTGATACACGTGCTATGCACATGTTATACCATAATGTGATAATGCATGGCGTTTGCAACTCACAGCTAAATGCCGAACAATCTAAACCATACTATACATCAAACAATCTCACATTTTATTTGAATTTGTGATAATGTGTGGCGTTTGCACCTTACAACTAAATATCGAACAATCTAAGCAATACTACATATCGAACATTCTCACATTTTATTTGAATTTGTGGTAACTAGTCAACAAACCTGTGCGTCTGCACGGGCTAGCATGTTTTCCCTATTTAAATGTGTTGCGTACTTAGAGTGATATTTATATTCATTAATGTTAAACATTTTTGTTAGCTATAGGGGAAATGATTAGCTCTAATAGATAGAGTCCATTTGTGTTTTCAATGCATACACTTTCCGAATCTTCAATTGTGTGTGACATTCTTGTTGTGTCATACCCAAGAACCTCAGACTTATATAAAAGATGCAAGATCTAACAATTTTCAGAAGACGACGTGTGTATTTGTGGACTATATTGTTGGAAATTCTAAACTCTTTGAATGCATGATGGATTTCTTTTCATGGAAAAGTTTGGTCTTTCTTTTGCTATTGGAGATATGTCATCCACAAAATTTGAAACTATTTTTAGATTTAATTTTATGATTGAATTATTCACTACTATCTATATAAAACATTAAAGCAACATTTGTTTTGCCAGGAGTACATGCAGACATTTGATTCTGGTTGGCGATAATGAGCAGGTCCATCCATGCCCATATTCTATCAGGAAATATGTGACATTGAAGCCATATATGTTATGTCAAAAGATATGTATGCACTTCTTTCTTAAATTTATCTATTTATGCAACAGATCGATATATCATGGACTTTTATTTATTTTTCTAATGATCATATTTCTAGAAATTTCTATTTCTGGTAAAGTAGGGATTGCAACTATTTTTATTTGCAAAAGCATTTATGCATATAGGTATATGGAATTGATAATAGTCTCTGTGTGTGTGTGTGTGTGTATGTATCTCACATTTTTTTAATGATAGATAGCAATAAGGTTTCCGTTTATAACCCTGTGTGAGCATATTGGTATGGAATTTCAGTGTCTGAACATATTTAATATTTATTTCTCCTAGTTGTAAACTAAAATATAGTACTACTCCTAAAAAATAGTATAAAAGACAGGCAAAGTAATATCTACTTCGCCCTCATCCGGAGGCATTGTTGTAGGCAGCATGTACATGCAGACCAATATGCATCTCGCATTGGAGTAATTGAAATGTCTCCTGGCAGCAACATGTGCTCCCTCAGGCACTTCACCTGGTCGGGCACAACGTGGTCATGAACGCCACAAATTGCAGACTGCCGTGCAGTTTTCTTTTAGTAACAGATCTGCATGCCTAGTTAGTATTTTTGCTTCGTACAGATCAGTTGTTAGCATATCTAAATTTTCACACTTGTTTCCCCTCTGAGAATCCAAAAAATATCCACATGTCTGCTTCTAGAATAAGAAATTAGAACTACAAAAGTGCATTATATTTTGGTACGGAGGAAGTATTAAATAAGATACTCAAACTTAGTCTACAAATTTAGATGAGAAATATTAAAATCGCCACAACAGATTGCTAACGACACAAAAAAGTTAATTAAAAACTAAAATCTTGAGGCACACGTATTTATGTCAAACCACAATTATTGAGGCATATGTCAATAGTATGCTCAAACAGAAATTAGGTACATCATGTCATGCATATTGCGAAAAGAAAATGATGCTTACCGGCCGTCCAATATTACGTCCATCCTAGGAATACGTGGCTGTTGGGGAGTATATTGGGAACCAAAGCCTGCTCACATCTTATGTGGGTCGTTGCTACAGATCAAATATGTGTACATGGGAGCGTCGGAAGGTCGGCTTCTCAAGGGCCGCGCGTAGGCGCAAGAACACGAGAACTTCTCCTCCAGTAACGCAGCCAATCAATTGGAGCGAAAACGTGTTGATTGAGGAAGCCAACGGCGTGGCGTACTAAAGAAGAAGACTGTTTCCATTGTTTCTATTTTCTATTAGGGAAGTAGATGGAAAGAGAGGAGTCCATGCATCTCACGCTGGTGTTTGTTTCTATTTTTTATTAGGAAAGTAGATGGAAATAAGAAAGGAGTCCATGCATCTCATGCTGGTGGAAGCGGGGTGCATTATCTCACGGCTGCCAATTGATTATTTGTCAATCCAATGGATGAAATTTGCTAACCTCCGGAATTAACGTGGTGGCTCGTATGGTGCCTCCAATTAGTAAATATAAGATGTGTGGTGTTTGCAACTCACATCTAAATACTTTTAGCCGTAGGGGGCGGGGCACCATACATAATGTGATAAGCACATTATACATATGAGACATGGTTTAGATTATGAAGATCTAGCTAGAGCTAGAAATGTAATGTGATTTTAAATCAAAATAAAGTGGACTCGAAAAATCTAGTTCGAGTTCATATAGTACACATAGTTCATATGTAACTCGAGACTAATCATGTGGTGTGCTGTGAAGATAATACACAAACGATGGTTTTAACTTGACAATAATGATGATTGTAGATCTTATTAAAACAGAAAAACGAATTCAAATGCTTTGACTTCACAACAATCATTACTGTAGATCTTATTCAAATAGAGAAACGAATTCAAATTTAGTTTATTTGAAGCGGTAGTATATACGTTTGGAATGCACTAAAACGTTCATTTGAGTAGTAGGTTGCATGCATTATACACGTAGCGAAATATTTTAATTGAACATCACATGAATTCAAAGTTTTGAATGAAATTTGTAGTGCGCATTGATTTGGCACAATACACGTTAGGCTTGTCCGGAAATTTCAACCCGCGCCTTGTTAGCCCGAAATATTTAAGATATATCTTTGTCTCGTTGTGCTCCGACAACTCCCTCCATCTCAATCCGTGCCTTGCTTTTCCGAAATTACAACACGCGCGAAAACTCTCACCTCCTGTGAAATCCTGACACGCGAAATGCCCGTGGTACCCCTGAACCGAAAGAACCGCCTCAAATCGGTAGGGGTACTTTCGTAACTTACCCAACATTTCGGACAAGCGCGTCTCTAAGCCATGGTTCCCCACTGCCATCCCATCCGCCCACCCATTCGTACACCAAGGCCGCGAAAACCCGCGATGAAACCCCACACCCTGCTCCGTCCGCCACCTAGCTGGAGCCTCTTCCCCGACGATGTCGTCCACAGAAACACCTCGATGTCCCTCATCCACCATACCGAATGAGGATCCGTTGTTGATCTCATCGTCCCGCCGGTTCAGCCACCCCGTCCTCCACCTCCAAGGAGCTACCCCGATGTTCCACTCGTCTTTCGTGCCACCTCCATTCCCACACCGCCGTCTTCACCTGCACCACTGGAAGAGCATCATCATCACCGTTTCCTTGGATGAAGCTGTGGCCTAATCGGCGCCACCAAAGAGGTTGTACACTAATCGCCGCATTTTCTTCTTGATTCGATCTCGCGGTGCTGCCGGCGCTCGGTCCCGAGCCGACACGGCGCGGCTCCATCCACGGCGGTGTCGCCGGCCACTTCCTCCACGGTGTCGCTCCCTCGGCGGTGACGTCCACATCAGTAGGAGCTGCTGCTGCTTTAGCTCTCGCTCGCGCTGCTGCTCTGCTCTTGCTCTCGGTCCCCTGCCTGGTCTGCTCTTGCTCGCGCTGCTGCTCTTGCTCTTGCTTGCTATGCTGCTCCGAGTTAGCTACACTTCAGTCGACTGAATCTACTTTTGGGTCAGTCGATTTTTCAGAGGTGGGGGGCTCGCCGGGGTGAAGGAAGAACTAGCCGCAGCGGGAGGGGGCTCACGGAGAGGTACTCCACTATCTATCTTAGGGTTCGTGATGGGGCGGTGGTCGCCGGCGGTGGCGGGGCGTTGGCGGGGCGGTGGCGCGGGGATTGCCGGAGAAAAAGCTCGGCACGGGGGGCCTAGAGGGATGGCCGGGGCGGCGGCGGACCGGCAGTGTGGAGTGTTTTTGGGGCAGGCGGGGCGGCGCACCGCCGGCCGCGGGCAACGGGGGCTGCTGTTTGGCCGGTGGTGGCTGGCGGCTCAGGGGGGTGGAGGTTGAAGATGAACCGCACGCCCTTGATTTCATATCCAACGGCTGCAAAATCAACTGACCAGAGATGAAAAAGTCAGCCGACCGACGTGTAGCCTCACCTTGCTAGTGCGTTAAGTTTCGATAGCAAAATTCAGTTTCGACAGCAAAATTTAGTTTTGACAGTTAAGTTCTGTTTCGACAGTTAAGTTCAGTTTCGACAGTTAAGTTCAGAGATGAGCGGCTGATGTATTTTACAGCTAGCACTTTGTGGTTATGTATTTTACGTCATGTATTGGAGATTCTATTATAATTCCACTCAGGTTAACGTTGTTCGTTGTCTCTCTTGTCCTGCTTCAGCTTCGGCGTCGTACAACTCACCGGAGCTGCTCCAACGACGAAACCCTCCATCACAGCGGAGCAGTACCTCGGGCTCCATCTCCAGACGCCTAAGATCTTCTTCCCCTCCGACAAGCAAAGTCAGCGGAGCATCCTCACCGCCAACCCAATCACGCTGAGATCGACATGGCTTCGCCAAAGAGGTTGTACACTTGTTGCATCTCTTTTTACTCTACATGTTATATATATTGTCCACTTGAGCACATGGATTTGTTCCTTTAGTGTCTCCTTGAAAGAAAAAAACGTAGGAATTTTAATTTTCACTTGTCCTCCTTTTCAAATTCCTATTCATGAAGCACAAGACTAAGAGATAGTAGCATAATAGCATTATAACCGTACATTTTCTTGTGGTTTGACTTAATCTCACCATGCTTCTTTGCATCCTGTGATCTTCCAATTGTTGTGAATCAAACACCCAGATTCGCAGAAATCCTGTGTTTTTAAATTCTCTGTTTTGCACGTGCATTCCTGTCCTATTCCTGTTTATTTCCTATCCCTGCATTGTTGGAATCCTGCAATTCAAACGAGCCCTTACAAAATTACTTCTCTTACATATAGTTGTCAAAGAAAACCTTGCGTGGTTTGTCCCGCTCCTACTATGCCATCGTCCACCCCAGCTCAGCTGCTCCAACGACAGAAGGGTCCAGCACAGCAGGGATCCGGCCTCTGGACTGTCTTTCGCCGCCTCAGATCTTCTTCCCCGCTGCTGGTAGCCATGAAAACTGCATTACCATCATCAACCGAGCAGATGACCTCGAGGACTACACGGGTCCGCAAGAGAGGTCGCACTCTTTCGTGTCACGCTTCGTTATGCATCGCAATATTACATGCTACTTTATCGTCCTCTTCACCGATTAGACTCGAGTCAGCTCCAAACTAATGGTCAAACTTGAGTTTTTAATTGGTTGTGGGGCACATATCAGGGCCGCTATCAATAGTATCTATCTACTATCTGGTTAATCTCCGGTGTCTACTATGAGTTTCATGTTGGGTGGGAAACAAACAGTAAAGAAGCCATTATCTGTATTTTTTAACCGAAGCCATTATCTGCCTGCTATTATTGGTTTTGGGTCTATCCACAGGTTGCTACCATCACTCTGGATTTCTGCATGCACTCCTTACATAATCTCACTATGTTTTATTCCTATGCATGACACTTATTGTAAACAATGGAACTGAACATGTAGAGCAAAAGAGACGAGCCTTGTGTGGCAATAAAATTTCATGCAGACGTCAGCTCAATGGTAGGCGCAAAGGAAGCCCCCTCCACGCATTTCGGTATCAGTAATCGAGAGGAAGATATCTGCTCCGAGGGGATTCGTAAGGAGAAGACAACTCCTATTAACCCCTGAGGTCTTCGCTCTAACTTGGCATGTTGATGTTGGTTATATCATGCATATGGTGTCTTGCATTGCTTACTTTATACATCAAATATGTCATCTGCTTAGTTTAGACATCCTTTGTGTGAATGCCATCTGTTTAGTTTATTCATCATTTATGTGAATTATGCAATGCCATCTTGTTTAGCCAGGCATCATATATGTGAATTTTGCAATGCCATCCTGCTTAGCCAGTCATCTTATATGTAAATTATATCAGGCCATCCTTTTTTTCCGTTACATATTACATTTGTCAACAATGTTAGTACATTCAACTGCTCTTCGTGTGCATCAGCCATTTGACACGGTGATGGCAAATTCTGGAGTGAAAACAAGGTCTTCTGAGCAGACTATGCTATCTGACGAAGCGCATATCTTGCTGGTTACGGATAGCTCCTCAGAGGAGGATTCAGAGACAGATGACCAGTCCTATTCCCCCCCGAGGTGTATGCTCTAACTTGGCAGGGTTATGTTGCTCATATCGTGCGTATGGTGTCTCGCATTGCTATGTCATTCGATTAGTTTAGACATGCTTTGTGTGAATGCCACCTGTTCAGTGTCTAATTACCATATATGTGAATTATGCATTGACATCTTGTTGCAAGACATTATATATGTGAATTATACAATGTCTTGTTGTAAAGGCATTATATATGTGAATTATGCAATGTCATGCTGTTTAGCCAATCATCATGTATGTGAATTATATCATGCTATCATTTTTTGTATTATGTGTTCCATTTGTCGACAACGTTTGTATATTCAACTACTCTTCCTGTGCATCAGCCATTTGAAGCGGTGATGGAAGTATCTGGAGTGAAAACAAGGTATTCAGAGCAGACAATGCTACTCTTTGAAGCGTACATCTTGCTGGTTACAGAGAGCTCCTCGGAAGGGCGATTCGAGACCGATGACCAGTCCTATTTCCCCCCTGAGGTCTATGCTCAAACTTGGCAAGGTTATATTACCCATGTCATGCATGTTGCCTTGCATTGATTAGTTTTTACATCATATATGGATTGCCATCTGCTTACTTGCTTACTATATAAATCATATATTTGAATTATATCATGCCATCATGTTTACATAGTACATACACATCATCTATCTGAATTATGGCATGGCAACCCATTTAATAAAGACATCATATAGTTACATCATCTCATCCTGTTTAGTGTTACATTCATCATATTTTGAATTATGGCATTCTATCCGTGAATATATATGAATTATGGCATGCCAACCTATTTAATAAACACATTATATAGTTATGGCATGTCATCCTATTTACATAGTCTCATATTTTGAACTATGTCTTTCCATCTTTTTTAGTTAGCCATCATAATGTGAAATTGTGTCATGCTATCCTATTTAGTTAGCCATCATATATGTGAAATTGTGTCATGCTATCCTGTTTGGTTAGACAACATAAATATGAATTATTGCATGCCCTCTTTTATTCCCCACTATCCATTGCACATGTCTATCATACAATGTCTATACTTTCAATTACTTTTCTTGTTTATCAGCCATTTGAATTGGAGAGCGTGATGGTAGTATCTAAGGGAGAAACAACACGATCTTCAGAAAAGATAGTGCTACCAGTTGATGAAGATAGAACCACGGTTGTACTTGCCCAAGGACCAGATCCACCACACATAACCCAGACTCTCGCAGATTGTACCCCTACCCAGTTGGACAGAGAACCAACTACACCCCTTCTAACCCCAATCCCGGCAGATAGTAACCCAGTTCCAGTTGACACAGCACCGTCTCCACCACAGAGCACCCAAACACGAGCAGTTAGTAAGGGAACTGCAGTGCCTAAAGCATGAGGACCACCACTCCGAATCCCAACTCAATGCTTAAAGGAGAAGAAGATTAGTTCTCAGGTCAGGTTCTGTAGCTATGGTTCATACTCCTTTTCTCTTGCATTACTGTATTTACTCATACCAACTATTTTCAAATTTGAAGGATGGATTGAAACTCCAATGGCGCAACAGGTATGTTTTAAACTGGTTTCTTTAACTGGTTTGCTGTTGTAACCTCCTCAAAGTTGATTTCAGTTTCAATTGAATAAACAGTTATGTTCTCATGTCATGCACATTACAAGTGTTGTTGTTGCTCTATAGTTACCCACACTTATATTCTATCTATTCTGCTTTGTCTTGAACAAATATTATTTGAACTGTGTCTCTATCTTGATTTGGCAACAAAAACTAGAATGATATAGACTATAAAGTGACCATGGTACATAGATATATGTTTGTTTCATGCTGTTATCCTGTCCACTTTACTACTGAACTCATTTACCAAAATGAGTTTCATATACAACATGGTAAACATGTGATGTGTCTGCTTGTTTCTCTTTTAGAATGCGGACAAAATATTGGAGAAACGATGCAGCGTCATCCAATGTTAAAGGAAGTAATGTAGATAAGGTTCAAGATAGTGAGACATCCCTGTTGGTCTCCAAGAAAGCTGATAAAAACTATCTTGACGACAGTGAGGGAACCCAAAAGTCCTGTCTTGATGTAGTGTTCGAAAGTTCATCGGCCACTATCACGCACAAGCTCTTGAACTTGCTGCTGAATCAGTTCGTCTTCTTGAGTCTCAACTTCAAGTTGAAAGACATCGATCGAGATGTCTTTCTGACAGAAGTCAAGGACTGAGGAAGTCCTGCAGAATTCAGATGCATATTTTACGGTGCAACAACAAGCTATTTGGATGATTTAAGCGCCAAACAAGAGAAAGTTAATAAGCTTGCTAAGCATCTTGCCAGCATTATGGGTACCCAGGATATTGTTTCTTGAGATCTTCTTAAGTGGTTTTAGTTCTGGATTTGTTTTGCTGCGGCGTTTATTTGCGCTGGTCGCCAACTTTGACAACCAGTGTATATGATATGCTGCTTTGTTCCCTATATTTGCACTGGTGTTGAACTTTGATGCCCAGTGGATGTAATATGTGTAATAGTCGTGATAGCCTAGCGTTAGTTGCTTGCTTATTTATTTCCTTGTTGTCTTGTTTATTTGTTTTCTTGTAGTCATTGCAGTTCTTTTTCCGCGGTTAGCTAGTGGCTGCAATAACCTATTTTTTAAAACTAGGCCACAATAACCATGGGCTAATATTTACTGTAGTGACACTAGGCCTCCTACTGGCCGTAGAAACAGTGGGCCTTCTACGGGCCGTAGAAACAATGGGCCTTCTACGGGCCGTAGAAACAATGGGCCTTCATGGGCAGATAATCGATGGGCCTTATACGGGCCGTATGATCGATTGGCAAACATGGGCCAAACAGACCGCATTATGGTACGTAAGCAGGCTAGAGTTGGAATCGTCCGTTCATGGGCCGACCATAACGGGCCATCGTTAACGAGCCGTGTTGATGACGCTATGAAAACGACCCAATGTATTAACGGACCACAAATGGGCCGATCAGAACCACGGGCTGAATTTGGCCCACAAACAGAAAATGACAGTAACGGGCCGTAAGTAAATGAATGCTGGAAATGAGCCCAATAATAAATGGGCTCTGAGAAGGCCGAAAGATAACATGGGCTGGAAACGGCCCAACGGAATAACCGGGCCGTTAATGGGTATAAAGTGATGCACTGTTCATTACAGGCCAGTTTCACCACGGGCCGTTAATGGGTGTAAAGTTATACACTGTTCATTACGGGCGAGTTTCACCACGGGCCGTTAATAGGCCAAGAGTTACATAGGGCCTCATATGGGCCGAAAGACGTCATGGGCCAGAAGTGAAAACGGGCTGGAATCATATTGGGTGGCCCAGATGACGCTACTGGGCCTAATTCGGATAGGGCGTAATGGGCCTTGGGTTAGCGGGCTGTAAATGGGCTATATGCGAACAGGCCGTTAACAGGCTTTGCATGGGCCGACCCGTCACCTTTTGACCAAGTCAAACAGGCCGGCCTTTTCACAGGAATGGTTCTCTGTTGGGCCGTGCCACGTGTCAACGTATCATAGGCGTATTCGACCCAGCAGAGCCGACACGTGTTTCATCCGCCAATAAGAATTTTACACGTGGAAATTTCCCATTGGTCGGGCTGTTAACGGGTTATCGGATCCAAAACCCGACCCGATAGCTTAACGGCGTTCGTAATCGTGGATGCCACGTGTCGGTCACCCTTGACGAAAGTACTTACGTGACGCGATTTATCGTCATGGAAGTGGACACTTCCGTGATGATAATTTTGGCAATGTCATGGAACACTTCTCTGACAAAGACAGTATGACTATCGTGATTCTGTCATAAATTTGTCATGGATGTACATGCATGACAAAAAACGCGACCTACTGTGACAAACACGTATCATCATGGAAGTGTAACTTTTTGTAGTGCTTGGTTGGAGAGATTTTGAAATTGAGCCATAAACTGGAAAGGAGGGAGTAATAACATAGCCTAGGGTAGCTTGTTGCACCATGGACTCCAAGGAAATTGCTGTAGTAGTACTACTCCTATATACCACTGTACTATTCCTACTACTACTAAAAGACATATATTCCAAACAAAATTATAATCTCTCTAACCAAGGTAGGGACGAGGAGTAAACGGAGGGAGTAGTAAAATTTTCTCCTCGTCCTGCGAGCCACCGCGCGCGTGGGCGATGGAGCCGGTGTAATGCGTAGTACTACTACCTCGGTCCTGGTTTATAGGTCACCTTTGTAGTTCATGCCAAATTTTGACCAAATATTTAGCTAACAAAATGTTAATGCATGTCAACAAAAATTATATCGTTGGATTCGTATTTCAACATAGTTTTCAATGATATAATTTCTGGTAATATGCACGAACGTTTTGTTAGTTCAATCTATAGTCAAAATTTGACACAATATACAATGGGGACCAATAAACCAGGACGGAGGTAGTAGTAAGCAAGCTTCACCTCGTCCTGCGAGCCACCGCGCCCGCGGGCGGGGGAGACAGCATAGTAAGCAAGCTTCTCCTTGTTCTACGAGTTGATGGGACATATCAAAAGTAATACGTACAGAGCATCTCAAGTGTATAGAACCTTGCATTTAAGGTAGGCCCCACGTGGCTTGCCTCTTTTTTAACATAACGCGTCAAGTCACAATTTGGTTGTTCAACCGTGGTAGACGATCCTCCATCAAGTGGACAACCAGTACACGTGTCAAATTACCACGTGAGCTACCTTTTCCTACAGAAATGAGCTCCACCATGTACCCGCGCGGGTGTGGTTCGAAAAGAGATGGGAGTACATGCGTGGTGCGTGCACCTCTTCTCTTCGTGCACGTCCCCCACCTACGTGGGTGTGTGTGAGAGAGATACAAACCTAGACATAATGTGCCGTCCATCCCCATGCCTCCGCCCAGTCCAACCACCAGGCACCACCATGCCCCACTCCTCCTCACCTTATCTCTCATCTTTCTCGAGATATCGGCTTTTTTATGAAATTGTCGAGATACCATTTTTCTGATAAAATTCTAGAGATATCATTAGTTTTTACACATGGGATTAGTCCTGCATGGGTCAATCACAAAAGGTGTTTTGTAAAAAAATGCATCTTGATTTTCCGTGCAATGCACGGGCATCTTGCTAGTCCATGAAAACAACACATGGCAAAATTTCACGGCGAACGAGGGATTTGAATCTGCTGGGTGGCTATTTGGATTTTTCCCCGGGTAACCAAAATATTGGCGACCCTTTTGTCCACCGGTGCCTTTGCCACCGATTAACGAGGAATGGCTCGGGTGATCATGCATCCTCCAGTGCGCTTGTTGGAGACGAGCTCGCACGAGCTGTGCTTTTTTTGTCCCATCACGCCGCCCGAGCCGGCCGCAGACCGACCGGCGACCCGCATATTACGCCATCCAACCGTAGCCGCACACATTCTGACAGCAACTCAACCAACCGGACAAAATTCATGCAAACATGGCGATATTTCTCATAAACAATGACGAAATTCATATAAAATACCGGATTTTCATACAAACATGACGGATTTCATTACATTCAAATCAACTAAGAGGTGCTAGTTCTCGACAGCACAGGTATATAATACCTGGCCTAAATGGTCACCCACCGATCCATTTGTGTTCCTCATGTCCGGCAGCACGATCACCGGACTGTCGGGAGCCCCAGAGGTATATGCTTCAGCGCAAAGGACGGCTCGCTTCCCCACTGCCCAACTGATATGGTTGGCTGATGCCAAAGATGATGGTGGAAGGGGGCTTCTACGCTTCCGTGGAGCCCATGCGGGGTCGACGAAGGTCCTCGCAACAAAAGGATCCAGCAAGACACCTATTGTGTATGCCGGCGTCGCCTCTGCGGTGGCCTCCCGTGTTCTACTTCTCCTCGATGATGGCGGCGGATGCGGAGGTGCTGGCCACCGACTCGTCGCTCTCCGCGCACACGGCTTCTGTCTCTGCTTGCATGGCGTGGCCACCGGCATGGGAGTCTCGGCCACAGAAATGGGAGATGCGGTCATAGACACGGGAGGCACGGTACGAGTTGGCGACGTGGACGGCAGCGACGACGCCTGTGCGCCGCTCCTCGTCGAGCTGGCCTGGAGCGGCGAGTTGCTGAACCTCGCGCCGGCTTGTGGCGGCAACTGGCTCTGTCAGGCGAGGGGAGGGAGGTGGATTAGCAAGCTGCATAGCTCGTATCCGACGGGCTCGGTGGGCCACCCGGACGGCTTGGATGCGGGATAACTACTCTTCATAAGCCATTGTAAGAGTGGACAAAATGGTGAATGAGGAGATAGGGGAGCGGGGGAGGTGTGTGATTCTTGGCCGGCGTTTGGCCTCGCTTAAATAGGAGATTAAATAGACGGCGGACGGGAGGAGCTTGGCCGCGTTGCATTTAATGATGGCCCGGTCATGAACGGATGTGTGTCCAGAGTGGGTTTCTTGGCTTCCACACGGGTTTCATGCAGGCGTTTGAATGCGGCAAGGAGGCGTGTTCAGCCGAGCGTGCATCGAGTGGCGCCCTTGACTCTGACGTATGACACCGCCCCGTTTTTTCACTGACGTGTGGGCTCTTTGGGTACATGGCCTGCATGTCAGTGACCCAACGCAGGTAGCGCACGGCAGCTGTCGGGGGTGTAATGCGAAATATGCCAAAGGGTGGCTTATCATGGAGGGGGCTAATAATACGTCGCCGGTGCCAGGAAACGGGATAAGGCGCAAACATGCCCGTCGGCGAATCTTACCCAGGTTCGGGGCTCTCCTAGGAGATAACACCCCTACTCCTGCTCTGTGGGGTCTCCACGTGATCACTCAAGCAACAAAGGTGGCTACAAGCTTGCTCCTTGAGTTGTTTCCCTAGAGGGGGAAGAAGAACATGGCTAGCCCTAACTTCCTGTCTCTAAGTGTGTGTGTGTGGGTGGACTAAAGTCTGAACCCTTTGCATGGGTGCCCTGGGGGGTTTATATAGGCCTACCCCTAAGGGTACAAAGGTAATCTAGCCGGGTGTAGGACCCGGCTGTCAGTGTCTCTGGTCGTCGGCTTCTCCGCCGGCCACTGGGGCCCGCCAGCTGGTGGGCCCATGATGGTCGTCTCGTACTTAGCTGACAGGCCATGCCCGCCGCTGGCGGGTTCTGCCGGCTGCTTAGTATTGTGGCAATGCCACTGATGATGTGTGCTTTGGCGGGGAGGCATGGCTACAGTACCGCCGCCTGGCGGGCGATCACTATACCCACTCACCATCTATTCTGATTAATGGCGCATTACTTTGAGGGAGGGAGAGGTCCGCCTGCTGGTCCGGGCTCGCCGCCTTCTAGCTTCTCGCTGACAGGTAGGGCCCGCCGTGTGTGGGCCGTACCGACAGCCCGTAGTGGGAGCATGGCCTTCTCTACCATGGGTGATGTCAGGAGTTGCGTGGCAACAGTGCCGCGACGGGCGGGGGATGTCCTGTTGGGGAACGTAGTAATTTCAAAAAAATTCATACACACACGCAAGATCATGGTGATGCATAGCAACGAGAGGGGAGAGTGTTGTCCACATACCCTCGTAGACCGAAAGCGGAAGCGTGAGCACAACGCGGTTGATGTAGTCGTACGTCTTCACGATCCGATCGATCAAGTACCAAACGTACGGCACCTCCGAGTTCAGCACATGTTCAGCCCAATGACGTCCTTCGAACTCCGATCCAGCCGAGTGTTGAGGGAGAGTTTCGTTAGCACGATGGCGTGGTGATGATGATGATGTTCTACCGACGCAGGGCTTCGTCTAAGCACCGCTACAGTATTATCGAGGTGGACTATGGTGGAGAGGGGCACCGCACACGGCTAAAAGATCAAACGATCAATTGTTGTGTCTCTAGGGTGCCCCCTGCCTCCGTATATAAAGGAGCAAGGGGGAGAGTTGCGACCAGGCTTTGGGCGTGCCAGGAGGAGTCCTACTCCCACCGGGAGTAGGAATCGCCCCCCCCCCTTTCCTAGTTGGAATAGGACTTGGGAGGGGGAAGGAGTGGAGGAGAAGGACGGAAGTGGGGCACCGCCCCCTCTCCTTGTCCTATTCGGACTAGGGGGGAGGGGCGCGCGGCCAGCCCTTGCCTCCTCTCCTCTCTTCCCACTAAGGCCCATTAAGTCACCAGGGGGTTCCGGTAACCTCCAGGTAATTTGGTAAAATCCCGATTTCACCCGGAACACTTCCGATATCCAAACATAGGCTTACAATATATCAATCTTCATGTCTCGACCATTTCGAGACTCCTCGGCATGTCCGTGATCACATCCAGGACTCCGAACAACCTTCAGTATATCAAAACATATAAACTCATAATATAATTGTCATTGTAACGTTAAGCGTGCGGACCCTACGGGTTTGAGAACTATGTAGACATGACCGAGACACGTCTCCGGTCAATAACCAATAGCAGAACCTGGATGCTCATATTGGCTCCCACATATAATACAAAGATCTTTATCGGTCAGACCGCATAACAACATACGTTGTTCCCTTTGTCATCGGTATGTTACTTGTCCGAGATTCGATCCTCGGTATCTCAATACCTAGTTCATTCTCGTTACCGACAAGTCTCTTTACTCGTTCCATAATACATCATCCCGCAACTAACTCATTAGTTGCAATGCTTGCAAGGCTTAAGTGATGTGCATTACCGAGAGGGCCCAGAGATACCTCTCCGACAATCGGAGTGACAAATCCTAATCTCGAAATACGCCAACCCAACAAGTACCTTCGGAGACACCTGTAGAGCACCTTTATAATCACCCAGTTACATTGTGACGTTTGGTAGCACACAAAGTGTTCCTCCGTAAACGGAGTTGCATAATCTCATAGTCATAGGAACATGTATAAGTCATGAAGAAAGCAATAGCAACATAATAAACAATCGTGTGCTAAGCTAACAGAATGGGTCATGTCAATCACATCATTCTCCTAATGATGTGATCCCATTAATCAAATGACAACCCATGTCAATGGCTAGGAAACTTAACCATCTTTGATCAACGAGCTAGTCAAGTAGAGGCATACTAGTGACACTCTTTTTGTCTATGTATTCACACATGTATGTTTCCAGTTAATACAATTCTAGCATGAATAATAAACATTTATCATGATATAAGGAAATAAATAATAACTTTATTATTGCCTCTAGGGTATATTTCCTTCAGTCTCCCACTTGCACTAGAGTCAATAATCTAGATTACACAGTAATGATTCTAACACCTATGGAGCCTTGGTGTTGATCATGTTTTGCTCGTGGAAGAGGCTTAGTCAAGGGTCTGCAACATTCAGATCCATATGTATTTTGCAAATTTCTATGTCTCCCACCTGGACTAGATCCCGAATGGAATTGAAGCGTCTCTTGATGTGCTTGGTTCTTTTGTAAAATCTGGATTCCTTCGCCAAGGCAATTGCACCAGTATTGTCACAAAAGATTTTCATTGGTCCCGATGCACTAGGTATGACACCTAGATCGGATATGAACTCCTTCATCCAGACTCCTTCATTTGCTGCTTTCGAAGCAGCTATGTACTCCACTTCACACGTAGGTCCCGCCACGACGTTTTGTTTAGAACTGCACCAACTGACAGCTCCACCGTTCAATGTAAACACATATCCGGTTTGCGATTTAGAATCATCCGGATCAGTGTCAAAGCTTGCATCAACGTAACCATTTACGATGAGCTCTTTGTCACCTCCATAAACGAGGAACATATCCTTAGTCCTTTTCAGGTACTTCAGGATATTCTTGACCGCTGTCCAGTGATCCACTCCTGGATTACTTCGGTACCTCCCTGCTAGACTTATAGCAAGGCTCACATCAGGTCTGGTACACAGCATTGCATACATGATAGAGCCTATGGCTGAAGCATAGGGAACATCTTTCATTTTCTCTCTATCTTCTGGAGTGGTCGGGCATTGAGTCTTACTCAACTTCACACCTTGTAACACAGGCAAGAACCCTTTCTTTGCTTGATCCATTTTGAACTTCTTCAAAACTTTGTCAAGGTATGTGCTTTGTGAAAGTCCAATTAAGCGTCTTGATCTATCTCTATAGATCTTAATGCCCAATATGTAAGCAGCTTCACCGAGATCTTTCATTGAAAAACTCTTATTCAAGTATCCCTTTATGCTATCCAGAAATTCTATATCATTTCCAATCAGTAATATGTCATCCACATATAATATCAGAAATGCTACAGAGCTCCACTCAATTTCTTGTAAATATAGGCTTCTCCAAAAAGTCTGTACAAAACCAAATGCTTTGATCACACTATCAAAGCGTTTATTCCAACTCCGAGAGGCTTGCACTAGTCCATAAATGGATCGCTGGAGCTTGCACACTTTGTTAGCTCCCTTTGGATCGACAAAACCTTACGGTTGCATCATATACAACTCTTCTTCTAGAAATCCATTCAAGAATGCAGTTTTGACATCCATCTGCCAAATTTCATAATCATAAAATGCGGCAATTGCTAACATGATTCGGACAGACTTAAGCATCACTACGGGTGAGAAGTTCTCATCGTACTCAATCCCTTGAACTTGTCGAAAACCTTTCGCAACAAGTCGAGCTTTGTAGATAGTAACATTGCCGTCAGCATCAGTCTTCTTCTTGATGATCCATTTATTCTCAATTGCTTGCCGATCATCGGGCAAGTCAACCAAAGTCCATACTTTGTTCTCATACATGGATCCCATCTCAGATTTCATGGCTTCAAGCCAATTTGCGGAATCTGGGCTCACCATCGCTTCTTCATAGTTCGTAGGTTCATCATGATCTAGTAGAATGACTTCTAGAACAGGATTATCGTACCACTCTGGTGCGGATCTTACTCTGGTTGATCTACGAGGCTCAGTAGTAACTTGATCTGAAGTTTCATGATCATCATCATTAACTTCCTCACTGATTGGTGTAGGTGTCACAGAAACCGGTTTCTGTGATGAACTACTTTCCAATAAGGGAGCAGGTACAGTTACCTCATCAAGTTCTACTTTCCTCCCACTCACTTCTTTCGAGAGAAAATCCTTCTCTAGAAAGTTTCCGAATTTAGCAACAAAAGTCTTGCCTTTGGATCTGTGATAGAAGGTTTACCCAACAGTCTCCTTTGGGTATCCTATGAAGACACATTTATCCGATTTGGGTTCGAGCTTATCAGGTTGAAGCTTTTTCACATAAGCATCACAGCCCCAAACTTGCATAAACGACAACTTTGGTTTCTTGACAAACCATAGTTCATAAGGCGTCGTCTCAACTGATTTCAATGGTGCCCTATTTAACGTGAATGCGGCCGTCTCTAAAGCATAACCCCAAAATGATAGTGGTAAATCAGTAAGAGACATCATAGATCGCACCATATCTAGTAAAGTACGATTACGACGTTCGGACACACCATTACGTTGTGGTGTTCCGGGTGGCGTGAGTTGCGAAACTATTCCGCATTGTTTCAAATGTACACCAAACTCGTAACTCAAATATTCTCCTCCACGATCAGATTGTAGAAACTTTATTTTCTTGTTATTATGATTTTCAACTTCACTCTGAAATTCCTTGAACTTTTCAAATGTTTCAGACTTATGTTTCATTAAGTAGATATACCCATATCTGCTTAAGTCATCTGTGAAGGTGAGGAAATAACAATATCCGCCACGAGCCTCAACATTCGTCGGACCACATACATCTGTATGTATGATCTCCAACAAATCCGTTGCTCTCTCCACAATACCGGAGAACGGCGTTTTAGTCATCTTGCCCATGAGGCACGGTTCGCAAGTACCAAGTGATTCATAATCAAGTGGTTCCAAAAGTCCATCAGTATGGAGTTTCTTCATGCGCTTTATACCGATATGACCTAAACGGCAGTGCCACAAATAAGTTGCACTATCATTATCAACTCTGCATCTTTTGGCTTCAACATTATGAATATGTGTGTCACTACTATCGAGATTCAATAAGAATAGACCACTCTTCAAGGGTGCATGACCATAAAAGATATTACTCATATAAATAGAACAACCATTATTCTCTGATTTAAATGAATAACTGTCTCGAATCAAACAAGATCCAGATATAATGTTCATGCTCAATGCTGGCACCAAATAACAGTTATTTAGGTCTAATACTAATCCCGAAGGTAGATGTAGAGGTAGCGTGCCGACTGCGATCACATCAACTTTGGAACCATTTCCCACGCGCATCGTCACCTCGTCCTTTGCCAATCTTCGCTTAATCCGTAGCCCCTGTTTCGAGTTGCAAATATTAGCAAATGTAACCAGTATCAAATACCAGTGCTATCTGCGAGCATTAGTAAGGTACACATCAATAACATGTATATCACATATACCTTTGTTCACCTTGCCATCCTTCTTATCCGCCAAATACTTGGGGCAGTTCCACTTCCAGTGACCAGTTTGCTTGCAGTAGAAGCACTCAGTTTCAGGCTTAGATCCAGACTTCGATTTCTTCTCTTGAGCAGCAACTTGCTTGCTGTTCTTCTTGAAGTTCCCCTTCTTCTTCCCTTTGCCCTTTTTCTTGAAACTAGTGGTCTTGTTGACCATCAACACTTGATGCTCCTTCTTGATTTCTACCTCCACAGCCTTTAGCATTGCGAAGAGCTCGGGAATTGTCTTATCCATCCCTTGCATGTTATAGTTCATCACGAAGCTCTTGTAGCTTGGTGGCAGTGATTGGAGAATTCTGTCAATGATGCTATCATTCGGAAGATTAACTCCCAGTTGAATCAATTGATTATTATACCCAGACATCTTGAGTATATGCTCACTGACAGAACTATTCTCCTCCATCTTGCAGCTATAGAACTTATTGGAGACTTCATATCTCTCAATCCGGGCATTTGCTTGAAATATTAACTTCAACTCCTGGAACATCTCATATGCTCCATGATGTTCAAAACATCGTTGAAGTCCCGGTTCTAAGCCATAAAGCATGGCACACTAATCTATTGAGTACTCATCAGCTTTGCTCTTCCAGACGTTCATAACATCTGGTGTTGCTCCTGCAGCTGGCCTGGCACCTAGCGGTGCTTCCAGGACGTAATTCTTCTATGCATCAATGAGGATAATCCTCAAGTTACGGACCCAGTCCGTGTAATTGCTACCATCATCTTTCAACTTTGCTTTCTCAAGGAATGCATTAAAATTCAATGTAACAACAAAGACGGGCCATCTATCTACAATCAACATAGACAAGCAAGATACTATCATGTACTAAGTTAATGATAAATTTAAGTTCAATTAATCATATTACTTAAGAACTCCCACTTAGATAGACATCCCTATAATCCTCTAAGTGGTCACGTGATCCAAATCAACTAAACCATGTCCGATCATCACGTGAGATGGAGTAGTTTCAATGGTGAACATCACTATGTTGATCATATCTACTATATGATTCACGCTCGACCTTTCGGTCTCCGTGTTCCGAGGCCATATCTGTTATATGCTAGGCTCGTCAAGTTTAACATGAGTATTCCGCGTGTGCAACTGTTTTGCACCCGTTGTATTTGAACGTAGAGCCTATCACACCCGATCATCACGTGGTGTCTCAGCACGAAGAACTTTCGCAACGGTGCATACTCAGGGAGAACACTTATACTTTGATAATTTAGTGAGGGATCATCTTATAATGCTACCGTCAATCAAAGCAAGATAAGATGCATAAAAGATAAACATCACATGCAATCAATATAAGTGATATGATATGGCCATCATCATCCTGTGCTTGTGATCTCCATCTCCGAAGCACCTCCATGATCACCATCATCACCGGCGCGACACTTTAATCTCCATCGTAGTATCATTGTCGTCTCGCCAATCTTATGCTTCCACGACTATCGCTACTGCTTAGTGATAAAGTAAAGCATTACAGGGCGATTGCATTGCATACAATAAAGCGACAACCATATGGCTCCCCGCCAGTTGTCGATAACTTCGATTACAAAACATGATCATCTCATACAATAAAATTTAGCATCATGTCTTGACCATATCACATCACAACATGCCCTGCAAAAACAAGTTAGACGTCCTCTACTTTGTTGTTGCAAGTTTTACGTGGCTGCTACGGGCTTAGCAAGAACCGTTCTTACCTAAATCAAAAACCACAACGATAGTTTGTCAAGTTGGTGTTGTTTTAACCTTCGCAAGGACCGGGCATAGCCACACTCGGTTCAACTAAAGTTGGAGAAACTGACACCCGCCAGCCACCTGTGGGCAAAGCACGTCGGTAGAACCAGTCTCACGTAAGCGTACGCGTAATGTCGGTCTTGGCCCTTCATCCAACAATACCTCCGAACCAAAGTATGACATGCTGGTAAGTACTATGACTTATATCGCCCAGAACTCACTTCTATTCTACTCGTGCATATAACATCAACGCATAAAACCAGGCTCTGATACCACTGTTGGGGAACGTAGTAATTTCAAAAAAAATCCTATGCACACGCAAGATCATGGTGATGCATAGCAACGAGAGGGGAGAGTGTTTTCCACGTACCCTCGTAGACCGAAAGCGTAAGCGTTAGCACAACACGATTGATGTAGTCGTACGTCTTCACGATCCGACCGATCAAGTACCGAACGTACGGCACCTCCAAGTTCAACACACGTTCAGCCCAATGACGTCCCTCGAACTCCGATCCAAAGACCGTTGAGGGAGAGTTTCACAAGACGACGGCGTGGTGACGATGATGATGTTCTACCGATGCAGGGCTTCGTCTAAGCACCGCTACAGTATTATCGAGGTGGACTATGGTGGAAGGGGCACCGCACACGGCTAAAAGATCAAACGATCAATTGTTGTGTCTCTATGGTGCCCCCTGCCCCGTATATAAAGGAGCAAGGGGGGAGAGGTGCGGCCAGGCTTGGGGCGCCGTCCGCCTCTCCTTGTCCTATTCGGACTAGGAAGGGGAGGGGCACGCGGCCAGCCCTTGCCTCCTCTCCTCTCTTCCACCTAGGCCCACTAAGGCCCATTAAGTCACCGGGGGGTTCCGGTAACCTCCCGGTACTCCGGTAAAATCCCGATTTCACCCGGAACACTTCCGATATCCGAACATAGGCTTCAAATATATCAATCTTCATGTCTCGACCATTTCGAGACTCCTTGTCATGTCCGTGATCACATCCGGGACTCCGAACAACCTTTGGTACATCAAAACATATAAACTCATAATATAACTATCACCATAACGTTCAGCGTGCGGACCCTACGGGATCGAGAACTATGTAGACATGACTGAGGGAGTCCTGGATTAGGGGGTGTCCGGATAGCCGGACTACCATCATCAGCCAAACTATCATCGGCCGGACTATCATCATCGACCGGACTCCAAGACTATGAAGATACAAGATTGAAGACTTCGCCCCATGTCCGGATGGGACTTTCCTTGGCGTGGAAGGCAAGCTTGGCAATACGGATATGTAGATCTCCTACCATTTTAACCGACTCTATGTAACCCTAGCCCTCTCCGTGTCTATATAAACCGGATGGCTCTAGTCCGTAGGACACAACAACAACAACCCTTACAATCATACCATAGGCTAGCTTCTAGGGTTTAGCCTCCTTGATCTCGTGGTAGATCCACTCTTGTAAACATCCACAATATCAATATCAATCAAGCGGGACGTAGGGTTTTACCTCCATCAAGAGGGCCCGAACCTGGGTAAAACATCGTGTCCCTTGTCTCCTGTTACCATCCGCCTAGACGCCTTGCAGTTCGGGACCCCCTACCCGAGATCCGCGGTTTGACACCGACATTGGTGCTTTCATTGGGAGTTCCTCCGTATGCGTCACCGATAAAGGCTTGATGGGCTCTTCAATCGACAAGGACGCAGTCACAGGTGGGACTTTTCTCCCGGACAGATCTTCAGATTCGGGCGGCTTCACACTGCGGGCCAACTCACTTGGCCATCTGGAGCAGATCGAAAGCTTCGCCCAGCCGTCGAGTCAGTTTGGCAGCCTAAACTTCACGGCCGATATCCGCTGGGACTTGATCTTGATGGATCTGAGCCACAGCCGAGCGTGCTGCGCTGTCACGATGGGCATGACCTAACTCTGCCGCCGGACAACACCTTGGAGGCCGCACACGAATCCGCTCCGACCCATAGTCCGGAGCCGATCGCTCGGATCGAGGACGGATGGCTGGACACCGCCTTGGGAGCTGCAACTTCTACGGCGATGGAGCCGAACACTTACCTTGTCCCGCATAAAGCTCATGACTCCGAGGTGCGGACTCTGCCGGACTCGAACCTCCTGCGCCCGCCACCAAATCCGATTGGGCGCCGATCATGGAATTCACCGCTGCGGACACCTTTCAGACTCACTCTTCGCAATATCTTAAATTCGCTGAAACATCTCTCACTATCCGGAGAGCCCTGGCCGAACTACAGCCAGGATGGTCGGGACGCGGACAATGAAGAAATTCAGAGCCCACCCACCACCCACTTCGTAGCCACCGTCGACGATCTAACTGACGTGCTAAACTACGACTCCGAAGACATCAACGGTATGGACGACGATGCCGGGGACAATCAAGAACCAGCACCTATAGGGCACTGGAAGGCCACCTCGTCACATGACATACATATGGTGGACACCCCAAAGGGAAGCGATAACGAGGAACAACGGGGCCTTGGCGGAGAAAATCCCGCCGATAAACAACCAAAAGCGGCGGCGTAGACGCCGCCCTAAGTCCCGCCTCGATCAAAGCGGCACTCCTAACGACTCCAGCGATAGAGCAGGGCAAACCAGCGGACGACGAACAGGACGAGCCGGATAATCAACCCCTTCACGGAGCAATCAACAGTCCGGACACAACACCGGAGCATAAGAACATACACAAAAGACTCGTTGCCACTGCAAGAAGTTTGAAGAAGGAAAAACGGAAGCTCAAAACAGTAGAAGACACGCTCAGAATTAAGTGGAGCAAAGTATTCAAGACTGCAGGCAAATATGGCAATGTCCATCAAACAAAGAGCTACCCGAAGCGCAAGTTGCTGCCAGAATTTGACGAGGAAGCCATAGAGCCCTCACAGTCAAAAAATAAAGAGGCCGCCTGGCCGGATAGACGGCCAGATGACAGGCCAAAAGCGACAAGCGGGGCCGCACACAAGCCGACTTATAATCCTGGGAAAACGGACGGCCCAACTAGGTCCATCTACGGGTCAAAAAAGAGGGCCCCAGGAAGTAACACAACACGACAAGTGTTCGAAGACAGCGGCACACCCAAATACAGGGGCGCCGCACACCCGCTATGTTTTACCGATGAGGTGCTTTGGATCATGAATTTCCAGCGAGGTTCAAACCCATAAACATAGAGGCATACGACGGCACAACAGACCCGGAGTCTGGATAGAAGATTACATACTACACATACACATGGCTAGAGGAGATTATCTCCACGCCATAAAATACCTACCCTCAAGCTCAAAGGGCCAGCTCGGCATTGGCTCAAAAGCCTCCCGTAAAACACCGTTGGAAGTTGGGAAGAGCTTGAGGACGCGTTTAGAGCAAATTTTCAAAGGGACTTATGTCCGCCCTCCGGATCTGAGACGATCTGAGTCATATAAACCAACAGCCCGGAGAGTCAGCGCGCAAATTCTGGAACAGGTTCCTTACCAAAAAGAACCAAATAGTCGACTGTCCGGACGCGGAAGCCTTAGCAGCTTTCAAACACAATGTCCGAGATGAATGGCTCGCCAGACACCTCGGCCAAGAGAAGCGAAGAACAATGGCCGCGCTAACAAGCCTCATGACGCGCTTTTGCGCAGGAGAAGATAGCTGGCTAGCAAGATGCAGCACCAGCGACCCGAGTACATCCGAGATCAGAGATGGAAACGGAAAGTCACGGCACAGGAAAGATCAGCGCCGGAATAAAGAAAAAAGCCCAAAGGGCATGGCGGTCAACGCCGGATTCAAAAGCTCGCGGCCAAACAATAAAACACGGCCTCTTAAGGACAACAGAGACGAGCTATCAAATTTAAACAAAATTTTAGATCGGATATGTTAAATCCACGATTCTCCGGAAGGCACGCAAACCATACCAACCGAAATTGTTGGGTTTTAAACAGTCCGGCAGACTCAACGCGGACACAAGGCCTCGATCGCCAAGCGAGGACGATGACGAACCCCACCAGCAGAGCACCAGAAGTCAAAAGACTATCCCACAAGAAGTCAAAACAGTAAACTCGCTTCACGTGATAGTACGGAAAACCAACATGGCACTCGCTAAGACAAGTGTCGCACGGTCCACCCTAGTGGAACACCGAGATTGGATGTCAAAACCAATCACTTTCGACCATCTGGATTAGTCCAGAAGTATCCGGAACGTAGGATAGACTGCCCTGATATTGGATCCCATAATAGACGGACTGCAATTCACGCAGGTTTTGATGGACGGTGGCAGTGACTTAAACCTGCTATATTCGGACACAATCCGCAAGTTGGGATAGACCCTACTACAATTCGCATAGCCGCACTTCCTTCAAAGGAGTGGCGCCAGGCCCTTACGCTAGGTGCACAGTTTCATTATTACTAGAAGTTGTGTTAGGGTCACCTGACAACTTCCGACGAGAAAAGCTAACCTTTCATGTCGCCCCATTTAAAAGTAGCTATCAAGCATCCTTTGGGGACGGAAGCTTTCGTCCGCTTCAATGCAATACCACATTACGCGTCTCTTACGCTTAAAATGCCCGTCCACGTGGCATCATTTCATTAAAAGGTCGCCGAGACCCCGGACACGGCTGGACGAGTCCGGAATAAATAAGCTAGGGGCTACCTAGCCGCACACCCCTTCACAGGGGTTTGTACATATAAGCCATAATGAGCTAGCATAGGCTCAGCTTTATTAATCTATATTTCAATTTTTTATGCACTTTCTCGCATGATTTCTTTTCCAACTAAGTTCCTCTCTTTTTACAGATGAACAGCGTGCACACCCGTCCAGGATACGGCACAACGGAGACACAGGCGCAGACGTGCAGTAGGGACCCATTGCAAGGACTCTTTTCAGACTAAGACCCTACGTAAACCTTTCTTACTGTCTCTTGTTGCTATAATCCCCTGGTTTATCATTATAACCAGAGTGGAGATCAAGGCGTTTTGGCATCGGCCGCTGTAAGAACCTGCCCGTACCTGGACACAAGGGGCTTAGGGCTTTGTTTTGCCCGCTATTGTAAAGACCGAACACCTTCGGGAGTGTTCGACGTCTCGAGTGAGGCCTTATATGCATCAGCTCTGAATCATGTCTTTGGTCAAATGTTGGGTTTGCCCAGCTCCTGTGTTTTGCTGCCTTATGTTCCGTATCATCGGCTAATGCGGCACCAGGAGAACTACTGCGATTGTGCCCCAGTTAAATTTGGCGAGCACCTCGTAAGAGAAAGCCAAAACTGACTGTCATTATACAGCGAGAGAATGGTCAACCACTCGATCGAACATTGGAATGATTAGGATTCCCCAGCTTAGACGAAGGGCCGTTTCCCGGCCAGGCACATACGCGCCCCAAATTCGGAGAGCGCGGTGCCCCCAGGGGCTATGTCGTAGCCCCACCCTCGAACTCCATGGCTAAGTGAAAGTGATAAAGCATTATAGTCCGGTTGCCTCGTTTGCTACGCTACCACCTCCTTTACAGGACCGAGACGTCAGATTAAGTGTGAAAACGCGCTATTTTTTGCGAACACCCCCGCACCTTGTGCGTGGGGGCTGAAGCCGACGACTGCCATCTTTCAGGTTATACACACGTATACATGAACAGCCGCATAGGAGATATTCTATTACTTGAATTTGCATCATAAAAACGTTCATTCGAACGTAACATTTTTTGAGCACTCCGACTCTATTACACGAGCACCACGCAGCACTTTGCCAAAATAGTGCTCGGCGGGTAACCGGTTATCATACGAACCCAGGGTCGCAACAGCGGTGGCATCCATCTCTATCCAATGTGTCTTCACACGGGCGAGTGCCATCCGCGCACCCTCTATGCAGGCCGACCGCTTCATCGCCTTGATATGCGGCACCGCCCCAAGAAATTGCTGCAATAAGCCAAAGTAACTCTTCGGCTCGGGCCTATCCGGCCGGATATGGGTCACTATATCCGTCATAGCAAGCCCGGACAACCTATTTAGCTCAGCCCACTCGGCCAAACGGTCGGTCAGCGGAAGTGAACGCTCCGGACTATGGAATTGAGACCAAAACAGCTCTTCCGTCTTGTGATCCTTCTGGCTTCGAAAATGCACAACGGCATCCGCCGCACTCGCTGCTAAGTCCATATAAGGGTCCTCTGGACCCCACAGTTGGCCCAGCTGAGCATACTTTGGATCCGTAAACCTTCGGCGCAGCAGAAAAGGCTTGCCAGCTACAATATCTCCGGCCTGGCGCAGCTCTTCCTTTATAGCCCGCATTGCAGAGCGGGCATCCTTGGCTTCGGCGGTGGCCTTCCCCAGGTCTTCTTGCCCCGCTAGGCTCTCCTTCCCAAGAGCCTCATTGCGGTCGGTAACATCTTTTAACTTCAAGGCCATTTCGGCCATCTCTTCCCTGCTCCGGCACTGTGCGACCCTTTCGGCTGCTAACTCCTCGGCCGCCCTCGAGGCCGCCGCATTACTCCTTCTTGCCTGCTCCTTGGCTTGAGCAAGTTCGCCCAAGGCTCTCCACAAGAGCGGCACTATCTGCATTTCACGAACATGTTGTAAGGAGCTGGCTTCGGCTCCCTTACCAAGTGACCGCACAGTAACACTTACCTTGCGACTCATCAAGTCGCCTGTTGACCAGCGTGATGTCCGCATCCGCAACAGCGAGTTGCCGCTTTAGTTCAGCAACTCCGTCAGTCCGGCTGGCCCCCGGACAACCCGCCACCTGCATCGGCACGACGGAAATTTAAACCTGCGATTTTGATCCTCGGCACGCTGTCGATTTCGACAACCTACCGAGTCTCAGGGGCTACTATCCATACAGGGTTCATTCTATATGCAAAACTGTTAAACGGTGTGTCATTTTTACGTGCCTCAAACCCCGCCAGCAAACTCCTGACGGCATTGTGCAACCCGCCTTCGGCGGACGAAATCCTTTCAATCACCATGCTCATCAATGTGTGGTGATCTTCTGAGATAGATGCCTTCTCAAGCAGATCCTTCAGCCGTACACCAGTTGGCGCCGAACTATCCGGCTTTGCCAAACCCGGGGGCTCCCTCCGTGACGACACTTCAGGCTCATCCGCCCTATCCGACGGCGCCCCGGACGGAGGCGTCTTGCTCTCCATCATCTCCGGACGAAGGTCCCCCGAAGACGAGCTCATTTGCGAAGGACGGAGATCCGAACTACAAGGTAAAAACTTTAGTTATCCTCAGAAGCACAAATAGGGATGTCCCTTATTATAAAACTCCTTTCTTTCTACTTACCGCTCGTTGGAGGGCTGACTCTTTAAGGGAGATTGTGCGGCGGGGCCTCCCAGACTTGAGACCCTCCGCGAAGATTTCTTCCCCGTTTAGGGGCTTTGCCCAGGTCCTCGGAGGCAGTCCTCTTCTCCCCTTGGAGGGAGGGATTCTCGATCCCCCCTCTTTCAAGAGCCTCCTTAGGCGAGGTAGTAGCTTTCCTGCTTTCCCCTTCGTCTTCCTCTGAAGGCGCAACCTCAAGTATCCGGACCAGCACGGGATCCGGCGCGGTCTCGGGGAGGGGGGCCGGACACCATATCAATTTTGCTTCCGCTATCCACTCCTGTGTAGAAGGAAGTTGGTCATAAGGCGAATCATGGAAAGGCAAACAAACGGTATGTCCGGACTCAGAACTACTTACTTGAGTATCCAAGGCGATTGCAGCTTAGGCCAACATCCTCGGTCAATTCCGGACGCACCTCTTGCGATCCGAAGAATAATTTGTACATCTCCAGAGGTGTCATACCCATGAAGTGTTGAAGAATCCGTGGGCCCTCCGGATTGAACTCCCATAGCCGAAGAGGGCGGCGTTTGCAGGGCGGAGACGCCTAATCAAAGCATGACCTGCATCACCACCACCATATCGACCTCCCTCGTTTGGAGATCTCGAATCCGGCCCTGCAGTAGGGGCACGTCCTTTGACGGCCCCCAGTTGAGCCCTTGGTTGACCCACGACATCAACCGTCGTGGAGGTCCCGGGCGGAATAAGGGCGGCGGCTTTTGTCTGCGGCCCCTCGAATCGGTAATATAGAGCCACTCTTGCTGCCACGGGCTGAGCTCCTCTTGGAAGGAGCCGGTAGACCACGGGCATCGGCCCTCCTACTTATGGCCGCCCCGCCGCACTCCGCTTGACGCCCCCCGATCATCTTCGGCACCACATTGAAGGTCTTCAGCCACAGGCCGAAGTGAGGGGTGACGCGGAGGAAGGCTTCGCAGACGACAATAAATGCGGAAATATGGAGGATGGACTCCGGAGCCAAATCGTGGAATTCCAACCCATAGTAAAACATGAGCCCTCTCACAAAAGGATCCATCGGGAAGCCTAAACCCCGACGGAGGTGGGATACAAAAACGACATACTCGCCGGGCTCGGGGCTGGGGATGGCCTGCCCTTGGGCAGGCAACCTGTGCGGAATCTCATAAGCCAGGTACTTGGCCTCCCGCAACTTTAGCACGTCCTCCTCCGTAACGGAGGAGGGCATCCACCGGCCCTGGAGGTCGGAACCGGACATCATTGAAAGTCCGAAGTGCTCGAATCTGGAGCTCTAGGTGCTGGAACTTGGAGCGGGGAGAGGATTCGATGGAGGATTGAAGAAACGATACGAGCCTTGGTCCCATTATAAAGTGGGAGAATACCAAGAGCCGTCTCCGTGACCGTTTGGGGCTCGCCTTCGATAGAGGGGGCGTGGCGACGAGCGCGGTTGGGTTACCCACGTCCGTATTGATGAGAATCCCGGATTAAGGGGGAACACGATCTCTGCTTCGACAAGACGTGCCAAGGAAACCGCTTCGCTAAATGCTACCGAGGTGGTAGAGTAAAAAGCGATTTAAATAATGTCTTGGTAGTGGCGTGACGTCATGCCGCAGAAAACGTCAGCAGATTGAACTTGTGTATATATTATTCTCTCTACGGTGGAATGTGGAATTTATTTTCCAGAGCCGGACACTATCCTGGTGTTCACAATCTTCTATCATTCGGAGGAGGAACCCGCCTTGCAATGCCAAGCAATATCTACCGGACTTATCGTCATTGAAGTCTGGTTCAGGGCTCTTGAGGAGTCTGGATTAGGGCGTGTCCGGATAGCGGACTACCATCATCACCGAACTATCATCGGCGGACTATCATCATCGACCGGACTCCAAGAGTATGAAGATACAAGATTGAAGACTTCGTCCCATGTCCGGATGGGAGTTTCCTTGGCGTGGAAGGAATGCTTGGCTATACGGATATGTAGATCTCCTACCATTGTAACCGACTCTATGTAACCCTAGCCCTCTCCGGTGTCTATATAAACCGGATGGCTCTAGTTCGTAGGACACAACAACAACAACCCTTACAATCATACCATAGGCTAGCTTCTAGGGTTTAGCCTCCTTGATCTCGTGGTACATCCACTCTTGTAAACATCCACAATATCAATATCAATCAAGCAGGACGTAGGGTTTTACTTCATCAAGAGGGCCCGAACCTGGGTAAAACATCGTGTCCCTTGTCTCCTGTTACCATCCGCCCAGACGCACAGTTCGGGACCCCCTACCCGAGATCCGCCGGTTTTGACACCGACAATGACCGAGACACGTCTCCGGTCAATAACCAACAGCGGAACCTGGATGCTCATATTGGATCCCACATATCCTACGAAGATCTTTATCGGTCGGACCGCATAACAACATACGTTGTTCCCTTTGTCATCGGTATGTTACTTGTTCGAGATTCGATTGTCGGTATCTCAATACCTAGTTCAATCTCGTTACCGACAAGTCTCTTTACTCGTTCCGTAATACATCATCCCGCAATTAACTCATTACTTGCAATGCTTGCAAGGCTTAAGTGATGTGCATTACCGAGAGGGCCCAGAGATACCTCTCCGACAATTGGAGTGACAAATCCTAATCTCTAAATACGCCAACCCAACAAGTACCTTCGGAGACACCTGTAGAGCACCTTTATAATTACCCAGTTACGTTGTGATGTTTGGTAGCACACAAAGTGTTCCTCATGGTAAACGGAGTTGCATAATCTCATAGTCATAGGAACATGTATAAGTCATGAAGAAAGCAATAGCAACATACTAAACGATCATGTGCTAAGCTAACGGAATGGGCCATGTCAATCACATCATTCTCCTAATGATGTGATCCCGTTAATCAAATGACAACCCATGTCAATGGCTAGGAAACTTAACCATCTTTGATCAATGAGCTAGTCAAGTAGAGGCATACTAGTGACACTCTGTTTGTCTATGTATTCACACATGTATTATGTTTCCGCTTAATACAATTCTAGCATGAATAATAAACATTTATCATGATATAAGGAAATAAATAATAACTTTATTATTGCCTCTAGGGCATATTTCCTTCATGTCCGCCCAGTACGCCGCACTGTAGCCATGCTCCCCCTGGATTCGAGGGCAGCATGCTGCATTGTAGCCACGCCCCGTCTCATCGTCATAATGTGGTGCAAACTTCAAGGGGCGGAGGGGGCTGCCTGCTAGGAGTCGGCCCGCTCGGCGATCGTCTGTTGTGTTGTGCCGTCTTCTGGCAGCCGGCCGTATGGACCAGCCGGCCCCAAGAAGGCCGCCTTCGGTCTTTGATTCTTGAGGGGCGTAGCTGGCCCCGATGTCTTGAAATACCATGGGAGTCTGATAAGGCTACCCGTGGTCATTTACTACGACAGCAGAGGAACTTTTGGTGGGACAGGGCGGTCAGAAGCAGACATTTCATAAACCGATGATTGTTCATTGAGTGTGACATCATCAATTTCATCTAGATAAGCCTACTAGTATATAATGTAAGAGAATTTTTAAATTTTCATATATATGTTGATAGCCCATTCGATACGTTGTGATTCATAAAGACCGCTACAAACATCAATGTTCTGCTTATCACAGATAAGATTGATTAATACCCATTGAGGGAGTCCTGGATTAAGGGGTCCTCGGGTGTCCGGCCTGTTATTATGTGCCGGACTGATGGGCTGTGAAGACATGAAGGCTGAAGACCGTACCCATGTCCGGATAGGACTCTCCTTGGCGTGGAAGGCAAGCTTGGTGATCGGATATGTAGATTCCTCTCCTTTCTAACCAACTTTGTGTAACCCTAGATCCCTCTGGTGTCTATATAAACCGGAGGGTTAGGTCTATAGGACCGAATACTCATTACCATAATCATACAGGATAGACTTCTAGGGTTTAGCCATTATGATCTCGTGGTAGATCAAATCTTGTAATACTCATATTCATCAAGATCAATCAAGCAGGAAGTAGGGTATTACCTCCATAGAGAGGGCCCAAACCTGGGTAAACATCATGTACCCCATCTCCTGTTACCATCGACCTTAGACGCACAGTTCGGGACCCCCTACCCGAGATCCACCGGTTTTGACACTGACATTGGTTCTTTCATTGAGAGTTCCACTGTGTCGTCCTCAGTAGGTTTGATGGCTCCTTCAATCGTCCATAGCGACGCTGTCCAAGAGGAAACTTTCCTCCTCGGACAGATCTTCGTATTCGGCGGCTTCCGCCAACTCGCTTGGCCATCTGGAGCAAATCGATAGCTACGCCCCTGGCCATGAGGTCAGATTTGGAAGCTTGAATTACGTTGCGGACATCCGTGGAGACTTGGTCTTCACCGAATTCGAGACCGCGGTGACCGCTCCTTCTCACCCCGATGAACATGACTTAAATCTGTCATTGGACCACATCCAGGAGATGGTTCCTGTAACTGCTCTGGCCTTAGATCCGGAGCAAATCGCGCCATCCAAAGACGGGAAGCTCAGCCCCGCCACAGAGGCTTCAGATTCCGCGGCGTTGGAGCCGCACACAGACTTAGCCTCGTGTGATATCTGTGTCACCGGAACTCCGGACTCGTTCCCGGCTATAAGTCCGAACCATGTACGTCCACGGACGCCGAGCTAGATTGGTTATCGATCTTAGAATTCAGCACTACAGATGTCTTCCGACACTTGCCTTTCGGTGATATGCTAAACTCATTAAAGAAGCTGTCCTTGGCGGGGGACTCACGGCCGAATTATCTCCGGCTCGAACTGGAGGCCGATGATGAGGAATTTCGTTTCCCACCCACCACGCACTTCATAGCCACCGTCGATGACTTAACCGACACACTCGATTATGACTCCGAAGACATCGACGGTATGGACGACAATGTCAGAGAAGAGGAGGCCCAAGCCACGCCATTCACCGGACGGTGGACGGCTACTTCCTCATACGATGTATACATGGTGGATACACCAAAAGATGATAGTGGTGATGACAAGAAAAACCCAGGGGAGGATGACCCCCCTAAGAAACAACCAAAGCGCCGGTGTCAGCGGTGCCTCTCTAAACCACGCAGCAGCAAGGACATCAACACTGACACATGAGACAACAACACTCCGGATGGTGCCGAAGACGTAGAAAACCATGACGAACAAACTGCCGAACAGGACAATCAGGAGGATGGGCAAGTCAGCCCTGACGAACATGCCGAAAATGAAGACTCGGAGGACGGTAGTTATCATCCGCTCTCTGAGGAGGAGGTGAGCCTCGGCAATGAAGACTTCATCGTGCCTGAGGAACCCCTCGAGCAGGAGAACTTTAAGCGCCGGCTAATAGACACTGCAAGCAGCCTGAAAAAGAAGCAGCAAGAGCTTCAAGCTGATCAGGATCTTTTGAACGACAGATGGACTGATGTCCTGGCAGCCGAGGAATAGGGCCTCAAGCTCCCAGCCAAAAGCTACCCACAACGTAAATTGCTTCCACAGTTCGATGATGAGGCATTGGAGCCCATACCATCATCACGTAATGTGGCTGACCGACCACCATGAGGTCGAGACAAGGCGGTAACCCAGGCCGAACACCAGCCCGCTCCACCTCACCATAAAGGTAGAGACCAAACAACCCGGGGACATACCTACGACCTACGGCAAAAACTGGACAATAATGCAGGACATGCCAGATCGATCTACGGATCACGAGGGCGTGCCCCGACACGTGACGACAGCTACCTATCTGGACGTAATAAGCCCAACCACGCCTGGGCCGAACTCCGCAGACGGAACCCATCGGAAGTACATCACGATGTGGCCCGATATAGAGGCGCCGCACACCCCCTCTGCTTCGCTGATGAAGTAATGGACCATGAATTCCCAGAAGGGTTTAAACCCATAAACATCGGATCATATGATGGGACAACAGACAGTGCGGTCTGGAGAGAGGATTTCCTCCTCCATATTCATATGGCTCGTGGCGATGATCATCACGCCATCAAATATCTCCCATTGAAACTAAAAGGACCAGCTCGATACTAGTTGAACAGTCTGCCAGAAAACTCAATCGACAGCTGGGAAGACTTGGAAGAAGCCTTCTTGGACAACTTCCAAGGAACATATGTCCGGCCTCCGGATGCAGATCATTTAAGTCACATAGTCCAACAGCCCAGAGAATCAGCCCGAAAATTCCGGACTAGGTTCCTAACTAAAAAGAACCAGATTGTCGACTGTCCGGATGCCGAATCCTTAGCGGCCTTTAAGCACAGCATCCGCGACGAATGGCTCGCCCGACATCTCGTGCAGGAAAAGCCGAAGTCCATGGCGGCCCTTACGTCACTCATGACCTGCTTTTGCACGGGTGAATATAGTTGGTTAGCCTGTTGCAATAATAATGCAAGCGAATTGGGCACCTCTAAAGCCAAGGATAACAATGGCAAGCCCCGACACAACAGACACAAGCGTCGAATCAATGGCAACCATACCGATGACACAACGGTCAATGCCGGATTCAGTGGCTCCAAGTCTGGTCAGCGGAAGAAGCCGTACAATAAGAACAGTTCCGGCTCATCCAGTCTTGACTGCATACTCGATCGGCCGTGCCAGATGCATGGCACCCCGGGAAAAACCAGCCAACCACACCAACAGAGATTGTTGGGTTTTTAAACAGGCTGGCAAGTTAAATGCCGATAACAAGGAGAAGGGGTCGCAAAGTGAGGACGATGACAAGGATACTCGACCACCGAACAGAGGGGGACAGAAGAAGTTCCCCCCTCAGGTCAACACTATGAATATGATATATGCCACCCACATCCCCAAGAGGGAACGCAAACGTGCACTCAGGGATGTCTACGCGATGGAGCCAGTCGCCCCAAAGTTCAACCCATGGTCCTCCTTCCCGATCACATTTGATCGCAGCGACCACCCGACAAGCGTCCGTAACGGCGGATCGGCCGCACTGGTCCTGATGGATGGTGGTAGCAGCCTCAACCTACTTTATCAGGATACGGTGCGCAAAATGGGCATTAACCCATCACGGATCAAGCCCACAAGGACTAACTTTAAAGGAGTCATACCAGGTGTAGAGGCCCGCTGTATGGGCTCAATCACACTAGAGGTTGTCTTTGGATCCCCCGACAACTTCCGAAGCGAGGAGTTAATCTTTGACATCGTCCCATTCCACAGTGGTTATCACGCACTACTCGGACGGACGGCATTCGCTCGGTTCAATGCGGTGCCACACTATGCTTATCTTAAGCTTAAGATGCCCAGTCCACGTGGCGTCATAATGGTCAACGGAAACATGGAACGCCCACTCCGCACAGAGGAGCACACCGCCGCCCTAGCAACAGAAGTACAGAGCGGCCTTCTCAAGCAAAACCGTAATCTGACTACCGAGCCCCTGGACATCGTAAAGAGGGTTCGGACTATGCTGCACCAGGACAGCACGGCTCATCAAGAGCTCCACTAGCAATTTGGCCTCCGTCCCAGCCCTGATCAGGTAGTGGCATTCCACGCGTGCATGATTACACACTAGAAATCCCATGGGCATCGACGGAGGCACAACTAGCTTGTGATCCACAGTTCGGCTTGATTGATCCCGGACACACACATACTTTCACTATTTTCTTTTCCCTTTTTCTGGTTTCTTTTACATTGGCCTTCTTTGACGGCCTGATTACCGGTCCTGTCAAAGGATAAATATAACAGGATAGCAAGAAGCACAGACGTGTAGGGGAAGATGTAAAGGTCAATTCAACGACCACTCTACCTGTTGTCAGGACCCACACGTTGCTCGCCTCTGTTCATGGCATGTTAAATGGCTGGTTTCTTATCGCATTATTTGTATAAACGTGCTTTAACGCATTAACCCAATTATAATGGAAACAGTTCGTGGCCCAAGTTTAAGGGCCCCAGATATTACCTCTGCTCTCTTTATGTTTTCCCTTTTTTCATTAGTAACTTATCTTCTAGCACCCGTACACTTTGGTACGGTTCATATTTGCTAGGGGATCCCATCGCCCCATAATACGGCAATAAAGTCTGAACACTTTTTATAGTATAGTTCGGCACCCTGAATTTAGCATTATATGCATTGGCTCCGAATCATGTCTTTGGTAATAGTTGGGTTGCCCGGCTCCTGTGCTTGCTACCTTACGTTCCGCTATATCGGCTAAGGTAGTAAAGGGAGAACTACTGCGATTGTGCCCTAGTTTGTCCAAAGGAGCACCTCAATAGAGAAAGCCGAAAACTGACTGTCATGATGCAGCGAGAGCCGGTCAGCTGTTCGGAGGTTACAAATCGTTGGAGATTTCTACTGCATTACGCGAAGGATCGGTACTTCCCGATCAGACGTTCATAGCACTCTGGTTTGAAAACTAGGGGCTACGCCTATGTTTTATTGTAAAACTCCTATGGCTGCGCTAAACAACTCCTTCAAGGACCATACAATTGGATCAAGATTGTTTAGATTCCATCCCGAACACCCCCATACTACCTACGTGGGGGCAAAAGCCGACGACTAGCCAACCCTAAGAGTCCATACAAAATGGCCGCACAGGAGTGAAAATTAAAACATAACAAGCACTATATTGCAAACTGACTTTGTTTCACCATACAAGGCAAAGACAACAAGAATGTATTCATTCAAAAATAATGTCATCCCCGCACTACGTTGCCACAATGCAAGACCCTTCTAGGACATCCGCAAAACATTGCTCAGGTGTGCGGTGCTCCTTGCCCTCTGGTGGCCCCCTGGCCACCTCGACGGCGTTCATCTTCGCCCACCACATCCTGCAACGGGCGAAGGCCATGCGCGCACCTTCAATACAGGACGATCGCTTAAGAACACCCAGCCGAGGACAAGCGTTTACCAGCCGCTTCACGAGTCCGAAGTAGCTGTCGGGCATAGCTTCGGCTGGCCATAGCCGGATTATCAAATCCTTCATGGCTAGTTCGGCAACCCTATGCAGCTCCACCAGCTATTTCAGCTGATCGACAAAGGACACGGGATGCTCCGGCACAAGATACTGCGACCAGAACAATTTCTCCGTGGACCTCCCTTCCTCGGCTCGAAAGAACTCCGCAGCGCCGGACACACTTCACGGCAGGTCAGCAAAAGCCCCTGGAGAACTCTGAATCCGGGTTAGCAAAAGATAATTCATTTTCACATATTTTCTTTGCATACAGAATGCCTTACCCATGGCGATCTTCCTGGCCTCCTGGATCTCTTGGAGGGCGCCCTGGGCCTCATTTCGACACGTCTCCGCGCTCTGGCGAGCCTTGGCGAGCTCGGTCTTTCGAGCCGATGCATCATGCTCCAAGGTCTCGCACTTCCTCACCGCGTCCTGGAGCTCCTGTTGAACCTCGCTGACCCGGGCCTTGAGCTTCTTACGGGCGGCCTGCTCCTTGACAGCCTTCCCCTCGGCTTCGGCCAGGGCCTCTTTCAGGGCCTCAACCTTGGTCGAAGCTTCTATACACATATTGACAGTCAATACATATCATTTTACTGTCTTAATGTAAAACGGGTTATCACATACCTTGTTTTTCCTGGAGCTGCTTCCTCACCATACCGAGCTCGTTCTCGGCCTGCTCCAGTCTCCGCTTTAGTACGGAGACTTTGGCAGTATGTGAGGCCGTGGCCAATAGCGATGCCTGCATATTCAATTCAGACAAATTTAGTTAGTCTCTTGTCTTTAGGGGATTGATCCTCTGTCCGGTTTCCTTTCTGGACACCGGACAATGTCTCAGGGGCTACTGTCTGTATCTGGATTTTCTCCTTTTGTGTCGTTTACCTCAAAACCTGTCAGCAGGCTGCTGCAGGCTTCGGTCAGTCCGATCTTGGCAGACTGAACCCTTTCAATCACCGTGCCCATAAGAACACGGTGCTCATCCACAATGGAAGCGCCTCGCAGCGCTTCCAGCAGATTATCTGGTGCCCCTGGTTGGACAGGGGTCACCGGTGGAATAGGCATACCCCCCCTCTTTCGAAGGAGGTTGCATGCCGAATCCCGGAGTCATATCGATCTTCGGAATCGAGTCCGGTTGAGGGCCGAATTGAGTGTGGCCCTCATCCCTAGTCCCCATGAGAATTGACTCCCCCTGGTGTTCAGCGACGGGGGCTTCGCCTTCTGGTGCCCCTCCCCCGCCCGGGAAGGTCCATTGGGAGAGCACCTCGTCGTCTCCCTCGGCCTTGGGAGAGTATGCGGCCGGCGGCGTCTTGATGGCCATCTCCTTCGGGCCCAACGAACCCTTTGATGAGGATCGCTGGGAGCTATTGTGGGCCGGACTGTAATAGCATGATTGATCATGTCAATACGATAAGGAGGAGAGGTTAGATCTATGGGCATGTACGAGTCTTAGCGCTTACGATGCGGCACGAGGCTTAGTGCGGGGGCGTCGCTCCGGACTGCTGTCAATGTCCCACGTGGTGTTGACCGCAAGGGTTCCCTTCCCCTTCTTGGGCGTTCCTGCCTCCAGACTCGTGGAAGCCACCCTCTTCTTCTTTCCCTCCTCAGGGGGAGGGTTGTTCTCCTCCTCCTCCTCCTCCTCCTCTTCCTCGTCATTGTTCTCAGGGACGGAGGAATGGGTCTAATCGTCTTCGGACGTCACGTCCGAAGCACCCTTGGCCTTCTACTTGGCCTTCTTCTCCGGCGCCTTATAGGGTGCCGGCACCAACATCTTCGGTAAACGCGGGATGACTGGTTCTTCCGGCAGCGGAGCCAGACACTGGATCTGCTTTGCCTTCTCCATCCAGTCTTGAAGGAGCAATGATAAAGGCTCATACATCATCCTTGAAACAGGAAAGTAGGGGATGCATTAAAAATAACATACCTCGCTGGCAAGGTGGTTAATGTCGTGCCCGCGGCCTGAATCTGTGGCAGGCGGTTTCTCGTTGCCCTTAAAGAGCAACTTCCAGGAACCTTCGTGAGTGGTCTCGAAGAGCCTCTTCAAGTTATGGTGCTTCTTCGGATTAAACTTCCATAGAGGAGGGCTTCGGCTTTGGCACGGGAGAATCTGGCAAACTAGAATCACCTGGATTATATTGACAAGTTTGACATTCTTGTCCACCATGCTTTGAACGCGGGTCTGCAGCGCTATCAGCTCATCTGGCCAACACCAGTTCGGGCTCTTCTCGACCCAGGAGGTGAGCCGCACTGGGGCACCGGGGTTGAATTCGGCAGCTGCGGCCCAGTTGGTGCCGCGGGGGTCTGTGATGTAGAACCATTGTTTCTGCCATTCCTTGACGGTCTCCACGAAAGTGCCTTTCGGCCAGGAGACATTGGACAGCTTACTCACCATGGATCCTCCGCACTCCGCGTGCTGGCCATCCACCACCTTCGGCTTCATGTTGAAGACCTTGAGCAATAGCCCGAAGTGGGGATGGATGCGGAGGATGGCCTCACACACGACGATGAATGCCGAGATGTTGAGAAAGGAGTTCGGAGATAGATCATGGAGGTCTATCCCGTAACAGTACATCAGCCCGCGGACGAAGGGGTGAAGAGGAAACCCTAGCCCGCGGAGGAAATGGGGGATGAATACCACCCTCTCGTTGGGCTTCGGCATGGGGACGATTTGCCCCTGGGCTGGAAGGCGGTGGGTGATTTCCTTCGCCAAGTACCCGGCCGCCCGAAGCTCAGTAATATCCTTCTCCTTAATGGAGGAGACCATCCACTTGCCCTGGCCTCCGGATCCGGACATGGTTGGGTGCTGTCTTGAGTGGGAAGAAGATGAGAACTTGGGTGCTGGATCTTGAGATTGGGAGGACAGAGAAAGAGAGAAGGCGTGGGAGAAGAAGAGAATGCTTATCCCCTTATAAAGGCAGTCAATATTGAACGCCTCCCCATTTGCCTCGAAACTCGCCTATTCCCAAGGCCTATGTAAACAGCACGGTTGGGTTACCCACACCCATATTAATGAGAATCCCGTAATAAGGGGACATGATCTCTGCTTTGAGAAGACATGCCAACGGCAACCGCGTTTCGAAACATGGAGCAGCAGATGAAAAACGGTTCGGAATTATGACCGGGTAGACGTAATGTCATGTTGTAAAAAGTTCTCAGCGGATTGGACTCGTGGAAGTATTATATTTTCTCTACGGTTGTGTGTGGTGTGTGTTACAGGTCCGGATACAGTCATTGCGTCTGAAGATTATCTTGGGGTTCAGAAAGGGGAACCTCCCTTGCAATGCCGAAAACAATCTGCGCGTCGGACTCCTCATCATTGAAGCTAGGTTCAGGGGCTACTGAGGGAGTCCTGGACTAAGGGGTCCTCGGGCGACCGGCCTGTTATTATGGGCCGGACTGATGGGCTATGAAGACATGAAGGCCGAAGACCGTACCCGTGTCCGGATGGGACTCTCCTTGGCGTGGAATGCAAGCTTGGTGATCGGATATGTAGATTCCTCTCCTTTGTAACCAACTTTGTGTAACCCTAGATCCCTCCGGTGTCTATATAAACCGGAGGGTTAGGTCTATAGGACCGAATACTCATTTTCATAATCATACAGGCTAGACTTCTAGGGTTTAGCCATTACGATCTCGTGGTAGATCAACTCTTGTAATACTCATATTCATCAAGATCAATCAAGCAGGAAGTATGGTATTACCTCCATAGAGAGGGTCCAAACCCTGGTAAACATCGTGTCCCCCGTCTCCTATTACCATCGACCTTAGACGCACAGTTTGGGACCCCCTACCCGAGATCCGCCGGTTTTGACACCGACACCCGTAATAATCCACGTCCTTAACAAAGGGTGCATGCACATATAGGTTGAGCGTGTGTCTTGTGTCGTGTGCTGTGTGCATGCAGGCGTGCGAGTGTTGCATACGTGCATGTGTACGTTTCAGTGTTGCATGCATGTGTGCGTACGTGCGTGTGTTCGTGAGTGAATGTGTATGTGTCAGTGTTGCACGCCTGCATGCGTGTGTGTATTCGTTATGTTTACGTGTCAGTGTTGCACGCCTGCATGGGTGCGTGTGTTCATGTGAGTGTTGCGTGTGTGCATGTGTACGTACGGGGTGAGGCTACACATCAGTCGACTGACTTTTTCATCTCTGGTCAGTAGATTTTCCAGCCGTTGGATATGAAATCAGGGCCTGCAGTTTATCTTCAACCTCCACCCCACTGAACTGCCAGCCACCACCGACCGAACCGCCGGCCGCCGCCCGCGGCCACGCCGCCCCGCCCGCCCCGAAACCACTCCCACCACCAGTCCGCCGCCGCCCCGGCCATCCCTCTAGGACCCCCGCGCCAAGCTTTTTCTTCGGCGATCCCCACGCCACCGCCCAATCACCATGCCCCCCCACCGCCCGCGACTGCCAACCATAGGTCTCAGGACTTCGAATCCCCACCGACCACTAATTTATTACCATTTATGTCCTTCATATATGCACTGATGGGTGGGCCCTATGGTAATGTGCACTGCTTAATGTGGACCATTTGACTGGTCAATTGATCATGTCATCAACAAATTACGGAGTTGTATGGTGAGCCAGTGACCGTATGATCACCCTAAAATGTATTTTATTAACACAGTACAGACTCAAACTACCATTTCTGTCTTTATACGCATTGACAGGTGGGCCCCATGGTTACGCGCCCCAATGGTGCAAAACTAGTTGCACCACGTGGAACGTTTGACTGGTCAATTGATTGTGTCATCAACAAAATACAGAGTTGTACGGGTGAGCCAGTGACCGTATAATGACGACATGTATTTTTTTAACACGGTACAGATGCAAGCGCTCATATATACGTGCAAGAATTCACCACTATAAGCGCACACACGCAGACCCTACCCCTATGAGCACCTTCGAGAGAGTGAACCAGCATGTGATCTTGAGATTTTACGAAGTCACCATAGGTGCCTCGTAGTTGAGTGGAACGTCTCCTCCCACTGAACGCACATCCCTGGAAAAATACTGATATTAACCCAGGATAAATACGAGCACTAGGACTTTAACCCTGGTGGGCTCGAGAAACCACTCACCTCCTAACCATCCAACCATAGGTTGGTTAACACCACAAAGTGTATGTTTTGACAGCGGTCAGCTTATTCTGAAGTCTAGTGACCATATTGTGCTTTCACTTCAAATACAATGACCATAAGTGTCGTCAACAAAATACGGAGCACACATCAAATAAAATGTCCGTCAGTGTCATCAACAAAATACGGAGACTTATCGTGAGCTAGATACCGTATGATCACTACGAGACTGTATACGGTGACCGTAATGAGCATATTCTGAAGTCCAGCGACCATATAGTGCTTTCGCTTGAAATACAAAGGACTGGCCACGCGTGAATGTGTCATGGGCATGCATACTTTTAGAGGGCCGAGAGATGGTTTGTGTGCGTACATGAAAGTGGTGTAGAAAGAGGGGGTGTCCGGTGGAGACAAGGAGAGGTATGCCCTTCGTTTCTCTTTCCCGTGACTAATACTTTGGGAGAAAATATAAACATTCTGAAAGTGCGTTATATCGACTAGAGGGGGGGTGAATAGGCGATTTTTAGAAATTCTTCACTGAGGAATTTGCCAGTGAGGAAATTCCTTAGCGAAGAAATACTTGCAGCGGAATAAGTACTCAGAAGTAAGCATAACAGATTACAGGCATTGTCATCATGATGAAATGAAGACAATCATAGAGCACAGAAAGCGTAATCACAGGATAACACAAGATGAAGACAAACAGATCAAGAAATTGAACTGAGGAAATTGAGAAAGTCTTCAACAAAGTCTTTAAACACAGATATGAACAAACACTCAACACAAGAATGAGGAAATGAAAGGGTTGAGGAAATAGAACCAGTTAGGTTGGCGAAGACAATGATTTGGTAGACCAGTTCAACTGCTGTCTCGGTTATGCGTCTGGTTGGAGCGGCCGAGTATTTAAACTCGAGGACACACAGTCCGGACACCCGATCCATCGAAAGCACGCATCTCAGGACACCAAGTCCTCACCGTATTCTCCTTAAACTAAGGTCACGCAGACCTCTTCCAATCACTCGTGGTAAGTCTTCAGGCGACTTCCAAACCTTCACATACTTGGTCACTCGGCGATCCACAATTCCTCTTGGATGCTCTAGACCTTGACGCCTAACCGTCTGGAAGAAGCACAGTCTTCAAAGGTAAAAAGCGTCGGATCCACGCAGGATCAATTTTTTCAGTGATGCTCAATCACTTTGGTTTTGTAGGGGTTTGGTTTTTGGGATTTTCCTCACTTGATGATTTTCGCTCAAAGTCCTCAGAGGATGGGTTGCTCTCAAATGACAAGTGTCAAGTTCTCTCGGAGCAGCCAACCAACTAGTGATTGTAGGGGGCGGCTATTTATAGCCTAGGGAGCAGCCCGACATGATAAGACATAAATGCCCTTCAATGATATGACCGTTAGGTGGATAAGATATTTTGGACAGCCGGCGCGCAGCACAGCAACGGTCGGAATTTTGAACATCAAATTCCTCAGGGCTATCATGTTCCTCACAGTGTAGGCAATTACATGGCGAATTCCTAACTCCTCGATCAGAACAAATTCCTCGGCGACCGGAAGAGCTTAGTCTCACATCCTTTGAAGAAATTGACTGAATCGTATGAGATTTCCAAAAGCTTCACTCGAAGGGATTGGTAGGTGTAGGATTTTGAGTTGAGCATCAAATGGAAATTTTTCCTTAGTATTTCCTCGACCCCTTTAACAAAGACGGTGTTTCCTATGACTCAAGAAAGAGAAAATGAAACTATAAAAACAAAAGTCTTCACGCTTCATGTTCCTCAAATGAATACCAAGTCTTCAAGGTCACACCAATTTCTTCACTTTCAAAGTCTTCAGAAAGTCTTCAGAATATCAAATTCTTCAGTTGAAGAACTTCATTTTTAGGGTCGACTTTCTCTCAGTAAATATCAAACTCCTCATAGACTTATAGACCTGTGTACACTCACAAACGCATTAGTTACTTAACCTATAAGTCTTCAATACACCAAAATCACTAAGGGGCACTAGATGCACTTACAATCTCCCCCTTTTTGGTGATTGATGACAATATAGGTTAAGTTCTTCAACGGGGATAAACATATGAAGTGTAAATACTGATAATGAGGAATTTGATTGCAAGATATAGAAGAACTCCCCCTGAAGATGTGCATAGTGAGGAATTTGCTTTTGAGGCAATGCACATTTGAAGAATTGAATCATGGAGATCTCCCCCTATATCTTGTAATTCATACATGCATTTAACATATAGTATGAAGAATTTGAAATGCATGATGAAATATGGTGCTTGATGTTATGCAATGTAACGCATCATGAGTACCAGAGCCCAAATCGATTTGCTATGAAGATTTTCAACGAGCTCACGAGGATCAGAGCATACCAAATATCAAAACTACTGTAATCAGAGCATAGAGCAAAAGTATAATGCATCAAAAGTATCAAAGCACCATCGGGTTTAAGATTACAACTCGATCCAATAAAAGGTTTCGGAAGAACGAGAGTTGTAACTTAATAAAATACTGTATATAGACAAAAACTAGACCCGCTTGAAGACTAACTCAAATTTCTCCCCCTTTGTCATCAACTGACCAAAAGGATCGAAACTGAGGACTAACGCTCTTGAAGAATTTCAAGTTGAAGACGGAGCGCCAGCATTGTTGGGGTCGGTTGTCGAAGTAGGACCAGCAGCAGTTGTCTTCCAAATCTTCATTTTCATCAGTGTCGCGAGATGAAGAATAGGAGCTGGCCACCAAGGAAGGAACTTTGACCTTCTTGAATTTCTTTGGAGGAGGTGCAGACCAGTCAAATTCTTCCTTGAGTCCCATTGATTGCAGTTCTTCTTCATTGTAGACATGTGAAAGAACAGCCCAGGTGCGCTTGAAGGTTTCATGAAGATAATAGTGGTTTTTCTTCACTGCATTGTGAGTTGAGGTCAAGTTATAAAGAAGAGTACCAAACTGACGTTTGACCCACTTATGATTGCGATCAACCTTCTGATGAAGACTGAGGAGTAACTCACGATCAGTCATCACCCTGGGTGCAGTAGTTTGAGGACTATGCTTGACTGAGGTGTTTGCTGCTGAGTCATGTGTGGCAGAGTCATCATTGGTGGAGTAGGATGCTGCTTTGCAAAACTGTCCATCCAATGGACGAGTGCCTTCATCTATCACAGCAGTGGCCTTGCCCTTTTCATCAGCTGAGGTAATTGTCCGTTTGAGGACTTCAATCGGGGGCAGGTAGCTGCAGTGGTTCAAAGTTTCAGCCTTTGTAATTCAGTTGAAGATCTTGACCGATGAATCTCATAATCAAAGGTGCATAAGGCTTCACTCAAAAGGTGACATGGCAATGTTAGCCGAGTCCTCATGAAGAAATCATGGAAATTGACGGGAACGCCATGGATGATGTTGAAAAGCATATTCTTCATGATGCCAACGACTTCTTCATCGTTCGAGTCGTGGCCTTTGATAGGACTCATAGTCTTTGTCAGAATCCGATAGACTGTTCAAGGCACATATAATAATTCCTTGACAAGGAATTTGGTCCTTGGGGCTTGCCTTGGCTTCAAAGGCTTCATCAGCACTTGCATATAGTGATTTGAAAGTTCTTTTTCTTCATAGATACGACGTGCACCATCAATCGGAGGACTAAGTGGGAGGGCACGAAGCAATTCACTTGCTGGTGCCTTGTAGTGAGTGTTTTCAGTCATCCAATCCAGGACCCATGAATTCACATCTTCAGCGTCTCCGGTGATGTGCAGTGTTGCATAGAACTGAAGAATTAGCTATTCATTCTAGTCACAAATATCAGTGCAGAAGTTTAGAAGTCCTGTGTCGTGAAGAACACTGAGGACTGGCTCAAAGCCTGGCAGCGACTCCATATCCACATGAGGAATATGAGCATGATCGAAGATTTTGTCCTTGTTGAAAAGCACTGAGGAATACTCGTTGGCTTGGCTGGCAGTCCAGAAACGCCTCTTCCTAATGCGAGCAGAATCATAAGGATTATATTCAGTGAAGAACACGTGCTCGGCAAAGAAATCTTCAGCCTTGAACTTTTGCTTGGTTGAGAACGGATTCTTTTGCTTGGGCAGACGGGTGTCAGTGAGTTGCATCACCACCTCAGGAATCACAAGTTCAGGTTCTTCAGCCTGAGGAATTTCTTGTTCCTCAACAGGTGCAGTCGGAGGATTAGCAGCAGCAGCAGTTTCATCAGCACTAGCGGCTGGAATTTCTTCATGCACAGAATCAGTGGATTGATTTTCTTCAATGTCCATTTGGACTGTTTGTGCAGGGGAGTGAGGAACTTGTTGGAGAGGGGTGAAGAGAGGAGTATTGGGATGCTGACTTTCCCAAAAGTCATCATTTATCACTGGAGTGGTACATCCAATATCCACATCTTCATTTTCATTTTCCTCAGTACCAGCTTGAGGAATTTCATGGTCTGATGAGGAAATAACTGGGGTTGAAGGGATTGCTTCCACTTCAATTTCTTCATCAATTTTCTCTGACGAAGCAGCAGATTGATGTTCTTCATCAGATCCGATCGGGATCTCATAGTCTTCTCCAAAAGGAACAACTTCCTTTGATGGTATGGAGTTGATTGGAACAGCATCAATTGGGTTTTCAAAAGAGCTGGTCATTGGCTTCATTTTCTTCGCAAATTAAGAATCGACGCGGTGATGCTTTCCTTTTCTTCACAAAGAACTCGCTTACGCAGCCTTGGTTTTCTTCACATCGAGCGGATGGAAGAATTGGAGTTGGAGTTACGCAGGAGGAGCCGAGGAATTTGGTGCGCTTTCTTGAAGCAATTTCTTCAGCACACCACTAGTGGGTGCCTGGCAGTTTCTTTAGCGGCCGGAATGGGATCATCACTCGAATCAACATTTTCTTCAAGAGGCTGAGCGGAGGCTTCGAGGTCTTTGGCATTTTTCTTCATTAGGCTGAGCAGGCTTCACCGAGGATTTTCATGTTGCATTGGGACAAAGCAATAGTGAATTTCTTCGTCAGGTTGATTTAATCTGGTCTTGACTCCTTGCCAGTCAGCATAGTGGGTATCGAAACTTTTGCTGAGGTTTTGAATTTCAGTTTGGACTTGGAGAAGTTCCTCAGGTGTCATCTTGACAACGTTTTTCTTCAGGAACTTCTCCTTCCTGTATTGAGCCTTTTTGATTTCCCTCGCCTTATCAAACTTCCATTTTTATTCAGCTATGAAGTGAGTCAGTGCATGACTTTGACCATGTGTCAGATGAAGATCAGGCAGAGGGGTGTTGGGATCCTTGTGCCAGAGATCAATAAAGTCGAGGACTTTCTTCGGATCCAGTAGCAGCGGTACAGATGTACCTTTGGCTCTAGCGGCCCTAACTTGGCGGTCTCTGATGATTTCTTCAAGTTCTTCATCAGATGCCTCATCATCAGATGGCACGTGGACTACAAGCTGTTTCTTCCTTGGGCTAGGCCGAGGACCACGTCCAGCTGTTGCTTTTGTCTTCAGCAGAGCCGGACCAGATGAAGAATTGGGGGCAGCTGAGGAACTTGCAGAGATGCCTGAGGCAATTGTGAAACCAGCAGTCCTTTGACATGTAGCTAGGTGCACAGGAACTGAAGGTTCGGACGGAGCTGTTCAGGACTTTGGTGGAACGGCGGCAGTGTGAGGAATTTGCTTGGAAGGTGCTGCCGAGGAACTTGGCCGTGAGGGCACAGATGATGAAGCACTTGGCTTATGAGCAGGCTTCTTTTGCATTGATTTCCTCGGTTTGACCGAGACTTCAGTGGCAGTAGCAGCAGCAGAATCCTCATTGAATTTCTTCACTGCTTCCTTTGCTTGCTTTGCCAATTTAGCTTGGCGTTTAGCCCATTCATCAGGAAAGTCCTCACCGCGTGTGATGCTAGTGGGATCAGCTATTTGGCCAGGTGCCAAAGGAGCTCTTGGGCATGGAGGATTTAATGCGAATTTCTTCATGTACTTAGGAGTTACATATCGGTATTCCTTCCATTCCCGTGCCCACCTCCGTTCGATCTTCTGAATACGCACCTTGCGTTGATTTTTTCTTTCTTCGTTCGGAGTGCAATAGTCAGCATATATTTCCTCAGGGATTTCAAACGCTGTCATAACCTCAGGTTTCTTTCCTCCCTTCTGCGGCTTCTTACCGTCTGCCATTTTCTTCAGTTGAGGAAATTGAACAATTGAGTTCTCTGAAGAAGTGTGCAGTTTTTCTTAGAGGAACGCTGCAAATGAGTTAAGTTGATGAGAACCTAGTGATTCAAAGAATGACATTTGTACCTGTGGAATGTAGTATAGGTGCGAGGAATTTGGAGAAGTCATATGCGTTCTCAGAAGGTTTTTCAAAAAGAACAAGTTTTGAGGATTTTGACCAGATGAGCCTTGAAGAATTTCACTAAGCGTTCTTAGTCTTAGGTTCCAGAGTTGTATAGATCGAAGATCCACACAATTGAGGAATCTTGAAGAAAATCATTGCTTAGAGAAACGACTCAAGAGATTTGAGGTGTTCATATGTGTGAGGATTTGAAGAATAAACACCTTTGAAGAATTTGAAGAAGATTTGAGAATCAAAGCGAGTAATAAAAGTAATTTTTAATTTACCCGAAGTGAAGAACACGACGAACTGAGATGAACAGTTGGGAAGTTCGTCCGTTCAGATCTTCCACGCCCTAACTTGGCAGAGGAAATCAGCTACGGCGACGGCGGATTGAAGATTTTCCACGGTCGGCGCGAGTACGTCGGCGAAGAGGTCAAGGCAGTGAAGCTTTTCCGCACCGGCAACGATGGAGTAGCAGCGGCACTAGGGTTTTGAGGAGCTCGAGCGAGAGAGAGGTCGAGCGGAGTAAAAGAGTGAGGAAGGGAGAGAGGGTATTTATAGACACGGTGAAAACGGATCGTCCAAGATTTAGGACGAACGTGCCCCTGACCGCTTCCCTTCTCACGACATGTGTCACCCACGTACTGTGTAGTGGAGATCGTGTACGATCGTGGGTGAATTAAGTAATGCATCGTGGGGTGCGGAACGGTTTGAGCGGCAAAAACGAAGGTTTGAATAAGATTCGTTTCAAAAGTTCCGTTGCAATTTCTTCAGCTGTCAAGGACACAGTGAAGAATTTGAACGAGTTTCAAAGTAGAACGCACATGAAGAATTTGTGAATGGATTGGGTTGAGTATAGCATAGAGGGGGAAGGGTCCGATCACATTCACTTAGCAGAAAAAGCGACTTGAAGAAATAGCCATAAGTGAATGCTGTAGAGGACATAAACCCATATATATATATATAGCCAATGAAGAAAAACGACGGAAACAGTGAAGATTTTGCAAAGTTGAAGAATTTGAAAAACTGAAGAATTTCAAAACTGAGAAAAAAAACTCAAATTGAAGATTTTCAACTTTGGTGGTGGCGTGACCCAGAGATAAGAATGATGATTTCAGACACCGCGTACAATTGTCGAGGGTTCTCGAGAATCATATTCTTCATTATTTTCTTCACACTTAGAGTGTTATTATTCATTGATTGAAGAAAAACGTTTCTTCATGTGTTGCACATCTAAGTCATCAATTTTGCATAAGTGTTAGTATGTGTGCCTTTTCAAAGAACATTAGAAGATTCTAAGATATTTAGCTCACACCGCAACTTGCTAAATCTCTTCTCATCCAAGGGCTTAGTGAAGATATCAGCTAGCTGTTCTTCAGTCTTCACGTGCTCGATGGAGATGTCGCCTTCAACACATGATCACGAAGAAAATGATGACGAATTTGAATGTGCTTTGTCTTCGAGTGCTGAACTGGGTTGTGAGCAATCTTGATGGCACTCTCATTGTCATAGTAGAGAGGCACATTCTTCACGTTGATGTCGTAGTCCTTGAGGGTTTGCTTCATCCATAGTAATTGAGCACAACACGAGCCAGCAGCAATGTATTCAGCTTCGCGATGGACAAAGGATACAGTTCGCTTTCTTCGAGGACCAACGGACCAAAGATCGCCCAGAAATGACAGTACCAGATGTTGACTTGCGGTCCACACGATCACCAAAGATAGTCGAGTCGTAATATCCAATGAGATCAAAAGTAGAGCCCTTGGGGTACCATAATCCTAGTGTTGGTGTGTGAGCTAGATATCGAAGAATATGCTTCACAGCCTTATGGTGTGATTCCTTCTTGTAGCTTGAAATCGGGCACACATGCAAACACTAAGCATTATATCTGGCCTAGATGCACATAAGTACAATAAAGAGCCAATCATGGAGCGGTATACCTTGTGATCAAGTCAATACCATTTTCATCGGTGCATAGATGGCCATTTGTGGGCATAGGAATTTTGACGCCTTTGCAATCTTGCATGCGTCAATTTCTTCAGACATCTTTGAGGTATTTCTCCCGAGATATGAATATGCCATTGTGTTGTTGACGAATTTGAAGACCTAAGAAGAATTTCAACTCTCCCATCATAGACATTTGATATTCTTCACTCATCATATAGGCAAATTCATCACTATAGCGTTGGTCAGTACAGCCAAAGATAATATCATCAACATATATTTGGCATACAAATAGTTCACCATCATAAGATTTCGTAAAGAGAGTAGGGTCGAGTGAACCGGGTGTGAAGCCATTCTTCACGAAGAATTCCTTCAATGTATCATACCACGCCCGAGGGGCTTGCTTGAGGCCATAGAGGGCCTTATTTAGTCTCAAGACTTTGTCGAGATTCTTTGGATCTTCAAAACCTGGGGGTTGAGCAACATATACTACTTCCTCAAGCTTACCATTGAGGAATGCACTTTTCACATCCATTTGATATAAGGTGATATTGTGATGGTTAGCATAGGCGAGTAATATGCGAATAGACTCAAGTCTAGCAACAGTGCAAAAGTTTCATCGAAATCAATTCCTTCAACCTGCGTGTAGCCTTGAGCTACTAGTCGTGCCTTATTCCTCACCACAAGACAATTTTCATCTTGCTTGTTGCGGTAGATCCACTTTGTGCCAATGATATTATGCTTGCGAGGATCTGGACGTTTGACCAGTTCCCACACGTTGTTGAGCTCGAATCGATGTAATTCTTCTTGCATGGCCTGAATCCACTCCGGCTCCAGAAATGCTTCATCTACCTTAGTGGGCTCTGTGATAGAGACAAAAGCATAGTGCCCACAAAAGTTAGATAAATGTGAAGCTTTTGAGCGAGTGAGAGGACCTGGCGCTTTAATGTCATCGATGATCTTCTCCACTTGTACTTCTTTTGCAACGCGAGGATGAGCTGGTTGTCTTCGAGGAATTTGATCATTTTCCTCAGCACCATTTTCTTCAGCATTATCTTCAGGTGCATCAGCCGACGTTCTTCACAGACAGAATGAATTCTTCAGCGGTTTCTTCAAGAGGAATGACATCCTCGCTTGCCTTGAACCTGATAGAATCCTCAAAAGCCGGTTCGCTCTAACACAGAAGGTAGGTGCTCTCTTTGCGAGCCATTAGTTTCATCGAACCGCACATCTACAAAGGTCAACAATCTTGTGAAGTGCGATGTTGAAGACTCAGAGGTGTGCGAGTCCTTTCCGTAACCAAGCATAAAACCCTCATGTGCTTTCGGTGCAAATTTAGAGGTATGGTGAGGATCTCTAATCCAGCATTTAGCAATCAAGACTTTGAAATAACTTACATTGGGTTTCTTGTCGTTGAGGAGTTCATAGGCAGTCTTCTTGAAGAATTTGTGAAGATATACTGTTGATGATGTGGCACGCAGTGTCAATTGCTTCAATCCGTAAACGACTAGGCGTTTTGTATTCATCAAGCATAGTGCGAGCCATCTCAACAAGAGTTCTGTTCTTGCGCTCAACGACGCCATTTTGCAGAGGAGTATAGGGAGCAGATAACTCATGAGTAATACCAAGTTCATCAAGATAATCCTCAAGTCCGGAATTCTTGAACTCAGTTCCATTGTCACTCCTGATGTGCTTGATCTTCACACCAAAGTTGGTTGAAGCCCTCGAGGAAAATCGTTTGAAGATTTCCTGCACTTGATTTTTGTAAGTAACAATGTGTACCCATGTGTAACGAGAGTAATCATCCACAATAACAAAGCCATATAGTGATGCTTCATTAACGACAATTTGAGTAATGATTGGGACCAAAGAGGTCCATGTGAAGCAATTCGAAGGGACGAGTAGTGGTCATGATAGTCTTCGCTGGATGCTTGGCCTTGGTCATTTTTCCAACTTCACAAGCTCCGCATAAGTGATCCTTGAGGAATTTGACATTCTCAATGCCAATGACATGCTTCTTCTTCGCAAGCGTGTGCAAATTCCTCATGCTTGTGTGACCAAGTCGTCGATGCCATAGCCAGCCTTCTGAAGGTTTTGCAATTAGGCACACAGCTGGTTGTGGACCTGTAGAGAAGTCAACAATATACAAGTCTCCTCTCCTAAAGCCTTCGAAGACTTTGGAATTGTCAGCTTCCATAATCACAACACAACGATACTTGCCAAAGATAACTACCATATCAAGATCACAAAGCATTGAGACTGACATGAGGTTATATCCTAAAGACTCAACAAGCATGACTTTGTCCATGTGCATGTCCTTAGAGATAGCTACCTTACCAAGTCCCAATACCTGACTTTTGCCTTTGTCAGCAAAGATGATATGCTTCAGATGTGACGGTGATAAGGGAGCATCCATCAATAGATTCTTGTCACCAGTCATGTGATTTGTACATCCACTATCGAGAACCCACTCAGTGGCTTTGGGTTGGTCATCCTGCAGATGAATTAGTACAACTTACGATCACATATACTTCATCAGTGAAGAATATGATATCAAGTTCATCAGTCAGTATCAATCAGATAAGTAGTATGAGGACGTGTGAAATGAAAGTTCATTTCATCATGATTAGCCTGCGTCCTTTCGTGCATTTTGTCGTGCCCCCAAAGAAATTCTTCAGACGTTGAGGCACGCCCGAGACCTGACCCTGCAAAAGAGATTAGTTCTTTTCTTCACCACCCACATCTCAAGGGGTGGCAAAGAGTTCATCACTCATGCGAGCACCATATGAGAATGGTGGCATAGAGGCCAAACCATTTCGCTTCACATAAGAGGGGTTAGGGTAAGCATATGAATAAGCGGAGAAATTCTTCGAGGACTTATGAACATATTGGTTTGAAGAATAATGCGCATATTGATAGCCCTTAGCTCTACCTCATGAAACAGAGTTGTTAGCACGATGATAATCATATGAGGACTTTGATCCTTTTGAGGAATTTGATCCATGTGAGGAATTTGGTCCGTATGAGGACTTGGATCCATATGAAGAATTTGGTCCATATGAAGAATTTGATCTGGAGTTCCTATACTTCACAGGTGGTGTCATGAGGACATTCACCTGAAGATTTTCAAGGCACTTCTTGGGAACCCGGATTTTCTTCATAGGGGGACCGTTCCTGCAGTTAGTGCCAACATATCTAGCAAATACTTCACCATTCTGATTTTTGAATAGTTTATAGTTTGAGTCAAATGACTCATCATCAGAATGAGGAAATTCACATGTAAAACCAGATAAGGTAGATGGATCAATCGAGGTCCCTTTGCAGCAACCCATGAGGTTTTGGGATACCGCTCAAAGCTTCCAAAGACGCTCCATCAAGATTGAGTTTCCTCTCAAAGGCAATACCCTCTTTCCTAGGGTTCCTATTGAGGATCTCGCTTTTTAAGCACATCACAAAGAGTCTGATGCCCTTTGAGGCTTTTGTACATGCCTGTCATGTACAATTCCTTCGATCTGCATCGTCAAGGATACTAGCAATGTCCTCGTGTGAGGAATTAGTGATAGCAGAGGCAGGTGAAGAATTTGTAACAGCTTGAAGCATTTGAACATTCGGTGAAGAATTAGCGATTCACGTTCAATGCACTTTAAGCATGGAGGAACAAATTCTTCTTGAGAAGCGCTAATTTGTTGAGCAAGTAATGAATCGCGCTCCTTCTGAAGATCCTCATAACTCGCTCTTAGCTTCTCAAGATCTTGCTTTCTTTGAAGAAATTCATAAGAAAGTTTCTCATGATCAGTTAGGAGAGTTTTATGATGACCTTGAAGGCTGTCAAGCCTGGACTGAACTCTCTGAAGATTTTCAGTCAGGGCTTGAGTGCGATCCATTTCTTCACCAAGCATATCATCACTCTTATCTAGCATGTTTTGAACCTTTTCAAAAGACCTTTGTTGTTTTATAGCAATCTTAGCAAGTTTAGAGTAGCTGGGCTTGAGATCCTCATCAGATTCATTTTCACTAGATTCAGAGGAGGTGAAATTGAGTACCTTAGCACCTTTTGCCATGAAGCAATAGGTGGGAGCGTAGTCATCATTTTCCTCATCAGGTTTGTCGGCGGAGTCAGTTTCTTCAGTGTTGAAGATGGACTTGCTAACATAAGCAGTAGCAAGAGCCAGACTAGCCACACCAGATTCGGATTCTTCGGACTCCTCCTCTTCCTCATTTTCCTCGGATTCAGCTTCAGAGTCCATTTCCTTGCCAATGAATGCCCGAGCCTTTTTGGAGCTGCTCTTCTTGTGAGAAGAAGGTTTTGAGGATTTTGATGATGAAGATTGATGATTTCTTCTTCTTCTTCATGTCATCAGAACTGTAATCCTTGTGCTTCTTCTTCTTTAATTCCTTTTCCCACTGAGGAAAATCTTGGATGTAGTGACCAGGTTTCTTGCATTTATGGCAAAGTCTTCTCTTATAGTCACTAGATGAGGAATCACTGCTTCTTGAGGTTTTTCCAAAGCGACCACGTCTTGTGAATTTCTGGAATTTCTTCACGAGCAGTGCTAGCTCCTGGCCAAATTCTTCAGGGTCTCCAAGGCTACTACCAGAGTCTTCACTCTCAGATTCAGACACAGCCTTGGCCTTCAGGGCACGTGTTTTTCCATAGCCGTAACCATAGAGATCTCTTTTCAAAGAAGTCGAACTCGTGAGTATTTAGCCTTCGAGGATATCGCAGGATCAAGAGACTTGTAATCAGCTCGTTCTTGTATCATCGGTGCGAGTATCAAATGAGGAATCAAGCGATCTTAGCAATTTCTTTACCACCTCATGGTCGGTGATGTCAAGGGCACCCAAAGGCTTGAAGCTCATTTGAGATGTCAGTGAGGCGATCGAAGGTTTGTTGAACATTTTCGTTGTCGAGTCTTTTGAAGCGGTTGAAGAGATTCCGAAGAACATCAACTCGAGAGTCACGCTGAGTTGAGACACCTTCATTTACTTTGGACAGCCTGTCCCAGATGAGTTTGGCAGATTCCAAAGCACTCACTCTTCCATATTGACCTTTGCTCAGATGGCCACATATGATATTCTTCGCTTGAGAATCGAGTTGCTTGAATCTCTTCACATCAAGATCATTCGTAGAGGGTGTGACCGAGGAAACACCTTTGTCACAACATACCGTAGATCGTTGTCAATTGCTTCAAGATGCATTCGCATTTTGTTCTTCCAAAGAGGGGTAGTCCGTCCCATCGAAGGTAGGACACCTGCCGAGACCTTGATCATACCTGCGGTCGACATAACTAAAACTCCAGGTGGTTAAACCAAAATCACACAGAACAAGGGAGTACCTTGCTCTGATACCAATTGAAAGTGCGTTATATCGACTAGAGGGGGGGTGAATACGCGATTTTTAGAAATTATTCACTGAGGAATTTGCCAGTGAGGAAATTCCTTAGCGAAGAAATACTTGCAGCGGAATAAGTACTCAGAAGTAAGCATAACAGATTACACGCATTGTCATCATGATGAAATGAAGACAATCACAGAGCACAGAAAGCGTAATCACAGGATAACACAAGATGAAGACAAACAGACTGAAGAAATTGAACTGAGGAAATTGAGAAAGTCTTCAACAAAGTCTTCAAACACAGATATGAACAAACACTCAACACAAGAATGAGGAAATGAAAGGGTTGAGGAAATAGAACCGATTAGGTTGGCGAAGACAATGATTTGGTAGACCAGTTCAAGCTGCTGTCTCGGTTATGCGTCACGGTTGGAGCGGCCGAGTATTTAAACTCGAGGACACACAGTCCGGACACCCACCACCGAAAGCACGCAGCTCAGACACCAAGTCCTCACCGTATTCTCCTTGAACTAAGGTCACGCAGACCTCGTCCAATCACTCGTGGTAAGTCTTCAGGCGACTTCCAAACCTTCACATACTTGGTCACTCGGCGATCCACAATTCCTCTTGGATGCTCTAGACCTTGACGCCTAACCGTCTGAAGTAGCACAGTCTTCAAAGGTAAAAAGCGTCGGATCCACGCAGGATCAATTTCTTCAGTGATGCTCAATCACTTTGGTTTTGTAGGGGTTTGGTTTTTGGGATTTTCCTCACTTGATGATTTTCGCTCAAAGTCCTGAGAGGATGGGTTGCTCTCAAATGACAAGTGTCAAGTTCTTTCGGAGCAGCCAACCAACTAGTGGTTGTAGAAGTGCTATTTATAGCCTAGGGAGTAGCCCGACATGATAAGACATAAATGCCCTTCAATGATATGACCGTTAGGTGGATAAGATATTTTGGACAGCCGGCGCGCAGCACAGCAACGGTCGGAATTTTGAACATCAAATTCCTCAGGGTTATCATGTTCCTCACAGTGTAGGCAATTCGCACTGGCGAATTCCTAACTCCTCAGTCAGAACAAATTCCTCGTGACCGTAAGAGCTTCGTCTCACATCAAGAAATTGACTGAATCGTATGAGATTTCCAAAGCTTCACTCAAGTGATTGGTAGGTGTAGGATTTTGAGTTGAGCATCAAATGGAAATTTTTCCTTAGTATTTCCTCGACCCCTTTAACAAGACGGTGTTTCCTATGACTCAAGAAAGAGAAAATGAAACTACGAAAACAAAATTCTTCACGCTTCATGTTCCTCAAATGAATACCAAGTCTTCAAGGTCACACCAATTTCTTCACTTTCAAAGTCTTCGTAAAGTCTTCGTAATATCAAATTCTTCATTGAAGAACTTCATTTTTAGGGGTCGAATTTCTCCAGAATATCAAACTCCTCATAGACTTATAGACCTGTGTACACTCACAAACGCATTAGTTACTTAACCTATAAGTCTTCAATACACCAAAATCACTAAGGGGCACTAGATGCACTTACACATTCACAATGCAGAACAAATATTTTTGGATGCACCATGCAATTAACTTTCATGTATAACATTGTACTATTGTATATGCTTATTTTTTTAGTGGCCGATTGCGTGTGTCGTGTGGTGGGCACATCATTTCTAGTTGGGGTGGCCCACACCATTTCTAGTTGTGGTGGGTCAACATGAGGACACATGGGTCGGTTCCATCCTGCGCCACATAGGTTGGACCGAGACGCATTATACGAAGACCCATGTGGAGGACTCGGCGTACAACACGAAGCTTCCAGAGTCGTGGAGGACTCTATCCCCACTGATGATAAGCTGACTATATATCATTTGTAACCCTAGGCCCCGAGTATGTTATAGAAGCCTGGGGGCTAGTTCGTCGATAGTATACACATACGCACAATGCCTGGTATCCGCGTGTATTTTGTACACACCCCTATCACTAATATACATTACCAGGAGTAGGCTTTTTCCTCAACTGCAAGGGTCCGAACTTGGGTAAAACTTTGCCTCGTATTACCATCCAGCCTAACAGTCAGGGATATCCTACCGAATGATCTGATGGAATCATATCTGCCAACTACTAAGAGAGAGGTGTGTCGGGGGGGGGGGGGCAATGTGTGCGAGGGAGGCCTAAAGATAATGTGTGTGTCGGAGACACGTTGGCACATATATGTGCGTATAGAGGGATAGTAGTGACCGTGCGTGTGTATATATGCATGCAAGAGAAATAGTTTTTTCCAACTGAGATTAGTGAAAAGAGTGGTACACATAGTAGTCAGAAAGAGAGAGAGATACACAGAGAGAATGTGCGTGAGACACCCCGACACCTCGGGAGAGATTGTGAGCATGTGTGAAAGAGAAATGGTGATGTATATAAAGTGTGTGCACTTATGCATTAGATAGAGAGATATATAGCGTGTTTGTGAGAACGGGCCGAGGCATAGTGCATCTACGTGTAAAAGGCGGTTCTACGCATTAAAATAAAATATAAATGGCATTATTATTTTTGGATGAGATCACGAATTTTGCAATTTGCGTACGAACGAAAATCGGTCTATCAGACAACCATACTCTATTGAATTCTAGCATGTGCATGTGTCTATTTCATATTGTCGATCCATAGAATGAGAGCGGTTTGAAATACAGGCAATGCATTGCTTTTGCAATTCATATATAAACATTAATTAGTGCACTCCATGTTGTTAGTGTGAAGCACTTTATACATTTGTCACTTACATGGATACATTCCAAATTGCTAGCTACGAAATAGAATACATGTTGAATTCAACATAAAGGGGGTTTCGAAGATTTGAATTCATAGGAAGTGCATTCATCTATTTGAACCTGAGATAATGGCATTTGTAAATCAGATCTATAAGGGGGGCATCAATCTTTGTTGTGCGTTTGGACATGCTATATATTCGTAGCATGTCTAACTATGTTTTTGCAACCAAGGAGATTATATCTAGAACCATGCATGAACTAAGGTAAGTTGCATATTTTTTTAATATATACTCGTGTACAATGTATATTCAAATATACCCCCTCCATTCCAAAATAATCATAGTTTTAGGATTTTCAAGAGTAAAGATTTGTGAAGTTTGACAAATCCTGAAAGTTCAATTCAAGAGAACCGAAAACGTTAATGCTTCTGCTCCCAAATATTGAATGAACCGCCAAATAAGCCTCTGGTCACCCAAAACCGCACGAGACTAATGTTTGGTGGTAGGAAATTACTGTCCTGACTCTGGCACGTGTAGCCTATCGGCCGATGTCCAAAGGTCTAAACCGGGGTAGGTTTGTAACTTCACCCAGACGCCAGTCTCAACCGCCTCCGAGAAGCATTCATACACCGTGGGCGCCTAAACACCCATGCGCTTGGCCGAAATCTATCCCGCCCACCATTTGGGACACCTGAGATTACTGTCATACCCCCAACCCGCAATATGTCCGAAATTTTAGATGGGGGCAAAGTTTGTAACTTTCCCCAAATTTCAAACAAGCGCGTCGCAAACCGAAAGATTGTTCACCCTTAGTTCCCTCTCCCTTCGTTTCCCCATTCATACCACATGGGCGCCAAAACCCCCTCTCCACCAGCCGTGAAACCCCATCCTCCTCCGTCCTCCACCCCACCGCGCCCAATCCACCGCCGCCCTCCTCCATCACGTCGGAGCCGGTACCCCGACGTCGTCGTCTAACGCAACCGCAACCGCGATGCCCTCAAGGACTTAGCAGCTGAAGACGAGGCAGAGCTACCTCCACGACGTCGACGCCGACGTGCGCCGTACCAAAACCACTTCGACCACGTCGTCCTACGCCTCACCGTTGCCGCTCCACTATCGCAACCGTCCACCGCACTGGAGATGTTCCCGCTACGCCGTCGTTCTCCGCCTCGGATCTGGTTCCCCGCCGCCGACAGACAGCCACCGCACCATACTCAACAACTTGTCCATGGGTTCATCCAAGGCTCCACCATCCTCCACAACTTCTCGTTTCCTGCAAACCACTGGAAGATCGTTGGAAAAACAGAAGGAGGACATAGCACTGCTAGCAGAAAGAGGTACTCCTCTTCCATTATTCGTGCAAATCTTACGTCTCTGCTCACACCGTGTTCATCCCACGAAAGAAGCTAGTTGAGCATTTTATACTGCATCTTCTTCGTGATACTAAATGCACAAGGTTTCCTCCCATTTACTATTTCACCTTTGCTAGAGGTCAGTAGCCCGCCTGGATTTCAATTCAGGTTCAGTTGAATCACAATTAAAAGAAGCAGCACCCGCTTAGGCACGCGGAGCACATAGTCCGCCTGTTCACCGGGGAAGCGGCGCATCAGTGTCTATCATAGGGGTGTGGGGCACAGGAGCTGCTTGCGCCCAATCTGGAGGTCGGCGGGGCTTGAAGGGATGGCCGGGGCGGTACCAAGCACGATGGTGTGGTGAGGTCAAGGGGAGGGCGGAGGCAGGGGACTGGGCCAGTGGTCGTTGGCATTTCGAGGAAGATCGTAACACTGACTGGCTGGAGATAGATGTAGGCGATCTGCCCGTTCTTTGTACATCAGACGGTGCATAAAAAATGGACTGGCCTATTTGTTTTCAGTCGACTGTTATTTTCATAGGACCACACCTTGTGGTGTGCTAGAGGAGCATCTACATTTCCCAGCCATCCCTGTGCTCATATTTCAAAATCCTAGAATCTAGTAATTTCGTGTGCCATGCATGTTGTAGAGCTATCATATGTCTCCCGTCATTTATTTCTCACCTACCTGCTATATGCTACCTTTACACAATACTACTTGCGCACACACTTCACCCGTACTCACACTATTGTTTTTTTATGCATGGGTATTTCAGACTCAGGCGCAGTGTTGATGAATACAAAAAAGAAAAGACAGAAGTCGCTCCAGTGTAATTCTAAGATAAACACTAAGCGTCTCAGCGCTCTAAAGGGTGTAGTGATAGCAGATGGAGACAAGAACGTAGCTCATAGCTTGATGATCTCAATTGCCACACACAACCATCCTGTGTGCTTGCTTTAACTTCACAATCAAATGTGGTTGCATGTTGCATATGGTGTCTAGCTTGTATTTCTTTCAATTTGCTTAAATTGCATCAGCTTACTTTACACATTATACCTTTGATAATGACATGCCTTCCTGTTTTTGATACATACTACATATGTCTATTAACCATGTTCGTACATCAAACTAATGCTCTTTTGTATCCCTCATCAATCACTTATGACGAGATACACTCCAAAGGTTACCGTGTGAGACGCGCTACTCGTTTAAAGAGTGCAGTGTCATCCTCCCCACATGATTCTCAAGAAACAGCAAGGCTAAATGAAGATAGTCAACGTAGCTCTCTAGCTGATGACTGCAATTCCCCCACACCACCATCGCAGGTGCTTGCTCTTACTTGGCAGGGTGATATGTGGTTGCATGTTGCATATGTTGTCTACCTTGTAATGCTTCTAATTAGGGTAAATTGCATCTGCTTAGTTAACATGTTATACCTGTGAATATGACATGCGTTCCTGTTTTTGGTACATATTACGTCTTTCTATTAACCATGTTGTTACATCAAACTACTTTTCTTGTGTATCCCTCATCAATCTTCTGACGAGACACCTTCAAGTTGACAGTGTAATATTGGTTGCATCTTGCATATCATTTCAAACATGTATTGCCTCTAATTTGTTGAAGTGCCACATATAATGAGACACATCTAATTTGGTAGAGTGATTTTGGTTGGATCTTTCATATGGTGCCTAGATTGAATTGCTTCCAATTTGTTGAATGCCTTCTGCTTAGTGTTTTTCCTGTGTGTTTACTTGACAAGGTAAAATCTAAAAGGACGAAGGCACGGAATGATGGTGGTCCTCTGGAGCAACCAAAACAGATGATCTCTACAGATTCTCCTGCTAGTCCTACTGCAGTGCAAGTTCCAAATCTCATCTCCCCTACTCCACAACCCCATGTGCTTGCTCTAACATGGCAGTGTGATATCTGGTTGCATGTTGCATATGGTGCCTAGCTTGTATTGCTCCTAGTTTGCTAAATTGCATCTCCTTAATTAGCTTACACATTATACATGTGAATATGACACGCCTTCTTGTTTTTGGTACATACTACATCTGCCTATCACACCATGTTCTTACATCAAACTACTGTTCTTGTGTATCCTGCATCTATCGCTAATGATGAGATAGTCACGCCCGTGGGTTAGTATGAGACGTGCTACTCTTATAAAGTGTGCAGTTTCATCCTCTCCACATGATTCTCAAGAAACAGCAAGCCTAAATGAAGATATTGAACATAGCTCTGTACTTGAAGACCACACTTCCCCTACACCACCATCGTAGGTGCTTGCTCTAACTTCGCAATGTGATATGTGGTTGCATGTTGCATACACTGTCTAGCTTGTAATGCTTCTAATTAGGGTAAATGGCATCTGCTTAGTTTACACATTATACCTGTGAATATGACATGCCTTCCTATTTTTGGTACACACTACATCTATGTGTTAACCATGTTCTTACATGAAACTACCTCTCTTCCGTATCCTGCACCAATCACTTACGAAGAGACACCTTTATTCATTGCATATTGCATATCATTTCTAGCCTATTGCGATGTATTGCTTCTAATTTGGTCAAATAAATTTGTTAGGCCACTCTTTTAATTTGGCAGAGTGATATTGGTTTAACCTTTCATATGGTTTCTAGCTTGCATTGCTTCTAACTAGTTCAAACACCTTGTGCTTAGTTTACACTTTATACATCATACATGTCAATATGTCATGCTGTCCTATTTTTCATACATATTCCATCCTCCTATCATGCGGTTGTCTTACATGATAGTAGTGTTCATCAGTATCATGCATCAATGAGTTCTGAAGAGCAAATTTTATTCCCTTTTCTTGTGGGTTTGACTTGACAAGGCAAAATTAAAAAAAGAGGAAGGAAAATAGTAAGGAAGGCGATGATGGTGGTAATCTGCAGTGCTACCTCTTGAGCACTGCGTTGGTTTTCCCTTGAAGAGGAAAGGGTGATGCAGCAAAGTAGCGTAAGTATTTCCCTTAGTTTTTGAGAACCAAGGTATCAATCCAGTAGGAGGCTACGCGTGAGTCCCTCGCACCTACACTAAACAAATAAATCCCCGCAACCAACGCGATAAGGGGTTGTCAATCCCTACGCAGTCACTTACGAGAGTGAGATCTGATAGATATGATAGGATAATATTTTTGGTATTTTTATGATAAAGATGCAAAGTAAAATAAAAGCAATAAAAATAACTAAGTGTTGGAAGATTAATATGATGGAAAATAGACCCGGGGGCCATAGGTTTCACTAGTGGCTTCTCTCAAGAGCATAAGTATTTTACGGTGGGTGAACAAATTACTATTGAGCAATTGATGTAATTGAGCATAGTTATGAGAATATCTAGGTATGATCATGTATATAGGCATCACGTCCGAGACAAGTAGACCGACTCCTGCCTGCATCTACTACTATTACTCCACACATCGACCGCTATCCAGCATGCATGTAGAGTATTAAGTTCATAAGAACAGAGTAACACCTTAAGCAAGATGACATGATGTAGAGGGATAAATTCATGCAATACGATAAAAACCCCATCTTGTTATCCTTGATGGCAACAATACAATACGTGCCTTGATGCCTGTACTGTCACTGGGAAAGGACACCACAAGATTGAACCCAAAGCTAAGCACTTCTCCCATCGCAAGAAAGATCAATCCAGTAGGCCAAACCAAACTGGTAATTCGAAGAGACTTGCAAAGATAACCAATCATACATAAAACAATTCAGAGAAGATTCAAATATTGTTCATAGATAAACTTGATCATAAACCCACAATTCATCGCTCTCAACAAACACACCGCAAAAGAAGATTACATCGAATAGATCTCCACGAGAGAGGGGGAGAACATTGTATTGAGATCCAAAAAGAGAGAAGAAGCCATCTAGATAATAACTAAGGACTTGAAGGTCTGAGGTAAACTACTCAAACTTCATCAGAGAGGCCATGGTGTTGATGTAGAAGCCCTCCGTGATCGATGCCCCCTCCCATGAGCTCCTAACAGGCCCCAAGATGGGATCTCGTGGGTACTGAAGGTTGCGGTGGTGGAATTAGGTTTTTGGCTCAATGTCGATCGTTTGGGGGCAATGAGGTATATATAGGAGGAAGGAGTACGCTGCTGGAGCAACATGGGGCTCACGAGGGTGGAGGGCATGCACAGGGGGGGTAGGCGCGCCCCCTACCTCGTGGCTTCCTAGTGGCTTTCTTGACATAGGGTCCAAGTCTCCTGGATCATGTTCGTTCCAAAATCACGTTCGAAGGTTTCATTCCGTTTGGACTCCGTTTGATATTCTTTTTTCAAGGAACTCAAATAGGCAAAAAACAGCAATTCTGGGCTGGGCCTCTGGTTAATAGGTTAGTCCCAAAAATAATATATATGTGAATAATAAAGCCCAATAATGTCCAAAACAGAAGATAATATAGCATGGAGCAATCAAAAAATATAGATACGTTGGAGACGTATCAAGCATCCCTAAGCATAATTTCTGCTCGTCCTTGAGTAGGTAAATGATAAAAACAATAATACTACTTGGCATAATTTTAGTGTAATTCTTCTTATTGTGGCATGAATGTTCAGGTTTGATATGATTCAAGATAAAAAGTTTAATGTTGACATAAAAACAATAATACTTCAAGCATACTAACTAAGGAATTATGTCTTATCAAAATAACATAGCCAAAGCAAGTTATCCCTACAAAATCATATAGTCTGGCTATGTCCATCTTCCCCACACAAAATATTCATATCATGTACGACCCCAGTTTTAGCCAAGCAATTGGTTCATACTTTTTAACGCGCTTCAGCCTATTCAACTCTTACGCAATACATGAGCGCAAGCCATGGATATAGCACTATGGTGGAATAAGGTATAATGGTAGGGGTTATGTGGGAAGACAAAAAAAAGAGAAAGTCTCACATCAACGAGGCTAATCAACGGGCTATGGAGATGCCCATCAATTGATGATAATGCGAGGAGTAGGGATTGCCATGCAACGGATGCACTAGAGCTATAAGTGTATGAAAGCTCAAAAAGAAACTAAGTGGGTGTGCATCCAACTTGCTTGCTCACGAAGACCTCGGACATTTGAGGAAGCCCATCATTGGAATATACAAGCCAAGTTCTATAATGAAATTTCCCACTAGTATATGAAAGTGACAAAATGAGAGACTCTCTATTATGAAGATCACGTTGCTACTTTGAAGCACAAGTGTGGTAAAAGGATAGTAACATTGTCCCTTCTCTCTTTTTCTCTCATCAAATTTTTTTATTTGGGCCTTTTCTCTTTTTATGGCCTCTTTTTTTTAGTCCGGAGTCTCATCCCGACTTGTGGGGAAATCATAGTCTCCATCATCCTTTCCTCACTTGGAACAATGCTCTAATAATGATGATCATCACACTTTTATTTACTTACAACTCATGAATTACAACTCAATACTTAGAACAAAATATGACTATATGAATGCCTCTAGCGGTGTACCGGGATATGTAATGAATCAAGAGCGACATGTATGAAAGAATTATGAACGGTGGCTTTGCCACAAATACAATGTCAACTACATGATCATGCAAAGCAATATGACAATGATGAAGTATGTCATGATAAATGAAGCGGTGGAAAGTTGCATGGCAATATATCTCAGAATGGCTATGGAAATGCCATGATAGGTAGGTATGGTGGCTGTTTTGAGGAAGATATAAGGAGGTTTATGTGTGATAGAGCGTATCATATCACGGGGTTTGGATGCACCGGCGAAGTTTGCACCAACTCTCAAGGTGAGATAGGGCAATGCGAGGTACCGAAGAGGCTAGAAAACTGCGGAAAGGTAAGTGTGTGTATAATCCATGGACTCACATTAGTCATAAAGAACTCATATACTTATTGCAAAAAATTATTAGCCATCGAAGCAAAGTACTACTACGCATGCTCCTAGGGGAAGGGTTGGTGGGTGTTAACCATCGCGCGATCCCGACCGCCACACAAAGGAAGACAATCAACAAATACTTCATGCTCCGACTTCATTACATAACGGTTCACCATACGTGCATGCTACGGGAATCACAAACTACAACACATTTATTTTTCAATTCCACAATTACTCAACTAGCACCACTATGATATTACCACCTTTATATCTCAAAACAATTATCAAGCATCAAATTTCTCATGATATTTATTAAAGCAAAATGCCATTCTATTTTAAGGCTCTAAAAATAATATAAGTGAAGCATGAGAGATCAGTAGTTTCTATAAAACAAATCCACCACCGTGCTCTAAAAAATATAAGTGAAGTACTAGAGCAAAAACTATATAACTCAAAAGATATAAGTGAAGGACATAGAGTATTCTAATAATTTTCGAATCATGTGTTTCTCTCTAAAAAGGTGTGTACAGCAAGTAAGATTGTGGTAAACTAACAAACAAAGACTCAAATCATACAAGACGCTCCAAGCAAAACACATATCATGTGGTGAATAAAAATATAGCTCCAAGTAAAGTTACCGATGGAAGTAGATTTAAAAGAGGGATGCCTTCCGGGGCATCCCCAAGCTTTGGCTTTTTGGTGTCCTTAGATTATCTTGGGGGTGCCATGGGCATCCCCAAGCTAAGGCTCTTGCCACTCCTTGTTTCATAATCCATCAAATCTTTTACCCAAAACATGAAAACTTCACAACACCAAACTTAACAAAAAATCTCGTGAGCTCCGTTAGCGAAAGAAAACAAAAGACCACTTCAAGGTATTGTAATGAACTCATTCTTTATTTATGTTGGTATTAAACCTACTGTATTCCTACTTCTCTATGGTTTATAAACTATTTTACTAGGCATAGATTCATTGAAATAAGCAAACAACACACGAAAAACAGAATCTGTCAAAAACAGAACAGTCAGTAGTAATCTGTAACTAACGCAAACTTCTAGAACTCCAAAAAATAAGCCAAAATAGGACGACCTATAAAATTTGTTTATTGATAAGAAGCAATTGGAATCAATATTTTATCACGTTCTGGCGAGTTTTAACAATTCTTTTCGTGAAAAGAAAGTTTCTGGAAATTACAGCAAGATCAAATAACTATCATCCAAGAAGATCCTATAGGTTTAACTTGGCACAAACACTAATTAAAACATAAAAACACATCTAACCAGAGGCTGGATCAAATATTTATTCCTAAGCAGAAGCAAAAAACAAAATACTAAAAATAAAATTGGGTTGCCTCCCAACAAGCGCTATCGTTTAACACCCCTAGCTAGGCATAAAAGCAAGGATTGATCTAGGTATTGCCATCTTTGGTAGGCAATCCATAAGTGACTCTCATGATAGATTCATATGGTAATTTTATTTTCTTCCTAGGGAAGTGTTCCATGCCTTTCTTTAATGGAAATTGTAATCTAATATTACCTTCCTTCATATCAATAATTGCACCAATCGTTCTAAGGAAAGGTCTACCAAGAATAATAGGACATGAAGGATTGCAATCTATAACAAGAACGATAAAATCTACGGGCACATAGTTCCTATTCACAACAATAAGAACATCATTAATTCTTCCCATAGGTTTCTTAATAGTGGAATCCGCAAGGTGCAAGTTTAAAGGGCAATCATCAAAATCACGGAAACCTAACAAAATCGCACAAAGTCTTGGGAATAGTGGAAACACTAGCACCCAAATCACACAAAGCATAGCATTCATGATCTTTAATCTTAATTTTAATAGTAGGTTCCCACTCATCGTAAATTTTTCTAGGGATAGAAACTTCCAACTCAAGCTTTTCTTCATAAGATTGCATCAAGGCATCAACGATATGTTTGGTAAAAGCTTTATTTTGACTATAAGCATGAGGAGAATTTAGCATGGATTGCAACAAGGAAATACAATCTATCAAGGAGCAATTATCATAACTAAATTCCTTGAAATCCAAAATAGTGGGTTTATTGACATCTAACGTTTCAATTTCTTCAATCCCACTTTTATCAATTTTAGCATCAAGATCTAAAAACTCCGAATTTTTGGAACACCTTCTAGGTAAAGGTGGATCATATTCAGTCCCATCATTATCAAGATTCATATTGAAAAACAAAGATTTAATAGGGGACACATCAATAACTTTTAGATCTTCATCTTTATTTTCATAGAAATTTGAAGAACACGCTTTCATAAAGCAATCTTCCTTAGCACGCATCCTAGTTGTTCTTTCTTTGCACTCATCAACGGAAATTCTCATGGCTTTGAGAGACTCATTGATATCATGCTTAGGTGGAATAGATATAAGTTTCAAAGAATCAACATCAAGATAAATTCTATCAACATTCCTAGCCAATTCATCAACTTTAATCAATTTCTCTTCAAGCAAAGCATTGAAATTATTTTGCGAATTCATAAATTCCTTAACACTAGTCTCGAATTCAGAGGGCATCTTATTAAAATTTCCATAAGAATTGTTGTAGGAATTACCATAATTATTAGAGGAATTGCTAGGATAAGGCCTAAGATTAATGTTTCCTCTATACGCGTTGTTACCAAAATTATTCCTACCAAAAAAATTCACATCCATAGATTCAATATTATTCTCAATCAAAGTAGACAAAGGGATATCATTAGGATCAGAAGAAACACTCTTACTAGCAAATAATTTCATAAGTTCATCCATCTTTCCACTCAAAACATTAATTTCTTCTATCGCGTGCACTTTTTTATTAGTAGATCTTTCAGTGTGCCATTGAGAATAATTAACCGTAATATTATCTAGGAGTTTTGTAGCTTCTTGTAGCGACCCGACCTCAGTCGGTCAAGTCTCTGTGCTTAAGTGTCATCCCTGGATCGGTATGCTGACACACACAAGATTTCGAGGATTTATAACAGAGGTAAATCACATGTATAAATAACATAAATAATATTACCTCAATCCAAATAGCGGAAGTAACAAGTTTGTGGATTCCCATCAACACCAACGGCAAAGTTGAGTGTAGAAATCGTAACCCTAACGTATCACTTACTCGTCGTAAGATCCTGCAACATGAGACGTTGCAGCCACAAAGGGTCACTACATTGAATGTACTGGCAAATTCACACTGTAGAGCAATGCTGAATAATGGCTATCTCTACATGCATATTTGGCTGGTGGAGGCTCTATGGTTACAATGTTTTTGCGAAAAGCCAATTTTTCCCTACTGCAAAGGAATAAGTTTATTTAACTATCATGGTGGTTGTTAAACATTGAGAATGGTTCACAGCATTCTCAATCCCAATTAAAAGTACTCATTAACCCAACAAAGTTATTTAAAGTAACATGATGAGATCAACAGGATAATCCAAGAACTAGATACTCAAGATGTCCATAACCGGGGACATGGCTAATCATGATTAGTTTATACAATCTGCAGAGGTTTGCGCACTTTTCCCCACATGACTCGATCTCCTCTGTTTGATTTTTCGCACTACATGGTGTTTGAGAAACGGATGACCGAGACATAGTATTTCAGAAGCGCTAGCACCTTACGTATGGGTAGACCGTACCACCCTACAACCCCTACATCTGCTAGCCTACCCGTAAGAGTTCGCACAACTTAGTCAACTATGCTAGAGCCCATAATAGCATGTGGCTGCACACGGAAGTTTCTAGCATGAATAATCTCATGATCCCTTTGAGCCTGGGTGGCGGTCCTAAGAAAAACAGGCAAATCCACGAAACTGTGTACCTCAATCCACCCAGATGTGTGTTTAAGTTGCCACCTTAAATAAACCATTAATTAACAATCTCACATCTGTCATGGATACACTCACCCAATCCACGTCTCCTAGCATAGCATGGCAATATAAGCAAACATAGAAGTAACTCCCAAAGGTTTGATAATAAACAGGTAATAGGTACTACCTCAACTACTTCCCATCCCACAATTTAATTAGATCCTAATCAATGCAAGGTTTGAGGATTGATCTAATGCATAAAAACTGGGTATGAAAAGTATATGATCAAAGTGTTACTTGCCTGCAAGGTTGATGAAGATGATTCGCACTCAAAACTCTTGATAGTTCTACTCGTCACACTCCGGTCAATCTATCGTAAGCAAGCAATAGTAACCATACATAAGCAATCACTCAAAAGATCGGAAAGAATGAAGAAAACAATTCGGAAAACATCAAAACCAAGCAAATAACTCTTGCATCATAAAACAATTTTTAGCAGTACCAAAACTATGTGAATTTGGTCTTATCAGAAATTTTAGGTCAAGAGCTTCGATTTGCAAAAAGAATCAACTAAATCGGAGTTACGAAACTCAAGTTACGATCAAACGAAGTTCAAATTCAAAACTGTTTGAAATCAAATTTTAAACTTTCAAAAACATGTTTAAGTTGTTTTACTGGATAGAGGGGATCAAAACAAAGAAGTGGGCGTTGGTTTCGTTGGATTTGGATAAACGGTGTAAAAGTTGTGATAGATTGAAGTATAGGGACTAATCTGTAAATATAATATTCACGGACGGGTCCCTGGCTGAATACTAAAAAGAAAAAGAAAAAAATCTACACAACGAGCGTTCGGTACACAAACATAAGTGACGAACTCGTCCACTACAGAGGCTAAACTAAAGAACGTTCGCTACATAAGTAAATCTAAACAAACCGTTTTTTTATAAAAACCGATCTAGGGCTTTTGAAAAGAAAACCTAAGAAAAGAAAAAAAACCAAAGGGGTTTATTACCGGTTCGGGTTTTCAACGAAACCCAACGGTTTTTTGGTGGCGGACCGGGTCGGGCGTCCGGCGGGTCGAGGTGGCGGCGAACTCCGTGGCGCGGCGTCCGTGAGTCGGCGTCCTTGAGGCGCAACAAGGGCGGAGCGTGAGATGGCGGCGCTGGCGAAGGCAAGAGGCGCGCGGGCGTGAAAGCGACGAAGCGGCGATGGCGGCGGTTATGGCGGATCTCGCCGGCGGCGGATCGAGCGTGGGGTGGCGGCGCGAGGGGAGGAGAGGAGGCGGGGTCCGGGGCCGACCTTATAAAGGCACGAGGCCGTGGCCTTCCTTGGGCGAGGCGTCCGTGGCGTGGGAAGCAGACTCCGTGAGTCCACTGTCGAACCTGGCGGGACCTAGGCGGTGGCGGCGCGGGCTGGCTGTGCTTCAGCCCAGTTGGCCCGGTCCAGGGAAGATGTTTTTTTTAAATAAACATTTTTTTGCCAGAAAAACAAAAATAAGAAGAAAGCAAAATAAATAAAAATAATATATAGGCATATAATATATCAAAATTTTCAGAAAAACATTTCCTACAAGATGAACATTTTTATAGCATCAAATAAAATTCACATTAATTTAAATAATTCAAACAGTGATACTGCTCTAATTAAATCCAATAAAATCATTTTCAAAATACCAAAATTAATTCAAATTGATTTCTCTCCAATTTTCTGATGTAGGGAATCATGTTACTCTATTTTCCATATATTTTATTTTTGAAGAAAAATAATTTGAATAAGACTCAAATAACTCCAAATTGAAAATAAATTCAAAAGAACTTTGAATTTAATCCTTTGAAACTCCCAACTCATATTTCATATGTTTTGAAGAAGTCATTTTATCTTCTCTCATGAAAATAATTGAGTTGCTTGAAGTTTCCGAAATTGAAAAATATTTTCAAATGGAATTCAAATCTCTTCAAAACCCTTTTCATTTATTTAAATGGAAGATGTCATATTATCTTCACTCCAGGGTTTTGTGTTTGAAAAGTATTTGAATCCATGGAGATCAGAAAGCAAAGGTGAAAGTTTGGGAAAGTCCTTTTATTCCCTCTCATTTAACTTTCAAAAGTTTCAAATTTCACTCAACTTCACTCAATCAATGAAACAACAATCAAAACTATCTATTTGTTTATAACATTCCAAAAATTAGAATTTTAGGATGTTACAAACCTACCACCCTTAAAATGAATCTCGTCCTCGAGATTCGGAGAAGCTAGCAAGAAATAGGTTAGGGTAGGAGGGTCTTCTCAAAATCCATCGATCGTCTCCGGGTTTCTCGGGTGCTACCACCCTTAGAAACATGGTTATGGTTCCATCAAAACTTATATACTCTATCATTTTTGTTAACAGGATCGGTCTTCTCAGATCCTCGGGAAAAATTCCTTCTCTGGGCTCTTCCATTAGTGGCATAACCTTTACCACAATACTTCTGTCCTTTCATCTTGGTAAGGTTATTCTGAGATTGGGTCTTCATAGCTGATAGGTCTGGCGCCAATGCTAAACAACTATCGATATCTCATGGTGGTCAACAATTTATGGTTTCTCCTGCTGGAAATGGGTCTGGTTGATCCTCACCGTGTAACCTACGGTTGGCAAAAGCTGCCTTGTACAAGGGGAAAAATGCTTATACCATTCTAAGGTTCAATAAGGTTTTGATCGTCGTCTCTACTATAGGTAAGTCACTCAGATTTACCATCCCATATAGCAAAGCGAATAATAAGAGTAAGTCGGTATGGTGATCAATCCACCCCGCACCCAAATTATTACCTTGTATACGGTTTAGTGAATCTCGCATTCTAACACTCGGTCATCCTCACAAGCATTGCAGAATTTCTCTTGTTGACGAACCAAGTTCGGATAAATCCACTGATTCTGCAAGCCAAACAAACATCTATCGTTCCTTAACAACTCTCAGGTTTTGCGTAAAATCCTATAGAATCGTCGGTTGACAAAGTCGTATGTTCTTCCAGGGTTTTTCCTTCAGCAAGAATGTGCTTGCTTCTTGGCAGGTCCTGGGGCCTGTGGGTTATGGCCCATCTCCTCACTTGTAGTCCTTGAACTTATCCTCGGGCATCTGATCATTATTCCAACTTCCAACTTTTTAGTATTCTTAAATCCATCCAATTGTACGGTCTCCCTTCCTTCTATTGGCACCAAACTAGGACATGATTACTCAGACTTATCATGGAATTTCCCTTGATCCATATTTCCAACATCATACCTCCTTTATATCCAATAGTAATTCATCTCTTCATCCTCGTGGGATATCCCACATACCGAGATAAAACTTATACTTATGAAGTCCATACTCCACTACGTGGACCATCATTATCCTTTCCAGGTCAAGCGTCCTTACAGGGAATATTGGCCATCTACGCATGGCACTTCTTCAACTTCGAACGTGAAACACATCATGAACTCCTCGACAGTCCTTGGTGACTCCAACTTGTTGGCCACTTCTCCCATACGCTCCAAAACTCGGTATGGTCCTACAAATCTCGGGCTAACTTTCCCTTAACTCCAAATCGTTTAACTCCTCGTAGAGGGGACACACGAACATGCTCATCTCCAATTTCATAGACTACCTCCTTGCGTTTTGAGTGCGCATAACTCTTACCTTGGATTGAGCTACCTTCAGTCTATCTCGATCAACTTTAACATTCTCTTCTGACTCCTTGATCATATTTGGTCCAAACAACAGATGGTCTCCAACTTCATCCCATATCAACTGTGTCTGGATCCTTCTCCCATACAAAGCTTAAAAAGGGGCCATCTTCAAACTAGCTTGGTAACTGTTGTTGTATGAGAACTCCGCGTAAGGTAGATTATCATCACTACTAGATCCATAATCTAGCGCACACGCTCTCAACACATCCTCCAGAATCTGATTGACTCTCTCGATTTATCCATCTGTCTGCGGATGAAAGGCTGTACTGAACTCTAGCCTAGTACCCAAAGTCTAGTGCTGCTGATTCCAAAACTTTGAGGTAAACTGTGTTCCTCTATCTGATACAATGGTCCTCGGAACTCCATGCAGACATACGATCCTGGTTATATGTATCTTGGCCAATTTCGCACTTGTATAGGTGGTTTCCTTTGGGATAAAGTGAGCCACTTTGGTCAAGCGAATCAACTACGACCCAGATAGAATCATATCTCGATCGGGTTCTGGGAAATCCGGTAATGAAATCCATGCCAAGCTTATCCCACTTCCATTCGGGTATCGGCATAGGCTGTAGTAATCCTGCTGGCTTCTGATGCTCTGCTCTTACTCTCTCTGGCATACATCACCTACGACTACATACTCCGCAATATCCTTCTTCATACCAGTCCACCGGAAACACTCCTTCAAATCCAAATACATCTTGGTGTTTCCAGGCGAATCAAGTATGGTGAGTCATGAGCCTCCTGAAGTATTAACTTCTTGATCTCTGCATTATTGGGTACATGTACACTATCCTCAAACCATAAGGTGTCGTGCTCATCCTTACGAGAACCTTTGGCCTTTCCTTTGCTCATCCTCTCTTTTACCTCAGCAATCTCTTTGTCATTCTTCTGAGCTTCACGGATCTTTCCCAACAATGTAGACTGAACTTCCATTGCTGCAACAAAACCTTTGGGAACAATCTCCAACCGAAGTTCCCTGAGATCCTCGGCAAACTCCTTTGGTAATCCTCCGATTATGAGGGTATTCGTCTGTCGGTGTACTAGAGTAGGGGTACCCTAGTATCCCGAACTCGTGCACGGGCAGTTGTAGCACCCCGCGGCAGGGCTGCCTAGTGACCGCCAAGATCCTCCGCGGCTCCTTTGGAGCCATTCAAGAACAAAGTATTTAAGCCAAGAAGACAAGACCCGGCAAGAGGAGCTTGCCGGGAAGGCCACTCAAGGCACGCAGGAGACAAGACCCCGGCAAGAGGAGCTTGCCGGGAAGGCTTGGTGAGCGACAAGCTTCCGAGCACGACAAGGATTCAGCCGCGGCAAGGTGCTTGCCGTGGCAGGCAACCTCTCTTCATCTTCGCTGCAGCTCATCCACCAACGTGTCGCCATGGAGCCACTCCAGGCGTGCGTGTCAAGAGGTTGTGCAGCCAGCGGAGAGCAGCGATAAGCGGTGCTGACAGGGGTGCCATCGTGGCGATCGGTGGCGCTCCTGACGGTCCCTTTCTACTGCCTTTGTTTAGGCGACATGGACGGGGATTTATTACTCTTGTCCCTTGCCGTCAGAGTTAGGTAGAAAGCACTGTACAAGTCGGTGTACCAACTACTGTTTTTCCATTTGTACCCTCATCTACGTTGCCACCTATCGGAGACCCCTTTAGCCTATAAAAGGAGGCCCATGCGCAACGTAGAAAGGGTTCGGTTCCGTTCGGCTAGTTCGACTCATTCGAGACTACACCCACTCAAGCTAGGTTTTGTAGCTCTCATTGCTCCCTAGCAAGAACACAATACAATCAACCAAGCAGCAGTAGGAGTATTATCTCTCCGGAGAGCTCCGAAGCTGGGTAAAACTGCTCGTGTGCATCGCCTCGATCTGCTCTTCGTGCAATCTCCGCCCCCACCGAACCAAAAGGGACCTGGTCCGCCGGTCCCATAGGTGTTCGTGGGTCACGATCAGCTTCCCCGACATCTTTGGCCTTGTTAGAGGAGTGCTCCATCCCACGTGGTTGGCCAATCCGGTAGTTGTACGAAAGGCAAATGGGAAATGGAGACTTTGTATTGACTTCACAGATGTTAATAAAGCTTGTCCCAAAGACCCATTTCCCTTGCCACGTATCGACCAGATTGTTGACTCCACGGCTGGATGTGATTTGCTTTCATTTCTTGATGCATATTCAGGATATCATCAGATCTTCATGGCGAAGAGGATGAGGAAAACCGCATTCATTACCCCATGTGGCACATCTTGCTTTATCTGAGATGCGTTTTGGGCTAAAGAATGTGGTTCAACGTTTGCAAGAGTAGTCCATGGCGCTTTTGAGCCGCAAATGCACAGAAATGTAGAAGCTTACATGGATGACATAGTGGTCAAGAGCAAGGACAAAGCAACTACGGTTCAAGATTTAGATGAGACCTTTGCAAATCTGCGCAAGATCAACCTCAAGCTCAACCCCGATAAGTGCGTGTTCGAGTCCCTTCCGGCAAGCTTCTCGGGTTCTTCGTGTCTCGGCCGGGGAATTGAAGCCAACCCGACAAGATCAAGGCCATTGAGCAGATTGAAGCACCAAAGCGCGTCAAGGATGTACGAAGACTTGCGGTTGCGTGGCTGCTCTCGGCGGAGTTTATCTCTAGGTCTGCTGAGCGCGCCCTGCCATTTTTCAAGATTTTGAAAAAGGCAGGTCCAATGAAATGGACTCCCAAAGCGGAGGCTGCGCTGCAGGATTTAAAGAGGTACCTGTCCTCCACTCCAATACTTGTCGCACCTAAGCCACAAGAGAAGTTGCTGCTATATATAGCGGCAACCAATCAAGTGGTTAGTGCTGCGTTAGTAGCGGAAAGGGAGGCAGATGATGAGCCGGCAACCGAGGCAGATGCATCCAGCGACAAGCGAGGCTTCACCGTCAAGCTCTGGTCCCGACAAGGACGGATCTGCGAGATTGCGAGAAGATGCGAGAAAAGGATGGTGCGGCGCCCGATCTACTTTGTCGGTTCCCTTCTGCGGGGGCTAGGTCAAGGTATTACGGTGTGCGAAATTGCTTTTCGGCCTCCTCATGGCCTCGAGAAAGCTGCGCCATTACTTCCAAGCACATGAGATAACGATCGTCACTCGCTTTCGGCTGAAGAGGATATTGCAAAATCCGGAAGCAACAGGCGGGATTGTCGAGTGGGCCTTTGGAACTATCAAGCTTTGGCCTCAAGTTTGAAAGCACTTCAACTATCCAAAGCGAGCAACCTGGCAGAGTTCATAGCAGAATGGGCGCCAACACAAGATGAAGAAATTCGAGACGAGCATCCCGTCAAGGAGGCAAGTAAAGAGTGGCTGATGTACTTTGATGGTGCCTTCTCGCTACAAAGCGCCCGGTCTTGCGTCTTTATATCGCACCACCGGAGAGCACCTCAAGTACATAGTCCAAATGCACTTTCCCAAGGAGCAAGCAACAAATAATCTGCAGTATGAAGGTTTGCTTGCCGGTCTCAGGATTGCAGTAGACCTTGGGATCAAGAAGCTCATTGTCAGGGGTGACTCGTAGCTTGTCGTCCGCCAAGTAAACAAAGATTATCAGAGTCCATTGATGGAAGCCTACGTCGATGAAGTGAGAAAGCTAGAAGAACACTTTGAAGGCCTGCAAATGGAACATGTTCCAAGAGCTCAGAATGATATTGCTGATGGCCTGTCAAAGTGCGCCGCACTCAAGTTACCTGTGGAACCAGGAATTTTTGTGCTCAAGCTGACTCAGCCGACCGTAACACCATCAACTGGACAGAACAAGAAGAGAAAGTTGGTTTCTGGTGACTAATTTCCGGCAGAGCTCCCTGAAGCCGCCGCCAAGAAGGTCCCCAAAATCAACGCAGATATCGCTGAGGAGCAGTCTGCTCCGACAAGCCTAACGGTTTGTTTCGTTGAAGCAGACGCTCCCGACAAGTTTTGCTCCGGCGAGCTTGCCGGGGATCATCAAGCTCCGGTTGAGCCACAGGTTCTTGCCGTAGAAGCTGATGTTCTCGCAGCGGCAGATGTGCCTTTAGTCCTTGTTTTCGAGCCGCAAGCTCCGACATGGGCGCAGCAGATCATCCATTTCCTTCAGACAGGAGAACTTCCCGAAGAGCAAGAAGAGGCAGAGAGAGTAGCCCGGCAGTCAAGTATGTACCAGTTTGTTGACAACATCCTGTACAGAAGAAGACTCAACGGAGTGAAATTGAAGTGTATTCATCGGGAAGATGGACAGAAGCTGTTGGCAAAGATACACGGAGGCATATGTGGTCACCACATTGGCGCAAGAGCACTTGCCGGCAAAGCTTTCCGACAAGGTTTCTTCTGGCCGACATCCCTCTAGGATGCAACTGCACAAGTAACCAAGTGTGAAGCGTGCCAGTTCCATTCCAAACAGATACACCCGGCCGGCTCAAGCTCTCTAGGCGATCCCTTTATCACGGCCATTTTCGATGCGGAGGCTCGACATCCTCGGCCCCTTTCCCGAAGCCGTCGGGGCTTTGAGTACATGTGCGTTGCAATCGACAAGTTCACAAAGTGGCCGGAAGTGGAAGCGATGAGGAAGGTGGCAGCGGTCGGCAGTGATCAAGTTCTTCAGGTCAATTGTTTGCCATTTTGGGATTCCTAACAGGATCATCACCAACAACGGCACACAATTCACGAGTCGCACCTTCATGTAGTACGTCCAAGATCTTATCGCCAAGGTCTGCTTTGCTTCCGTTGCTCATCCGAGAAGCAACGGTCAAGCAGAGAGGGCAAACGCTGAAGTGCTGCGAGGACTCAAGACCAGAACTTTCGACAGGCTGCACAAGTGCGGAAGAAACTGGATCGAGGAGCTGCCGGTGGTTCTTTGGTCGATCGGGGCGACGCCAAATCGAGCCACCGCCGGACACCTTCGCTCTAGTCTATGGAGCGAGGCAGTTCTCCCCACGGAACTTCGTGTCTGGGTCACCTCGAGTACTAAGCTTATGATGAGCTTGAGCAAGAGCAGCTGCGACAAGATGACGCGCTGCTCCTTGAGGAGGATCGTCTTGAGCTCTTTATCTGTTGCTCGTTACCGACAAGCTTTGCGTCGCTACCATAGCCGCAGTTAATGCGGAAGTTTCGAGGAAAGGCGACCTTGTTCTTGGCGCATTCAGTCCACCAAGAATTCCAACAAGTTGGCCTTGAAGTGGGAAGGCCCTTATCGGGTGAAAGCAGTCACTAGGCCTCATGTTGTCCGCCTTGAGACCGAAGATGGCGTTCGGTGAGCAACTCCTGGAATATAGAGCATCTTCGTAAGTTTTAACCATAGGGCGCGGTTGCCGGAACCCGTTCCGGCAACCACCCTTTTGTACAAGTCTTGCCGATGTTGCATGTAATCCTTTGTACAAAGCCGGGTGCAGACCCCGTGCATCAGTAAAACACATGTGTTGCGTGCAACTTGTCAATTTCATGCTTTCATCATTATTTCGCATGTATTATCTGACATTTTGTGCAGCATCCACACCCGGTAAGCGATAACGAGCCACAAGGCTCCATAACTTTATTTTCTCTTCTTTCTTCTCAAAAGAAAGGAAGGTTCATCCACCCACAAGTTAGCCCGGGGGGGGGGGGGACGGAGAAGATAATGGTGTGGGCATCCAAGTGTCGCTCGAGGAAGTATCGCCTTGCCGGTAAGCAAACGACAGAAAAGCTAAGTTGCTAAGTTTAAGCAATCAGTTTTTAAATTTTTAAGTTATCTTCCTCGAACGATAGTACTTTGTATGAAATCCTGTGCGCGGAGGAACCAACTCGTAGCTAGTCGCGCCCTTACTTTGTTTCGAGTCCGCTCAACAACTTAAGTGAGCTGCAACTAGTTGCGACAAGGTTGCTTGTCGGAGGGACACCGCCAAGAATTTCTTGACGTTCACTTTTCGGCGCTTCAGCGGCAAAAAGGTGCCAGCGCCCGACAAGTTCCACAGCGTAGGGCACAGACATACAAAGGAAGGAATCAAGTAAAGGAAATAACATTGCAATCGTTGCCTAAGATAGAGTATATTACAAAATTAACTTGTCGTAGATCTAATGAATTGTTCTCCTAAACATGATCAGCAGCGACAAGGGAAAGATAAATTAGGCGGCCTAGTCCACGCGGTCGCCATCGACCCTCTTGACCCCGCTCACCATGTCCACAATGGGTGCGACAAGGGCCTTGAGCGCTTCAACGTCAGCAGTCGGCGGCAGGGACTTGAGGACGTTGGCGAAGCTGACGCCTGGATTGCGGAAGGCCACCTTCATGAACACCTTCTGAAGAGCCCCTGCACAGATTTGGCGCGACTCGTCGGCCAGCTGCTTTGGGATCTCTTCCCGGAGCTGCTGGAGAGCCGCCACCACGCCCTTGAAGAACAGGCTGAGCTTGGTGCTGGGTTGGAGATGCTCGTCGGTGGGGTACCCGAGATCCACCATCCCGAGCTCCATCAACTCCTTGTCGATGGCGGCGGCTGTGTTTACAAGACCCTCCGTCCAGAGCATCACGTTCTCTCTGAGGGTGTTATGGGCGGTCGTGGCATTCGCCAGCAGCTCCTCATTGGCCTTGATCTTCTCCAACAAACCCACTTCCCGCTCCTTGGCGCCGTCCAGCGTCTCCGTCAAGGTGGTCAGCTTCAGCTCAAGATCCGCCTTGGAGTCCTTGGCGGCGTCGAGCTCTTTGATTTTCTCAGCGAGACGGCCCTGCAACTCGCCAAGAGTGTAGGCGTCCTTCTCGCGCTCGTGCTTCAGCGCGGTGACCTCCTCGCCGCTCTTCTGGAGGGTGGCCTCCAGCTGCGTCACCCTCGTCTCCAACTCCTTCTTGGCGGCCTCGGCAGCTGCGGCAGCGTCCTTTGCTTCCTTGAGAGCTCCGCCAATTGATTGCTCGCGCGCGGCAAGATCTTCCTCATAGCTGTCGAGGTTGATCTTCCGCTGCGCCCAGCTCTTTCTTCTTGTGAGATAGCTTCTCGCCGGCAAGCCTTTGCTGCTCCTCGACCTCAGCCTTCTCAAGGATGAAGGCCGTGCACTCTTCGGAGAGTTGCTCCCGCGCTTCTGCTACGTCCCGGAGAGTTTCCTGGTTGGCGCGCCGGAGCTCTTCTGCGCGCTTCTCCATGTCCGCTCCCGCCCTCGCGACAAGTACTTCCCGGGACTCCAGCTTAGCTTGTCGGGCGCGGTAGAGCGGCAATGACTTCTTCGGCTGCTCCTCCTCGAACTTCGCCGCTGCTGCTGCTTGGCGCGTCAACCAGCGACAGCCCAGCGGAGGCGAGCAGCTCCTCGTCGAAGGTCTCTCCCTCGACCGGCGCCCAGGAGCTCGACGCCCATGGGAGCTTGATGAAAACGCCGTCGCCGGCCTTCAGATAGGCGCCGGGCTGGGGCTCTTCGGAGCCTGGCGCTGCATCGGTGGCGGAGGGATCGGCGGTCGGCGTAGCGCCTGGCGCTCCTCCGGCCTCAGGGTCGTCAGTACGATCACCAGACCCCTCCCCAGCCTTTGCAGCAGCAGCCTTGGCGGCTTCCTCGCCGGCGGACCCATCGGCGCCGGCCTCCTCCTCCATGTTGGCGGCGTCGTCATTGTTGCCGCGCACGTCCTCCTCGCCGGCAACCTCAGTCTCCATCGGCTCTCCGGCAGATGGATCTAACGATCAGAAAAAGAAAGAACAGTCAAGCAAATGTTCGAAAAGAAGAACAGAAGAAAAGGAACCCAAGGGAAATTTTCAAGCAAGGAGATTACATGCGATGGGATCTGTGGCCGCGGTCTCCACCACCGGAGGATCACCGGCGCTGCCCCTTGTCGGAGAGGCTTCCCTTGTCGGAGAAGCATCCCTTGCCGGAGAGCACTCCCTTGTCGGAGAATTCTCCCTTGGCGGCGTAGTTGAAGCAGACGGAATCTCCGGAGCGACTTCCAGGCCCTCCTGATGAGGCTGCTCTGCTCCTACACAAATCAACAAGTCAGATATCAGCAAAGAAGGAGCACCCATGCACACATAACCGTAAGAAGCGGACCAAATACTTACGCTGGGGGCTGTGCTGGGGGCTGCTCTAAGGAAGGGTTGCCGGGTCCGGCAAGGGGTCTCGAGCCGCGCCTCCACAGCCGCCACGGGGGGATCGTCTTCGATGACAACCACCGGAGTCTTGGCTCTCTTCGACGCTCTCTGAGCCAGCGTCCTGAAAAGGGAAATAGTTCAGAATGAAGAAAATCAGATACAAGACAAAGCAACAAATTGAAGGATTACAAGTACAGCGACAAGATCTTACTCTTCTTCTTCTTCCTCGGAGCTGAGGCGGAGAAGTGGTCCGCTCCACCTCCGGTGCGGCCAGCTGGAAGAGTAGGCTCCCTCGGGCGCTTGGCGGGTCGCAGGGAGCCGTGGTCCCGAAGGCCACTGCTCCGATTCTTTGTGGCGGCGTGGGGTGCTCTGCGGGCAACAGAGCTTGCCATGGTGGAAGCCTTGTCGCCTGTGCGAGACGGCTTTGGCCCGTCTGCCGCCCGCCACTTCCCGGTCTTATGAGGCGCCTTCTTGGCGGGGCCGCGGGCTCCTCCCGCGACAAGCTACCCGAAGGTGGAGGGGAGGCGCCCCCGGCAGGCTCGTTCGGCTCAGCATCAGGCTCGGCCTGCTCCTCCGCGCTGGCAAGCTCCTCTCGGTCGGAAAGGCTTGCCGCCTCGGCTGCGTCCGCCTCTTCCACGGTGAACCCAACTTCACCAAATGGCAACGGCGGCTTCCGCCGCCTCCTCCGGCCTGAGTGGCGTCTTGGCTGCGGCTCAGCGTCGGTGGTGTCGCGGGTGAGCCACTTTTTGCTCGTCGGCGCGGATCGGCACTTCTTCCAAAGCTGTCGAAGAACTGCTGCCGCGATGTCGTCGGCGGGCTCTTGCCAAGTTGGAGCGATCCCATGGGAATCGCTTTAGCGGCATCATTACGCGGATGTGGTCAAGCGAAGAGTTGTTGCACAAAGGAACGACCCCTCGGCAACATGAACCACTCGGGGTGATCGGCGTCATGCTTGAACAGCTCGGCTGACGCCGCATCCAGCTCCAAGGCGGTGAAATTCCGGTTGAGGCCCGGGCGCAGCCTCATGATGTCCGCCGCATTTTGGAACTCCCAAGCAGGTCTCCTCCTCTCCTGCAAGGGAGCGATGCGGCGGCGAAGAAAATCCGCGCCAACAACACCTACAGTGAGTCTGGCATGCCTGAGGCGCAGGATCCGAGTCACGGCAATCTTCAACCTAGCATCCTCCGGCGCCAAGTTGCTCCAATCGTTGCCGCGCACTATGGGAGTTTGGCTGGGCGATCGAAGGGCTGCGGGTTCTCCTCGATGATCCAACACCAATCGGCTCTCCTCCTCCCACTTGCTGCGGAGCTCTCCTTCCAGATATGCTTCTTTCTTGCCGATCCACGGAGATCCAAGCAATTTCTCCGACAAGCGGCTCTCCTCTCTCTCTGGCGGGCATGAAGAAGTGGCGGAAGAGGGCTACGTTTGGGTGGACTCCGACAAAGTTTTCGCAAAGGTGTGCGAAAACTGCCATGGTCAGGACAGTGTTGGGGGTGAAATCAAGGAGGCGGAGACCGTAGGTGTTCATGATGTCGCAAAAGAATTCGGAAAAGGGCGGGCAGAGCCCGCAGTAGAAGAAAAGTGCGAAGAAGGGATACCCGATAGAAACCTTCTCGGATGCGGCGGCGGAGATCACCCTCGTACGCGGGTGCGCCCGCGTCTCCGTCGACCAGAGGAGGTAGTACCCCTCCCGCAGCTCCTTTGCGTCGAGCAGGGGGTCGAAGGTGGCCCACTCCTTCCGCAGCGCCGCGAGCCGCTGCGCCTCGGCCGACTTCATGCCTTTCCCCTTGTCGGCTTTCGGAGCCATGGCGGAGGTGGTGGAGGAGTCCGACGGCGTTGATGGCGCCGGTGGCAATGGGGGGCGGGGCGTCGCTCTCTTCGGACTTGACTAGAAGGGGGGAGCGGCGGTGGTTTTTGAGATGTGATAGCAATGGCAAGGTGGGCGTCTTGCCCCTGTTTCCCCTGCTTATAAGGAGTGAGATGGGGCGGACGTTCCGCTTTTCCAATTAAAGAAACCCCCACGATCTCTCCCCACGACGGCGCGATCGGCAGCGTCTTTGTTAAATGGGAGGCGTGGTGGGTCCGGAGCGAGTAATCACTTGCGATCTAGGCAGCAGCGTGCCGTGCACTGTTTTGGGCCTGGCCCAACAGAGCTCGGCGCCGTGTGTCCCGGGGGCTCCTGTTGGTGTACTAGCGTAGGGGTACCCTAGTATCCCGAACTCGTGCACGGGCAGTTGTAGCACCCCGCGGCAGGGCTGCCTAGTGACCGCCAAGATCCTCCGCGGCTCCTTTGGAACCATTCAAGAACAAAGTATTTAAGCCAAGAAGACAAGACCCCGGCAAGAGGAGCTTGCCGGGAAGGCCACTCAAGGCACGCAGGAGACAAGACCCGGCAAGAGGAGCTTGCAGGAAGGCTGGTGAGCGACAAGCTTCGAAACACGACAAGGATTCAGTCATGCGGCAAGGTGCTTGCCGTGGCGAGCAACCTCTCTTCATCTTCGCTGCAGCTCATCCACCAGCGATGTCGCCATGGAGCCACTCCAGGCGTGCGTGTCAAGAGGTTGTGCAGCCAGCGGAGAGCAGCGATAAGCGGTGCTGACAGGGGTGCCATCGTGGCGATCGGTGGCGCTCCTGACGGTCCCTTTCTACACTGTTTAGGCGACATGGACGGGGATTTATTACTCTTGTCCCTTGCCGTCAGAGTTAGGTAGAAAGCACTGTACAAGTCGGTGTACCAACTACTGTTTTTCCATTTGTACCCTCATCTACGTTGCCACCTGTCGGAGACCCCTTTAGCCTATAAAAGGAGGCCCATGCTTAGCGTAGAAAGGGTTCGGTTCCGTTCGGCTAGTTCGACTCATTCGAGACTACACCCACTCAAGCTAGGTTTTGTAGCTCTCATTGCTCCGTAGCAAGAACACAATACAATCAACCAAGCAGCAGTAGGAGTATTATCTCTCCGGAGAGCTCCGAAGCTGGGTAAAACTGCTCGTGTGCATCGCCTCGATCTGCTCTTCGTGCAATCTCTGCCCCCCACCGAACCAAAAGGGACCTGGTCCGCCGGTCCCATAGGTGTTCGTGGGTCACGATCAGCTTCCCCGACATCGTCCTTATTTTCTTTATGGTTGTGTCCTATTTCTCCACAAAGCTTGCATGCACTTTCTCCATATCATTTCCATAAGGCTTCAACTTCTGGGACACAAGCCGAGACTTTAGCAGAGTCAACTTAAATTCTTCACAAGTGGTTACTCTTTGCCATCCATTGATGGATTGGTACATCCTCCACCAAGTAACAACACCTCTTTCAAGGTACTGAAGAGCATGCTGGTCCATATCCTTTTCGGCTATAGTGTTATTCTTCATGTGATTCTCCATGTTCTGAATCCATTGGTCTATCTCCGATTGACTCATTGGTCCAGAAAATACAAGCTCATCTCCATTCATCCTCTAATGGGTCAATGGGTTTTGGAGTGGGATAAGAGAGATAGAGAGGGATACACACAATGCAATCAAAAGTTTTGAAAAGACAGATTTTATTGTGGCTGTCGGAAAAACATCAAACAAATGACAGCTCACAATCGTCGCATCTAACGTAAGTATATACAGGGATTGGTCTTCTAATGGTCAATAAATCTTCAAAGTCATCAAACTCTTCCAGTCTTGTTCATGCCTCCAATGGCTTCTTCCGATCGTGCTTGTCTTTCTCAAGTTCTTTTGCCAAATCATCTCTGTTGACGCGAAGTCTCTTGTGATGTCTTTTAATATTTCTAGAGTTGCGTTCCAAACTTCTTGGTTTCAACATCCTTGGCATGAACCATGGTCCTACTGTCTTTCAGTTCCTGACAAATCTCCGGTATCTCGAGGTCTAGCTCCTCCTGCTTGGCTATTTTAATCTTCTGGGACCTGGATTCTTCACGATCCGCTTCCTTGTCAAATACGGCTTCCTGCAGATCCACCCTAAACTTCTTGATGTAATACTCCAGATCTTGGTGATGCACCATCTATGTTAAAACTGCATCTTTCGCTGACAGATGCTCCTTCAGACTTCTACCATCCAATTCTTCCATGCATCTGCACGCTTAACTCCGCATGGTGACAATAGCATAGATGGGCAATAACACCATGTTTAGCCATGTCTATGCCCATGTTACTGCCATGAGCTTTCATTCCATAATTGATATCTCCTGCCTTAGGGTTTTCTTAACAAAAACTTTGAGTTCTAATGCTCCATGTTCCGGTCTTTCTCCGATACACCTTAATCTCGGGTATTGACAGCTTCCATAGTCTGCCAAGTTCCATAAGGGGTTCCTTTTTAGGTCATACAAATCTGGAAATTCTTCAAAGCCTTCAAATTCTCCTAGTCTTCGGAGTCTTCACCGTTGTATTTTCCGTCATTGTAATGCTCGGTAAAATCCTCTTCATTCCGAAGTGGTCTTAGTGGTCAAAAGGGGAAAGGGATATGGTCTCACTAAAAGGGAAATTTGAATAAGCTCAGAAGAGGAGAGGGGAAAAGATCCTTTTGAAAAGAAAGTTTTTGAGAAAATCCTTCCTATGGGCTTGTCAATTTCTAGGGTCACGTCCTACAGTCAACATGTGCTCTGATACCATCTTGTAGCGACCCGACCTCAGACGATCAAGTCTCTGTGCTTAAGTGTCATCCCTGGATCGGTATCTTTGACACACACAAGTACTTCGTGGATTTATAACAGAGGTAAATCACATGTATAAATAACGTAAATAATATTACCTCAATCCAAATAGCGGAAGTAACAAGGTTGTGGATTCCCATCAACACCAACGGCAAAGTTGAGTGTAGAAATCGTAACCCTAACGTATCACTTACTCGTCGTAAGATCCTGCAACATGAGACGTTGCAGCCACAAAGGGTCAATACATTGAATGTACTGGCAAATTCACACTGTAGAGCAATGTTGAATAATGGCTATCTCTACATGCATATTTGGCTGGTGGAGGCTCTATGGTTACAATGTTTTTGCGAAAAGCCAATTTTTCCCTACTGCAAAGGAATAAGTTTATTTAACTATCATGGTGGTTGTTAAACATTGAGAATGGTTGACGGCATTCTCAATCCCAATTAAAAGTACTCATTAACCCAACAAAGTTATTTAAAGTAACATGATGAGATCAACAGGATAATCCAAGAACTAGATACTCAAGATGTCCATAACCGGGGACACGGCTAATCATGATTAGTTTATACACTCTGCAGAGGTTTGCGCACTTTTCCCCACATGACTCGATCTCCTCCATTTGATTTCTCGCACTACATGGTGTTTGAGAAACGGATGACCGAGACATAGTCTTTCAGAAGCGCTAGCACCTTACGTATGGGTAGACCGTACCAACCTACAACCCCTACATCTGCTAGCCTACCCGTAAGAGTTCGCACAACTTAGTCAACTATGCTAGAGCCCATAATAGCATGTGGCTGCACACGGAAGTTTCTAGCATGAATAATCTCATGATCCCTTTGAGCCTGGGTGGTGGTCCGAAGAAAAACAGGCAAATCCTGGAAACCAGGTACCTCAATGCACCCAGATGTGTGTTTAAGTTGCCACCTTAAATATACCATTAATTAACAATCCCACATATGTCATGGATACACTCACCCAATCCATGTCTACTAGCATAGCATGGAAATATAAGCAAACGTAGAAGTAAATCCCAAAGGTTTGATAATAAACATGTAATAGGTACTACCTCAACTACTTCCCATCCTACAATTTAATTAGATCCTAATCAATGCAATGTTTGAGGATTGATCTAATGCATAAAAACTGGGTATGAAAAGTATATGATCAAAGTGTTACTTGCCTGCAAGGTTGATGAAGATGATTCGCACTCAAAACTCTTGATAGTTCTACTCGTCACACTCCGGTCAATCTATCGTAAGCAAGCAATAGTAACCATACATAAGCAATCACTCAAAAGATCGGAAAGAATGAAGAAAACAATTCGGAAAACATCAAAACCAAGCAAATAACTCTTGCATCATAAAAAATTTTCTAAGAGTACCAAAACTATGTGAATTTTGCCTATCATAAATTTTAGGTCAAGAGCTTCGATTTGCAAAAAGAATCAACTAAATCGGAGTTACGAAACTAAAGTTACGATCAAACGAAGTTCAAATTCAAAACTGTTTGAAATCAAATTTTAAACTTTCAAAAACATGTTTAACTTGTTTTACTGGATAGAGGGGATCAAAACGAAGAAGTGGGCGTTGGTTTCGTTGGATTTGGATAAACGGTGTAAAAGTTGTGATAGATTGAAGTATAGGGACTAATCTGTAAATATAATATTCATGGATGGGTGCCTGGCTGAATAATAAAAAGAAAAAGGAAAAAATCTACACAATGAGCGTTCGCTACAGAAACATAAGTGACGAACTCGTCCACTACAGAGGCTAAACTAAAGAACGTTCGCTACATAAGTAAATCTAAACAAACCTGTCGGATTTCGGGTTCCGGCAGACCCTTAAGGTTCGAACTCTGGGGTGCGCGCGGAGATCCAACCCTCCACCGTCTCGTTCCTCGCCGAATCGCAGGGACCTAAACTACTAGCAAGAACAACACAAGAGACGCAAGATTTATACTAGTTCGGGCCACCGTTGTGGTGTAATACCCTACTCTAGTTTGTGGTGTGGTGGATTGCCTCTGGGGCTGATGAAGAACAGTACAGGGAAGAGCAGCCTCGCGAGGGTCTGTTCTTGGTGGAAGCGATGAACGGCTAAGTGGTGTCCCGTCACTCTAGCTTGAGGATCGGGTCTCTATCTCTCTCTCTCTCTGGATTCCAAAACGCCAGCCCGGGGGGGGGAGAGGCTCTACTATGGTGGCTAGCTCTACTTATATAGACGAAGGCCTGGGCCTCTTCCCAAATATTGGCGGGAAGGCGCCAACAATCGGCCATTTTGAAGGGGAACAGTGGGTACACTTATCGACTAAAGTTGGTCCTCGCAAGCCAAAGGCTCTGGTGATGACGCCTGCTTGGGCTCCACGATGACTCCCTTCCAGCCGTTGGGGCTGGTCTTGGTCTTGTTGCACCGAAACGGATGCCTTTGCTTGATGCTCTCGCCTGCGCTTGCTCCCTTTGCACCAAATAGGAAAGGAGGACGCTGCGCGGCTGGCGCCCGACTGGCGCCCTTGGTCGTCATGGCTTGCGTCATGGGCACCTCGCGAGGTACCCTGCCTTGAACTCTCCGCCTCCTCGTGAGCCAGCCTGACGAGGCCGTGCCTGAGGAAGCTCCTTGTCGTCCGCCCCGCGAGGCTTGGCCCCTCGTGAGGGTCTTGAGCTTGCGCTGATGAAGATGGGCTGTCCTGGGCCTCCTTTGAGCCACGCCCGCGAGGCCGGGCAGTGAAAGTTCAGGGACCCCGTTCCCAGCAATGACAGAGCCCGGGCCCCACAACGCGCCCGAACTTGTCCGAGCAGAGAGGCGAAAGGGCAAGTGCGAAGCATCGTGGGCCCTAACAGCCTGCGGCCTTGGGCTCCGCGTGGCGGTTGATTCGACGTGGGCGCCTCTGCAACCACGCGGGTTGATAATAGAGCGGCATCTTCCTTGCCTCCTTTACTTTCGCCAGTTGCTGCTCAGATCCCCTTTCTTGCGCCTCTCCTCCCTGCTTCCAAGACATTCAGATCCACTCCACCTTCGTGCCCTAGCCAGTCATGGCTCCTCGTCAAACCCCGGCGAACTGGTACTCTCTGCCTTGGACCCACTGAGCGTGTCGTGATGAGCCTTTGCTACGATCGCGCTGGTTGGCGGAGGCGCAGGGCGTTAATGGAACGGCGGTGTTCAAGGTCGGCTCCTCCGCCCCTGAGGGTAGGGGGAGTACCTTCTACCCGTTCTTCGTGAGCGCCATCATTGCCGGTCTGGTGCCTCCCTTTTCTGAGTTCTTCTTTTCCGTCCACCGCCATTACAACATTCACGCTCTGCACCTTCATCCCAACTCCGTCCTTCTTCTGGCAATTTTCGCCTACTATTGTGAGGCCCATGTTGGGGTGAAGCCCTCGGTGGCCTTGCTGCGCCACTACTTCTTCCTCCGACTCTCCCGTGATTCCATCTCCGCGTGCGCGAGCTTCATCGCTTACGGCGGAGCCATCGCCATTCGAACCACAGGAAGCGGATAGAGGGCTTCGAGGAGCAAGTGGGTCTGGTGGATCTTGGGCGCATCCACCCTCGGCTGATCCTGCCCACGGAGCCCGCTGAGAGCTCCGACGACTGGTCCCGAATGGAGCTTCGGGATCCCCGCGCGAAGCTGGTGCAGGAGAAGATGGATGCAGATCTAAAGTTGGACGACACGGCGGCGGCGAGGCTGACCGGTGCCTCACTGCTGAGGGAGTTCCTGGAGCACCAACTGGCTCCGCTCCGCCAGTACTCGCTTCCGATGTGGAGGCCTCACCCGAGCCCCGTGGCCCTGGCGAGCGAGGATCTGGCGACGGTCCTCTAGTCCTTGGTTGGGGGCGTCTGGCGAGACCGGGGCGCCCACTGCCCTGTTCGGGCGAGGATTGGGAGCAGGTTGTGGGGCCCATGCCCGCCTTCAATGGGGGCGGGCTCGTGCAGCGGAGGCTCCGGAGGACCTGGTGGGCGTGTCCTCTTGACTTCACGAAGAGGTGGAGGAAAGAGAGCCGAGAGAGGGGTTGATTCGGTGAGTCAAGGGCTCCTCCCTGCGGCGCAGCCCGCATTCTCCGCCTCCCGAGAGTGGCGGCAGCGAGGATGAGGGTGAGCTGGGGGCAGAAGCCTGCCCCGATCCCGGAAGAAGGACGGATTGGGCTGGTCCCAGCTGAGTCCGCCCTGCCCCGGGCGATCCGCAGACGCGCCTCCCGCTCCTGGTCCCCTTGAAGCTGATCCCTGCAGCCGGCTCTCGGGCTTCAAGTATGGCCGGAGGCTGCTCGAGTCCACCAGTGACGACTTGTAAGTGCACCTTCTGTCTTGATTATTGTTCAGTCGACGAGATCTGATGTCCATGCTCTTCGGCCAGGCTGGTGCCCGCGGCGAAGAAGCTGAAGGGGGCTCCTGAGGCCCCATCCGTGGCGGTGCCTTTGCCCGAAAAGGAAGATGATCCCAACGCCCAGGCCTCTCCTACTCGGGCATCCTCGCGAGGCCCGGCTGAGCCCGCTGGGGCGAGCTCAGCCCCCTTGGTCCAGGCGAACTCCGAGGTGGCCTTGCTGGGCGCTGCCTCCACCGTTGCCGTGGCGCCGCTGGCTCCGCCTCAAGGCGTTGCGGCTACGCCGCCGCCAACTCCTCCTACTCCACCAACTGCTGTCTCTCCGACTCCTCCCGCGGTCCTGGATCACGCTGCTGCTGAACTGGACTGGCTGCGGCAGGATCTTCTGGGCACCGACCCTCGCTTGGTGGCCAGGCGCTTGGAGCTGGCCTCTGGCTGGATTCGCGCCGACGCTTTGATTCGGGCTGCGTTGGTCCAGGCTTCGATGGCTTGTGACGAGGAGAAGCAGGCTGTTCGCGAGGCGAAGGTAGCCCGCAATGCTGCCACAGGAGGTAGCCAAGATCCGAGGTCGCCTGTGAGACGCCGGAGGGCGGTGAAGGGCCTCTGAGAACCAGCTCGCCGAGGAGGCCCGCCTCCGCCAGGAGCAGGAGGAAGGCATGAAGGCTCGCGAGGCGGCCATCAGGGACCGGGAGGCCAAGCTGAAGAAGCGTCGCGACCGCCTAGGCGCACTGGAGCTGGAGGCGAGGAAGGTCGAGCTGGACGCCAAGGCGCGGGTTCTTGCCGAAGATCGTGTGGCCTTCATGGATATGGAGGTGAAGGCTCGCGCCTTCTTTGAGGGAGCTTTATGATAGCGGCTGGAGAGCCCACTGGCCGGGCGCAGGGACGCCCCGCCAAGTTGCTTCCCTTCCTGATTCGCGCTCTTGAAGATGTCTCCCTTGGTCTTGGCCCCACGGCTGAGGCCGAGGCGCGTGTCTTGTCTTCTGCGGCATTGACGCGGATCCTCACCCACATCTATCTTCGCGATCGCAGCGTCGACAAGGACAGCCTGCTTGAGCCGGCAAGCGGCGAGCATGCAGCTGCCGCTGCCGAGGTCATGAAGGGTCGCCGGAGGCTCTGTTGGGGAAGTTCCGGCCTTCAAAGCACCAAGCGAGGCGCTGCCGGCCCTGCTGCTTCACGAGGCGAGCCCACTCCACGCTGCTCCACTGCCGACAAGTGACTCCGCTGTGGCTCCTGTCTTGCTTTTAATTCCTGCACATGTATCATGCCTCGGGGAGGCGTTTAAACTTGCGTTTGGTACTGCGATTACAGTGTGGACTGTAATATTTGCTTTTGAATTCCTTGAAATTTGCGCTTCCTACTTGCTTATGTTCTCTGTTGGCGAGCCCGGCCCAGCGCATACCTCGGCCGCCGTTAGCCCGGCCGGAAACCGGGGACGGGACCAAGGAGTGAGGGGCTACGTGACAAGTTAGGCTCTGAGTCGCGATGCTCGAGAATCCCCCTTGGCGCCACGAACAACAAGTAGGGAGGTGAGACGCAGGCGGACCCACCGTTCTCGTCTGCAGAGCCCGCCCGCGCATACCTCAACCACCGTTAGCCTTCGTAACTAAGGGGTGAGGGGCTACGTGACCAGTTAGGGGTTCTCGAGTCGCGATGCTCAGGAGTCCCCTTGGCAGCTCAACCGGCTTGCGTACCTGGGCTCCGCTGGGGGAGTGACGTGCGATGAACCTGGCGCGAGGGGCCTGGCTGGAGTGGCGTCGTCTGGCGTGACCAGGCGCAGCCCGTGCCCAACCCCTCGCCTTGGCGCTTCCGAGGAGGCGTTGCGACGAGGCCGGACCTTGAGCTCTGGGCTCCACGAGGTTGATGCGACCGGAGGCCACCCTCGCTTGTTTATCACCAGCGGAGCATAGCGCTTCCGCATGCGTCTGGGCATAGCCGCTCCTCGGCGGTGTCTTCACCGGTAGCGGAGCATGGTGCTTCCTTTGGAACGTGGGAGGGGCTCCCCTCGGGAGGAGCCAGGCGATACAGCCCCACCCCGACACGTGGTGCACGGTAGGGCTGGATGAGTTGTATCTGGGCACCCGTGAGCGGTCTAAGGGACTCACGAGGCCCTACCTCAAGGCGGGTTGCGCTGGCTCTGGCCTTATCTTTGAGTGTGTTCCTGCAAATTTGGCGGATGCGGTGCTCTCGTCTTGGTCCCGGCTCTCGGGCTGGTCTCGGCCGTCGGCCAGCAAGCCAGTCGCGATGCCATGGACAAGACCAGAGGGTGAGAGCCGGAGGCGGTAGGACCCCACGAGTCGCGATGCTCGTGCACCCCCCTTTAACGCATGCAAGCTGGATTAGATGATGCAACTCTCGTCCTCGGGTCCCGGCTCTCGGGCTGGTCTCGGCCGTCGGCTGGCAAGCCAGTCGCGATGCCATGGACGAGACCGGAGGGTGAGGGCGATAGGAGCCACGAGTCGCGATGCTCGGGCACCCCCCTTTAGCGCATAAGCTGGTCGGATCTGCGGCAACTCGTCCTCGGGTCCCGGCTCTCGGGCTGGTCTCTCTGATCGTGGCAAGCCAGGTCGCGATGCCATGGACAAGACCAGAGGGTGAGGGCGGAGAGCGGTAGGAGCCCTGAGTCGCGATGCTCGGGCACCCCCCTTTAACGCATAAGCTGGATTGGATGACGAACTCTCGTACTCGGGTCCCGGCTCTCGGGCTGGTCTCGGCCGTCGGGCAAGCCGGTGGCGATGCCATGGACAAGACCAGAGGGTGAGGGCGGAGAGCCGGTAGGAGCCACGAGTCGCGATGCTTAGGCACCCCCTTTAACGTGCAAGATTTCGCCACCGTGAGAAGGCACCAAATAACAAGCATGGTGGAGCGAGCATAATCCTAAGGAAAAGCATGAAGGATACATGCACTGGGGTGGCCCGGCGGCTTGGGGATGATGCAGCCCGAGGCGCCCCCAAGGATAAGCTAAAGACATGAAATAAAAGGGATACATGCCGAGGGACGGACCCACGCGGCACAGGAATAATCTTGACCACAGGCGCTCCCAATCGGAAATAAAACTTAAAGATGTCACCTGGTGATGTTGGGGATGAAGGGTTGTTGATGTAGCAGACTCGGTGGGCTGCAGGAGCAGATCCTCACGAGCCCCCAGGCCCGGGGGCCTCGGGAGGCTCCGGAGGCGCCGGCGGCTCCTCATGGGACATCTCCATCTCCACCAGGGCTGCAGCGTGCCTGACCTCTTGAGCCTCCAGGATGGTCCCCATGAGACGCTGGTGCGCAGCAGCCGTGTTTGGTAGGCCATAAGGCATGCGTACGTAGCTCTGGGGCGGACCCTCGCAACGTCCCACTCGCGAGGGCCAGAGGCGCTCTTGAGATGCGGCTCGGTTGAGCCCTGGTATGTCGATGCAGACGCCTTGCGACCCACCATCCTCGCTGGATGGGGGGCCACAGTGAGTGGCTGACGGCTGCCCCTCATGACCCTTGACTCCTGTAACTCCTGAATGGCCTTCTTGATGAACTCTTGAGGGTCCTGTCCTCCTGGTCTTGCTCACCTTGCAGGAAACGTGCTTCGAAACACGCCTCCACGTGGTGCCCAAGCGCCTCCCTCGAGACCTTGGCGAGGTCGGCGAACCTCTAGGGGAGAGCCCCCGAGCCCTGCCTGAGGTGGGCGCCGGGCATGCTTTCCTATGCTATGGAAGGAGGCTCCCCCTGGCCCGGTGCAGGCCCTAAGGGGCCTGTCTCTTGAAGAGCCGGGCTGGTCGATGTCTTCTTCTTCTTGGGTGCTGCCTCGGGAGGCATCCTGCCGCTGTGGTCTGGGTCTTCCAGTGATGCGGCCTGAAAAGCTCGCTCCAGGGAGCACACTGCATCTCTCTCTTCACAAGGCACCGTGATGACTCCACCGCTTCCTGGTATCTTGAGGATGTTGTAGCCATGGTGGGTTACGACCATGAATTTGGCCAACACTGGGTACCCGAGGATGGCGTTATACGGCAGGCGAATGTGGGCGACGTCGAAGTCGATGAGCTCGGTGTGGTAGTTGTTGCGGGCCCCAAAGGTGACAGGAAGGCGGACCTGCCCGATCGGGACCGTGGAGCCGTCGGTGACTCCGGAGAAGGGCTTGGTTGGCTGAAGCTGACTGTAAGGCACTTGAAGATTGTTGTCTCCACGCAGACGGGGCGTTGAGCCCTGCTCACGCCGTCGATGAGGGTCTTGGTGTCTAGCACATTCTTGATGATTGGGGAGCAAAGCATCTGAAGAACTCCTAATGTGGCTGCGCGCTTGAGCTGATCCACTAAGCTGAGCGTGATGGCGCACGCCGACCACGAGAGGGCGCGTGGACTCGAGCCGGGGAGGACTGCATTCACTTCAGGCGAACTACTTGAAGATGCGGTGAGAGGCTGGGGCTTGAGCTCCGCCCGGGATGCAAAGCGATCGCACGCGCTTCCTGAAGCCCCCAGCCCTCTGCCCCGATGGCGGTCTTGACTCTCCTTGATGGCGGCCAGCGTGGAGGGAGGCCTGCGTTCCCTTGTGGACGATCCTCACGAGGCTGATCCCTCCGCCCCCTCGCGAGGTGGGTCTTGCCAGCCCGGTCCTCGCGAGGTTGGTCGCGCCACCCTTGGCGCTGGCTGCGATCCTCGGCGTCACCATTCCTTCCTCCTCCTCGGCCGTAGCCCGGTTCTTTGCTGCGCTCGGGCGTCTGCCGACCCTTCCTTTGGCGCACGGCCCGAGCTCCCCGACATTCATTGGTGTTGTGGGTGTGGAGGTCGTGGTACACGCAGTACCGCTGCCCTTAGAGGACTCGGGCTGATCTACGCCTTGCTTGGTGTCCGGTTCGGCGCGAGCACGGCAGCCCCTTTGCGCTTCACGTCCTTGGCCTTGGACTTCTTCTCTTGGGATCCGCGGCAGCAGCTCGAGGAGGAGAGGCGCCTTCCTTAGCCCCGCGCACTTGGTCGCCAAGTTGAACAGCTCCAGGAGCTGCCGCAGATCTTCATGCATCGCCAGCTCCTCCTTCATCTTGACGTCGCGCACGCCGTCGGAGAAGGCAGAGATGATGGCCTCCTCCATTACCCTGGGGATCTTGAGGCGCGCGTTGTTGAAGCGCTGGATGTACTTTTGTAGGGTTTCCCCTGGCTGCTGCTTGATCCGGCGCATGTCGCTCACGGCGGGTGGCCGATTCACGGTACTTTGAAGTTGGCGATGAAGCGGAGTGCGCATCTCGGCGCAGAAGAGATCGTGCTCGGGGCCAGATTCAGGAGCCAAAAGGGCTCCGTCCTTGAGCGCCATGGGAAACCAGGTCGCCATGACCTTTTCATCCCCGTTGGCAGCCTCGATGCCCAGCTCGTAGAGCTGGAGGAACACCGTAGGGTCAGCCGTGCCGTCATAGCATGGAGGCAGGGCTGGCTTGAACTTGGCGGGCCACGCGACACTGCGCAGCTCGGTGGTGAAGGCGCGGAAGCCCGCCGTGGCCGCGGGGGGCCTCGGACGGTAGAGAGCTTGGTCTTGTGGGCCTCCCTACGCCGCGGCTGGGGGCGCCGCAGGTCTTGACGTCTTTGGAGCGAGGCGCTGGGCAGCTTCTTGCGGCGAGGAACTTCTTGGCAGCTCTGCTCTTGCCGCGCCGGCGCTGGCGGAACGGGTCCCTTAAGGGCCGCGCGCTTTAGGGCCAGGCGCCCGTCTTGAGAGGAGGCGGCTGAGGCGCCCGGGAGCTTCATCGCCCAGCGAAGCGGGTCTTGCAGCGAGACGGACGGCCGGGTCGCCTCTGCGGCCAGACGAGCTTCAGCGGCAGCAGTCGAGCCATTCTTCGTAGACGTCGTCGGCAGGCGGTAACACAGGAGCTCGTTAGCGCGATGAGTGCAGCTTCGGGCCTCCATGGCAGCGAAGCGTAGCGTGTCGAAACCAGCGAGGTGAAAGCGAAAGGCGTGGCGATCTGGCCGTCCCGCCTCATGGGCCGGAGTCTTTGGGGCCGGCGCTTGTTGCTCGTTCATTGCCGGGCTGTGGCGGCGTTGGCAATGACTGACGAGGAAGCAGCGAGGCGCCCACCGGCCAGGAGCTGTCTGGCGACATGGGAGGCGAGGGCAGCTCGGCGCTCGGCGCTGCAGGCCGACAGGCGATAGACATGGTTATGTGGTCGGGGAAGAACGAGGCGACGAAAGGCGGATTCCGGCGCACCCCTACCTGGCGCGCCAAATTTCGGATTTCGGGTTCCAGCAGACCCTTAAGGTTCGAACTCTGGGGTGCGCGCGGAGATCCAACCCTCCACCGTCTCGTACTCGCCGAATCGCAGGGACCTAAACTACTAGCAAGAACAACACAAGAGACGCAAGATTTATACAAGTTCGGGCCACCGTTGTGGTGTAATACCCTACTCTAGTTTGTGGTGTGGTGGATTGCCTCTAGGGCTGATGAAGAATAGTACAGGGAAGAGCAGTCTCCCGAGGGTCTGTTCTTGGTGGAAGCGATGAACTGCTAAGTGGTGTCCCGTCGCTCTAGCTTGAGGATCGGGTCTCTATCTCTCTCTCTCTGGATTCCTAAACGCCAGCCCATGGGGGGGGGGAGAGGCTCTACTATGGTGGCTAGCTCTACTTATATAGATGAAGGAATATTGAGCGGGAAGGGCGCCAACAATTGGCCATTTTGAAGGGGAACAGCGGGTACACTTATCCTGACTAAAGTTGGTCCTCGCCTGCCAAAGGCTCTGGTGATGACGCCTGCTTGGGCTCCACGATGACTCCCTTCCAGCCGTTGGGGCTGGTCTTGGTCTTGTTGCACCGAAATGGATGCCTTTGCTTGATGCTCTCGCCTGCGCTTGCTCCCTTTGCACCAAAGAGGAAAGGAGGACGCTACGTGGCTGGCGCCCGACTGGCGCCCTTGCTCGTCATGGCTTGCGGCATGGGCACCTCGCGAGGTACCCTGCCTTGAACTCTCCGCCTCCTCGTGAGCCAGCCTGACGAGGCCGTGCCTGAGGAAGCTCCTTGTCATCCGCCCCGCGAGGGTCTTGAGCTTGCGCTGATGAAGATGGGCTGTCCTGGGCCTCCTTTGAGCCACGCCGCAGGCCGCAGGCAGGCAAGTCTGGGGACCCCCGTTCCCAGAACGCCGACAAAACCGTTTTTTTTATAAAAACCGATCTAGGGTTTTTGAAAAGAAAACCTAAGAAAAGAAAAAACAACCAAAGCGGTTTATTACCGGTTCGGGTTTTCAATGAAACCAACGGTTTTTTTGGTAGCGGACCGGGTCGGGCGTCCGGCGGGTCGAGGTGGCGGCGAACTCCGGCGGGGCGGCGGCGTCCGGCGGGTCGAGCGGCGCGTCGGAGAGGCGAGCGCGCGGCAAGGGCGGAGTGTGAGACGGCAGCGCAGGCGAAGGCAAGAGGCAGCGCGGCGTGGGGCGGCGACGAGAAGCGGCGATGGTGGCGGTTGCGGCGCGGATCTCGCCGGCGACGGATCGAGCGTGGGGTGGCGGCGCGAGGGGAGGAGAGGAGGCGGGGTCCGGGGCCGACCTTATAAAGGCACGATGTAGCGACCAGACCTCAAACAGTCTGATCTCTGTGCTCAGTGTCATCCCTGGATTAGTAATGCTGACACCACACAGTACTCGGAGGATTTATAACAGAGTAGCAATCACACACTTATTACAATCGAATGTCTCAAGAGAGAACTTGTTAAAAATAAATATGGCTTATGCCCATCTAATAACGATAACATCGGAAGGCTTGGAAGAATAAGCGAGTCCATCAACTCCAACGGCATCACTGAGTATAGAACCACGACCTAAGCACCTTACTGTAAATGCGAAAAGTCTGCAACATGAAACGTGCAACCCAAAAACGGGTCAGCACATGGAATATGCTGGCAATGTAACACATAGAGAATAATGGAATGATAAGCCTATACTACATGCATATATAGCTGGTGGAAAGCTCTATGGTTATAGTTTTGCATAAAGCCAATTTTTCCCTACTGCAAAGGAATAAATTTATTTAACTACCATGGTGGTTGTGAAACATTGAGAATGGTTGACAGTATTCTCAATCCCAATTAAAAGTACTCATTAACAAACCCAACAATATTAATTTGAAGTAACATGTTGAGATTCACATGATATCCAAGTACTATATACTCAAAATGTCCATAACCAGGGACACGGCTAACCATGATTAGTTTATACACTCTGCAGAGGTTTGTGCACTTTTCCCCACAAGACTCGATCGCCTCCGTTGGATTTCTCGCACTACATGATGTTTGAGAAACGGATGACCGAGACATAGTCTTTCAGAAGCGCTAGCACCTTACATGTGGGTAGACCGAACCAACCTACATCCCCTACATCAGCTAGCCTACCCGTAAGAGTTCGCACAACTTAATCAACTACGCCAGAGCCCATAATGGCTTGTGGCTGCACATGGAAGTTTCTAGCATGCATAATCTCATGATCCCTTTGAGCCTGGGTGGCGGTCCGAAGAAATACAGGCATGTCCTGATAGAAACCAGGTGCCTCAATCCACCCAGATGTGTGTTTAAGTTGCCACCTTAAATAAACCATTAATTTAACAATCTCACATCTGTCATGGAATTCACTCACCCAATCCACGTCTACTAGCATAGCATGGCATAATAAGCAAACGTAGAAGTAACTCCCAAGGGTTTGATAATAAAATAGGTAATAGGTACTACCTCATCTACTTCCCATCCCACAATTTAATTAGATCCTAATCATGCAATGTTTGAGGATAGATCTAATGCATAAAACTGGGTAGTAGAAAAGATATGATCAAAGTGTTACTTGCCTTGCTGATGATCCGCGAAACCTAGAGACTCGAAGTAACAAGCGGCGCACTCCGGGTATTCTATCGCAGAGAAACAAACAAGCATACAATAAGTACTCATCTAATGCACACGTAAAACTCAAATAGATCTAACCAGATAGTTCAACTTAAGAACTCCGGTTTGCAAAAAGAATCAAATCAAACGAAGCAACGAAAGTCAAATGGCGGAAGAAAACAGCTCCGTTTTGCTAATCTGGATCTAAGTCAAATTTTAAAGAAGCAAAAACTTGTTTAAGTAGGTTATTCGGAAAGAGGGTTTCGAGACGAAACTCTAGGCGCTTGAATCGCCTGATTCTGATAAACGAGCGAAAAGTTATACTAAAACGAAAATCGGATCAGGAATCGCGATCAGAAAATCACGAATTAAAATCCGAGAAAAAAGAAAAACGACGAACGGGTTAACGGACGGACGTTCGTTAACTAAACTAATCTGACGAACGCGTTCGTTAAAAACGAACGAACGAACGAACGTTCGCTATTTAACCAAAACCAAAAAAACCGAAACTAACAATAAAAAACGAAAAAAAATAAAAACCGAAAAAAACCAAAATAAAAACCGAAGAAAACTGCCCGGTTTTTAGAAAAACCGGCGGCATGCGGATCGAGGCGGTGGCGAACCTCGGCGGCGGGGTCCGGCGAGTAGGCGGCGGCGGCGGCGGGGTCAGCGAGATCGGGCGGGCGGCGGGGTCGGCGGGCGGCGGCGGTCCGCTGGGTTTGAAGCGGCGAACTCCAGGTATGTGGCGGCGGTCGGCGGTCGGCGGGTCGGCTGGCTAGGGTTTGGCCCCGGGTGGGCCGGCTTATAAAGCCACCTCGGGCCGGACTCCCGGGCGGACATGGCAAATGAGGTAGGTTCTTGGCGTTTTTTAAATAATTACGTTTGAAAAAAAATACTAAACAGAGTCCAAAATCGAAATAAAATTTCCCGGCTTCTAAAATCAAGCCGACAAGATGAACTTTTATTTGGGGCCTAAATGCAATTTTGAAAAACGCGCATTTTTCCTAAATTCAAATAAAAGGCTAAAAACTCCAAAATAAAATCTTATTTGATTTTATTATTAAATCTTCATTATTTCTTTATTTTGGGAAAGTCATTTTATTCCCTCTCTCATATTTTGGTAGTAGAAATAATTGAACATAAAATAATTAAAATCAAATGATCCTATTTTCAAAATTTGAGAAAACTCAAATATGAAAATAACGAAATCCCCAACTCTCTCCGTGGGTCCTTGAGTTGTGTAGAATTTCTAGGACCAAGCAAAAAATGCAACGAAAAATTATGATATGCAATGATGCTCTATGTATAACATTCCAAATTGGAAATTTGGGATGTTACAAACCTAACCCGTTAAGATGAATCTCGCCCTCGAGATTCGGGTTGGCTAGAAAATAGGTGAGGGTGGTCCTTAAGCAAATCTTCCTCTCGCTCCCAGGTAGCTTCATCCTCAGTGTGGTGGCTCCACTAAACTTTGCAAAACTTAATGACCTTGCTGCGGGTGACTCGGCTGGCAAAATCGAGAATCTTAACTGGTTTCTCCTCATAGGTCAAATCATCATTCAACTGAATCGCTTCTAGTGGCACAATATCTCTCAATGGTATATCAGCCATCTCTGTGTGGCACTTCTTCAACTGAGAAACATGAAACACATCATGAACACCTGACAATCCGTCGGGTAGTTCCAACTTGTACACAACTTCTCCCATGCGTTCCAAGACACGATAAGGTTCTACAAATCGGGGTGCTAACTTTCCTTTAACACCAAAACGCTTGACTCCTCGAAGTGGCGATACTCGAAGATAAACTCTGTCTCCGACTTCGTATTCCGCCTCCTTGCGTTTTGAGTCTGCATAACTCTTCTATCTTGACTGGGCTACCTTGAGCCTATCGCGAATCAACTTTAATTTCCGTTCAGACTCCTTAATCAAATCTGGTCCAAACAACTGGCGGTCTCCAACTTCATCCCACAGTAGCGGGGTTCTGCACCTCCTTCCGTACAAGGCTTTGAAAGGGGCCATCTTCAAACTGGATTGATAATTGTTGTTGTAAGAAAACTCCGCATAGGGCAAGTTATCATCCCAACTTGATCCATAATCCAAAGCACAAGCTCTAAGCATATCCTCCAAAATCTGGTTGACTCTCTCGGTTTGTCCATCTGTCTGTGGATGAAAAGCTGTGCTAAACTCTAGCCTGGTTCCCAAAGTTTCATGCAACTGCTTCCAGAACTTTGAGGTGAATTGGGTTCTTCTATCCGATACGATACTCTTCGGAACTCCATGCAAGCATACAATCCTTGTCATGTATATCTTAGCCAATTTGGCACTGCTGTAGGTAGTCTTTACTGGAATGAAATGAGCTACCTTTGTCAAACGATCGACTACAACCCAAATCGAGTCATAGCCTGAGCGAGTCTTGGGCAATCCCGTGATGAAATCCATACCTAGTTTATCCCACTTCCATTCGGGTACAAGCAATGGCTGTAACAATCCTGCAGGCTTCTGATGTTCTGCCTTCACCCTCTGACATACATCACAAACTGCTACGTACTCTGCAATGTCCTTCTTCATTCTGGTCCACCGTAGTATTCTTCAAATCCAAATACATGTTGGTATTTCCAGGTGAATCGAATATGGTGAATCATGTGCCTCTTGTAGAATTAACTTCCTGATCTCCGGGTCATTGGGCACATAAACACGGTCTTCAAACCATAGGGTATCGTGCTCATCCTCACGAAATCCCTTAGCTTTTCCTTCGCTCATTCTCTCCTTTATAGAGGCAATCTCTTTGTCAGTCTTCTGAGCTTCCCTGATTTTGTCCATCAAAGTTGACTGAATCTCCAATGTTGCTACATAGCCTCTCGGAACTATTTCCAAACATAGCTCTCGAAGATCCTCGGCAAACTCCTTTGGTAATCCTCCCGTCATTAGTGTGTTAACATGACTCTTACGGCTCAACGCGTCTGCTACCACGTTAGCCTTTCCGGGGTGGTAATGTAATCTCATATCATAGTCCTTAATGAGCTCCAACCATCTCCTCTGCCTGAGATTTAGCTCCTTCTGCGTGAAGATGTACTTCAAACTCTTGTGATCCGTATACACCTCACAATGATTTCCAATGAGGAAATGTCTCCATGTTTTCAACACATGCACTACGGCTGCTAACTCCAAATCATGCGTGGCATAGTTTAGCTCATGAGGCTTAAGCTGTCGTGAAGCATACGAAACAACTCTTCCCTCCTGCATAAGCACTGCTCCAAGTCCTCGACGTGAAGCGTCACAATACACCTCATAATCCTTGGTCTGATTTGGCAGGATTAACACTGGTGAGGTAACCAAACGTTTCTTCAACTCTTGGAAACTAGCTTCACACTCCTTAGTCCAAATGAACTTGGTGTCCTTCTTCAACAATTCTGTCATAGGCTTTGCAATCCTTGAGAAATTCTCAATGAATCTCCGGTAGTATCCTGCGAGTCCAAGGAAACTCCGGATCTCTCCAACTGTTGTTGGCGCTTCCTAGTTTGTCACAGTGACAACTTTAGTGGGATCTACTGCTATACCTTCTCCGGATATAACATGTCCAAGAAATCCAACTTCCTTCAACCAAAACTCACACTTGCTGAACATGGCATATAACCGGTGTTCTCTGAGCTTCTCGAGTACCAAACGCAAATGCTCATTATGTTCCTCTTCATTCTTCGAGTAAACCAAAATATCCTCAATGAACACCACGACGAACTTATCCAAAAACTCCATAAACACTTCGTTCATCATGTTCATAAAATAGGCAGGTGCATTAGTCAGACCAAATGACATAACGATATACTCATACATCCCGTACCTGGTGGTAAAAGCCGTCTTAGGTATATCCTGCTCTCGAATCTTCAACTGATGGTACCCTGATCGTAAAACGATCTTGGAAAACACCTTAGATCCTTGCAATTGGTCAAATAAGTCATTGATCATCGGCAGTGGGTACTTGTTCTTAATGGTCACTTCATTCAATCCGCGATAATCAACAACCATTCTTAATGATCCCTCCTCCTTCTCCACTAGAAGTATTGGTGATCCCCAAGGCGAAGAACTTGGGCGAATAAAACCTTTATCCAGTAACTCCTTAATCTGCTTCTTAATTTCCTCCAAATCTTGGGCTAGCATCCTATACGGTCTCTTAGATATCGGCCCAGTGCCTGGCAGTAGTTCAATCAGAAACTCAATGTCTCTATCCGGTGGCATGCCTGGCAACTCTTCCGGAAACACGTCCGTAATCCTTACCACTGGTACTTCCTCCCGCACAACTCCTGTTAAGGAATTTACATGTGCTCTCCTCGGCTCATGCCGTGATACATACTTGATTCTCCTCCCTCCGGGTGGTAAGCAAAATCGACTTCATTGGCGCAATCTATGTTCCTCCATACTTCGATAACCAATCCATGCCTAATATCACATCCAATCCTTGCGATTCCGTAACTATTAGGTCCGAGGGAAATACATAGTGTCCAATCCTTAATGACAGACGATCACACCATATACTAGCCATGTATTCTGCTCCGGGTGAGGTTACTAGCATGGGTGACCTAGGGCTTGGGTTGGTAGTTTATACTTATCCACAAATCCCCTTGATATGTATGAATGCGATGCACCAGTATCAAAAGAACAACTGCAGTAAAAGTCTTAACCAAAAACTTACCTATTACTGCGTCTGGCTGAGCTTCAACCTCCTCCATGGTAACGTGGTTCACTTGTCCTTTGTTGAAAGGGTTCGGCTTCTTTCCTGAGCTTCCATTACCATTTCCATTTTGGCCTTCTGGACAATCATTTGCATAATGCCCAGTCTTGCGGCACTTATAACAAGTGATATGGCTCAGGTCTACCTTGGATGGTGTTGACGGGTTGGTGTGGTTTTGTCCATTTCTCCCTCCATTCTCGTTTCCATTCTTGGTGCCATTATGGTTGTGCGAGCTACCTCCTCCATGGGTATGCTGAAATTGTCCTCCTGTCTTCGGGGTAAAGCGAAGTTTCTACTGAGCTCCAGAGTTATTCTTCCCTTGTCCATACTTTCTCTTGCGATTGTCAATCTGCTGCTGCTTCCCTTCAATCATAAGAGCATGATCTACTAACTCCTGGTAGTTATTGAAGGTGGCTAACATCAACTGCATGCTCAGCTCATCATTCAGTCCTTCTAGAAACTTCTCCTGCTTAGCTGCATCTGTAGCGACGTCATCTGGGGCATAACGGGCCAGCTTACTAAAATCATCCACATACTGGCCAACTGTTCGTCCTCCTTGGTGCAAGTTGCAAAACTCAGGCTTCTTCATGGCCATAGCTCCTGCTGAAACATGGGCGACGGAAAGCTTGTCTGGCCCATCCCATGTGACAAAGGTGTCTCTGAGGTAAGTGGTCGCAAAATTCTCCCACCATGCTGTTGCGGGTCCTTCGAGCTGATGTGCGGCAAATTTAACCCTTTCTCCATCTGTACATCCTGCAGTTGTCAACTCCCTCCTATCTTACGGAGCCAATCATCTGCAACAATCAGCTCGGTGCTACTGGAAAACACCGGCGGTTTCAGCCTTAAGAAACAGGTCAAATGGTCAACTGGTGGTAGTGGCGGTGGGTGGTTGTTGTTGTTGTTATTGTTGTTGCCTTGGTTCTGTACCAATGTTTGAATCAAGGCATTCTACTGCTGAATCAACTGAGTGATCTCTGGCGGGAAAACAAATCCGGGGTCGTGTTTCGGAGGCATCTGAGGGTTTAAGAAAAGACGAGAGTTAAGAATAGAATGAGGTCTAGAGGGAAACACTACCCATATGCACATGAGACAAATCACACAATATCACTCCAATCAATTCAAACAAGGGCATACAACGGTCTATCTATCGTTACAAAGTGCTGGAACTAATCTAATTCAAAATGGGGGAAATCTACTACTATTATGGTGGTCAACTAGAAAAATTGCTCCGATGAAGACTCCATGATATCTGCTCCAGCTTCATCTTCGAAATCATCATCACTAGGATCAGAATCGGTGTCGTCGATGATGATGTAGTTCTCTGGACAGGTGCTATCTTCATCTTCTCCTCCGGTGCTGAATTTCCCATGAGTTCTTCAATCTTCTCCTTAAGATCGCCCTTTTGTCCCACTAGAGCTACAATCTCCTCCATGTAGTCCTTGCGAGTGGCCTTCGCTCTCCTTCTAGTTCCATAATCTTGGCTTTTGCTATCTTCAACTCTATCATGTCTGCAAGACATCTGGTTCTCTCAAGGCGTCGAATGTGCTGATTTAACTCCTGGATGAAAGCTGCAATGGATCGATCCTTCTTAGTGCCAACTATCTCCCATTGTTCATCTCGGCGCCCGCAAATCTGGTAGATAGTATCCTTGAGGTCTTCTTTGTAAACTTCTCCAATGCGCCCCATGGTTATGTGAGCTGCCATGCTCTTTTCCAGACTCCGGGTTGGTGCATTGAAAACACACTCTATGGGCTCCGTGATTGGCGCAAACGTCCTTCCGGGAACTTGAGCTTGAATCTTCCAGCGCTCTTCTTCGGGTAAAGTGGAATTGTAGGTCCCGGTGAAGCTTGGTAATCCGATGTTTAGGTACTTAGTGACTTCCTTCAGGTGTCGTCCAAAGGGTGTATCTTCATCCGGCTGGGTGAACTTGATCCTCGCTTCTGTCATCCTAAAAGAGTAGAAAAGATGAGGAGTTAGAAATGAGAAGAGAGAGTAGTGATCTAGGGCTTTAGCTTAATGGTCGTGTCCCACAGTCAACCTGGCTCTGATGGCATCTTTGTAGCGACCAGACCTCAAACAGTTTGATCTCTGTGCTCAGTGTCATCCCTGGATTAGTAATGCTGACACCACACAGTACTCCGAGGATTTATAATAGAGTAGCAATCACACACTTATTACAATCGAATGTCTCAAGAGAGAACTTGATAAAAATAAATATGGCTTAAGGCCATCAAATAACGATAACAGCGGAAGGCTTGGAAGAATAAGCGAGTCCATCAACTCCAACGGCATCACTGAGTATAGAACCACGACCTAAGCACCTTACTGTCGTGCGAAAAGTCTGCAACATAAAAAGTTGCAGCCCGAAAACGGGTCAAGACATGGAATATCTTTGGCAATGTAACACATAGAGAATAATGGAATGAATAGCCTATACTACATGCATATATGGCTGGTGGAAAGCTCTATGGTTACAGTTTTGCATAAAGCCAATTTTTCCCTACTACAAAGGAATAAATTTATTTAACTATCATGGTGGTTGTGAAACATTGAGAATGGTTGACAGCATTCTCAATCCCAATTAAACGTACTCATTGGCAAACCCAACAATATTAATTTGAAGTAACATGTTGAGATTCATATGATATCCAAGTACTAGATACTCAAAATGTCCATAACCGGGGACACGGCTAACCATGATTAGTTTATACACTCTGCAGAGGTTTGCGCACTTTTCCCCACAAGACTCGATCGCCTCCGTTGGATTTCTCGCACTACATGATGTTTGAGAAACGGATGACCGAGACATAGTCTTTCAGAAGCGCTAGCACCTTACATGTGGGTAGACCGTACCAACCTACACCCCCTACATCATCAAGCCTACCCGTAAGAGTTCGCGCAACTTAATCAACTACGATAGAGCCCATAATGGCTTGTGGCTGCACACGGAAGTTTCTAGCAGGAATAATCTCATGATCCCTTTGAGCCTGGGTGGCGGTCCGAAGAAATACACGCAAGTCCTGATAGAAACCAGGTGCCTCAATCCACCCAGATGTGTGTTTAAGTTGCCACCTTAAATAAACCATTAATTTGACAATCTCACATCTGTCATGGAATTCACTCACCCAATCCACGTCTACTAGCATAGCATGGCATAATAAGCAAACGTAGAAGTAACTCCCAAGGGTTTGATAATAAAACAGGTAATAGGTACTACCTCATCTACTTCCCATCCCACAATTTAATTAGATCCTAATCATGCAATGTTTGAGGATAGATCTAATGCATAAAAACTGGGTAGTAGAAAAGATATGATCAAAGTGTTACTTGCCTTGCTGATGATCCGCGAAACCTAGAGACTCGAAGTAACAAGCGGCGCACTCCGGGTATTCTATCGCAGAGAAACAAACAAGCATACAATAAGCACTCATCTAATGCACAGGTAAAACTCAAATAGATCTAACCAGATAGTTCAACTTAAGAACTCCTGTTTGCAAAAAGAATCAAATCAAATGAAACAACGAAAGTCAAACGGCGGAAGAAAACAGCTCCGTTTTACTAATCTGGATCTAAGTCAAATTTTACAGAAGCAAAAACTTGTTTAAGTAGGTTATTCGGAAAGAGGGTTTCGAGACGAAACTCTAAGCGCTTGAATCGCCAGATTCCGATAAACGAGCGAAAAGTTATACTAAAACGAAAATCGGAGCAGGAATCGCGATGAGAAAATCACGAATTAAAATCCGAGAAAAAAGAAAAATGACGAACGGGTTAACGAATGGACGTTCGTTAACTAAACTAATCTGACGAACGCATTCGTTAGAAACGAACGAACGAACGTTCGCTATTTAACCTAAACCAAAAAAAAAAACCGAAACTAATAATAAAAAAAGAAAAAATAAAAACAGAAAAAAAACCGAAATAAAAACCGAAGAAAACCGCCCGGTTTTTTAAAAAACCGCGGCACGCGGATCGAGGCAGCGGCGAACCTCGGCGGCGGGGTCCAGATAGTCGGCGGCGTGGTCGGCTAGGTCGGCGGGCGGCGGGTCCGGCGAGGTTTGGCAATGAACCTCATGGCCGGCGCGACGGCGGCGGCGGCAGGCGGCGGGTCGGGGCGCTGGTTAGGGTTCGGCCCCGGGTGGGCTGGCTTCTAAAGCCACCTCGGGCCGAGTCCCAAGTGACACGGCCCAGAGGTCGATGCGTTTTTTAAATAATTACGCGCAGAAAAAAATAAAAAGAAATACTAAACGGACTCCAAAAATCCCAAAATAAATTTTCCCCGGCTTCTAAAATCAAGCCGGACAAGATGAGCTTTTATTTAGGGCCTACATGCAATTTTGAAAAACGCGCATTTTTCCTAAATTCAAATAAAAAGGCAAAAACCCCAAAATAAAATCTTATTTGATTTTATTATTAAATCTTCATTATTTCTTTATTTTGGGAAAGTCATTTTATTCCCTCTCTCATATTTTGGTAGTAGAAATAATTGAAGATAAAATAATTAATATCAAATGATCCTATTTTCAAAATTTGAGAAAACTCAAATATGAAAATAACGAAATCCCCAACTCTCTTCGTGGGTCCTTGAGTTGTGTAGAATTTCTAGGACCGAGCAAAAATGCAACGAAAAATTATGATATGCAATGATGCTCTATGTATAACATTCCAAATTGGAAATTTGGGATGTTACACACGAGGCCGAGGCCTTCCTTGGGTGAGGGGGCGTCCGGCGGCGTGGGGAAGCCGGACTCGGCGAAGTCCTGTCACACCTGGCGGGACCTAGGCGAGGCGGCGCTGGTCGGGCTGGTGGGCCGGCTGGCTGGGTTTCGACCCAGTTGGCCCGGTCCAGAGAAGATGTTTTTCTAAAATATTTTTTCCAGAAAAACAAAAATAAGAAGAAAACAAAATAAATAAAAATAATATATAGGCATATAATATATCAAAATTTTCAGAAAAACATTTCCTACAAGATGAACATTTTTATAGCATCAAATAAGATGCACACTAATTTAAATAATTCAAACAGTGATACTGCTCTAATAAAATCTAATAAAATCATTTTAAAAATACCCAAATTAATTCAAATTGATTTCTCTCCAATTTTCTAATGTAGGGAGTCATGTTACCCTATTTTCCATATATTTTATTTTTGAAGAAAAATAATTTGAATAAGACTCAAATAACTCCAAATTGAAAATAAATTCAAAAGAACTTTGAATTTAATCCTTTGAAACTCCCAACTCATATTTCGTATGTTTTGAAGAAGTCATTTTATCTTCTCTCATGAAAATCATTGAGTTGCTTGAAGTTTCCGAAATTGAAAAATATTTCCAAATGGAATTCAAATCTCTTCAAAACCCTTTTCATTTATTTAAATGGAAGAAGTCATATTATCTTCACTCCAGGGTTTTGTGTTTGAAAAGTATTTGAATCCATGGAGATCAGAAAAGCAAAGGTGAAAGTTTGGGAAAGTCCTTTTATTCCCTCTCATTTAACTTTCAAAAGTTTCAAATTTCACTCAACTTCACTCAATCAATCAAACAACAATCAAAACTATCTATTTGTTTATAACATTCCAAAATTTAGAATTTTGGGATGTTACACTTCTGTAACATCCCAAATTTTCAATTTGGAATGTTATACATTAGGTCATCATGCATATCATATTTTTCTCGCATTTTTCCAATCCTAGAAAATTTCACGCAACTCAAGGACCCTCGGAGAGAGTTGGAAGTTTCATTATTTTCATATTTGGGATTTCTCAAATTTTGAAAATAGGATCATTTGGATTTATTTAATTATCTTCATAAAGTTTTTCCTATAAAAATATTTGGAGAGGGAATAATATGACTTTCCCAACAATTAGGAAAAAACGAAGATTTTATAAATAAATCAAATTTGGTTTTGGAAGATTTATTTTGCTTAGGCAAAAATGAGCATTTTAAAAATTTACGCATGTTTGCCGTTTTTAAAGTTCATTTTGTTCGACTCATTTTTAGGAGTCGGGGAAATTTTGTTTTATTTAATTTGGAGTTCATTTGGTATTTTTTTAATTCGTTTGGTTTAAATTTAAAAAATCGCCCCACAGGGCAAGGCCGGCCAGGCCAGACGTGTCCCGCCTCCCTCTCCCTCGCCGCCGCCTTGCTTGCCATGATCTCCCGCCGCCAAGACGCCATCGCCACCTTGGGAGTCCGCTCCCCTCGCCTCCCTTGCCCCCTCCCAAGCCACCCCCCTTTATAACCGGCCCCCCTCTCTCTCACCCGCCCGCCCTCACCGCCCGGAGCCCGCCCGCCCGTCGTTCCCCGCCCGCCGGCAGGAGTCCCGCCGCCCTCGCCGCCCTCCCGACCCTTGGAACCCCGCCGCCCGAGCCCGCTGACCTCGCCCATGGCCCCGCGGAGGTAGCCGCCCGCCGCCCGATCCTGTTTTCTCGGAAAAACCCGATCCGGTTTTTTTATTTATATTCGGTTTTTAAAAAAAAAAACCTAGATTGGTTTTATTTTTTTTCGGTTTTCTTAATTAACGAACGTTCACCGAACCGTTCGTTTCAATGAACGTGTTCGTTGAATTAGTTCTGTTAACGAACGTCCGCTATTTAAACCGTTCGCCGTTTTCTTTTAATCGGAATTAATCCGTTATTTTTCTGACTCGATTTCAGATCCGATTTTCAAATCTGTTTTATTTCTCGCTCGTTTATCGGAATCAGGTGATTCAAGCGCACGGAGTTTCAGAACGAAACCGCCGTTCCGACTAACCTACTTTCGCAGAGTTTTGCTACTGTGAAATTTTGACCTAGTTTCAGATTGCAAAACCGAGTCGTTCTCTCTCGAGTTTCGACTTTCGGAGTTTATCTTGATTCGATTCTTTTGCAACTGTGGTTCTTAAGTTGAACTTTCTGGTTAGATCTTTTATTCGAGATTTCCCGTGAATTAGATGAGTACTTATTGTATGCTTGTTGTTTGTCTGCGTTAGATCACCCGGAGTGCGCCGCTTGTTACTTGAATCTCTAGGTCTCATGGATCATCGAAGGCATGTAACACTTTGATCATACCTTTTCTACTACCCAGTTTTTTGCATTAGATCTATTCCTCAAACACTTGCATGGTTAGGATCTAATTAAATTGTGGGATGGGAAGTAGATTGAGGTAGTACCTATTACCTGTTTTACTTATGAAACCTTGGGAGTTACTTCTACGTTTGCTATTATGCCATGCTATGCCAGTAGACGTGGATTGGGTGAGTGATATCCATGACAGATGTGAGATTATTATTTAATGGTTTATCTAAGGTGGCAACCTAAACACACATCTGGGTGGATTGAGGCACCTGGTTTCCATCAGGACTTGCTCAGATTTCTTCGGACCGCCACCCGTGCTCTAAGGGATCATAAGATTATTCAAACTGAAACTTCCGTGTGCAGCTACAAGCCAATTATGGGCTCATGGCGTAGTTGACTAAGTTGTGCGAACTCTTACGTAGGCTAGCTGATGTAGGGGATGTAGGTTGGTACGGTCTACCCACATGTAAGGTGCTAGCGCTTCGAAAGACTATTTCTCGGTCATCCGCTTTCTCAAACACCACAGAGTGCGAGAACCAAGCGGAGGCGATCGAGTCTTGTGGGGAAAAGTGCGCAAACCTCTGCAGAGTGTATAAACTAATCATGATTAGCCGTGTCCCCGGTTATGGACAATTTGAGTATCCCTGAATTGAATATCATGTGAATCTCAACATGTTACCTCTAATAAAAGTTGTTGGGTTTTGATGAGTACTTTTTAATTGGGATTGAGGATGTCATCAACCATTCTCAATGTTTAACAACCACCATGATAGTTAAATAAAATTATTCCTTTGATGTAGGGAAAATCAGCTTTATGCAAATGTAACCGTAGAGCCTTACCACCAGCCATATATGCATGTAGTATAGGCTTATTCCTTCATTGCTCTTTATGTGTTACATTGCCATATTCCATGTGTCAATTGTTGGCTGCAACTTTCACGCTATGCACTTTTTCGCATTTACGATTAAGGTGTTAGGTCGTGGTTCTATACTCATGATGCCGTTGGAGTTGATGGACTCGCTTATCTTCCAAGCCTTCTCATCGTTATTATTAGATGGCCTTAAGCCATATTATTGTAATAAGTTCCCTTGTGGACAACGATGTAATAAGTGTGTGATTGCTACTCGCAATAAATCCTTCAAGTCTTGTGTGGTGTCAAGATTACTGATCCAGGGATGACACTGAGCACAGAGACTGGATCCATTCGGGTCTGGTCGCTACAGAGAATGGTATCAGAGCACACGCTGACTGTAGGACACGACCACTAAGTTAAAGCCATAGATCACTACTCTCTTCCCATTTTCTAACTCCTCATCTTTTCTACTCTCTTTAGGATGACGGACGAAGATCAAGTACACCCAACCAGATGAAGGCACACCTTTTGGATTTCACTTGAAGGAAGTTACTAAGTACACGAACATTGGATTACCAAGCTTCATCGGGACTTTCAACGCCACTCTGCTCAAGAGGAGCTACCGAAGATTCACGCTCACGTTCGGGAAGGACATTCGCCCCAATCACCAAGCCTATAGATAGTGTTTTCAAAGGCACCAACTTGGAGTCTGGGAAAGAGCATGGCAGCTCACATCACCATGGGACGCATTGGAGAAGTTTATCAAGAAGACCTCAAGGACACCATCTACCAGATTTGCGGACGCCGAGATGACAACTGGGATGTCGTCAGCACCAAGAAGGATAGGTCCATTGCAGCTTTCATCCAGGAGTTAAATCAGCACATTCGACGCCAGGAGAACCAAATGTGCAATGACATGTTGGAGTTACAGAAGACCAAGGGAAGGATCATCGAACTGGAAGAAGAACTAAAGACTACACGCAAGGACTACATGGACGAGATCATAGCTCTGGCAAGACACAATAACGATCTTAAGTACGAGATCGAAGAACTCAAGAAGAAGTTGGCGCTCAGGAATGAAGACCAGTATGTCGAATACCCAAGCGACTACATTAACATCAACGACACCGATTCGGATCCAAGTGAACCCGACTTTGAAGACGAAGCCGAGCGGACATCATGGAGTCTTCCACCGGTTCAAATTAGTAGAAGTCCCCCACATATTAGTAGTATTTCCCTCCATGTAAACATTATAGTACACGCACTTTTGCGATAGTTAGATCGTTGTAAGCCCTTGTTTGATTGAATGGAGTGATTTTGTGTGTTTTTTCTCATGTGCATTTGGGTAGTGATTCCCTTAGACCTCATTCTATTCTACATTTCTCTTCTTTTCTAAACCCATCAGATGCCTCCGAGACGCGACCCCGGATTCGTTTTCCCGCCTGAGATCACCCAATTGATCCAGCAGCAGAATACTCTGATTCAAACATTGGTGCAGAACAACAACAACAACAACAACAACAACAACAACCCACCGCCACCACCACCACTGCGGATCATCGACTCGTTTCCTTAGACTGAATCCGCGGTGTATTCCAAAGAGCACCGAGCCGATTGTAGCGGTATGACTGGCTCCGCAAGATAGGAAGGGAGTTGACCACTGCAGGATGCATGATGGTGAAAGAGTGAAGTTTGCAGCACATCACTTGAAGGACCCAGCAAAGATGGTGGGAGAATTTCACAACCACTTACCCGGTAGACACCGCCACATGGGACCAGTTTTAGCAAGCTTTTCCGCCTTGCCCATGTTTCAGCAGGAGCCATGGCCATGAAGAAGCGTGAGTTTCGCAACTTACGCCAAGGAGGAAGGACTGTTGGCGATGTGGATGACTTTAGCAAATTAGCACGTTATGCCCCGGATGACGCGTTACTACGGATGCAGCTAAAGCAGAGAAGTTTCTAGAAGGACTAAATGATGAGTTCAAGATGCCGTTGATGGTAGCAAGTTTCAATAACTACCAGGAGTTAGTAGACCGAGCTCTCATGATTGAAGGAAAGCAAAGACAAATTGAGAACTGCATAGCGGAAGTATGGGCAAGGGAAGTATAACTCGATCCCAGCAGAAGCCTCGTTATACCCCTAAATCCGAATTCAGTTTGACATACCCATGGAGGAGGTAATTCGCATAACCATAATGGCACCAAGAATGGGAACGGGAATGGAGGAAGCAACGGACAGAACCGCACCAACCCGTCTACACCATCCAAGGTAGACCTGAGTCACATTACTTGCTTTAAGTGCCACAAGACTGGGCACTATGCAAATGACTGTCCAGAAGGCCAGAATGGAAATGGCAATGGAAGCTCTGGAAAGAAGCCAAACCCTTTCAACAGGGGACAGGTGAACCACATTGATGTGGAGGAGGTTGAAGATCAGCCCGATGCAAGATGTCTGTAAGTTTTTGGTTAAGTCATTTACTGCGGTTGTTCTTTTCGATCTTTGGTGCATCGCATTCATACATATCAAGGGATTTGTGGATAAGTACAAGTTACCAACCCAAGCCCTTAGGTCACCCATGCTAGTAACCTCACCGAGCAGCAGTACATGGCTAGTAAATGGTGTGATCGATCGCCACTAATGATTGGACACTATGTTTACCCCTCAGACCTAATAGTTCTGGAATCCCAAGGATTGGATGTGATATTAGGAATGGATTGGTTATCAAAGTATGGAGGAAACATAGATTGTACCACAAGGTCAATTTTGCTCACCACACCGTAAGGAAGAAGGATTAAGTATGTATCACGGCATGAGCCGAGGAGAGCACAAGTTAATTGCTTATCGAGAGTGGTACAGGAAGAAGTACCAGTGGTAAAGGATTATCCTGATGTATTTCCGGAAGAGTTGCCAGGAATGCCGCCGGATAGAGACATTGAGTTTTTGATCGAGCTGTTGCCAGGAACAGGCCCGATATCGAAGTGACCATACAGGATGCCCGCAAAGGATTTGGCGGAAATCAAGAAGCAGATTAAGGAACTATTGGATAAAGGCTTTATTCGCCCAAGTTCTTCACCTTGGGGATCACCCGTTTTGTTGGTGGAGAAGAAGGATGGATCTTTGAGAATGGTTGTTGATTATCGTGGATTGAATGAAGTAACAATCAAGAACAAGTACCCACTACCTATGATAAATGATCTGCTTTGATCGCTTGCAAGGAGCCAAGGTGTTTTCTAAGATCGACTTGCGATCGAGGTACCATCGATTGAAGATTCGGGAGCAAGACATACCCAAGACAGCATTTACCACGAGATATGGACTGTCATTTAGTATACCGTTATGTCATTTGGACTGACTAACGCGCCAGCCTATTTCATGAACCCGATGAACAAAGTGTTTATGGAGTTTTTGGATAAGTTAAATCGTGGTGTTCATTGATGATATTTTAATTTTCTCGAAGAATGAAGAGGAACACAAGGAACATTTGCGATTGGTTTTGGAGAAACCGAGGAACACCAGTTGTATGCCAAGTTCAGCAAATGTGAGTTTTGGCTAAAGGAAGTTGGATTTCTCGGACATGTTATATCCGGAGAAGGGATAGCAGTTGACCCCACAAAGGTTGAGACCGTAACCAAATGGGAAGCACCAACGACAGTTGGAGAGATTCGAAGTTTCCTTGGACTCGCAGGATACTACCGAAGATTCATTGAGAATTTCTCAAGGATTGCAAAGCCTATGACAGAATTGTTGAAGAAGGAAAACAAATTCATATGGACTGAGGACTGTGGAGGCAAGTTTTCAGAGTTGAAGAAAAGATTGGTTACCTCACCAGTTTTGATATTGCCGGATCAAAGTAAGGATTATGAGGTGTAATCTGACGCTTCACGCCGAGGACTTGGAGCCGTGCTTATGCAGGAAGGAAGAGTTGTTTCAGTATGCTTCACGACAACTTAAGCCCCATGAGTTGAATTAGGCCACTCATGATTTGGAGTTAGCAGCCGTTGTGCATGCCTTGAAGACGTGGAGACATTTTCTCATTGGAAATCATTGTGAAGTATATACGGATCACAAGAGTTTGAAGTACATCTTCACACGTATGAATTGAATCTCGCACAAAGGAGATGGTTAGAGCTAATCAAGGATTATGATATGAGATTGCATTATCACCCGGAAAGGCTAATGTCGTAGGTAGCGCATTGAGCCGTAAGAGCCACGCGTCAATACCCTAATGATGGGAGGAATACCCAATGAGTTAGCCGAGGACCTTCGAGAGCTATGTTTGGAAATAGTTCCGAGAGGCTATGTAGCAGCATTGGAGATTCGATGCGACACTAATGGACAAAATCAGAGATGCTCAAAAGGCAGATAAGGAAGTTGCCTCTAGAAAAGAGAAAATGAGCAAAGGAAAAGCTCAAGGATTTCGTGAGGATGAGCACGAAACCCTATGGTTTGAAGACCGTGTTTATGTGCCCAATGACCCGTAGATCAAGAAGTTGATTTTACAAGAAGCCCATGATTCACCCTATTCGATTCACCCAGGAAATACCAAGATGTATTTGGATTTGAAGAATATTTTCCGTGGACGGAATGAAGAAGGATAGTGCGGAGTATGTAGCAATTTGCGACGTATGTCAGAAAGTAAAGGCAGAGCATCAGAAGCCAGCAGGATTGTTACAACCGTTGCCGATACCCGAATGGAAGTGGGATAAACTAGGCATGGATTTCATCACAGGTTTGCCAAAGACCCTTTCAGGATATGACTCGATTTGGGTCATAGTCGATCGTTTGACCAAGGTAGCTCATTTCATTCGATCAAGACTACCTATAGCAAAGGTTAAGTTGGCAAATATATATATGACTAGAATTGTGTGTTTACACGGAGTTCCGAGGAGCATCGTATCGGATAGAGGAACCCAGTTTACTTCGAAATTTTGGAACCAGTTGCACGAAACATTGGGAACCCGATTGGAATTCAGTACAACTTTCCACCCACAGACCGATGGACAGACCGAGAGAGTCAATCAGATTTTGGAGGACATGCTGAGAGCTTGTGCACTAGATTATGGATCTAGTTGGGATGATAATTTGCCGTATGCAGAATTTTCCTACAATAACAGTTACCAAACCAGCTTAAAGATGGCACCTTTCGAGGCTTTGTATGGAAGAAGGTGCAGGACACCGTTGTCATGGGGACCTAAACCGGAGATCGTCGGTTGTTTGGACCAGATTTGATTAAGGAGTCCGAGCAGAAAGTTAAGTTGATTCGAGACAGGCTCAAGGTAGCCCAGTCCGAATGTAAGAGCTATGCCGATTCAAAGCGCAAAGCGATTGAGTATGAAGTTGGAGACAGAGTAAATCTCAGAGTATCCCCGCTTCGAGGAGTTAAGCGTTTTGGAGTGAAAGGAAAGTTAGCACCCCGTTTCGTTGGACCATATAAGATTCTGCAACGCATGGGAGAAGTTGCGTATAAGTTGGAATTGCCAGAAGGACTGTCAGGAGTTCATGATGTATTCCATGTTTCTCGATTGAAGAAATGTCACCCGAGATAGCAGAGGTACCGTTAAGAGACACAGTGCCACTGGAAGCAATTCAGTTGAAGGATGACTTGACATATGAGGAAAAACCGGTTAAGATTCTCGATTATGCCAGCAGAGTTACCCGCAGCAAGGTTATCAAGTTTTGTAAAGTTCAGTGGAGCCACCACACTGATGATGAAGCCACCTGGGAAAGAGAAGAAGTTTTGCTTAAGGACCACCCTCACCTATTTTCTAGCCAACCCGAATCTCGAGGGCGAGATTCATCTTAAGGGGGTAGGTTTGTAACATCCCAAATTTTCAATTTGGAATGTTATACATTAGGTCATCATGCAGATCATATATTTCTCGTGATTTTTCCGAACCTAGAAAATTTCACGCAACTCAAGGACCCTCGGAGAGAGTTAGAAGTTTCATTATTTTCATATTTGGGATTTCTCAAATTTTGAAAATAGGATCATTTGGATTTATTTAATTATCTTCATAAAGTTTTTCCTATAAAAATATTTGGACAGGGAATAATATGACTTTCCCAACAATTAGGAAAAAACGAAGATTTTATAAATAAATCAAATTTGGTTTTGGAAGATTTATTTTGCTTAGGCAAAAATGAGCATTTTAAAAATTTACGCATGTTTGCCGCTTTTTAAAGTTCATTTTGTTCGACTCATTTTTAGGAGTCGGGAAAATTTGTTTTATTTAATTTGGAGTTCATTTGGTATTTTTTAATTAGATTTGGTTTAAATTTAAAAAAAAAAATCGCGCGCCCATACAGGCCAAGGCCAAACCCGGCCAGCCAGTTCGACCCAGCCCGCCTCCCTCTCCCTCGCGCCTTGCCGCCGCCCATGTGATCTCCGCCGCCCGCCACCATCGCCCGCTTGGAGTCCGCTCCCCTCGCCTCCTTGCCCCCTCCCAAGCCACCCCCTTTATAACCCGCCCCCCCTCTCTCTCACTTGCCGCCGCCGCCCTCGGCCAGCGCCCGGCCAAGAGCCCACGCCCGCCGTTCCCCGCCGCCCGGCCAGGAGTCCGACCGCCCCTCGCCGCCCTCCCGACCCCCGGAACCCCGCCGCCCGAGCCCAGCCGGACCTCGCTGCCAGCCCCGCCGGAGGTAGCCGCCCCGCCCGCCCGATCCGGTTTTCTCGGAAAAACCCGATCCGGTTTTTTTATTTATATTCGGTTTAAAAAAAAAACCTAGATTGGTTTCATTTTTTTTTCGGTTTTCTTAATTAACGAACGTTCACCGAACCGTTCGTTTCAATGAATGCGTTCGTTGAATTAGTTCTGTTAACGAACGTCCGCTATTTAAACCGTTCGCCGTTTTCTTTTAATCGGAATTAATCCGTTATTTTTCTGACTCGATTTCAGATCCGATTTTCAAATCTGTTTTATTTCTCGCTCGTTTATCGGAATCAGGTGATTCAAGCGCCTGGAGTTTCGTAACGAAACCGCCGTTCCGACTAACCTACTTTCGCAGAGTTTTGCTACTGTGAAATTTTGACCTAGTTTCAGATTGCAAAACCGAGTCGTTCTCTCTCGAGTTTCGACTTTCGGAGTTTATCTTGATTCGATTCTTTTGCAACCAGGGTTCTTAAGTTGAACTTTCTGGTTAGATCTTTTATTCGAGATTTCCCCGTGCATTAGATGAGTACTTATTGTATGCTTGTTGTTTGTCTGCGTTAGATCACCCGGAGTGCGCCGCTTGTTACTTCGAATCTCTAGGTCTCGCGGATCATCAGCAAGGCAAGTAACACTTTGATCATACCTTTTCTACTACCCAGTTTTTTTTGCATTAGATCTATTCCTCAAACACTTGCATGGTTAGGATCTAATTAAATTGTGGGATGGGAAGTAGATTGAGGTAGTACCTATTACCTGTTTTACTTATGAAACCTTGGGAGTTACTTCTCGTTTGCTATTATGCCATGCTATGCCAGTAGACGTGGATTGGGTGAGTGATATCCATGACAGATGTGAGATTATTATTTAATGGTTTATCTAAGGTGGCAACCTAAACACACATCTGGGTGGATTGAGGCACCTGGTTTCCATCAGGACTTGCCTGTATTTCTTCGGACCGCCACCCAGGCTCTAAGGGATCATAAGATTATTCAAACTGGAAACTTCCGTGTGCAGCCACAAGCCAATTATGGGCTCTGGCATAGTTGACTAAGTTGTGCGAACTCTTACGGGTAGGCTAGCTGATGTAGGGGATGTAGGTTGGTACGGTCTACCCACATGTAAGGTGCTAGCGCTTCTGAAAGACTATGTCTCGGTCATCCGTTCTCAAACACCTCAGAGTCACGAGAACCAAGCGGAGGCGATCGAGTCTTGTGGGGAAAAGTGCGCAAACCTCTGCAGAGTGTATAAACTAATCATGATTAGCCGTGTCCCCGGTTATGGACAATTTGAGTATCCTGTAATTGAATATCATGTGAATCTCAACATGTTACCTCTAATAAAAGTTGTTGGGTTTTGATGAGTACTTTTTAATTGGGATTGAGGATGCTGTCAACCATTCTCAATGTTTAACAACCACCATGATAGTTAAATAAAATTATTCCTTTGATGTAGGAAAAAATCAGCTTTATGCAAATGTAACCGTAGAGCCTTACCACCAGCCATATATGCATGTAGTATAGGCTTATTCCTTCATTGCTCTTTATGTGTTACATTGCCAGCATATTCCATGTGCTGACCCGTTTTCGGGCTGCAACTTTCACGTTGCAGACTTTTCAGACGACGATTAAGGTGTTAGGTCGTGGTTCTATACTCAGTGATGCCGTTGGAGTTGATGGACTCACTTATCTTCCAAGCCTTCTGCTGTTATTATTAGATGGCCTTAAGCCATATTATTGTAATAAGTTCCCTTGTCGACAACGATGTAATAAGTGTGTGATTGCTACTCTGCAATAAATCCTTGAAATCTTGTGTGGTGTCGACATTCTTGATCCAGGGATGACACTGAGCACAGAGACTGGATCCATTCGGGTCTGGTCGCTACAACTTCTCCTAAAGTGATTTCCATAAAAGTGCCTCCCGCGACCGAATCTAGAAGATTTCTAGAAGCAAAATTCAATCCGCCATAAAATTTTTGTATAATCATCCGCAAATTCAAACCATGAGTAGGAAAATTACGTATCATTAATTTCATCCTCTCCCAAGCTTGTGCAACATGTTCATGTTCAAGTTGCTTGAAATTCATAATATCGTTTCTAAGAGAGATAATCTTAGCGGGAGGAAAATACTTAGAGATAAAAGCATCTTTGCACTTATTCCAAGAATCAATACTATTTTTAGGCAAAGACAAAAACCAAGCTTTAGCATGGTCTCTAAGCGAAAAAGGAAATAGCTTCAACTTAACAATATCATTGTCCACATCTTTCTTCTTTTTCATATCACACAAATCAACGAAGCTACTTAGATAAGTAGCGGCATCTTCACTAGGAAGGCTGGCGAATTGATCTTTTATGACAAGATTCAACAAAGCAGCATTGATTTCACAAGATTCAGTATCGGTAAGAGGAGCAATCGGAGTGCTAAGGAAATCATTATTGTTGGTATTGGTAAAGTCACATAATTTGGTATTATCTTGAGCCATCGTGACAAACAAGCAATCCAACACACGAGCAAACAAGAAACGGGCAAAAAGAAGCAAACGGAAAAGAGAGGGCGAAAAAAATGGCAAGGGTGAAGTGGGGGAGAGGAAAACGAGAGGCAAATGGCAAATAATGTAATGCGGAAGATAAGGGTTTGTGATGCGTACTGGGTATGTTGACTTTCGCGTAGACCTCCCCGGCAACAGCGCCAGAAATCCTTGCTACCTCTTGAGCACTGCGTTGGTTTTCCCTTGAAGAGGAAAGGGTGATGCAACAAAGTAGCATAAGTATTTCCCTCAGTTTTTGAGAACCAAGGTATCAATCTAGTAGGAGGCTACGCGCGAGTCCCTTGCACCAACACAAAACAAATAAATCCTCGCAACCAACACGATAAGGGGTTGCCAATCCCTACACGGTCACTTACGAGAGTGAGATCTGATAGATATGATAGAATAATATTTTTTGTATTTTTATGATAAAGATGCAAAGTAAAATAAAAGCAATAAAAATAAATAAGTGTTGGAAGATTAATATGATGGAAAATAGACCCGGGGGCCATAGGTTTCACTAGTGGCTTCTCTCAAGAGCATAAGTATTTTACGGTGGGTGAACAAATTACTGTTGAGCAATTGATAGAATTGAGCTTAGTTATGAGAATATCTAGGTATGATCATGTATATAGGCATCACGTCCGAGACAAGTAGACCGACTCCTGCCTGCATCTACTACTATTACTCCACACATCGACCGCTATCCAGCATGCATCTAGAGTATTAAGTTCATAAGAACAGAGTAACGCCTCAAGCAAGATGACATGATGTAGAGGGATAAATTCATGCAATATGATAAAAAAAACCCATCTTGTTATCCTCAATGGCAACAATGCAATACGTGCCTTGCTGGCCCTACTGTCACTGGGAAAGGACACCACAAGATTGAACCCGAAGCTAAGCACTTCTCCCATTGCAAGAAAGATCAATCTAGTAGGCCAAACCAAACTGATAATTCGAAGAGACTTGCAAAGATAAACAATCATACATAAAACAATTCAAAGAAGATTCAAATATTGTTCATAGATAAACTTGATCATAAACCCACAATTCATCTGTCTCAACAAACACCCCGCAAAAGAAGATTACAACGAATAGATCTCCACGAGAGAGGGGGAGAACATTGTATTGAGATCCAAAAAGAGAGAAGAAGCCATCTAGCTAATAACTATGGACCCGAAGGTCTGAGGTAAACTACTCACACTTCATCGGAGAGGTATGGTGTTGATGTAGAAGCCCTACATGATCGATGCCCCCTCTGGCGGAGCTCCAGAACAGGCCCCAAGATGGGATCTCGTGGGTATGAAGGTTCTTACTGGTGGAATTAGGTTTTTGGCTCAGATTCGATCGCTTTGGGGGTACATAGGTATATATAGGAGGAAGGAGTACATCAGTGGAGCAACATGGGGCCCACGAGGGTGGAGGGCGCGCCGGGGGGGGGGGGGTAGGTGCGCCCCCTACCTCATGGCTTCCTGGGTGCTTTCTTGACGTAGGGTCCAAGTCTCCTGGATCATGTTCGTTCCAAAAATCACGTTCCCGAAGGTTTCATTCCGTTGGACTCTGTTTGATTTTCTTTTTCTGCGGAACTCTGAAATAGGCAAAAAACAGCAATTCTGGGCTGGACCTTCGGTTAATAGATTAGTCCCAAAAATAATATAAAAGTGAATAATAAAGCCCAATAATGTCCAAAACAGAAGATAATATAGCATGGAGCAATCAAAAATTATAGATACGTTGGAGACGTATCATGCAACAACGTAAACGAAGCATCTGTACAAGTTCCAAGTCACCGCTCCCCTACTCCACCATCCAAGGTGCTTGCTCTAACTTGGCAGTGTTATATCTGGTTGCATGTTGCATATGGTGTCTAGCTTGTATTGTTCCTAATTAGTGTAACTCCATCTGCTTAGCTTACACATGATACATGTGAATATGACACGCTTTCCTGTTTTTGGTACATACTATATCTGTCTATCACACCATGTTCTTACATGAAACTACTCTTCTTGTGTATCCTGCATCAGTCACTTATGATGGGACACCTTTAAGTTGGCAGTGTGATATTGGTTTGCGTCTTGAATATGATTTCTAGGATGTATTGCTTCTAGTTTGATGAACACCACCTATGACGAGACTGTTTGAACTTGGCAGAGTGATATTGATTGCACCTTTCATATGGTGTCTAGTTTGCAGTGCTTCTAATTTGTTGAAGTGCTTCTGCTTAGTTACCACATCATAGGTGTGAATATGTCAAGCCGTCCATTTTTTCATACATATTCCATCCTCGTATCATGACTTTGCCTTTCATCAGAGTAGTGTTCGTCAGTGTCATGCATGAATGAGTTCTGAAGAGCGAATTATATTCCTTTTTCTTGTCGGTTTGACCTCACAATGCAAAATCAATAAAGCTAAAGGAAATTGGAAAGGCATTGGATGATGGTGGTCCTTCCGAGCAACTGAAATGGAGGTTCTCTACAGATTCTACTCCGCCATCGTCCCAACAAGATTCGCAAGACAACACAAGGCTAGACAGTCAACGTAGCTGTGTAGATGATGAGCACACCTTCCCTACTCCACCATCACAGGTGCTTGCTCTAACTTGGCACTATTATATGTGGTTGCATGTTGCGTATGATGTCTAGCTTGTATTGCTTCTAACTTTGTTGAATTGCATATGCTTACTTTACACATAATGCCTGTGAATATGCCACATGTTCCCGTTTTTAGAACATACATGTAGATGATGAGCACATCTCCCCTACTCCAACATCACAGGTGCTTGCTCTAACTTGGAACTGTCATATGTGGTTGCGTGTTCCGTATGATGTCTACTTTGTATTGCTTTTGATTTTGTTGAATTGCATCTGCGTAGCTTACAACTTATACCTGCAACGATCACTTACCCATAAGACATAACTTGGGAGTGTGATGTAGGTTGCATCTTGCATTGTCTTCTAGATTGCACTGTTTCTAATTTCTTGAAATGGCACTTATGACAAGACACTTTTTACCTGATAGAGTGATATTGGTTGCATGTTCATATGGTGCCTAGCTTTCATTTCTCCTAATTTTGTTGAAATGCCTTCTGCTTACTGTTTTTCATACATATTCCATCCTCTTATCATACGGCTGAATATGCAATGCTGCCTTTTTTTGTATATATTCCATCCTCCTATCCTGCGCTTGCCTTACATCAAAGTAGTGTTCATCTATATCATGCATCAACTACTTATGCAGAGCTAATTTTATTCATCTTCTTTTGGTTTTGACTTCATAAGGCAATATTAGAAAATAGGAAGGAAAAGAGTAAGTTAGGGGATGTTGGTGGTCCTCTGGACCGACGCAAACAGAGACTATCTAGATATGCCACCGCTACTTCTAATGAAGTTGAAGTCCCAAGTCTACATGATGAGTTCAGCTCCCATACTCCACCATCGCAGGTGCTTGCTCTAAGATGATAGTGTGATAATTGGTTTCATGTTGCATATGTTGTCTGGCCTGTATTTCTTCTATTTGATTAAATTGCATCTGCTGAGTTTATACGTTATACATGTGCATATGACATGCCTTTCTGTGTCTAGAATACACTGCATCTATCAATCATACCATGTTCTTACATCAAAGTACTGCTGTTGTGTATCCCGCATCAGTCACTCATGATTGGATGCTTTTAACCTGGCAGTTTGATAGTGGTTGCATCTTGAAGTGATTTCTACGGTGTATTGCTTCTATTTTTTCGAAATGCCACTTATGACAAGACACTTTTAACTAGGCAGAGTGATATTGGTTGCATCTTTCATATGGTGTCTAGCTTGCATTACTTCTATTTTCTTGAAAATCCTTCTGCTTAGTTTACACATCGTAGTTGAGAATATGTCACGCCGTCCTGTTTTTCTTACATATTCCATCCTCATACGGTTGTCGTACATCAAAGTATTTCTTGTCTGTATCATGCATCAATGATTTCTGAAGAGCGATTTTATTCTTTTGTGTTGTGGGTACGGCTTGACATGGCAAAGTCAAAAAAGAGCAAGGAAAAGAATATAGTAGGGAATGGTGTTACTCGTCGGGTGAAACAGAAAAGGATCTTCCCTCGAGATTCTACTAGTACTTATAGTACAGTGGAAGGTCCAAGTCCACCGGCTAAATTTACAAACATAGTATCACCTGCTCCACCAACTGCAGCATCCGCTTCAACTGTACCAGCAGCTCAACGAGTTATGTGTTCATTTGCTCCAGAATTGGCAAGATCAGATGAACCTCATGAGCATCAACACCAAGACGGTACCTGGCCGAGTCAAGTTGTAGTTGCATGCTCCTTTATATGTACTCTCACAGTTTGATGTGCACTTCCATATTCGGTGTTGAACTAGAACCACAGTGCAAGCGGAAACAGACATCAGGGATAATGCTTTAAAGATGAACAAAATCTAAAGGAGGAAGAATGGAGATCCATTTTGAGGCAGGTTTAAAAAGGCCACGTGATGCTACAGAGTCAGCCAAGTTAGTATCAGAGGCAGCCATTGCCGTTAGGTGTCATGCACGTATCCTCCCAATGTGGATCCAGTACAGGAATGAGAAAGACAATACCCAGTTTAACACCTTCCTTGACCATTTATCCGTAAGTAATGTTATTCATCGCAATTTGTAATATTGTCTTGCTCTGTGCCATACTTTCTAGCTTCCTCCTAATAAGACTCACATTCTTTTTTCAATAGATGAGGTTCAAGTTGGATCCGAAAGATGATGAAACTAAACAAGCATGCACTCATGTTTTTCAGTCTGCTCTGCGACAGTATCGGTACCACCTTAGAAAATCTCACTTTGAAGGCAAGAGTAACAATGAAATCGCCCAAACATCTCAAGTGGAATATATTACAGATGAAGACTGGACAACCCTTGTTAAACACTGGCCTGATCCAAAGTATCAGGTAGGGTATATGTATTTGATCAGACCACATATTGAAATTGTATTTATGTATGTGCCTTACAAGTGTATCTTCTTCTAGGCGAACTGTTTGAAGAACAAGACCAACCGTTCTAAAGTGAAATTCCAACAGACAACAGGATCTTGTAGCTATATTGCACACTGCGAGGCTCTTGTAAATAGCTGCTAGTTCCTACTTTTTTCTGTGCCATAATATCGTATCTATATTGACTTGTTCCAAATACAAAGGAAAACCCGTGCGGACCAAAAAGAACCCGAACCGAATGCAGTGCAAATCTTCAAGGATTGCCACACCAGCAAGATGAAGGGCATGAGCACACCAGTTCAGGCCGCTGTTGTAAGTCCTTACTCCTCCTGCCTTTGAACTGATTGGTACTGTGATGTGTTCATTTAACTGCTTGGTTTGCAGCCAATGTCAGTTACTCTGTTCACTTTTATACACAGTTGTCTTAACGTATCATTTCACCTTACATGGTTTAAAAGAGATGAAGGATATTCTTTTAGTCTTGATCTGTAATCTAGTTGTGATGTTCATGTGCGCACATAATGATACAATAGCCTGTTTGTTTTATATCTGTTTGCCCATGATATGAATGATGTCATACTATGTTCATCCTACTTTAAACCATGTTTCTTTATCCTTAGATGTCAACGAATGTGAGGAAATAGACAATACAGTAGGCATGCTACATGGACATATGTTCCGGAAGTGATTTTATTATGTAGTTGGCACTACAATACATGCTAATGTATTACATCAGTTCACCAAAATAAGTTATGTATAAACGTGAAACCTACTTTGTTTGTTTTTGTTTCATTAGTAACTTATCTGGTACACTAATCTAGAAGTTCAAACTTTCAGCAAGCTATGGAACAAATGATTGGACAGCCACAACCACCTGAAGGTGACGAGGCTACCACAGGCACAATGTCACCTCTTGCTGCAGTGCGTCAGTATCTCTCCACTAACAGTGCAAAGAGCACCTTCGTGCGTAATTCTGGGCTGCTTGTCAAGGTAACCTCGTCCAAATCGCCTAGACAGAGTGATATATCTGTGCTCCAGACACAAGTCCAATCCCTAATGGACGTTGTGTCGGAAACAAAAATAGTGGTTCACAAATATCGTGAAGATATGAATGATTTTGAAACCATACTATGAGACATTTGCTTCGTTGTTCAAGAGCAATGGCGGAAAAAGGGGAAGATCATGCTGCTCCATCAGATTCTACAGCCTGAAACATTAGCACTCAGGTCAAATGATCTGTGCTTCTATACATATGATGGTGCTTTTATCTGCAAGGACTGTAAACATTATGCCAACAGGCCTTTTGTTGTATCGTTGGAATTTATTTTGTTGTGATACAACATTTATGATGCTGCCAAAGGCTGCAATAATTACGACGCTATTTTTGTATAGTGTAGGTTTATCTTAGTAATGTATTCGGCCGAAAGCTTCAGAGAGCCCAACATGCCAACATTCGGCCGGGCCCATTCCAATTGGGCTAAAAATGATTCTGGGCCGAAATTTGCATGTAGCCCAATAAAAATATCTGGGCCTAAATCAGCATAAGCTTTCATATTTTTCTGGTAGGCATGTGCCCATAGTGGGCCTTTAACAGGCCTAAACGTAATTTGGGCCCTCAGTAATAATATGCCGTTTACATGCGTAAATATCTCGAGCCCATAAAAAACATGGGCCTTTAATAGGCCGAAAGTAAGGTTGGGCCCTGATTGTGCCAAATAACCCACTGGTTTTAGCAGGCCGAAATGGTGGCCCATTTACAATGCGGATCGTCCATAGGCCAAAATTTAGACGGGCCGTAAATGCGTCGACCTACTACACGGGCCTTTAACAGGCCGGAAGTTTGGTCGGGCTTGATTAGTGTCATTTTTATATGGGTCGTTAGTAGGCCCGATGTGGCGTTGTGCCACATATGGCCCATGGATTTCATCCGAAGTTAAGAGGCCAAAAGTCACAACAGGGTGAAAGTGGCCCAAATCTATGGTGGGCCTCTAACAGGCCGAATGTCAGACATGGCTGAATATGACCCATATCCTTCACGGTCGTTTATGGGCTGAAAGTTTCAATGGCCTATAAATGGGCCCAAATGAAGCTGGACCTTTAACAGGCCAGAAACACACCGGGCCGTAATTCGGCCCAAATTCTTAGCGGACTGTTAACGGGCTAGAAGTGACCATGGGCCGTGATGATGACAAGTTTATGACGGGCCGATTTGACACTAGCCGTACGGGCCTTAACTGGGAATTTTGGGCCTTTGGTGGGCCGGACCATTATGGTCTGCAAAATCTTGTGGGCCTTTAGCCGGGCCGGCCCATTATGGTCCGCTAAATCTTGTGGGCCTTTAGTTGGGCTGGCCCATTTAATCTTTATGGGCCACTTTTGGGCCGGTCCACGTGTCAACGTATCATAGGCGCATCTCGCCTGTTGGATGAGTGACACCTGTGCCAACGCGGAGCTGACACGTGGTTTCGTCAGCAAATGAGAATTTTACACATGGAAAATCGGCATTGGTCATGGCTTTTAGCGGGTTATCGGATCCAAAACCGGATTCGATAGCTTAACGGCATCCCGTTACGGTGGATGCCATGTGTCGGTCACCCTTGACGAAAGCACTTCTATGACGCGCGATTTATCGTCATGGAAGTGGACACTTCCGTGATGATAATTTTGGTAATGTCATGGAATACTTCTACGACAGCACAGGTATGACTATCTTGATTCTTTCATAAAATCGTCATGGATGTACATGCATGACAGCAAATGTGACCTACTGTGACAACCACGTATCATCACGAAAGTCTATTTTTTTGTAGTGAGGACGAGAGTCTACGAGAGCGTATTGTGGGAGCGAGAGGATCACCAGGTGTCCCCTCGACGAACCGCAACACCAACGTATCGACGCAGCGGGGAGGGCTACTTTGGCGGAGCGAATGGAGTGGGGGGGGGAGGGGGGTTTGGGGAATATTATTGGTAGTTGGCCGAAGGGCGGTTGAATTTGGGATTTGGGGGGGGGGGGGAGGTCTTCACGCGATCCATCGATACTACTACTAGTAATCCAGTAATCCATTGATACTACTACTAGTAATCTAGTAGTCCCGACTAAAACAGTGCGGCTGGGTCTTTTCCCGCGCGATATGCTGGGAGGTTGGCTTAGTTGGGTTTTTTAGGACAAGTAATGCTACACCTACCTAATACCAGCTATGTAATTAACGTAATGTGAAATGTGTGAGATGTTGATTGTAGATTGGGGGAGGGAGGGGCCCGCCACCATCAAAATCAGGGAGTAGAGAGAGAGGCAATTTACGTTAACCCTTTCGTAGGTTCCCGTAGATGTAGAAATATGTGAAATGCGTGAATGTGTAGTGGGCGTACTATTGGAGTGCCTAAGATAAATTGTGTATCTACTGTCGGCGTTCTCGGAACGGGGGTCCCCAGACTTGCCTGCCTACGGCCTGCGGTGCGGCTCGAGTGGGGGCCAGCGCGGCCCAGCTTCATCAGCTCAAGATCAAGACCCTCGCGAGGGGCCAAGCCTCGCGGGGCAGACGACAGGAAGCTTCCTCAGGAGCAGCCTCATCAGGCAGGCTCGCGAGGAGGCGGAGAGATCAAGGTAGAGGCACCTCGCGAGGAGCCCGTGACGCAAGCCATGACGATCGAGATTAGACGGGCGCCAGGCGGGCGCCGGCCTGCGCAGTGTCCTTGTTTCCCCTTCGGTACAAAGGGAGCAAGCACAGGCCAAGGCATCGGGCAAAGGTTACCATTTCGGTGCAACGAGACCAAGACCAGCAGAGCGGCAGGATGGAGGTCACCGTGGAGCCCAAGACGGCTTCACCACCAGTGCTTTTGGCAGCCGAAGACCACCTTTGGTCAGGATAACTTGTACTAGATGTTCCCCTTCAAAATGGCCAATTGTTGGCGCCCTTCCCGCTCATTATTTGGGAAGAGGACCAGGGCCTCTATAAATAGGGCTAGCCACCGTAGAACGAGGATGACGAGAAAAGAGGGAGAAAGAGAGAGAAACAAAAAGAGATCCGGACCAAGTAGAACACACCGCACCAGCTCAAGAACACCTCTCGCAAGGCCGTTCTTCCCTTGTATTGTTCTTCAGCAGCCCCTGAGGCAATCCACTACACCACACACCAGAGTAGGGTATTAGACCACATCAGTGGCCCGAACCAGTATAAACCTCGTGTCCCTTGTGTGTTCTTCTTTCCGGCCAAGATTCCTTGCGAGCCGTAGAAGCGCGAGCCGGTAGGGGAAAGATCTTCGTGCGCACCCCAAAGTTCGAACCTTAAGGGTCTGTCGGAACCCGAAATCTGACATTTGGCGCGCCACGTAGGGGTGCGCCAGAATCCTTCTTCCTCCGCGTCGCGTTCCGTTGCCTCGTCGTTTAGATGTCAAGCGACCCGGCTGCCAACGCCGACCGCTGGGCGGCGTGGCCCGCCCACGCCATGTTGCCGGCTCAGGGCAATCTCAACCTTGCGCCTAAGGCAGCCCGTGCTCCGCAGGGCACTACGGGGCGCGGGCGACGCGGCCAGACGCCGTCTGCCCTCACACCACGACAGGTGCGGGCCGCAGCAAGGGCCTCAAACCACGCCGCGGCCACAGCGCCGCACACCTGACGGGAACAGGCGAGCTCCAGGGCCACGCTCACGGTGGCCCGAGAGCTGCTACGGTGCCGGCTGCTGGAGGGCGGCCGCGACGTGTTGTTGGAGCGAGTTGCCGAGCTCTTGGACGCCGCCGCCTCAGGAGCACCTCCTTTCTGCGTCCAGCTGCCACCCCAGATCCAGGGCGGGCTTTATGGCGGCATTATACGTGCTCACGCAACTTCAAGCGGACCCCAGGGCCTGTCCAGCGCCAACACCTCCATCGGCACTGGGCGAGAAGTCGCGCCGGCCCCATCTCAGGCCAGCGAAGGGGTGCACGCTGCGGCCTTCGGCTTCGGCGGACCGCCGCGCCATCACCCCCAAGACGACGCTCCAAGCCGGACTGCATGGCATGCGGGGCGCTACGGCAAGGCCCACGAGGCGGTGACCCCAGAAGCTTATGTGCCCCGCATGGTGGATCAGGGGTGCGCACTGGAAGAAGATCATGGCTCATTCCTCGGGCCAGGCTGGGGCGAGGAGGCGCCAGAAGCTAAGCTCTTTCAGGAACCCCAAGAGAGCCTCGACAACCGCACCAGCGTCAACAACTATAGGGTACAACTCATCCCTCAGGAGCAAGCTTATGCTAACCATGGGTTGCAGGAGATACAGGTCGCCGCAACAGATGGGTGCCCCAATGTTGTAGCCTCCTATCCCTCAGGAGGAGGGCGCAGGGGGCTGTAGGAGAGGGGCCAAGATCCGGGTTCGCCCCAGCGGCGGTCGGAGCAAGGCGCTCTCAGGAGGTAGGTGTCATGACCGGTTTTTCAATAAAATACTTATTGAGAAACCGATCTTTTTATTTCCAGTATAGGAGAGTCCTCCTTACTGGTAGACAAATTCTTGATACAGAAATCCAAAAGTACTAAATATATTACAGGGTTGAGCTGACGTTGCTCAACAATTTATTACAAGCATGCCAATAATATACATAAAGGCGGATATGGCACAAGGGTGTGGTGGCATACTACTGACTCGTATTTAAACGCGGTGGTGGATATGTCACAGTGAAGTGGGTGACATTGACTCCTACTCTTGCAGCTCATCGAGCGTCGAAGTGAGGCTCGATGATTTATTCGGGTAGCGGAAGCGGATATGGTACAAGTGGTCCTGGATCGCACGGGACTGACTGGGACTCCTCTAGGCGTCGGACTCGCTATTGAACTCTTCATCCATAGGATCGCCTTCGTCAACATCTGGCCAAATCAACAAGCCAGGTGAGTACTTGGAATGTACTCGCAAGACAGTACGGACATAAGATATAACAAACGTAAGCATGATGCATCATTAGTAATCGGCAATGCACACTCAAACGATAAACTTGCACGACATGATAAATAGAAGGAAGTCGGGCGATAGTCCTCCCGAAACCCCAACAAAAATAACTAAAAAAGACCGATCGAGTGTCTGGAACGACGCCTTGAATGATGAACAAACAAATTAACATGCCGCGGTCGGGCGTCTAAGTGACACCGCATAAAGGGCTTATACTGAAAAGTAAATGAGAGTGCGTGCCACAGTCGGACGTCAAAGCGACATCACATAAAGGGCTTTTATCGAAAGTAAATAACAAGAGTGCCACAGTCGGATGTCTGAGCGACATCGCATAAAGGGCTTATATTGAAAGTAAAGCAACATAAATGCCACAGTTGGACGTCTGAGCGACATCACATAAAGGGATTATATTTCATAGTCGTATTCAAGCAGTATAGACAATTCCAAGGAAAATACTCAGCACATAATAAAAATAAACGGGTTAGTCCATCCATAGGAGTAATCATATAGTCGAGTTTACCAATCATGTCTGTTCACTGGAGATATGTCAAGGAGACTAACACTGAGACTGACAAGGACATGTTGGACACAGACCTTGACCATAGGTACGGTTACTTGGATGAGTTTGACTCTGTAGAGTTTTTACTATTAAACCACAGCCACCGGATTTCAGTAGTCGCAAGGGACTAGTTCCGTTTATGGTATTTTAGAAGAAACACATCTAACCAGTACACACCCAATTCCACATTCCGCTGCCAGGAATCACCCTAGGCAACGTTCAAGAAAAACTCTAACACGGGGAGGTCACAACCTCGAATAGCATGGGATCGAATTTATCTCGCGCACTCTAAGGGGTGCCCCCCTCTCGGTCCCAACTGGAAACACCCATGCTCCTTGACCGGATGACGGGCTTTAATCCAGGGCCAAGGAACCCTCATCCCGGCCCCTCTGTTTGGTGTGTACCAGGAAAGAGGTTTGCAACTTACTAAACCATATTCCATAAAGAAAACATGTGGTAGTACAAGGAAAGGAATGGATGGTAACGTGACTTGATTCACGCTGACACTAGAGTTAAATTGTTTGGCATATGACTGGCATGCTACAACAATACCATCTTACCACCCAGCATGTCACCACATGATCATGTAAACTCACATCGAGTCACACATCGAGTTTCGAAGCTCAATCGCGATAGCTTCTCATGCAACATAACTTTCACGGTTGTTCATGTAACCATGCCATGAAGTAACTACTTAAGAAAACACACAAAACACTCGTCATATCAAAGGTTCAAACATGCTTGCCTAGTTCGGAGTAGTCGGAGTCTAGCTCGGTGAATTTCGCGGTCCCGTCACCTCTTCCGGTATCTACGGTATAAGAAAAATACATATTAACGTAAATACCGTGTGTGCACAAAAAGTGTTCCAAATATTTTTCAAATAAATATGTTAAAAAACTAGATAGCAAAATAAAGGTGACAGAAAAAGAATCAATCAAAATCATTTTCTGTTTAAAAGTTATTAAAGTTTTAGTCCAGGGACTTGTCTGTAATGAAATAGAAAGTTCCCAGGGGCTAGCTTATAAAAATAGAAAACGGTTCGATTAAAAACCCGCCAACTCCAAAGGGAAACGTATCCTGCCCGAAGGCGTTTTCAGAAAACGTTTCAAAAAGAAGAAAAAGCTGACGGGGGGTCCCACTTGTCGGGTTTAAACTCTGAAACAGAGTCACTGGTGCCCGAAAGCTGCGGTGGTCGCCGGCAACGATCCACGGCGAGTTAGGAGGAGTGGGTGGTACCTACGGGTTCCTTGGGTCCTTCCGCACCTGTGGGTGGTGGGTTTGGTCAACGGCGAGCACCACGTCGACGGCGGCCTCAACTCCGGCGGGTGGTGGTTCGGGCGCCAGGATCTCGTCGGGGAGGGCTACACAGGTTGAACTGAGGCTCGGGTTAGAACACTGGGTGCACCAGAGGGCTGCTGACGTGGTTTAGGAGTCGGAGGTGGCCTCACCTGAGTGAATCAAGTCAGAGCCCGAGGCGGATCGGGGAGGCCGGAGTCGGGGAAGGAGACCTCCTCGGGGTCCTCCTGGTGGCTTGGCGGGGCTCTGGTGAGGTGGAGTTGTGGTGCGGAGTCGAGAGCGGGCTCGGGGGCTCCTTTTATAGCTAATCCGAGGCGGTGGCCGTGAACAGGGAAACTCCGCCGATGATTACGATGGTGCAGCGGTTGGTCAGGTGGTTTAGGGGGCTAGGCATCATCGTGGGGGCCTACGGGTTCGGTTTAGGTGCTAAGCTTGGCCTGCCTTGGTTGACACTCCAAGTTCCGAACGGAACGGCGCACGGAGCTCGTCGGCGGCAGGGAGTGCGCTCATACTGCTCAAAGCACGGCGATCTTTGCAGCATGCACAGTAAGCGTACGGCCACGCGGAGGCGTCGGGTGGCTTGGGCGGTGCTAGACGGCGCCGAAAGCTGGGGCTGATCCCTGCTGGACGCCTCGGTTGGCTCTGCCACCGCAGAAGCTGCCGGCGTCGGCGGGACACGTCACCATCGACGGTGGTGCCCATCCAAAGGACCGTGCGGCGCTCTGGATAAGATGAAAGAGCAGTGCGCATGGCTCCAGAGTGGGCACTGGTGAGATCGACGCCGTGACCCTGAAGAAAACGACACTTTGCGCATTTATCAAACATTGAACTCTGAATATGTACAATAACAGTGCATGCCAGGTGTTCGATGAAATGATTTTGGCATGTGGGAAATTTATCTGGAGCTGATCTTTGGTGGGGTGGCCTCCCAATGCACCTGGGGGCTGCCTGAATTTTGGCAGAATTTTTGGAGAAGGAAAAATATGAATTTCACCAAATTTGCCAAATCTGGTCCAAACTTGCAGTGAGTGAAACTTGAAAAATTTGAATTGTGGAAGAGTGGATCTTGATAGATCTAGGTTGGGGGTGCTAGGGACTAGCCAGAGGAGTTGGTTTGAGATCAAAAATCAAAGGAAATCAGATACTTCCTTTGTAAATAATAGCCCCAAAACCCATAGGATTACTTTTTAATGAAAATTTAATTTCCAAAAATTTATTGTGATGAGTTAACATCAGAAGGAAAGTTTTTAAAAACCAAACACCATGGTTGAGGAAGATACAAAAAAAAATACTTGTCATAGGAGGAATTTTTTTTGAGAAGGAGGGGCTTTTGGAAAGATTTTAAATAGCCTCCTTCAAATCAAATAAAGGGTTTGTCAAAAACCAAATAAATTTTTTTGGAGTGTCACAACACCTACCCCCTTAGGAAAAATCTCGTCCCCGAGATTTCAGCTGATCCTCAAATAGGTGTGGGTGTTCTCGCTCAAGAAAATCCTCTCTTTCCCATGTTGCCTCGTCTTCGGTGTGATTGCTCCACTGTACTTTGAAAAACTTGATTAACTTCTGACGGGTTCTCCTTTCAGACTCCTCTAATATTTTTATTGGGCGTTCTCTATAGGTGAGGTCTGGTTGTACATCAATGTCCTCATGGGATACCTGCTTTTCTGGGTTGCTCACCCATTTCCTCAACTGCGAGACGTGGAACACGTCGTGGACGTCAGACAGCTCTTCGGGTAGGTCTAGCTGGTAGGCTACCGTGCCTCTTCGTGCAAATACACAGAAGGGTCCGATAAATCTTGGTGCTAGCTTTCCTTTAACTTTGAATCGTTGTAGGCCCCTCATAGGAGATACTAGGTACACATACTCACCGGTTCAAAATCGACTCGATGTTTCCGATCGTAATAACTCTTCTGTCGGCTTTGAGCTGTCTTGAGTCTGTCCCTGACTAGCCTAACTTTCTCCTCAGCTTCCTTGAGCATATCAGGGCCAAAGATACGGCCGTCTCCGGTCTCTGACCAATTCAATGGAGTACGACATCTCCGTCCATACAAGGCTTCGAAGGGTGCCATTTGCAGGCTGGCTTGCTAATTGTTGTTGTATGCAAACTCGACATATGGCAAGCTTTCTTCCCAACTGGTCCCATAGGTGAGGACAGATGCTCTCAGCATGTCCTCTAGTATTTGGTTTACGTTGCTCAGCTTTGCCCATCGGTCTGGGGTGGTATCTTTGTCTTGAATGCCAGTTGAGTACCCAGAGCTTGTTGTAATTGATCCCAAAATCTAGAGACGAATTGAGTGCCTCGGTCAAATATTATGGTCTTTGGGACTCCATACAGGCAAACTATGCGAGAGAGATAAAGCTTAGCAAGCTTCTGAGTGGTGTAGGTTGTCTTCACGGGAATGAAATGTGCCACCTTGGTTAATCTGTCTGTGATGACCCATATGGCATCATTTCCATGTTGTGACTGAGGTAGTCCAACAATAAAGTCCATCCCGATCTCATCCCATTTCCACTCAGGTATCCTGTTTGGCTGTAATAACCCTGCCGGTTTTCGATGCTCGGCCTTAATGGGCTGACACGAATCACAACATGCAATGAAGGTGGGTATATCCCTCTTCATACCGTGCCACCAATACTTTTCCTGGATGTCTTTGTACATTTCGGTTCCTCCCGGGTGGATTCAATACGGAGCAGTGTGGCCTTCGGCTAGGATTTACTATTTGAGGTCTTCTATATTCGGTACACAAAGTCTGTCTCCGTACCATAGTATTCCCTCATCGTCTATGATAAATTCAGAGGCCTTGCCCAAACTCACTTTCCTCTTTATGCCTTCGATGCTGGGGTGTCCATGATGTGCCTCCTTAATTTGCTCCATTAAGGTAGGCTATATATCCAAATTTGACACATCGCCCTCGGCGACCATCATCATGTTGAGTTTGGCGAACTCTTGCTGAAATTCAGGTCTCAAGTCTGGCACACGGTCGTTGCCCGAACTGGCGTTTCGGCTAAGAGCATCTGCCACAACATTTGCCTTTCCTGGATGGTAGTGAATACCGACATTGTAATCTTTCACTAATTCCAACCAGCGTCGTTGTCGTAAGTTGAGTTCTGGTTGTGTGAAAATATACTTGAGGCTTTTATGGTCCGTGTATATTTCACAACGGTTTCCGAGTAAAAAGTGCCTCCACTCCTTGAGTGCATGAATGATCGCCGCCAGTTCCAAATCATGCGTAGGATAATTTTCTTCATGCTTGCGTAGTTGCCTGGAGGCATACGCGACTACCTTGCCTTCTTGCATTAATACGCATCCGAGGCCCTTCCTGGAGGTGTCACAATATACCTCAAAACTTTTATGGATGTCTGGCACAACCAATACTGGTGCTGTTGTTAATTTTCTTTTGAGGTCTTGGAAATTTTTCTCGCAAGCTTCCGTCCAAACAAATTTGTTGTCCTTCTTGAGCAACTGCGTCATTGGCTTTGCTATGCTGGAGAACCCTTCAACGAACCTTCGGTAATACCCTGCCATTCCTAAGAAACTTCTTACATCCGTTACGCTGGCTGGTGGTTTCCAACCAAGGACGGCCTTGAACTTTTCCGGGTCTACGGCAACACCTTCTTGTGTTAACACATGGCCTAGAAAACCAACTTGTCTTAACCAAAATTCACATTTGCTAAACTTGGCGTATAATTGATGTTTCCTTAATTCACCTAGTACAATTCTGAGATGTTCAACATGCTCTTCTGGTGTCTTGGAGTATACCAGAATATCATCGATGAACACCACAACAAACTTGTCCGTAAATCTCATAAACACCTTGTTCATGAGGTGGACAAAATATGCGGGGGCGTTGGTCAGACCAAACGGCATCACTGTAAACTCATACAGCCCGTATCTGGAGGTGAAGGCTGTCTTGGGGATATCTTCTGTCTGTACTTTTAATTGATGGTAACCCGACCTTAAATCAAATTTTGAGAAAACCTTGGCTTGAGCGAGCTGGTCAAATAAATCATTTATCCGTGGCATCGGATATTTGTTCTTGATTGTGACCATGTTGAGTGCTCGATAGTCTATACACAATCTCAGTGTCCCATCCTTTTTCTTGGCAAATAAAACTTGAGAGCCCCAAGGTGAGGAGCTGGCTCGAATAAATCCTTTGTCCAGTAATTCCTTTATTTGCTCCTTTAATTCCACCAACTCTGATGGTGCCATTCTGTATGGTTTCTTGTAAATGGGGGTGGTTCCAGGTGCTAGCTCAATGCTGAATTCTATCTCCCGGTCACCGTGGCATGCCCGGTAGTTCTTCGGGAAATACGTCTGGGAACTCACACACTACTGGAACTTTGCTTAACTCAGAAATGTCCACCTTGTTCAACCTTGGTTTCCGTGATATTTGTCTCTCTTGAGTTGTGGCTTTTATTGTCTTCCCGTGATGGTGGGTAAGAATTACTGTCCGGTTGAGCAGTCAATAAATCCTTTGTTAGTGGTTAACCAGTCCATCCCTAGGATGACATCTAGTCCCTTATTTTCCAATACAATAAGGTTGGCGCGAAACTTAATCCCTCAAACTCAATAACCACACCTTGGCAGTAACTCTGAGTAACTTTCTTAATCCCGGGGGACTTGATGATCATGGACTTTTCCAGGGGAAGCATTGAAAAATCATTTTGCAAAGCAAACTTCTTTGAAATGAACGAATGAGAAGCTCGTAATCAAACAAAACCGTGGCAGGTATTGTGTTGACAGGGAACATACCGAGTACGATATTCGGGGCATTCTGTGCTTCGTCCTTGGTCACATGGTTCAAGTGACCCTTCTTGTGATTATTATTGGGGTTGAACTTGTTACGCTTGGGTGCTGAATTATTCCCACCGTGGTTCGGCGTGGGAGCCGAGTTTCTTGGCTTTGGGCACTGCTTGGCATAGTGCCCTTCTTCTCCAAAAGCGTAGCAAGTAACACCTGGGCGGTATGTGAAATCCTTGTCCCTTGCATGAAAATTCTTGATCGAAGCTGGATATTGGTTGTGGACTTGTTTGCTCCACTTTTTCTCGAAGTCGATCCTGCTTCGGTTGTTGCGAGCTTGAGTAGTTTGGTCACTCTTGCGCTTGCGAAAATCTTCCAAACTGCGGCGCTCATTTTCCAGGCTAATGGCCTTGTCCACAAGTGTTTTGATGTCTGGAAAGGTGTGTACAACCAGCTGGCATTTAAGTGCTGGTGCAAGACCGTCCAGGAATTTTTCCATCTTCTTATTTTCCTTCATGTGCTCTTCGTTGGCGTAACGAGATAACTGAGTAAACTGGCTATTGTACTCAGTCACCATCATGCCTCTCTGCTTGAGGTCATCAAACTCCCTCTTCTTGATTTTCATAACACTTTTGGGAATATGCGCCCCACGAAAACCTTCTTTAAATTCTTCCCAGGTGATATCATTCTCATTGGGGTGCATGTGTAGGAAATTTTCCCACCATCATGCAGCTGCTCCTGTGAGGTAGTGAGGTGCATATAGTACCTTCTCACGGTCTGAACATTGTGCAATAATCAATTTCCTTTCAATGTCTCAAAGCCAGTCATCGGCCTCAAGAGGTTTGTTAGTGTGCGAGAAAGTTGGGGGACACGTCTTTTGTAGTTCTGACAATTTGGATTGCTGCTGATACGGTCCATGGTGATTTCCCATATTGATGACCTGGTTCATCATTTCTTGGTGCTGTTGCTGGCTTTGCTCATAAAGGCGGCACACTTGAGAAAAAGCTGTCTCATTGCCCTGTTGAGTTGACTGTCCCTGTGTGAAGTTGTTGCTGGTTTGGGTGCCATAATTCTCTTCTGGCGGATTTGGCATGGAACCAGTCCAAGGACGAGACATTTTCCACTCTTGGGATATATTTTGAAAAAAGTCATAAGGAAAAGAAATTGAGCCGCAAAAATAAATAAATACTCAAAGGCAAAAAAATGTAACCACTCCAAGATTTTTCAAGAAAATATTTGATAGGGCATGGAGAAGGACCGCTCAGTACATATCTTACACGCAAGCAGTAATTATACAATACATCACTCAGGATGTGCGTACACATTCCTGAGATGTTATTTAGGCTAGTGCACTTCTCCCAGTTCCTACATGATGCGCGTACAAACTACTTCTCACAACCTATATACATATAAACATATCATACAAGCTGGCACAACGCGGGCTGCTAGGGCGACTCGATCGGAGATGGTAAGGACTTCCCTTGGCCTGCTGAGGGTGAGGCCCAGTGATGCCGGGGACTCAACCTCCTCCTCACTAATAGGCTCCAGGCGTGAAAAGCTACGCTGAGAAGCTGGAGCGGGCACGAGGGACGGTGCAACACGGACTGGGGCGGGCGCAATAGGTGGTGCTGCACGGACTGGAGTGGGCGCAATAGGTGGAGCAACACGGACTGGAGTGGGCCTGATGACTTGGTCGAACTCCTCAGTGGTAGGCAGGCGACAAGCGGTGGCGAGGATGGCAGGTGAATAAGATGCTGAGGATGAGACGAAGGTCAGTGGTGGTGCTGTTTGGAGGAGCTCCCTCCTGTTGGCAGCACAGCCATGGACTGAGTCCATACGGGCAGCCACAAGGTCGTCCACAAGGTTGTCGAAAGCTGCCTCCAGTGCCTGGAGGTATTCAACAAGCATCTCAATAGCCTCGTCTCGCTCTCCCCTGGGGCAAGCGAAGGCATAGTGACACGTGTATGGCACGTGGCATGGAAGGTAGCGGTAGCGGCGACTCTTCATCGAAGGAAGAACATCCCGAAGACGAGCTATCGCCTCACGGGCAGCCATCTGCATGGCATGCCTCTCCGTAGGCATGGCTCTGCCAACAAATCAGAATTGGCGTGACTCTGAAAGCCCTCCCTTGAACTGTACCGCGGCTGGTGCATAGACAGATCGTCGCTGATCTTGTGCTGGTAGAGTGTGAACACCGGCTTAACCGATGGCCCTATCGCGATCTTGACGATGTAGGTGAGGAGCTTGATAAACCCCTCAGGTACATTGGCGAACACCTGTGACTCACAGTCGCTGCTAGCCATCTACAAAATTAGACAGAAATTCCGAATAGTCAGATCATAAATTTATGATGACTAACAGAAAATTTCTACGTTTAGAAAAAATGCTAAAATCGTACTAAGACGCTAATAACCGATTAGCGATCGCACCTAGTGGCTTCCTACAGTCAGCCTGGCTCTGGTACCAAGTTTGTCACGACCGGTTTTTCAATAAAATACTTATTGAGAAACCGATCTTTTTATTTCCAGTATAGGAGAGTCCTCCTTACTGGTAGACAAATTCTTGATACAGAAATCCAGAAGTACTAAATATATTACAGGGTTGAGCTGAGGTTGCTCAACAATTTATTACAAGCACGCCAATACTATACATAAAGGCGGATATGGCACAAGGGTGTGGTGGCATACTACTGACTCGTATTCAAACGTGGTGGTGGATATGTCACAGTGAAGTGGGTGCATTGACTCCTACTCTTCTAGCTCATCGAGCGTCGAAGTGAGGCTCGATAATTTATTCGGGTAGCGGAAGCGGATATGGTACAAGTGGTAAATTTCAGGATCGCACGGGACTGACTGGGACCCCTCTAGGCGTCGGACTCGCTATCGAAGTCTTCATCCATAAGATCGCCTTCGTCAACATCTGGCCAAATCAACAAGCCAGGTGAGTACTTGGAATGTACTCGCAAGACAGTTGGGACATAAGATATAACAAATGTAAGCATGATGCATCACGAGTAATCGGCAATGCACACTCAAACGATAAACTTGCACGGCATGATAAATAAAAGAAGTCAGGCGGTAGTCCTCCCGAAATCCCAACAAAAATAACTAAAAAAGACCGATCGAGTGTCTGGAACGACGCCTCGAATGATGAACAAATAAATTAACATGCCGCAGTCGGGCGTCTATGCGACACCACATAAAGGGCTTATACTGAAAAGTAAATGATAGTGCGTGCCATAGTCGGACGTCAAAGCGACATCACATAAAGGGCTTTTATCGAAAGTAAATAACAAGAGTGCCACAGTCGGACGTATGAGCGACATCGCATAAAGGGCTTATATTGAAAGTAAAGCAACATAAATGCCACAGTCGGACGTCTGAGCGACATCACATAAAGGGTTTATATTTCATAGCCGTATTCAAGAAGAATAGACCATTCCAAGGAAAATACTCAGCACATAATAAAAATAAACGGGTTAGTCCATCCACAGGAGTAATCATATAGTCGAGTTTACCATTCATGTCTGTTCACCGGAGATATGTCAAGGAGACTGACACTGAGACTGACAAGGACAAGTTGGACACAGACCTTGACCATAGGTACGGTTACTTGGATGAGTTTGACTCTGCAGAGATTGTACTATTAAACCACAACCAACGGATTTCAGTAGTCGCAAGGCACTAGTTCCGTTTACGGTATTTTAGAAGAAACACATCTAACCAGTACACACCCAATTCCACATTCCGCTGTTAGGAATCACCCTAGGCAACGTTCAAGAAAAACTCTAAGACGGGGAGGTCACAACCTCGAATAGCATGGGATCAAATTTATCTCACAAGGCTCTAAGGGGTGCCCCCCTCTCGGTCCCAACAGGAAACACCCATGCTCCCTGGCCGGATGACGGGCTTTAATCCAGGGCCATGGAACCCTCATCCCGGCCCCTCTGTTTGGTGTGTACAAGGAAAGAGGTTTGCAACTTACTAAACCATATTCCATAAAGAAAACATGTGGTAGTAAAAGGAAAGGAACGGATGGTAACGTGACTTGATTCACATTGACACTGGAGTTAAATTGTTTGGCATAAGACTGGCATGCTACAACAATACCATCTTACCACCCATCATGTCACCACATGATCATGTAAACTCACATCGAGCCACACATCGAGTTTCGGAGCTCACTCGCGATAGCTTCTCATGCAACATAACTTACACGGTTGTTCATGTAATCATGCCATGAAGTAACTATTTAAGCAAACACACAAAACTCTCGTCATATCAAAGGTTCAAACACGCTTGCCTGGTTCGGAGTAGTCGGAGTCTAGCTCGGTGAAGTTCGCGGTCCCGTCACCTCTTCCGGTATCTACGGTATAAGAAAAATACGTACTAACGTAAATACCGTGTGTGCACAAAAAGTGTTCCAAATAATTTTCAAATAAATATGGTAAAAAACTAGACAGAAAAATAAAGGTGACAGAAAAAGAATCAATCAAAAATCATTTTCTGTTTAAAAGTTATTAAAGTTTTAGTCCAGGGACTTGTCTGTAATGAAACAGAAAGTTCCCAGGGGCTAGCTTATAAAAACAGAAAACGGTTCGATTGAAAACCCGCCAACTCCAAAAGGAAACGTATCCTGCCCGAAGGCGTTTTCAGAAAACGTTTCAAAAAGAAGAAAAAGCTGACGGGGGGTCCCACTTGTCGGGTTTAAACTCTGAAACAGAGTCACCGGCGCCCGAAAGCTGCGGTGGTCGCCGGCGGCGATCCACGGCGAGTTAGGAGGAGTGGGTGGTACCTACGGGTTCCTTGGGTCCTTCCGCACCTGTGGGTGGTGGGGTTGGTCGACGGCGAGCACCACGTCGACGGCGGCCTCAACTCCGGCGGGTGGTGGTTCGGGCGTTGGTGGATCTCGTCGGGGAGGGCTACACAGGTTGAGTTGAGGCTCGGGTTAGAACACTGGGTGCACCAGAGGGCTGCTGACGTGGTTTGGGAGTCGGAGGTGGCCTCACCTGAGTGAATCACGCCGGAGCCCGAGGCGGATCGGGGCGGCCGGAGTCGGGGAAGGAGACCTCCTCGGGGTCCTCCTAGTGGCTTGGCGGGGCTCTGGTGAGGTGGAGTTGTGGTGCGGAGTCGAGAGCGGGCTCGGGGGCTCCTTTTATAGATGATCCGAGGCGGTGGCCGTGAACGGGGAATTTCCGGCGACGATTACGGTGGTGCAGCGGTTGGTCAGGTGGTTTAGGGGGCTAGGCATCACCATGGGGGCCTACGGGTTTGGTTTAGGTGCTATGCTTGGCCTGCCTTGGTTGACACTCCAAGTTCCAAATGGAACGGCGCACGGAGCTTGTCGGCGGCAGGGAGCGTGCTCTGCGCTGCTCAGGCCATGGCGACATTGCCGCAGCGTGTGCAGGCAAGCAGACGGCCACGCGGAGGCCTCGGGTGGCTTGGGCGGTGCTGGACAGCGCCGAAAGCTGGGGCTGATCCCTGCTGGCTACCTCGGTTAGCTCTGCCACCGCAGAAGCTACCGGCGTCGGCGGGACACATCACCACCGACGGTGGTGCCTGTCCAAAGGACCGTGCGACGCTGTGGATAAGAGGAAGGAGCAGTGCGCATGGCTCCAGAGTGGGCACTGGTGAGATCGACGCCGTGACCCTGAAGAAAACGACACTGACAGACGATCAAACACCGAACTCAATATGTACAGAATAAAGGCATGCACGGTGTTCGATGAAATGATTTTGGCATGTGGGAAATTTATCTGGAGCTGATCTTTGGTGGGGTGGCCTCCCAATGCACCTGGGGGCTGCCTGAATTTTGGCAGAATTTTTGGAGAAGGAAAAATATGAATTTCACCAAATTTGCCAAATCCGGTCGAAACTTGCAGTGAGTGAAACTTGAAAATTTTGAATTGTGGAAGAGTGGATCTTGATGGATCTAGGTTGGGGGTGCTAGGGACTAGCCAGAGGAGTTGGTTTGAGATCAAAACTCAAAGGAAATCACATACTTCCTTTGTAAATCACCTAGGTCCAAAATAAAAGACTGAAATAGTTTTGGGAATAGAATATTTTGGCTTGGCCCAAAGTGCGGGAGGGGTTTTGGGAGCAATCTCGATATGAGGCATGGTAAAAATGGGTGGTTGCAAAAAAAAATAATAGCCCCAAAACCCATAGGATTACTTTTTAATAGAAATTTAATTTCTAGAAATGTATTGTGATGAGTTAACATCAGAAGGAAAGTTTTTAAAAACCAAACACCAAGGTTGAGGAAGATACAAAAACAAAATACTTGTCATAGGAGGAAATTTTTTTGAGAAGGAGGGGCTTTTGGAAAGATTTTAAATAGCCTCCTTCAAATCAAATAAAGGGTTTGTCAAAAACCAAATAAATTTTTTTGGAGTGTCACAGTAGGCCCTCTGTCGGGGAGATGCCCCAGGGCCTTCCCCCGGTAGAGGACCCGTGGTCGTCGGGGGAACCGCTGGCGACCGCTCTACCTCATTGGCGTCATCCTTGGTTTCCGGCCACCATCAATGGCGGTAGAGTGAGGCGCAAGGCAGGGCCCTCATTTGGCGATATGAAGTAAGGCCCAGTGCCTATGAAGCTCGCCGCCCGTGAAACTCTCACGTAATAATGAGTGGGGTTGTACACGCCCCGGAGTCTTCGGAGAGCCTCCCTCGGGCCTCGGGGGCTCCCGCCCACGCCTAGTGGCAGCACTTAGCTCCGTGCTGGTGAGAAGACGTTGAAGACTAGACTAGGTGCCGGACGCGGCCTTTTGCTTTTTTGCTTCTTCCTTGTTGACAAGGCTCTTTGGTTTGGATTTAAGTTGGATTTGAGCCCAAGACTTGCGTGGGTTTGGGGAAGGGGTGTTTAGTCTCGTTCGAGCTATCTCTTGTGTTCTGATTTTGGCTTTGCGTCCAAAGTTAGCGTCAGCTGCCCCCCCCCCTCACGAGCCCCTCGCGAGCCAGGACGGGCCAGGCACGCCTACAGCCGGGACCGATGTCACCACACCCTCTCCGGAGGTTCTCATCGCAAGATCAACAAGTTAATTAGAAGACACCCGAGGCACGGCGGCCCCCCGCAGGCCCGCTCGGGCTCGTCGGGGTCGAAAGGTAAACAAGTCAGCTGACCCATCACCGGGCTAGCGGCTAAGCTCACACGCAACGTTATGTTTACCAGGGTACTGATCGCAAACCTTTACATGAGGGGCCTCCCCTCCCAAAATGCTCTTACATTCTTCAGGGCCGAGCCCGAACCTTCTTCGTGCAGGGTAAACAGCAGCGACATACAGTCAGTCGGACATATCACTCACCGTGTTATCTGGGGCACCCCCCGGAGGCATCGCTGGCGTTGCTGACATTGCCGCCCGCCAGCATCTCTGCCAGCGCCAGGCTCGTCCACAACGTCGCCTTCATTGGCGGCCACGACCACGCCGTCATCATCAGACGCAAAGGCCCTGACGAGGGCGTCCATGTTGTCCTCCACCCATTGCGCCAGGTCGCCCCAGACGACTATGGGTACGGGTGCGATGGCAGCGTTGAAGTCGAAGTGGGGGTCCCTGCCCTGCAGATAGCTGAAGACATGGGAGAAGGCACGCCCGAGAAAGGCTCAACTCCTCTCTTCGACAAGCCAACGGGACCTCTCAGAGCGGCTCTCCAGAAGCGTCACCACGTCGCTAAAAAACTGGAGGTTGCCGGCGTAGCTGGCCTCATGCGGCTCCTTGGCGGCAGCCTCACAAATGTTTCCCAAGGCTGTGTTAGCCCTCTCCCTGAGCGTTCGAAGCATGGGGGCATGCTCATGCTCTAGAACCCGCCGCTGACGGATCTCGTCCTCATTCCGCTGCGCGATGGCCTCGGCTTCATCAACCCTCTGTTGGACAAGAAGCAGCTCGGCCCAGGAGGAGGCCAGCTCCGCCTGTGCTATGCCAAGGGCGGCTGCGGATGAGTCCGCACACCGCGTCACTTCAGCCAGTTTGGCCCTGAGGGCCGCGGTCCTACCCTCAGCTTCGGCCCTGATCAGCTCCAACCTCGCTTCGTATTCGCGCTCGAAGGCCGAGCGAGCTTCCGCCACGCGGCGGTCGACCTCTTCCTGGGCCCGGGCTTCGCGCGCAACAACGTCATCCTCCACCTCAGCCACCAGGCGCTCCCTTGTCTCCAACCGCTCAAGGTCAAGGTTGCGCTCGGCGGCCTCCAACGTCAGCACCTCCTCGCGCTTCGGAAGCTCCACCCTGGTCGACGGAAGCCCCCTTCAGCGACTCAAGGGCCGCCTGGTAAAGTTCCACTTGCTGTTCCAGGGAGTTTCTCCAGGCTTGGAGCTCCCATGCGCGCTCCTCCACATCTCTGCACCGACGGTCTGCTTCCCGAGCCTCCTCGACGGCATGGGAGCATGCCTCCCGCGAAGCCACCAGCGACGCTTTAGCCTTTGCGTTGTCGAGATCACGTTGGTGACGCGCAAGGGTGACGGCTACCTTCAGTTTGCACCTATCCTCAGCAAGGCGCAAACCTTCGGCCTCGAGGCGCTCATCCTCGCTAGCAAGCTCTGCCCCGATCCGGCTCACCGCATTCGCCGCCACCTGGAGGAACTCTTCGCGAAGGGCGCGATGCTCCCGAGCGCGCCTGAGCACGTCTTCCGCATCGCCCTCTTCCACCGGAGTATGCGGAGGGCCCAGAGGCGGCATGCCCTCCCGCACGGGCTGGGGTCGGCGCCCAAATTGTCAGCCGGATGGACCCCTCCGGGAATCCAGCCTGGCGTCGGTCCACCCATGGATGAGGAACTGAAGACAGACTTCAACCATTCACCATCTATGATCAGAGGAGGAACGCAGGGCAAGCCGGATGTGCCACAGAAGGACTCATGAAGAAAGGACAGCGGGCGCGCAGGCTCAAGGTGCCTGGTGGAACGGACCACTCCACTGACCGGTCCAGTGGCGGGGGTGCCGCTCGAGCTCGGCGAGCCCGGAGCCAGCAGAGAAGGCGAAGCTTTGGGGGCTGGCTCCCGGGCCGACTCGGCAAATTTGGCAGGACGGGGCATGAAAGGCCACAATCAGCCGCAGGGATAGTAAGGTAAATGAGCAGAGAAAGAAGAGGACTTACTCATCCATGGCAAAGTACTTCCTACGCTTCAACAAGCGGCAAGGGCGGTCGTCGCCACTCAAGGCCTCCTTCCTCTTGCAGAGGGCCTCGAAGTCTACGCGGAACCGGCCTAAGCGCACGACGCAGGGTTCAGCCTGGGGTGCGGAAGAAGCGTCAAGATGATCAGCACCAAAGGAGTTAGCCTAGGTGACACCGTCAGGCGTCGCCTCGTGAGGAACGGCTGGGGCCTCGGGAGCCCTGGCCTCAAGGGTCATAGGCCGCAACTCCGCGCCTGCCGCCGCTCCAGGGCGGGCCTCGGGAGACACCGCCTTCGGGCCTTCTCGCGGCATCAGCACCTCGACATCGGTCGCCTCAGCTCCAGCCGGTTCTTGTCTCCCTGCTCTATCGCTTGAGGAGGGGTCACTGTGGGCGCCAGGGGGAGCAACCACGGTGGCTGGATTCTCGTGGGTCCCCGTGAAGCCAGCCAGGCGCAGCCCCCACTCGTCGAAGGTGGGCATCTGCCTCACAAAATCGGCCCTGCCAGAGCAAAGATACAAGAGGGCACCATCATGCCGAAGGCTGCCTAGGGAAGGGTCGCCAGTCAAGACCCTGAGCACCGTCCGCAGCACTTCAGGCGCCAAGTCCTCCTCCTGAAGTCGCATGCGGTCTCTATGCCCGGCAGAGTCCCACATCCGGCGAGAGTGACACTGGAGAGGAGCAATGCGACAGTGGATGAACTCCTTCACCACCTTGGGTGCTGTCACATTGAGCGCCCTCAAACTCTGGAAGCGGCGCCAGATGAAGGCGAGCCGGGGGCTCGCGAGCATCTCATGGTCCCAACCCGAGTGGGGTACAGCAGGCGAGGTCGGGTGTGAGAGCAGAGGGTTGGGCACTCCGACGTCCACATACAGCCACCGCTCTCTGAACCTGGCATCAGGAGGAGGAAGGCTGAAGTCGATCCCTAAAGCGGCCGTCTCTGGCACGGCGAAGAAGCCCACGCACCCTGAGCACTAAGTGGGGTCGCTCAAGCGCAAAGAAAAGAAGTGGCGCAGCAGGGCAACAAAAGGAGGAATGCCTACCGTTGCCTCGCCAACAAAAGCAAAGACAGCCAGACGGGTAACCGACTCAGGCCCGAGGTGTGTCATGCGGATCTGATAATGGGAGAGCACCGCATTGAAGAAAGTGGAAAAGGGGGGAACCAGACCCACCCATAGGGCATCGGCGAAGAATCGGACCTCTGTGACGATCCTACCAAGGGAGGCATGGGACGCAGGCCAGGCTGTGGTCCTGCCGCACTCGTTGAAGATAGTGGCAAGGGCATAGTGGACCTTGTTCAAAGCTTATGGATTGAGTATGATCGACCGATCAACGGTGGGGGCTGCCACCGGAGGTGTGCGGGGTGAAGGCGCGGTCTTCTTTCCCTTTCCTTTCTTCGTTGGCGCCATGGCGATGGAAAGAGGGAAGAACTCAAGCCGGATTGGCGGTGGAGGGTGGAGATCGAAGAAGAACAAAAGGTAGGAGGCAAGCGAGCAGCGGAAAGGGTAACAACTGTGTGCAACTACGGGTCCGCTTAGCCAGGCGCGTAACAAGGCGTCGTGGGGATGCGCAGACGCCCACGTCCAATCAATCGCCACGCGGCGCCCGAGGCTGTAGGCTATTAGGGCCCTCGGCGCTTCAAGCTTGCCCCTTTGCTTCTCTGCTAAGCCAAGCCCGGGCGCGCCTTGGGCCCGGGGGCTACTGTCGGGGTTCTGGGAACGGGGGTCCCCAGAATTACCTGCCTGCGGCCCGCGGCGTAGCTCGAGTGGGGGCCCAGCGCGGCCCATCTTCATCAGCTCAAGCTCAAGACCCTCGCGAGGGGCCAAGCCTCGCGGGGCGACGACAGGAAGCTTCCTCAGGAGCAGCCTCATAAGGCAGGCTCGCGAGGAGGTGGAGAGATAAAGGCAGAGGCACCTCGCGAGGATCCCGTGACGCAAGCCATGACGATCAAGATTAGGCGGGTGCCAGGCAGGCGCTGGCCTGCGCAGTGTCCTTGTTTCCCCTTCGGTGCAAAGGGAGCAAGCACATGCCAAGGCATCGGGCAAAGGTTACCATTCCGGTATAACGAGACCAAGACCAGCAGAGCGGCAGGACGGAGATCACCGTGGAGCCCAAGGCGGCGTCACCACCAATGCTTTTGGCAACCGAAGACCACCTTTGGTCAGGATAACTTGTACTAGATGTTCCCCTTCAAAATGGCCAATTGTTGGCGCCCTTCCCGATCATTATTTGGGAAGAGGAGCAGGGCCTCTATAAATAGGGCTAGCCACCGTAGAACGAGGACAATGAGAAAAGAGGGAGAAAGAGAGAGAAACAAAGAGAGATCCGGTCCAAGTAGAACACACCGCACTAGCTCAAGAACACCTCTCGCGAGGCCGTTCTTCCCTTGTATTGTTCTTCATCAGCCCCTGAGGCAATCCACTACACCACACACTAGAGTAGGGTATTACACCACATCGGTGGCCCGAACCAGTATAAACCTCGTGTCCCTTGTGTGTTCTTCTTTCCGGCCAAGATTCCTTGCGAGCCATAGAACGCGAGTCGGTAGGGGAAAGATCTTCGTGCGCACCCCAGAGTTCGAACCTTAAGGATCTGCCGGTACCCGAAATCCGACATCTACCCTCTGTGTTTATTTATTTCGCATGTTATCTTTGTCTTGGATCAAACTTTCTAAGTTTATACACATAAAAACGAATCATCATTCCATATACTCCTACTATATATATATCTTACTATTATTGTGAAAGTTCATATATACCGGACGAGATTAATGCAAACACAACAAATTTTCATTACATTTCGAACTTTTATAGGACAGAAAAATAAAACAAACCCGAACCTAAACCTATTCTTTGGCGGCGACCGACGTCCTCCATCTGTGATCTCCATGTACGGGGGCGGGGTTCAAGACCTGTGAAGTGAAGGTGTGTTCTCCGGCGAGGAAGAGTAGAACACGGGAGATAGACCGGTTGATACGTCCATTTTGCATCATGTTTCCTTACTATTATTTATGATGTTTTTATGCATAATAATGCTTTTTTGAGTAATCCTAATGCCATTTCCCTCATAATTTACAAGGTACACACAAAGAGGGAGAATTCCGGCAGCTAGAAATCTGGACCTGGAAAATCCACGCCAGGCTACCTATTCTGCACAACTTCAAACAAGCTGAAACTTCATGGAGAACTTTTATGGAAAATATGAGGCATATTGGAGCAAAAAAGTACCAGAGGGGGCCCACCAGGTAGGCACAACCCACCTGGGCGCGCCAGGGAGCCCAGGCGCGCCCTAGTGGGTTGTGCTCACCCAGGCCCACCTTCGGTGCCCATTTCTGGTATATAAGTCATTTTGACCTAAAAAAAATAGGGAGAGGACTTTCAGGATGGAGCGCCGCTGTCTCAAGGCGGCTTGGGCAGGAGCACTTTTGCCCTCCGGCGGAGCGATTCCACCGGGGGAACTTCCCTCCCGGAGGGGGAAATCATCGTCCTCATCATCACCAACAACTCTCCCGTCTTTGGGAGGGCAATATTCATCAACATCTTCAACAACACCATCTCATCTCAAACCCTAGTTCATCTCTTGTGTTCAATCTTGTTACCGGAACTATAGATTGGTGCTTGTGGGTGACTAGTAGTGTTGATTACATCTTGTAGTTGATTACTATATGGTTTATTTGGTGGAAGATTATATGTTCAGATCCAATATGTTATTTAATACCCCTCTGATCTTGAGCATGATTATCATTTTTGATTAGTTATTTTGTTCTTAAGGTCATGGGAGAAATCATGTTGCAAGGAATCATGTGAATTTAATATGTGTTCAATATTTTGATAGTATGTGAACGTCAACTACATGACACTTCACCATATTTGGTCCTAAGGGAATGCTTTGTGGAGTAGCAAATAGATGATGGTTTGCGAGAGTGATAGAAGCTTAAACCCCAGTTTATGTGCTATTCCGTAAGGGACCCGATTGGATCCAAAAGTTTAATGTTATGGTTAGAATTTATTCTTAATACTTTTCTCATAGTTGAGGATGCTTGCGGGAGGGTTAATCATAAGTAGGAGGTTTGTTCAAGTAAGAACAACACCTAAGCACCGTACCACCCACATATCAAATTACCAAAGTAGCGAACACGAATTAAACCAACATGGTGAAAGTGACTAGATGAAAATCCCGTGTACCCTCAAGAACACTTTGCTTATCATAAGAGACAATTTTGGCCTATCCTTTGCCTCAAAAGGATTGGGCTATCTTGCTACACTATTGTTACTACTATCATTACTTGCTTGTTACAAATTAACTTGCTATCAAACTACTCAGTTACTTACAATTTCTGCACTTGCAGACATTACCTTACTGAAAACTACTTGTCATTTCCTTTTGCTCCTCGTTGGGTTTGACACTCTTACTTATTGAAAAGAGCTACAATTGATCCCCTATACTTGTGGGTCATCACCGGCCAGTTGGCACACCATGCCCTGCCGCCTCCCATGCCCTACTCATCCTCAGAGGAGTCCCCGACCTCGGCGGTGCCCGACGTTGGACGGCGGCAAGTAGGACGCGTGGCTGACGGTGCTCCCGTCGTCGGCAGCCAGCATGGCCACCGCTTAGGCGGTCGCATCCGCGTCCGGCCATACCGCTATTGCGTCGTGAGTGGTGACTTGAGCGACGGCAGCGGCCTCAAACTTCATCCCCGAAGACAAGCTCTCCCGCAGAGTGTTGGCGCTCGCGTTCATGGCGGATGTGGTGCCAGGTAGCAGAACGATGCGCTATGGTGTGGAGTTTAGCTGGGCGTTGCCGCTTTAAGTAGCGCATTCCGGAGAGGCCAAGCGTCCGGGTGCGTCATTAAGTCACCAGAGTTGGTTCCTCGGCCACCGAGCCTCTTAATGACGGCATACAGACAGACATCATGAATGCGGGCAGCTGGCGCCGAATGGGAACGCACGGCGCGACGGCCCGAGGGATGAGGGTTTTTGGTGTGCCAGGGTAGTCAGCTGTGGTCCTGGCAGCGTTGGAAATGCCCTTTTTCTCACATGCGATCCCCACATGTCATTGAAAAAGCAAGATGACACGGCATGGTCCCAGTCCCGGGATGCGCTTGGTCAGCGCTACACCACTCCAGCTGGACGCTGTCGCGGCTGCTACGCGCACTTCTGCGCCCCGTGTATCCTCGACGAGCCGGGTGTTGATCTGCTGGTTGTGCCACAGCGCTAACGCCACCCTGGGCACACTGAAGCCAACCGTGTCCAGCGACGATGAGCGTGTCGCTCACCGCGGTCGCCGGTCCAGAGGCGGTGCGGGAGCTACGCCACGTTGCTGGTCCCCACGACCCACATGAACGGTTGCCGGAGGTGAGGAGGTCATGGGCCAGCTCCTCCATTGCACTAGTCTACGCCACGTCGTCCGGACAGGTGTGCCCCACATGTCAGTTTCCCTGTTTTCCCGGCCAAATTCGAGTGTCAGTGCTCCGCGTTGTGCATTAGGCGCAGAACAGGTGGTTTTTGTGCCCTGGTTCAAATGTGCTACAGTACCAAGTTGTTACCTTAGCCCCAAGTGTGGTGGTTTTGTGTACGGTACCACCCTTTTCCTTTTCAACTAGTGAAGCGTAACACTTGATTAAGTAGCCGGTTGGTGTGCTAAATGTAGGTGTCCGACTGTTTGAAGGAATAATTGAGGTGTCCCCGGTCGGTGCCTGCATTTAGGAGTCCAACTTACCATGTTCCGGCAGTAGTAACTATACTAGTCACTACGTACTCCCTCTGTTTTTATTTACTCCGCATTTTAGCTTTGCTCAAAGTCAAACTTTGTAAACTTTGACAAAGTTTATAGACAGAAATAATAACATATACAATAACAAATCAATACCATTGGATTCATTATTGAATATACTTTCACATCATATAGATTTGCTATTGTAAATGTTCATATTTTTTCTATAAATTTGGTCAATTTTATGAAGTTTGACTTCACCAAACCTAATATGCAGAGTAAATAAAAACAGAGGGCGTATCTTACTCCGTGACCAAGACGGAAGGGAAAACGAGACAACTTATTGTTTATCTGAGTCGTTTAAGTATAATCATGTGGCGTTGCTTATTTCTCATTCCTCTCCAACCCTCTTCTCCATCAATCATGCCACCCTCCGGTCGAGTCCATCCTCCCGCATGCCTCATTTGGACATTCCGCCGAGTAACATAAGCATGGTGGGCCTAGACCATGATTGTATTTCCAATGTTGTATTTTGTCCGACATGCATACAAACAAACGGTTTGTTTAAAGTTTCACTTTTCCTCTACTACGTGCCGCTTCCCATCTTAGTTTTGGAATCCCATTCGGTTCATGCCCGACACATCTTGAGGATATCGGTTGATGTTGAGAGATCAATTGCGTGTTGTGCAAGGAGATAAAGGTTTGGTCTATTTCTATGATAGAAATGACCCGCCGGGGGGGGGGGGGGTGGAGGGTCTGTGGGGATCAGAGGGAGTATATTGTATGTTCATAAGAGAAACGAATGTATTGTACCCACCCTACTCCTCTTTCAATCGATCTCCGGAACCCGAGATGAAATCGAGAGAGAATGAGTGGGTGCATGTGTGATACCTAAGGCGGATTCACAATTTTGAACCGGTGATCATAGCATCCGCAAATCATATATAATGGGTATTCAATGTTCATTTCGCTTTTGAACGTACAATATACTCCCTCAGATCCTTTCTAGTTTACATATAAGTTTTATGTGTAGTCAAATTATCTATACTTTGATCGAACTTACAGAAAAAGTATCAACATTCAACAACACCCAATCAATATTGTTAGATTCGTACGTACTCCTAGATTTGTATTCAAATAGAGATGGTTTCCAATTTGTTTTCAACCACATGAATGTGCTTGTTCTCGCGCATGCTCTTCCTATTACGATTTTTCCACGTATAGCCAGTCCAATAGTAATTTTTTTAAGCTTCCTGTCCAATAGTACTAGTGGAGTACTGACAACATCTGTAGAAGAGTATGCAGTGCTCATAGTACTCCCTTCTTCCATTTATATAGGTCCTAAGAGCAAGTATAATAAGGCCTAGTCAGCAGGCTATAAGACTTGCCATGTCATTAAAATCCTACTTGGAGGAGTGAGAAGAGAGGAGAGAGAGAGTGAAGCGGGATCTTATTCTACAGCCCGGCTATAACACATAGATCAAGAAAATATAGTATGCATGCAACTGATCTCTTCCAATCATATACCTTGCTCATGCAAATATTAAATGCTTAGAGCCAACCTAATAGCCATTCTAAGAGGCAACCTATTACTTAACCATGCAAAGATTATATGCTTATATGAGTATCTTTTGTGATGGCTCTAAGTGAGGTGGCATCTCTTTAATAGCCAATAGCCGGCTACATTATTAACCATGCTGTAATGCATTTTTCAAAACAGCCTTTGACTATTGACAAGATTAATACTACCTCCTTTTCGGTTTATAGGGCTCAACTCAAAAATCTCACCAACCAAGGTAGATGGTGGGTGGTGGAACAATTTTTGTAGTTTGCAAAACCACTCAATTAATGCACTTGTTTTCCTCAAAAATTGTGTTTAGCAATGCATTAATTGCAATGCATGCATGCATAAAGTACATGCATGCAATGATTTATTACACCTTGAAATCTGAACATGTGATGGGGAACAACCAAATTGAGACTTATAAAATGGGAAAACTAAATTTTTTAGATAAGCCCTATAAACTGGAAAGGAGGGAGTAGTACATGAGATGTATAAAGTGAAAATTATATCATTGGAAGCTCCTTTCACATACGAATTTGACCGTATGCTTTGTGTAAGTTGCATGTCATATATTATTACTATCACATTTGGTCAAAGTTAGCCTCGAAAAATGCATTAGGCCTTGTATAGATGGAAGGAGGGAGTAGTAGTGGAAGTGGATCCTTTGACGTAGGTATCCCTGCCTTACCCTCCCTTTCGATCACTTACTGGCGGGCCCCATGCTTGCTAGGCCCCGCATGTCAGTTACTCAATGGGTTCGGCCACGTCAGGCGATCCTCATCCATAGTATACTCCCTCTGTTTTTATTTACTTCGCATAAAACAGAGGGAGTAGTAGTATAAATGACGCGGGCGGGGGAGGGGGAGGGACGTCGGTTTGCTCTCAACTGCGGTCCCACAAGCGAGTGAAAATTCAAGACGAAGCATGTTCCATTCGGTGAGCGACGTGGAGGGTCCAGCGTGCCGGGGTGCAACGCGAACGCGACAAGAGCGATGTACAGTCAAAACCGATTGACCGGTTGTCACCGGAACCACTATTCACACCAGAAACTTCACTGATCGGCCTACGCCAGCCACTGTCCCAAAACCACACCTCCTCTCCAGCCCATCCCCGCACCTTTCGATCCCCTAGCCAGCATCAAGCGTCTCCTAGTTCGCCGGAAAGCCATGGTGCGCCGCAAGATCACGTATTACAAGATGCTGACGCCGGAGCGCCGCGCAGAAATCACGGCGGCGGTCGGTGCCACAGACTTCTGTTCCCACACTCGCTTTATGGCAGGCCAATCCTCGAGTTCTCTGGAGCCAAGCTACAAGGAGGAGGAAGCCGATCCAATGTTCATGGCAGAGGTCGCGGCGCAGAAGGCCCCCGATGCGTATGAGACGATGGACGTCGACTTCGTGCCATTGTCCTGGTCCCCCATGGTGCAGGCGGACCAGCGGTTCAACCTTGCGATACTAAAGGACGACCGGGAGGCAGAGGCCAACTTGACGCGGAGCGCGCGCATGCCGCTGCTATCGAGGCTCTCCTGTAGGCTGAACCGGATATCATGGATGTGAACCAGGCAGCGGAGGCTCAACTCGACGTGGAGCGCGCGGATAGCCCTGCCATCGAGGCCCCCCTACAAGTGGAACCGGACGTCCTGGACTTGAACCGGGCGGCGGAGGCTCAACTCGATGCGGAGCGCACGAATGCTGCTGCCATCGAGGCCCTCCTGCAGGGGGAACCGGATGTCTTGGACTTGAACCGAGCGGCGGAGGCTCAACTCGATGCGGAGCGTGCAAATGCCGCTGCCATCAAGGCCCTCCTTTAGGTGGAACCGGACGTCCTGGACTTGAACCAGGCGGTGCTCTCGTCCATGGAGAGCGCCCGCACACTCCGCGTGAACGAGTATCTAGAGGCCGAGGACAACCACGGTGCAGAGAAACACATCGGCAGCTACGGTTGGTTCGCGCCGGCAGCCAAACACGACGGGGCCATCTCGTTCCGCGAGCAGTGATAGTTTTTCTTTATGTTGTTGTTTTTTCGGATCTTTTGCTATGTAAGAACATATATTTATGCAAGTCGCCTGAATTTCATCATTGGGTCAGTTGATCATTTCAGGCGGTTGGATGAATATCCTACATGTCCTAACACTTCTTCCTCACCTCTTCTTCTTCCCCAACAGACCACCGCACGGGCCGTACGGATCTTCCCCAACATGCGGTTGGATAAACATACTGTATGAATGAAAATTATGTGTCAGTGGTAGGATGGCTGAGTTTGGTTTGATCACATGCGTTAGCACGTGTCAGTGAGGGTGCGTTAATTGGTTGGGTTTATGCGTGCAGGAGCAATCAGGTGAGGGTGCGGTGCACCGCAGCGTGAGCGATCATATGAGGGTGCGGTGCGACCACGACAGCCGTGCGCAAGTGTACCTCCTTTTCATTTTGAAAACTTTAGGCAAGCTTGGAAAAAATGGGTGGCGAAGTATGCCAATGCAAGGCCTAGACCCAAAGAGGATACAAGTACATACGTAGGAGTACTAGTGTTAAAAAAGAAAGGCGGGGTTTTCCTTCGCGGGATTAATCGATACAAATCCTCGTTTGACGTGTCAATTAATGCGTATTTTTTCTCCAAATCCCAAAGAGCTAACCATCTCACTCCTCGTCGCTTGATTAATGCAGCGGCATGCAAACCAACCTTCTCACTTCCGCGTGCATGCAAGGGTATATTAGTGTCCTTGGTTGCTAGTATGAGGCAAACCCCATCAATTTTGCCTCGATTAGTGTTAGTGGCCTTCTACAAATTGTAATTTTGATATACTGGCCTTGTGTACAAAAAAATGGAGGTAGTAACTATTTGACTTCGTTCCCCATTGCGGTGACATGGACGATATCTCGAACATTGTGGTTTGGCGAAGTGCGTTCGACGTAGAACACCATTGAGGGAGACCACGGTAAGTCGTTCGCAAGTGCCGCCTACAAGCCGAGACAACCGCCTTATTTGCATCCAGGAAGTCCATTGAACCAAAGGACATGTAAATGTACTAGTACTAGTACACAATAGCATCGTCCTCCAGCTTAGTGCGGTGAGGTGGTTTCTCGAAGAAGACGATGGAGAAGCGGAGTCAGCAAAGATTGAAATGATGGTTTCTTCATCCGTGCTTTGTGATTTGATGCATCACTACTTTGTGATTTGTGATAGAAGGGACAGGGGAGTAGACTTTGTGCTCTATACTATACATGCGTCCATGCACAGGAGAAAGAGGAGAGATGTTGCATTTTTCTATTCCTTCAATCAATCAATCAGGGAGCTTCGGTTCCATCTTTTTGGCTTTGGCATCACCGTCCATGATGGTTCCCATCGATGCCAAAAGCTGTTTTCACATTTGGCTACACATTGTGGATGCCCTTAACCGTACCACTTGGTTTTGCTCCTGTGTGCTATCTATACAAATCTCAATTATATTGATATAAAATTATAGAATCAAGATTAGTAAAAGGGAGGTGATTTTGCCGCGCGGATGGCGTGGGAGGTTTCTTATTTTTAGAGTACGCTGGCCTGGCGGTTTGCTAACATGCGGTCCCACGTGTCAGCGCTTTACCAAGCCGATCCGCGTCCTACATGAGGCATAACAATGGCAGAAGTAACACGTGGTTAACTTGAAGAAGATGAGGGAGAAGCTAATTTAGCAATGAGTGAAATGATGGTTTCTTCGTCCCTCCAACTTCTTTTTTTAGCATTATTACTTTGTCCCTCCAACTTAACTGCGAGAAAGGTGCAGCTTTGTGATTTGACGCCTCATTGCTCATTACTACATAAGCACCATGACTGGGGCGTTTCACCCCTGCTGCTCTGCACTGTATTTTGGTATGGCACGTGGACCCGGTAGCATGATGTCCCACATGTCGGTGAAAGGGACTAGAACATTTATGAAAGCGAGAACTGCATTCTTACGACGGAGGAGTACATGACACGGCGGCCAAGTGAACTGTTACTTGTACTGTAGTACTATAGTTTTGCTATTTCGCACGACCCATCGATATAAACCCGATTAAACAGGAAAGGGCGGGATTTCTCCCGCACGGTGGATGATATTGGACATATATTTCAAAGGCAATTTTAATGTATGCAAACTGAATAATTAAGTAACAATATGATATCTAGTAAAACTAAAAACACATATGATTTATTGTGTTAGAGTGTAGTAGTTGTTGGGGAACGTAGTAATTTCAAAAAATTTCCTACGCACACGCAAGACCATGGTGATGGCATAGCAACGAGAGGGGAGAGTGTCTGTCCACGTACCCTCGTAGACCGAAAGCGGAAGCGTTATAACATCGCGATTGATGTAGTCGTACGTCTTCACGATCCGACCGATCCAAGTACCGAACGTACGGCACCTCCGAGTTCTGCACACGTTCAGCTCGATGACGATCCCCGGGCTCCGATCCAAAGAAAGCGTCGGGGATGAGTTCCACAAGACGACAGCGTGGTGACGATGATGATGCTCCACCGACGCAGGCTTCGCCTAAGCACCGTGACGATATGACTTCACCGGCGCAGGGCTTCGCCTAAGCTCCATGACGATATGACCAAGTGGAATATGGTGGAGGGGCACCGCACACGGCTAAGAACGATCACGTAGATCAACTTGTGTGTCATGGGGTGCCCCTGCCCGTGATAGAAAGGAGCAAGGGGGGGGTTCGGCCAGCCCAAGGCCGGCCGAGGAGTCCTACTCCCACCGGAGTAGGACTCCCCTCTCCTAGTTGGACTAGGACTTGGGAGGGGAAGAGGGAAGGGGCGCCGCCTCCTTGTCCTATTCGGACTAGAGGGGAGGGGGCGCCATGGCCTACCCTCGGCCGGCCCTTCCTCTTCTCCCTTATGGCCCATCAAGGCCCATTGACCCCCGGGGTTCCGTAACCCCCTGTTCCGGTAACGCCCTGTTTTCATCCTAACCTTTCCAAGTCCAAACATAGGCTTCCAATATATCAATCTTTATGTCTCGCCATTTTGAGACTCCCTCGTCATGTCCGTGATCACATCCGGACTCGAACAACCTTCGGTACATCAAAACTTATAAACTCATAATGAACTGTCATCGAAAGCGTTAAGCGTGCGGACCCTACGGGTTCGAGAACTATGTAGACATGACCTAGAACCATTCTCGGTCAATAACCAATAGCGGAACCTGGATGCCCATATTGGTTCCTACATATTCTATGAAGATCTTTTATCGGTCAAACCGCATAACGACATACGTTGTTCCCTTTGTCATCGGTATGTTACTTACCCGAGATTTGATCGTCGGTATCCAATACCTAGTTCAATCTCGTTACCGGTAAGTCTCTTTACTCGTTCCGTAATACATCATCTTACAACTAACTCATTAGTTGTAATGCTTGCAAGGCTTATGTGATGTGTATTACCGAGAAGGCCCAGAGGTACCTCTCCGACAATCGGAGTGACAAAACCTAATCTCAAATACGCCAACCCAACAAGTACCTTTGGAGACACCTGTAGTACTCCTTTATAATCACCCAGTTATGTTGTGACGCGTTTGGTAGTACCCAAAGTGTTCCTCCGTAAGCAGGAGTTGCATAATCTCATAGTTACAGGAACATGTATAGGTCATGAAGAAAGCAATAGCAATATACTAAACGATCAAGTGCTAAGCTAACGGAATGGGTCATGTCAATCACATCATTCTCCTTAATGATGTGATCCCATTAATCAAATGACAACACATGTCTATGGCTAGGAAACATAACCATCTTCGATTAATGAGCTAGTCTAGTAGAGGCATACTAGTGACTATCTGTTTGTCTATGTATTCACACATGTATTATGTTTCCGTTAATACAATTCTAGCATGAATAATAAACATTTATCATGATATAAGGAAATAAATAATAACTTTATTATTGCCTCTAGGGCATATTTCCTTTAGTCTCCCACTTGCACTAGAGTCAATAATCTAGATTACACAGTAATGATTCTAACACCCATGGAGTCTTGGTGCTGATCATGTTTTGCTCGTGGAAGAGGCTTAGTCAATGGGTCTGCAACGTTCAGATCCATATGTATTTTGCAAATCTCTATGTCCCCCACTTGGACTTGGTCCCGAATGGAATTGAAGCGTCTCTTGATATGCTTTGTCCTCTTGTGAAATATGGATTCCTTTGCCAAGGCAATTGCACGAGTATTGTCACAGAAGATCTTCATTGGTCCCGATGCACTAGGTATGACACCTAGATCGGAAATGAACTCTTTCATCCAGACTCCTTCATTTGCTGCTTCCGAAGCAGCTATGTACTCCGCTTCACATGTAGATCCCGCCACGACGCTTTGTTTAGAACTACACCAACCGACAGCTCCACCGCTTAATAAAAACACGTATCCGGTTTGCGATTTAGAATCGTCCGGATCGGTGTCAAAGCTTGCATCGACGTAACCATTTACGACTAGCTCTTTGTCACCTCCATATACGAGAAACATATCCTTAGTCCTTTTCGTGTATTTCAGGATGTTCTTGACCGCTGTCCAAAGGATCCACTCTGGATTACTTTGGTACCTTCCTGCCAAGCTTACTTTCGCTAAGCATACGTCAGTCTGGTACACAAGATTGCATACATAGAGCCTATGGCTGAAGCATAGGGAACATCTTTCATTTTCTCTCTATCTTCTGCTGTGGTCGGGCATTGAGTCCGACTCAATCTTACACCTTGTAGTACAGGTAAAAACCTTTCTTTGCACGATCCATTTTGAACTTTTCAAAACTTTATCAAGGTATGTGCTTTGTGAAAGTCCAATTAAGCGTCTTGATCTATCTCTATAGATCTTGATGCCCAATATGTAAGCAGCTTCACCGAGGTCTTTCATTGAAAAACTTTTATTCAAGTATCCTTTTATGCTATCCAGAATTCTATATCATTTCCAATCAATAATATGTCGTCCACATATAATATCGTAAATGCTACTGAGCTCCCACTCACTTTCTTGTAAATACAGGCTTCTCCAAAAGTCTCAGAAATCCATATGCTTTGATCACACTATCAAAGCGTTTATTCCAACTCCGAGAGGCTTGCACCGCACAATAAATTGATCATTTGGAGCTTGCACACTTTGTTAGCACCCTTTGGATCAACAAAACCTTCTGGTTGCATCATATACAACTCTTCTTCCGTAAATCCATTCAAGAATGCAGTTTTACATCCATTTGCCAAATTTCATAATCATAAAATGCGGCAATTGCTAACATGATTCGGACAGACTTAAGCATCGCTACGGGTGAGAAAGTCTCATCGTAGTCAACCCTTGAACTTGTCGAAAACCTTTCGCAGCAAGTCGAGCTTTATAGACGATTACATTACCATCAGCGTCAGTCTTCTTCTTAAAGATCCATTTATTCTCAATGGCTTGCCGATCATCGGGCAAGTCAACCAAAGTCCATACTTTGTTCCCATACATGGATCCCATCTCAGATTTCATGGCTTACAGCCATTTTATGAATCTGGGCTCACCATCGCTTCTTCATAGTTTGTAGGTTCGCCATGGTCAAGTAACATGACTTCGAGAATAGGATTACCGTACCACTCGTGCGTATTTTACTCTGGTTGACCTCTGAAGTTCAAGAGCAACTTGATCTGAAGTTTCATGATCAACATCATTAGTTTCCTCACTAATTAGTGTAGTTGTCACAGAACCGTTTCTTGTGGTGAACTACCTTCCAATAAGGGAGCAGATACGCTTATCTCATCAAGTTCTACTTTCCTCCCACTCACTTCTTTCGAGAGAAACTCCTTCTCTAGAAAGGATCTGAATTTAGCAACGAAAATCTTGCCTTCAGATCTGTGATAGAAGGTGTACCCAACAGTCTCCTTTGGATATCCTATGAAGACACATTTCTGCGATTTGGGTTCGAGCTTATCTGGTTGAAGTTTCTTCACATAAGCATCGCAGCCCCAAACTTTAAGAAACGACAACTTTGGTTTCTTGCCAAACCATAGTTCATAAGGTCTCGTCTCAACGGACTTAGATGGTGCCCTATTTAACGTGAATGCGGCCGTCTCTAAAGCATATCCCCAAAACGATAGCGGTAAATCAGTAAGAGACATCATAGATCGTACCATATCAAGTAATTAAAGTACGATTACGACGTTCGGACACACCATTTCTCTGTGGTGTTCCGGGTGGCGTGAGTTGCGAAACTATTCCACATTGTTTCAAATGTAAACCAAACTCGTAACTCAAATATTCTCCTCCACGATCGGATCGTAGAAAGTTTATTTTCTTGTTACGATGATTTTCCACTTCACTGAAATTCTTTGAACTTTTCAAATGTTTCAGATTTGTGTTTCATTAAGTAGATATACCCATATCTGCTCAAATCATCTGTGAAGGTGAGAAAATAACGATACCCGCCACAGTGCCTCAACATTCATTGGACCACAAACATCGGTATGTATGATTTCCAATAAATCAGTTGCTCGCTCCATAGTTCCGAGAACGGCGTTTTAGTCATCTTGCCCATGAGGCACGGTTCGCAAGTACCAAGTGATTCATAATCAAGTGATTCCGTAAGTCCATCGGTATGGAGTTTCTTCATGCGTTTTACAACCGATATGACCCAAACGGCATTGCCACAAATAAGTTGCATTATCATTATCAACTCTGCATCTTTTGGTTTCAACACTATGAATATGTGTATTACTACTATCGAGATTCAATAAAAATAGACCACTCTTCAAGGGTGCATGACCATAAAAGATATTATTCATATAAATAGAACAACCATTATTCTCTGTCTTAAATGAATAACCGTCTCGCATCAAACAAGATCCAGATATAATGTTCATGCTTAACGCTGGCACCAAATAACAATTACTTAGGTCTAAAACTAATCCCGATGGTAGATGTAGAGGTAGCGTGCCGACCGCGATCACATCGACTTTGGAACCATTTCCCAGCGCGCCGTCACCTCGTCCTTAGCCAATCTTCGCTAATCCGTAGTTCCTGCTTCGAAGTTGCAAATATTAGCAATGTAACCAAAGATCAAATACCGGTACTCTGCGAGTTTTAGTAAGGTTCACTTCAATTACATGTATATCTCATATACCTTTGATCACCTTGCCATCCTTATTATCCGCCATATACTTGTGGCAGTTCCGCTTCCAGTGTCCAATCTGCTTGCAGTAAAAACACTCAATTTCAGGCTTAGGTCCGGACTTGGGTTTCTTCTCTTGAGCAGCAACTTTCTTGCTGCTCTTTTGAAGTTCCCCTTCTTCTTTCCTTTGCCCTTTTCTTGAAACTAGTGGTCTTGTTGACCATCAACACTTGATGCTCTTTCTTGATTTCTACCTCCATGACTTTTAGCATTGCGAAGAGCTCGGGAATTGTTTTGGTCATCCCTTGCATATTATAGTTCATCACGAAGCTCTTGTAGCTTGGTGGCAGTGATTGGAGAATTCTGTCAATGACACTATCATCCAGAAGAGTAACTCCCAGTTGTATCAAGTGATTATTATACCCAGACATTTTGAGTATATGTTCACTGACAGAACTATTCTCCTCCATCTTGCAGCTATAGAACTCATTGGAGACTTCGTATCTCTCAATCCGGGCATTTGCTTGAAATATTAACTTCAACTCCTGGAACATCTCATATGCTCCATGACGTTCAAAACGTCGTTGAAGACCCGGTTCTAAGCCGTAAAGCATGGCACCTTGAACTATCGAGTAGTCATCAGCTTTGCTCGCCAGACGTTCACAACTTACGGCGTTGCTCCTGAGCAGGTTCGCACCCAGCGGTGCTTCCAGGACGTAATTCTTCTGTGCAGCAATGAGGATAATCCTCAAGTTACGGACCCATTCCGTGTAATTGCTACCATCATCTTTCAACTTTGCTTTCTCAAGGAACGCATTAAAATTCAACGGAACAACAGCACGAGCCATCTATCTACAATCAACATAGACAAGCAAAATACTATCAGGTACTAAGTTCATGATAAATTTAAGTTTAATTAATCATATTAAAAACTCCCACTTAGTCAGACTTATCTATAGTCATCTAAGTGATTACGTGATCCAAATCAACTAAACCATGTCCGATCATCACGTGAGATGGAGTAGTTTCAATGGTGAACATCACTATGTTGATCATATCTACTATATGATTCACGTTCGACCTTTCGGTCTCCGTGTTCCGAGGCCATATCTGTTATATGCTAGGCTCGTCAAGTTTAACCTGAGTATTCCGGGTGTGCAACTGTTTTGCACCCGTTGTATTTTAACGTAGAGTCTATCACACCCGATCATCACGTGGTGTCTCAGACGAAGAACTTTCATAGCGGTGCATACTCGTGGAGAACACTTCTTGATAATTTTAGTGAGAGATCATCTTATAATGCTACCGTCAATCAAAGCAAGATAAGATGCATAAAGGATAAACATCACATGCAATCAATATAAGTGATATGATATGGTCATCATCATCTTGTGCTTCCGATCTCCATCGTCAAGCACCGTCATGATCACCATCGTCACCGGGCGCCGACACCTTGATCTCCATCGTAGCATCGTTGTCGTCTCGCCAACTATTGCTTCTACGACTATCGCTACTGCTTAGTGATAAAGTAAAGCAATTACATGGCTTTTGCATTTCATACAATGAAGCGACAACCATATGGCTCCTGCCAGTTGCCGATAACTCGGTTACAAAACATGATCATCTCATACAATAAAATATAGCATCACGTCTTGACCACATCACATCACAACATGCCCTGCAAAAACAAGTTAGACGTCCTCTACTTTGTTGTTGCAAGTTTTACGTGGCTGCTACGGGCTGAGCAAGAACCGTTCTTACTTACGCATCAAAACCACAACGATAGTTTGTCAAGTTGGTGCTGTTTTAACCTTCGCAAGGACGGGCGTAGCCACACTCAGTTCAACTAAAGTGAGAGAAACAGACACCCGCCGGTCACCTTTAAGCAACTAGTGCTCAAGCGGTGAAACCAGTCTCGCGTAAGCGTCTGGCGTAATGTCGGTCGGCGGCTTCATCTCACAATACCGACGAACCAAAAGTATGACATGCTGGTAAGCAGTATGACTTATATCGCCCACAACTCACTTGTGTTCTACTCGTGCATATGACATCAACGCATAAAACCAGGCTCGGATGCCACTGTTGGGGAACGTAGTAATTTCAAAAAATTTCCTACGCACACGCAAGACCATGGTGATGGCATAGAAACGAGAGGGGAGAGTGTCTGTCCACGTACCCTCGTAGACCGAAAGCGGAAGCGTTATAACAACGCGGTTGATGTAGTCGTACGTCTTCACGATCCGACCGATCCGAGCACAGAACGTGACGGCACCTCCGGAAGTTACGCACACGTTCAGCTCGATGACGATCCCCGGGCTCCGATCCAGCAAAGCGTCGGGGATGAGTTCCGTCAGCACGACGGCGTGGTGACGATGATGATGCTCCACCGACGCACGGCTTGGCCTAAGCACTACGACGATATGACTTCACCGGCGCAGGGCTTCGCCTAAGCTCCGCGACGATATGACTGAAGTGGAATATGGTGGAGGGGCGCACCGCACACGGCTAAGAACGATCACGTAGATCAACTTGTGTGTCATGGGGTGCCCCCTGCCCCGTATATAAAGGAGCAAGAAGTGCGGCCAGCCAAGGGGAGACGCTGGAGGAGTCCTACTCCACCGGAGTAGGACTCCCTTCTCCTAGTTGGACTAGGACTTGGGGAGGGGAAGAGGGAAGGCGCCGCCCCCTCTCCTTGTCCTATTCGGACTAGAGGGGAGGGGGCGCCTGCCCCTGCCGGCCCTTCCTCTTCTCCCTTATGGCCCATCAAGGCCCATTGACCCCGGGGTTCCGTAACCCCGGTGTTCCGGTAACGTCCTGTTTTCATCCGGAACCTTTCCGAAGTCCAAACATAGGCTTCCAATATATCAATCTTTATGTCTCGACCATTTCGAGACTCCTCGTCATGTCCGTGATCACATCCGAGACTCCAAACAACCTTCGGTACATCAAAACTTATAAACTCATAAAGAACTGCCATCGAAACGTTAAGCGTGCGGACCCTACGGGTTCGAGAACTATGTAGACATGACCTAGAACCATTCTCGGTCAATAACCAATAGCGGAATCTGGATGCCCATATTGGTTCCTACATATTCTACGAAGATCTTTTATCGGTCAAACCGCATAACAACATACGTTGTTCCCTTTGTCATCGGTATGTTACTTACCCGAGATTTGATCGTCGGTATCCAATACCTAGTTCAATCTAGATTCTTGGTAAGTCTCTTTACTCGTTCCGTAATACATCATCTTACAACTAACTCATTAGTTGTAATGCTTGCAAGGCTTATGTGATGTGTATTACCGAGAAGGCCCAGAGATACCTCTCCGACAATCGGAGTGACAAAACCTAATCTCGAAATACGCCAACCCAACAAGTACCTTTGGAGACACCTGTAGTACTCCTTTATAATCACCCGATTCACGTTGTGACGTTTGGTAGTACCCAAAGTGTTCCTCCGGTAAACGGGAGTTGCATAATCTCATAGTTACAGGAACATGTGTAGGTCATGAAGAAAGCAATAGCAATATACTAAACGATCAAGTGCTAAGCTAACGGAATGGGTCATGTCAATCACATCATTCTCCTTAATGATGTGATCCCATTAATCAAATGACAACACATGTCTATGGCTAGGAAACATAACCATCTTCGATTAATGAGCTAGTCTAGTAGAGGCATACTAGTGACTATTTGTTTGTCTATGTATTCACACATGTATTATGTTTCCGGTTAATACAATTCTAGCATGAATAATAAACATTTATCATGATATAAGGAAATAAATAATAACTTTATTATTGCCTCTAGGGCATATTTCCTTCAGTAGTAGTGTTGTATTGCATAGTTGTTAGATGTAACATGCGAGAACGTGTAGAGATGTAGTTTTAGAGGGCCTATAGAGAGAGAAGCGTAATACGGTCATCGGACTTCAGAATATGCTCATTACGGTCACTATATACGTTTTGCGGTGATTATACGGTCACTTGCTCACTGTTCAGCATCGGATTGCTCTCTATTGACCGGCCAAATAGTCTGCGTGGCACCATGTTGACTAGTTAAATTGACCACGTTCCTTGTGGGTCCCACCTGTCAGTCCGCATAGGAAAATGGTCAGATAAACACAAATTTACGCAAGCGCGACAAAACTCCAACCTATGCGCGGGAACCACCTGGTTGTGTATGTGTCTGTCAGGGCCTGATGTATGCGCATGCACGTGTAGGTTGAGCAATTGAGCGTGAGAGTATGTGTTGGTCGTGTGGTGTGTGCATGCATGCGTGCGTGTGTGCGTGTGAGTGGTGCGTGTGTGCGTGGCTGCGTGTGTACATGTGAGTGTTGCGTGCGTGCGTGTCTGCATGTGCTCGTGTGAGTGTTGCGTGCATGCAGTTCGTGTGCATGTGTGCGTGTGTGTGTGTATAATCACCACACCACCTCCTGTGTCTTAAAACAGACAACTCAGCATACCAATACAAGGCCACCGATACGTCTCCAACGTATCTACTTTTCCTAACGCTTTTCCTCTTGTTTTGGACTCTAATTTGCATGATTTGAATGAAACTAACCACAGACTGAGCTGTTTCAGCAGAACTACCATGGTGTTGTTTTTGTGCAGAAATAAAAGTTCTCGGAATGAAACGAAACTTTGCGAGGAATTTTTATATAATAAATAAGAATTTCTGGAGCCAAGACCTACTGGAGAGGGGCACCTGGGTGGGCACAACCCACCAGGGTGCGCCCCCTCTCTTGGCGCGCACAGGTGGATTGTCCCCACTCGGTGGCCCCGCAGACCTTGAAAGGAACGCTATAAAATCCTATTTTTCCAGAAAAAATCAGGGATAAAAAATTATCGCAATCCACGAGACGGATCCGCTGTCACCTCCTGTTCTTCATCGGGAGGCCAGATCTGGAGTCCGTTGGGGCTCCGGAGAGGGGCATCTTCATTCTTCATCATCACTAACCCTTCTCCATCGCCAATTCCATGATGCTCCCCACCAGGAGTGAGTAATTCCTTTGTAGGTTCGATGGTCGGTGAGGAGTTGGATGAGATTCATCATGTAATCGAGTTAGTTTTGTTAGGGCTTGATGAAGGAAATATGCCCTAGAGGCAATAATAATGTTATTATTTATTTCCTTATATCATGATAAATGTTTATTATTCATGCTAGAATTGTATTAACCGGAAACATAATACATGTGTGAATACATAAACCTACAGAGTGTCACTAGTATGCCTCTACTTGACTAGCTCGTTAATCAAAAGATGGTTATGTTTCCTAACCATGAACAAGGAGTTGTTATTTGATTAACGGGATCACATCATTGGTTGAATGATCTGATTGACATGACCCATTCCATTAGCATAGCACCGATCGTATAGTTTGTTGCTAGTGCCTTTCTTCATGACTTATACATGTTCCTATGACTATGAGATTATGCAACTCCCGTTTGCACGAGGAACACTTTGGTGCTACCAAACGTCCTAACGTGAATCGGGTGATTATAAAGGTACATTACAGGTGTCTCCGAAGGTACATGTTGGGTTGGCATATTTCGAGATTAGGATTTGTCACTCCGATTGTCGGAGAGGTATCTCTGGGCCCTCTCGGTAATGCACATCACATAAGCCTTGCAAGCATTGCAACTAATGTGTTAGTTGTGAGATGATGTATTACTGAACGAGTAAAGAGACTTGCGGTAACGAGATTGAACTAGGTATTGGATACCGACGATCGAATCTCGGCAAGTAACATACCGATGACAAAGGGAACAACGTATGTTGTTATGCGGTCCGACCGATAAAGATCTTCGTAGAATATGTAGGAGCCAATATGGGCATCCAGGTCCCGCTTATTGGTTATTGACCGGAGAGGTGTCTCGGTCATGTCTACATAGTTCTCGAACCCGTAGGGTCCGCACGCTTAACGCTTCGGCGACAGTTACTATGAGTTTTTATGATGTTTCTGTACGAAGGTTGTTCGAGTCCCGGATGAGATCACGGACGTGACGAGGAGTCTCGAAATGGTCGAGACATAAAGATTCATATATTGAAGTCTATGTTTGGACATCGGAAGTGTTCCGGGTGAAATTGGGAATTTTACCAAGTACCGGAGGTTACCGGAACCCCGAATGCTAATGGGCCAACATGGGCCTTAGTGGAAAGGAGAAAAGGGGCCCAAGTGCTGGTCAAGACCTTTCCCCTTCCCTAGTCCTATTAGGACTAGGAGAAGGCGCCTCTCTCTCCCTTCCCACTTGGCCAATCCTAGTTGGACTAGGATTTGGGGGAATCCTACTCTAGTAGGAGTAGGACACCCTGGCGCACCTCTCCTTGGCCGGCCAGCCCTCCCTTCCCTCCTTTATATATACAGGGCAGGGGGCACCCCATTAAACTCAAGGTGATCCTTGAGATCTTTCCTTAGGCGTGTGCGGGGCCCCCTTCCACCAAATTACACCTCGATTATACCGTTCACGGAGCTTAGGCGGCTTCTGCGTCGGTGGAACATCATCATCGTCACCACGCCGTCGTCTTTAAACTCTCCCTCAACACTCGGCTGGATCGGAGTTCGAGGGACGCCATCGAGCTGAACGTGTGCAGAACTCGGAGGTGCCGTGACGTTCGGTACTTGGATCGGTTGGATCGTGAAGAAGCACGACTACTTCCTCTACGTTGCGTCAACGCTTCCGTTCTTTGGTCTACGAGGGCGTGAGACAACACTCTCATCTCGTTGCTATGCATCACCATGATCTTGCGTGATCGTAGGAAATTTTTTGAAATTACTACGCTTCCCAACAAAGTGGCATCCGAGCCTAGGTTTTTATGGTTTGATGATATGCACGAGTAGAACACAAGTGAGTTGTGGACGATACAAGTCATCGCCTACCAAAGCATGTCATACTTTGGTTCAGCGGTATTGTTGGAATGACGATCCGGACCAACCTTACGCGTACTCTTCACGCGAGACCGGTTCCTCGACGTGCTTTGCACATAGATGGCTTGTGGAAGACCTGTCTCTCCAACTTTAGTTGAACTGAAAAGTAGCTACGCCCGGTCCTTGAGAAGGTTAAAGCGGAGTCTATTTGTGAAGTATCGTTGTGGTTTTGATGCGTGGGTGAGATTGGTTCTTGCTTAAGCCCGTAGCAGCCACGTAAAATTTGCAACAACAAAGTAGAGGACGTCTAACTTGTTTTTGCAGGGCATGTTGTGATGTGATATGGTCTAGACATGATGCTGAATTTTATTGTATGAGATGATCATGTTTTGTAACCGGGTTATCGGCAATCGGCAGGAGCCATATGGTTGTCGCTTATTGTATGCAATGCAATGCCTGTAATGCTTTACTTTATCACTAAGCGGTAGCGATAGTCGAGAAGCATAAGTTTGGCGAGGCGACAACGATGCTACGATGGAGATCAAGGTGTCGGCCGGTGACGATGGTGATCATGACGGTGCTTGAGATGGAGATCACAAGCACAAGATGATGATGGCCATATCATATCACTTATATTGATTGCATGTGATGTTAATCCTTTATGCATCTTATCTTGCTTTGATTGACGGTAGCATTATAAGATGATCCCTTACTAAATTATCAAGAAGTGTTTTCCCTGAGTATGCACCGTTGCGAAAGTTCTTCGTGCTGAGACACCACGTGATGATCGGGTGTGATAGGCTCTACGTTCAAATACAACGGGTGCAAAACAGTTGCACACGCAGAATACTCGAGTTATACTTGACGAGCTATGCATATAAGATATGACCTCGGAACACGGAGACCGAAAGGTCGGCGTGAATCATATAGTAGATATGATCAACATATTGATGTTCACCATTGAAACTACTCCATCACACGTGATGATCGGTCATGGTGTAGTTGATATGGATCACGCAATCACTTAGAGAATTGGAGGGATATTTTTCTAAGTGGGAGTTCTTAAGTAATATGATTAATTGAACTTAAATTTATCATGAACTTAGTACCGATAGTATCTTGCTTGTCTATGATGTGTAGATAGATGGCTCGTCTTTGTTGTTCCGTTGAATTTTAATGCGTTCCTTGAGAAAGCAAAGTTGAAAGATGATGGCAGCAATTACACGGACTGGGTCCGTAATTTAAGGATTATCCTTATTGCTGCACGGAAGAATTACGTCCTGGAAGCACCGTTAGGTGCCGGGCCTGATGCAAGGGCTGCGCGAAGTTGTGAACGTCTGGCAAAGCAAAGTCGATGACTACTCTATAGTTCGGTGTGCCATGCTTTACGGCTTAGAACCGACTTCAACGTCGTTTGAACACCATGGAGCATATGAGATGTTCCAGGAGTTGAAGTTAATATTCCAAGCGAATGCCGGATTGAGAGATATGAAGTCTCCAATAAGTTCTATAGCTGTAAGATGGAGGAGAACGGTTACATCGGTGAGCATATACTCGTAATGTCTCGATATAACAATCACTTGATTCAACCGGGAGTTAATCTTCCGGATGATTGCGTCATTGATGAAATTCTCCAATCACTGCCACCAAGCTACAAGAGCTTCGTGATGAACTATAATATGCAAGGGATGACCAAAACAATGCCCGAGCTCTTCGCGATGCTGAAAGTCATGGAGGTAGAAATCAAAAGGAGCATCAAGTGTTGATGGTTAACAAAACCACTAGTTTCAAGAAAAGGGCAAAGGAAAGAAAAGGAAACTTCAAAAGAACGGCAAGCAAGTTGCTAATCAAGAGAAGAAACCCAAGTCTGGTCCTAAGCACAAACCGAGTGCTTCTATTGCAAGCAGGCTGGTCCTTTGGAAGCGGAACTGCCCCAAGTATTTGGCGGATAAAAAGCGATGGCAAGGTTAACAAAGGTATATGTGATATACATGTTATTGATGTGTACCTTACTAATACTCGCAGTAGCACACTTTGGGTATTTGATACGTTTAGGTTACATTGCTAATATTTGCAACTCGAAGCAGGGCTACGGATTGCGAAGATTGGCTAAGGACGAGGTGACGATCTTGGCGTGGGAAATGGTTCCAAAGTCGATGTGATCGCAATCGGCACGCTACCTCTACATCTACCTTCGGGATTAGTATTAGACCTAAATAATTGTTATTTAGTACCAGCGTTGAGCATGAACATTATATCTGGATCTTGTTTGATGCGAGACGGTTATTCATTTAAATCGAGAGAATAATGGTTGTTCTATTTATATGAATAATATCTTTTATGGTCATGCACCATTGAAGAATGGTTTGTTTTTACTTAATCTTGATAGTAGTGATACACATATTCATAATGTTGAAACCAAAAGATGCAGAGTTGATAATGATGGTGCAACTTATTTGTGGCACTTGCCGTTTAGGTCATATCGGTGTAAAGCGCATGAAGAAACTCCATCTTGATGGACTTTTGGAGTCACTTGATTATGAATCACTTGGCACTTGCGAACCGTGCCTTATGGGCAAGATGACTAAAACACCGTTCTCCTAACTATGGAGAGAGCAAGAGATTTATTGGAAATCATACATACCGATGTATGTGGTCCAATGAATGTTGAGGCTAAATGGCGGATATCGTTATTTTCTCACCTTCATCGATGATTTGAGCAGATATGGGTATATCTACTTAATGAAACACAAGTCTGAAACATTTGAAAAGTTCAAAGAATTTCAGAGTGAAGTGGAAAATCATCGTAACAAGAAAATAAAGTTTCTACGATCTGATCGTGGAGGAGAATATTTGAGTTACGAGTTTGGCCTACATTTGAAACAATGCGGAATAGTTTCGCAACTTACATACACGGAACACCACAACGTAATGGTGTGTCCGAACGTCATGTCGTGCTTTATTAGATATGGTGCGATCTATGATGTCTCTTCTTGATTTACCGCTATCGTTTTGGGGTTATGCTTTAGAGACGGCTACATTCACTTTAAATAGGGCACCATCTAAATCCGTTGAGACGACGCCTTATGAACTGTGGTTTGGCAAGAAACCAAAGTTGTCGTTTAGGAAAGTTTGGGGCTGCGATGCTTATGTGAAAAAACTTCAACCTGATAAGCTCGAACCCAAATCGGAGAAATGTGTCTTCATAGGATACCCAAAGGAGACTGTTGGGTACACCTTCTATCACAGATCCGAAGGCAAGATTTTTGTTGCTAAATTCGGAAACTTTTTGGAGAAGGAGTTTCTCTCGAAAGAAGTGAGTGGGAGGAAAGTAGAACTTGATGAGATAACTGTATCTACTCCCTTATTGAGAAGTAGTACATCACAGAAATCAGTTTCCGTGACACCTACACCAAATAGGGAGGAAGCTAATGATGATGATCATGAAACTTCAGATCGAGTTTCTACAGAACCGTAGATCAACCAGAGCAAGATCCGCACTTGAGTGGTACGGTAATCCTATTCGAAGTCATGTTCTTTGGAACATGATGAACCTACGAACTATGAAGAAGCGATGGTGAGCCCAGATTCCACAAAATGGCTTGAGGCCATGAAATCTGAGATGGGATCCATGTATGAGAACAAAGTGTGGACTTTGGTTGACTTGCCCGATGATCGGCAAGCAATTGAGAATAAATGGATCTTCAAGAAGAAGACCGACGCTGATGGTAATGTTATCATCTATAAAGCTCGACTTGTTGCAAAAGGTTTTCGACAAGTTCAAGGGATTGACTACGATGAGACCTTCTCACCAGAAGCGATGCTTAAGTCCGTCCGAATCATGTTAGCAATTGCCGCATTTTATGATTATGAAATTTGGCAAATGGATGTTAAAACTGCATTCCTGAATGGATTTCTGGAAAAAGAGTTGTATATGATGCAACCAGAAGGTTTTGTCGATCCAAAGGGAGCTAACAAAGTGTGCAAGCTCCAGCGATCCATTTATGGACTGGTGCAAGCCTCTCGGAGTTGGAATAAACGTTTTGATAGTGTGATCAAAGCATTTGGTTTTATACGGACTTTTGGAGAAGCCTCAGTATTTACAAGAAAGTGAGTGGGAGCTCTGTAGCATTTACGATATTATATGTGGATGACATATTACTGATCGGAAATGATATAGAATTCTGGATAGCATAAAGGGATACTTGAATAAGAGTTTTTCGATGAAAGACCTCGGTGAAGCTGCTTACATATTGGGCATTAAGATCTATAGAGATAGATCAAGGCGCTTAATAGGACTTTCACAAAGCACATACCTTGATAAAGTTTTGAAAAAGTTCAAAATGGATCGAGGCAAAGAAAGGGTTCTTGCCGGTGTTACAAGGTGTGAAGTTGAGTAAGACTCAATGCCCGACCACCGCAGAAGATAGAGAGAAAATGAAAGATGTTCCCTATGCTTCAGCCATAGGCTCTATCATGTATGCAATGCTGTGTACCAGACCTGATGTGTGCCTTCTTTGTAAGTTTGGCGTGGTACCAAAGTAATCCAGGAGTGGATCACTGGATAGCGGTCAAGAACATCCTTAAGTACTTGAGAAGGACTAAGGATATGTTTCTCATTTATGGCGGTGACAAAGAACTCGTCGTAAACGGTTACGTCGACGCAAGCTTTGACACTGATCCGGACGATTCTAAATCGCAAACCGGATACGTATTTACATTAAACGGTGGAGCTGTCAGTTGGTGCAGTTCCAAACAAAGCGTCGTGGCGGGATCTACATGTGAAGATGAGTACATAGCTGCTTCGGAATCAGCTAATGAAGGAGTCTGGATGAAGGAGTTCATAACCGATCTAGGTGTTGTACCTAGTGTATCGGGTCCAATGAAAATCTTTTGTGACAATACTGGTGCAATTGCCTTGGCAAAGGAATCCAGATTTCACAAGAGAACCAATCACATCAAAAGACGCTTCAACTCCATCCGTGATTTGTTCCAGGTGGGAGACATATAGATATGCAAGATACATACGGATATGAATGTTGCAGACACGTTGACTAAGCCTCTTCCACGAGCAAAACATGATCAGCACCAAGACTCCATGGGTGTTAGAATCATTACTGTATAATCTAGATTATTGACTCTAGTGCAAGTGGGAGACTGAAGGAAATATGCCCTAGAGGCAATAATAATGTTATTATTTATTTCCTTATATCATGATAAATGTTTATTATTCATGCTAGAATTGTATTAACCGGAAACATAATACATGTGTGAATACATAAACCTACAGAGTGTCACTAGTATGCCTCTACTTGACTAGCTCGTTAATCAAAAGATGGTTATGTTTCCTAACCATGAACAAGGAGTTGTTATTTGATTAACGGGATCACATCATTGGTTGAATGATCTGATTGACATGACCCATTCCATTAGCATAGCACCGATCGTATAGTTTGTTGCTAGTGCCTTTCTTCATGACTTATACATGTTCCTATGACTATGAGATTATGCAACTCCCGTTTGCACGAGGAACACTTTGGGTGCTACCAAACGTCACAACGTAATCGGGTGATTATAAAGGTACATTACAGGTGTCTCCGAAGGTACATGTTGGGTTGGCATATTTCGAGATTAGGATTTGTCACTCCGATTGCTCTGAGAGGTATCTCTGGCCCTCTCGGTAATGCACATCACATAAGCCTTGCAAGCATTGCAACTAATGTGTTAGTTGTGAGATGATGTATTACGAAGCGAGTAAAGAGACTTGCCGGGTAACGAGATTGAACTAGGTATTGGATACCGACGATCGAATCTCGGGCAAGTAACATACCGATGACAAAGGGAACAACGTATGTTGTTATATGCGGTCTCGACCGATAAAGATCTTAAGTAGAATATGTAGGAGCCAATATGGGCATCCAGGACCCACTATTGGTTATTGACCGGAGAGGTGTCTCGGTCATGTCTACATTGTTCTCGAACCCGTAGGGTCCGCACGCTTAACGGTTTGAGGACAGTTATTACGAGTTTTATGATGTTTCTGTACCGAAGGTTGTTCGAGTCCCGGATGAGATCACGGACGTGACGAGGAGTCTCGAAATGGTCGAGACATAAAGATTCATATATTGGAAGTCTATGTTTGGACATCGGAAGTGTTCCGGGTGAAATTGGGAATTTTACCAAGTACCGGAGGTTACCGAACCCCCGAATGCTAATGGGCCAACATGGGCCTTAGTGGAAAGGAGAAAAGGGGCCCAAGTGCTGGTCACACCTTTCCCCCTTCCCTAGTCCTATTAGGACTAGGAGAAGAAGCGCCTCTCTCTCCCTTCCCACTTGGCCAATCCTAGTTGGACTAGGATTTGGGGGAATCCTACTCCTAGTAGGAGTAGGACACCCACGCACCTCTCCTTGGCCGGCCAGCCCTCCCTTCCCTCCTTTATATACAGGGCAGGGGCACCCCATGACACACAAGTTGATCCTTGAGATCTTTCCTTAGCCGTGTGCGGTGCCCCTTCCACCAAATTACACCTCGATTATACCGTTACGGAGCTTAGGCGAAGCTCTGCGTCGGTGGAACATCATCATCGTCACCACGCCGTCGTGCTGACGAAACTCTCCCTCAACACTCGGCTGGATCGGAGTTCGAGGGACGTCATCGAGCTGAACGTGTGCAGAACTCGGAGGTGCCGTACGTTCGGTACTTGGATCGGTTGGATCGTGAAGAAGTACGACTACTTCCTCTACGTTGCGTCAACGCTTCCGTTGCTGGTCTACGAGGGTACGTAGACAACACTCTCATCTCGTTGCTATGCATCACCATGATCTTACGTGATCGTAGGAAAATTTTTGAAATTACTACGTTTCCCAACACTTGATCCCTAGTATCCACCATGTTCTTAGAATGATGTTGCTGTGACTTTGCTATGCTTAATGCTTGTCACTTTGGGCCGGGGTGCCGTGAACTCAGATCTGAACCGTTTATGTTATCACAATTATATCCATGTTCTAGATCCAATCTTGCAAGTTATAGTCACCTACTACGTATTATGATCCGGCAACCCGGAGTGACAATAGTCGGGACCACTCCCGGTGATGACCGTAGTTTGAGGAGTTCATGTATTCACTATGTGTTAATGCTTTGTTTCGGTTCTCTATTAAAAGGAGGCCTTAATATACCTTAGTTTCCAATATGGACCCCGCTGCCACGGGAGGGTAGGACAAAAGATGTCATGCAAGTTCTTTCCATAACCACATATGACTATTTATGGAATACATGCCTACAATATATTGACGAACTGGAGCTAGTGCCGTATCACCCTAGGTTATAACTGTCTCATGATGAATATCATCCAACAAGTCACCGATCCAATGCCTACGAATTTATCTTATATTGTTTTTGCTAAGTTACTACTGTTATCATAACTGTTACACTTGCTACAAAACTACTGCTATCACTATTACTGTTACCATTGTTGTTGTCACTACTATCAAAACTATCATATTACTTTGCTACTGATCACTTTGCTGCAGATAATTAATCTCCAGGTGTGGTTGAATTGACAACTCAACTGCTAATACTTGCAAATATTCTTTGCTCCCCTTGTGTCGAATCTATAAATTTGGGTTGAATACTCTACCCTCGAAAACTGTTGTGATCCCCTATACTTGTGGGTTATCAAGACCTTTTTCAAGCGCCGTTGCCGGGGAGCATAGCTATATTTGTTGAGTCACTTGGGATTATTATCATATTATGACTATGAAGAATCTGAAGGATCCTAAGACTAAGATTTATCCTTCTAAGACAAAGGGAGGTAAGGAACTGCCATCCAATTCTGCTTTAGATTCACCTTCTGTTCTGAGTAAACTTGCAACACCACCACATGCTATCAATTCTAATATGTCGCAAGTTATTGATGATGCTACTTCTTCTATGGATAATGCTTATGATGATGCTAGTACCTTGCTTGATAATGATGATGTGCCACTTGGTGACTTTCTTGATGAACAAATTGCTAGAGTAATACAACATGATGTTGTTGAATCTAATGATGAGCTTGAAACTGAAACTCCTTAAACACCTTCTAGAACTAGCCTTCGTAGACATGAATTGCCTAAGGTACTGGAAGGTTATGTTATGAATGAGGAGACAACTAGAGATATTCTTGCTTGTAAGGATAGAGATGATTTAGAGAAATTACTATGAAAGTATAATGAAAAATCTCTGAATGATAGAATGAAATATGATCCTAAGTTTCCTACATCACCTATATTTATTACTGATAAGGATTATAAATTCTCTATCAACCCAGAGTTAATTACTTTGGTTGAATCTGATCCTTTCCATGGTTATGAAACTGAAACTGTTGTGGCACATCTTACTAAGTTGAATGACATAGCCACCCTTTTTACTCATGATGAGAAGACTTGGTATTACTTTATTCTCAAATTATTTCCTTTCTCATTAAAGGGTGATGCTAAATCTTGGTACAATACTCTTGCTCCTGGTTGTGTGTGTAGTCCTCAGGATATGATTTATTACTTCTCTGAAAAATATTTTCCTGCTCATAATAAACAAGCTGCCTTACAGGAAATATTTAACTTTGTGCAAACTAAAGAAGAGAGTCTCCCACAATCTTGGAGGAGGCTTTGCCAATTACTTAATGCTTTTCCTGATCATCCTCTTAAGAAAAATGAAATACTTGATATCTTCTATAATGGACTAACTGATGCTTCTAGGGACTTCCTAGATAGTTGTGCTCGTTGTGTTTTTAGGGAACAAACTGTTGGACAAGATGAAGAATTATTGAATAATATATTGAAAAATTATGATGATCGGACTCTTCCTGAACCACCGGCTATACCCACTCTGAAGAAGAGGGCTATATTATATCTCAGTCCTGAAGATATGCAAGAGGCCAAGAAATCTATGAAGGAAAAGGTATTAAAGCTGAGGATGTTAAAATTTTACCTCCTATTGAAGAAATACATGGGCTTAATACACCACCACTGCCTAAGGTGGTAGAGGTAAATTCTCTAATGAAATTCAATGATAATGACAATCCTCACCATATGCATCCTAGTCATTGCCTTTATGAGTTTGAAAACTACATTAGAAAACAAGATCACTTCAATGCAAATGTTATGAAACAATTGAAATACAATTTTGATATGATTGCTCGCTTGAGTGACTTGTTATTTAGAATCTCAAATGATGTTAGAGGTATTGGAAAGCATGCTTCTATGGTACAAACTCAGTTAGAAAAAGTTGCTAAATCATAAAGAGAATTGCTTGATGAAATGAATAATAACATACATGACTTTGCTGTTAGAGTTGCAACTAGAGGAGGTAAAATGACTCAGGAACCACTTTATCCTAAGGGACACCCAAAAAGAATTTAACAAGACTCACAAAGAAATAACACTAGTTCACCTAGTCCTTTCTAAAAAAAAGAAGAAGAGAAATGATAGGACTTTGCATGCTTCTAGTGAACCTGAAGTAGAAAAGCCTCCTGATAATGAAAATGAAACTTCTATCTCAGATGCTGAAACTCAGTCTAGCAATGAACACTCACCTAGTGATAATGAAAAAGATAATGTTGATGTTCATGAAGATGCTCAACTAAACAATTAAAAAGAACCAGATAATGATGTTGAGATAAAACCACCTGTTGATCTTGATAACCCACAACCTAAGAATAAAAGATATGATAAAAGTGATTTCATTGCTAGAAAACACGGTAAAGAAAGAGAACCATGGGTTCAAAAACCTATGACTTTTTCAACCAAGTCAACTAAAAAGAAATATGATGAAGAGTTTGAACGCTTTGCTGAAATGTTGAGGCCTGTCTTTTTGCGTACTCGCTTGACTGATATCTTGAAAATGCCTCCTTATGCAAAGTATGTGAAAGACATCATCACTAATAAGAGAAAAATACCAGAAGCTGAAATCTCCAATATGCTTGCTAATTATACTTTCAAATATGGAATACCTAAAAAACTTGGAGATCTGGGAATACCAACTATACCTTGCTCTATCAAAAAGAATTATGTGAAAACTGCTTTGTGTGATTTAGGGTCTGGTGTTAGTGTTATGCCTTTCTCTTTATATAAAAGACTTGACTTGAATAAACTCACACCTACTAAAATATCTTTGCAAATGGCTGACAAATCAACTTCCATACCTATCGGTATTTGTGAGGAGGTGCACGGGCTTGTTGCTAATGTTACTATTTTGACTGACTTTGTTATACTTGAGATGCCTGAGGAAGGCAACATGTCGATTATCCTCGGTAGACCCTTCTTGAATACTACAGGGGATGTTATTGATTGCAATAAAAGCAAGGTCATGTTCATATTAATGGTAATGAGCATACAGTGCACTTTCCAAAGAAACAATTCCAAGTGAATGGTATTAATGTTATTAAAAATCTTCGACAATCACTATTGGAAGTTTTCAAATACCTCTACCTACTGCCAAAAAGAAATATGAAATGCTTATTGTTGGGGACATTCATATCCCCATTGAGGTAACTTAGTGATTTACGAAAGTTCTTCGGTTTCATGCTAATCGGAAGTGGTTGTTAATAAGACCTAATCAACCTTATTAATGAATCATTTTTGAACGGTATGAAGTTGATGAATTTAGTAAGCACTACCTTATGTCCCTACTTTTTGTTTTCTGTTTTTATTAATTAAATAAAGTAAAATACCATGCTTTGTCTATTTTCTGAATTTCCCGTGCAATAAAAAATGACCCAAAAATAAAAGTTCTAAGAATGCTCTGAAAATTTAATACGATTTTTTCTCAATATTTCTGAATTTTAGGTGCAAATAATATCAGAGGGAGGTGCATCAGGTGGGCATGACCCACCTGGGCACGCCAGGACCCCCAGGCATGCCCTGGTGGGTTGTGGTCTGTCATGCCCAATATGCGATCCTATCCGAGAGGAACTCGAAGGTCCCACTAAGGATAGAGCCGCATATTGAAACACTTTTGCAAGGTGGATATCAGTACATCGTACCATTACATAATAGTTGGGGATACATACAAAGGGCATACAAATTCCACAAGAATACATCAAACATCATACATGACGACAACATACGACTATGTATGAAACACAAACAGACACTCAAACGACATCCACCCTGCTAGCCCAGGCTGCCGACCAGGAACCACTACAAGAAAATTGAGATACCGTGACGAAAATCCTGATGACGATGGTTGAGAACATCACAGAAATTCCTAATATGTGACATTTTGTTAGTGATGTCACTTATTAGAGCAAATAGGTGACGTTTAATGTCACCGAATCACGCAGCCGTTGAGCCTCACCTGGTTACCAATTTCTGTGACGATTCGGTAATTTTCATGATGGGTCTACTAGAGTCATGTTATTAACGAATGTGTGCTGTTCTTTATTTCATCATGTAATGTCTAGAAGTGGGGCCTACCACAACCGCGTCATGAGTTATTGAGTGGTAGGACCCACGTGACGGTGTCTGTAATGGGACTCACCCCAGTTTCTTCATATGTTTTTGAACACTTAACTTATTTTATTTTGTCTAATGGAAGTAAATAGTGGTGGGGAAGAAAGTTATTTTGTGTTTTCGTGAACTGGTGCCCATAGCGCTATAATTGTTTCGTTCTATCTCAAGAAAATGGAAATAAGAGTGGATGATTTTTTTTTTGGTATGGATGTTCCTGAGATGATGCATATGGCTCAACAGTTGTTTCGTTTTATCTCAAAATTTCAAATTTGATGAATTTCAGGCCATTTATCTGATATATTTCAGCATTGGCCTATATCCGTAGAAATGTCTCTATAAGTTCACATCTTTGAGTACAGACTCTCCTAACATTACTATTTGAAAACAATCAGTCCATGTTGCCACTTTGAAGTACTTATTTTGTTTTTTTTATTTTCATAATTATAAGGTCACTATGTACAACTTTCGACATATATTTAGGTAGAGTTCTTCCAAAAACATTGCATGGAACAAACCACATCATAATGTTTTTGTACGAGTTACACCACTGTTTAAATCATTTGCCATCTCATTTACATACTGCCGTATTTAACTCGAAAATAAACCATTCTCTTTCCACTAAAAAACACTTTTTGCTCCACTTTTCTAAATTTTTGCCGCATCCAATTACGCCCTTGTTTTTTCAGCTGCGCGGAACCAACTCCTCCAATTTCTATCCCCATCTCCACCCCCTCTCCCCCACGACTGCATCCAGCGGCGAGATTTGAGGATCACGCTGCCCGGCGCACCCTGTGGCACCAGCCGCGTAATCCTTCTCCAATGACGGCTGCTCGCCCGCCCTCCCATCAAGCCCCGGCCACCCCGTGATGTCTACTACTCAACCTTCTTCTTGTAGACGTTGTTGGGCCTCCAAGTGCAGAGGTTTGTTGGACAGTAGCAAGTTTCCCTCAAGTGGATGACCTAAGGTTTATGAATACGTCGGAGGCATAGGATGAAGATGGTCTCTCTCAAACAACCCTGCAACCAAATAACAAAGAGTCTCTTGTGTCCCCACCACACCCAATACAAGGGTAAATTGTATAGGTGCACTAGTTCAAGAAGAGATGGTGATACAAGTGCAATATGGATGGTAGATACAGGTTTTTGTAATCTGAAAATATAAAAACAGCAAGGTAGCAAGTGATAAAAGTGAGCGTAAACGGTATTGCAATGCTAGGAAATAAGGCCTAGGGTTCATACTTTCAATAGTGCAAGTTCTCTCAACAATAATAACATAGTTGGATCATATAACTATCCCTCAACATGCAACAAAGAGTCACTTCAAAGTCACTAATAGTGGAGAACAAACGAAGAGATTATGGTAGGGTACGAAACCACCTCAAAGTTATTCTTTCCAATCAATCCGTTGGGCTATTCCTATAAGTGTCACAAACAACCCTAGAGTTTGTACTAGAATAACACCTTAAGACACAATCAACCAAAACCCTAATGTCACCTAGATACTCCAATGTCACCTCAAGTATCTGTGGGTATGATTATACGATATGCATCACACAATCTCAAATACATCTATTCAACCAATACATAGAATCTCAAAGAGTGCCCCAAAGTTTCTACCAGAGAATCACGACGAAAACGTGTGCCAAACCCTATGCATAAGTTCATGGGCGGAACCCACAAGTTGATCACCAAAACATACATCAAGTGAATCACGTGATATCCCATTGTCACCACAGATACGCATGGCAAGGCATACATCAAGTGTTCTCAAATCATTAAAGACTCAATCCGATAAGATTACTTCAAGGGGAAAACTCAATCTATTACAAGAGAGTAGAGGGGGAGAAGAAACATAAGATCCAACTATAATAGCAAAGCTCGCGATACATCAAGATCATGCCAAATCAAGAACACGAGAGAGAGAGATCAAACACATAGCTGCTGGTACATACTGTTGGGGATATTACTACTGGGCGTAAACCGGCCAGGACAGGCCGGGTTAACTTCATCAGTAGTCAAGTATGCTTGAAGCCCGTGAGGATATTATATAAGGGCCCAAGGCCCAGAACCGGTTTAAGGCTTGTAGCCGTGAACCGGCATTAGTATGTAACTTGTGTTGTAAGTTAGAAGTACTAGAGGCCGAACCGGACACGTCTATGAGCCGGTCTCGGGACTCTGCAAACCGACGGGCGTCACCCATGTATATAAGGGGACGACCCGGCGGCGATTCAGAACAACAGACAACAACTCGAGACTTAGGCGAAGCTTGTTTGCTCCCTAGTCATCGAAACCCCCATCAATTCCATCACAACTAGACGTAGGCTTTTACCTTCATCGAAGGGTCCGAACTAGTATAAACTCTCTTGCATCCTTGTGTCCACTTTAACCCCTTTAAGCTAACCCGTAGCGATGGCTCCACGACTAAGTCCTTTCATGAGGACATCTGCCGTGACAAAACCACGACAGTTGGCACCCACCGTGGGGTTATCACACGATGGTGTCAAGTTCTTGGAGGGCAACTTCGAAGGACTCAAGGGTTACGCTGTGGGCCGGATGACCAAGAGTCGTCGCGGCAAGCTCTACATCGACGATTCAGGCTGGGGCCCTGAGGCCGGCTCGATTGAGTACGGGTACCGGGTCCCCTTTGGTGGCATACACGTCTTCATTGGCAAGATTGGTGAACCGGGCCCTGAGCCGGACATCTGCACCGACCTCGTCGAAATGGCTCAGCGTTCGAGATCTGCCCAGGTTAAACCGTCCGTGAAGCGTGCCTTCGTGGGAGTCATCCACGGAGGAGAATATGAAGGTGGGTTGGCATCTGGTGGTGAGACTGTCGTTTATTCCGGCGACGAGTCCTCGACCGAAGAAACCGAATCATTGTATCAGCTACAGGACGACCAGATTGGGGGCTGTTCCACTGGCGACAGTATTCCGGACCCCTCTGATCTGCCCAACCAGGTTGGGATATTCATGGCCGGTACACAGGCGGCGGTCCACTCTTCGACCGCAGCAGCAATGTTCTCCGGGTCAGCAGCGGCGGCCGGGGCAGGAGGCCCTGTGCGCCCGCCGGCTCAAGTCTTATCTGATCTGTTTAAAGCGCTGGCTATGCTTATGGCGGAGGCTAACCCGACGGATTGTGACACTCCAAAAAAATTTATTTAGTTTTCAACAAAAACTTTGTTTGATTTGAAGAAGGTAATTAAATCCTTCCAAAACCTCTCTCTCTCTCAAAATTTACCCCATGGCAATGATTTTCTTTTTTTTGGTATCTTCTTCAACCTTGGTGTTTGGTTGTTAAAGACCTTCCTTCTGATTTTCCCATCTCAATATATTTTTGGAATTTATTTTCTTTTAAAAAGAAACCCTATGGGTTATGGGGCTACTCTTTTGTTTTTGAAACTATCCATGGTTTTACCTTGCCTCATGTGGTAAATCCTCCCAAAACCCCTCCCTCCACTTTGGGGCAACCCAAACATTCTATTCCAATAGGTTCAAACCATTTTTTTTATTTTATTTCATTTATTTTTTTCCAAAAACAATTCTGTCATTTATTTTAAGCCTAGGTGATTTACAAAGGAAGTACCTGATTTCTTTTGATTTATGATCTCAAACCAACTCCTCTGGATAGTCCTTAGCACCCCCAACCTAGATCCATCAAGATCCACTCTTCTTCTTTTCAAAATCTTCAAGTTCCAACCACTGCAAGTTTGGACCAGATTCATCTTTTTTGGTGAAATTCATATTTTTCTTTCTCCAAAAATTCCACCAAAATTCAGGCAGCCCCCAGGTGCTTTGAGAGGACACCACACCAAAGATCAGCCCTAGAAAAATTCTTCTCATGCTTGAATCATTTCATCAAACACTTGGCCGGCACTGTTCCTGTACACTTTCAGTAAAATTCAGAGATTCAGAGTTCAGTCTGTGTCGTTTTTCATCAGTGGCTTGTCATCGATCACCAGTGCACCCTGGCGCGTTGCACATGGCCTCTCCTCCCTGACCAGAGCACCGCATGCTCTCTTGAACGGGCGCAGGTGTCGGTGGAAGCGAGCATCGCCGATGCCGGCAGCTTCTGCGGTGGCAGAGCCACCCATGGCGGCCAACGGGAGCCAGCGCCAGCTCGCTACGCCGTCCGGCGCCGCCCAACGCTCCCTGGCCCTCCGCGTGGCCTGATGCATGCCAGCGCGCACCACAGCACCGTCGCCGTGGCCCGACAAGCACAGGGCGCGCCCTATGTCGTAGACGGGCCCGCGCCGCCCCGTTCTGTCGAAACCACCCAGAGCGCATAATCCAAACTTGGTTAGCACCTAAATGGAACCGGTGGACCTCCATGTTGACGCCCAACCCCCTAAACGCCCCGACCAAACACTGCACCACCATAACCATCGCCGGAGATCCCCGTTCACAACCACTGCCTCGGATCGCCTATAAAAAGAGGTCCCGAGCTCGTTCTCGAGCACGCACCACCACTGCACCCCACCAGAACCCCGCCAAGCCACTAGGAGGACCTCGAAGAGGTCTCCTCCCCCAACTCCGGCCGCCCCGATCCGCCTCTGCCACCAGCTCGATCCACTCCGGTGAGGCCATCCCCGCCGCCCAAACCTCGTCAGTAGTATCCTCGAGCACCTAGTGATCTGACCCAGGTTTCAATTTGACCTCCGTAGCCCTCCCCGATGAGATTCAACTTCACCCAAGCCGCCGTCCGCCGGAGCAAGGACGGCCGTCGACGTGGTGCTCGCCGTGGACCACCACCACCACCCACCGACGCGGAAGGACACACATCGAGCACTTAGGTACCCTCAATCCTCCTAACTCGCCGTGGATCGCCGCCACGGCTCACGCAACTCTCGGGCGCCGACGAGCTTTGTCTCTCTCCACCCCCCCCCCCGTTTGAAATTTCAAACCTGACGGGTGGGACCCCTCGTCAGTATATTATTTTTTTTGAACCGTTTTCTGAAAACGCCTTCGGTCAGAGTACGTTTCCCTTTCCAGTTGACGGTTTTTAGCCGAAGCGTTTTCTGTTTTTATAAGTTGGCCCCTGGAATCTTTCTGTTTCATAACAGATAAGTCCATGGATTAAAACCTTTATAACTTTTAAACAGAAACTGATTTTTGATTGATTCTTTTTCTGTCATCTTTATGTTTCTGTCTAATTTTTTTTCATATTTACTTGAAAAATATTTGGGACACTTTTTTTGTGCACTCTCGGTATTTACGTTAGTACGTATTTTCTTATACCGTAGATACCGAAGGAGGTGACGGAACCGCGAACTTCGCCAAGCTAGACTCCGACTACTCCGAACCAGGCAAGCACGTTTGAACTTTTGATATGATGAGTGATCGTTGCATGTTTGCATTAAGTAGTTTCATGGCATGTTTATGAGCATTTCGATAAATGTTATATCATATGCAAAGTTGAGGCAAGTGAGTTTCGAAAATCCATATGTTGTTGGAATAAGTTTGCATGGCCATGTGATGGCATGAGAATGGGTAGGAAGGCAGTGTTGTAGCATGTCAGTCTTATGCCAGACTATTTGACTCCAGTGTCAACATGAATCAAGTCACGTTTCCATCCGTTTTCCCTTCCTGTGCTACCACATGTTTTCCGCAAGGGATATGGCTTAGTAAGTTGCAAACCTCTTTCCTGGTACACACCAAATAGAGAGGCCGTGATGAGGGTTCCATGGCCCTGGATTAAAGCCGATCATCGGGTCGGGGCATGGGTGTTTCGGTTGGCACCGAGAGGGGCACCCCTTAGAGCGCTGCCAGATATAAATTTGATCCCATGCTATTCGAGGTTGTGATCTCCCCGTCTCAAAGTTTTTCTTGAACGTTGCCTAGGGTGATTCCTGGCATCGTGAGGTGGGATGGGTGTGTACTGGTTAGATGTGTTTCTACCGAAATACCGTAAACGGAACTAGTCCCTCGTGACTACGGAAATCCGTTGGCTGTGGATAATTAGTACAAACTCTGCAGAGTCAAAAATACTTTGAATCAACTTACCCATGTCCAAGTACTATGTTCGACTTATCTTGTCAAGTGTTAGTCTCAGTGAAAAAACTCCGGTGAACCACATGAGGGTTAAGTCCGGTTAAATATTTATTCCTGTGGATGGGCTAACCCGTTGATTGTTATGTGTTGAATATTTCCTATGAGTATTATATCTTCGTGAATTTTATCAGATACGAATAATGAAATTTTTCGCCCTTTCTGCGATGTCGCTCAGACGTCCGACTGTGGCACACTTGTTATTTACTTTTGATATATGCCCTTTCTGCGATGTCGCTCAGACGTCCGACTGTGGCACACTTGTTATTTACTTCTGATATACACCCTTTCAGCGGTGTCGCTCAGACGTCCGACTATGGCACACTTGTTATTTATTTTTGATATAAGCCCTTTCTGCGATGTCGCTCAGACGTCCGACTGTGGCACGCTTGTATTTACTTTCGATATAAGCCCTTTCTGTGATGTCGCTCAGTCGTCCGACTGTGGCACGCATGTTATTTACTTTCAATATAAGCCCTTTCTGCAATGTCACTCCGACGTCCGACTGTGGCACGCATGTCATTTACTTTGCAATATAAGCCCTTTATGTGGTGTCGCTTAGACATCCGAATGTGGCATGATTATTTATTTGTTTACCCTTCGAGGCGTGGCTCCAGACACCTGATCGTTTTTCAGTTGTTTGTTGGGATTTCGGGAGGACTACCGCCCGACTTCCTTTTTACTTAGCATGTCGTGCAAATATTTATTAATTGAGTGTGCATTGCTATTTGCTCATAATGCATTCATGCATGCATTTGTTATATCTTATGTCGAGCTGTCTTGCGAGTACTTTCAAAGTACTCACCTGGCTTGTTGATTTGCCCAGATGTTGATGAAGGCGATCTCATGGATGTAGAGTTCAATAGCGAGTCCGATGCCTAGAGGAGTCCCAGTCAGTCCCGTACGACCCTGGATTTGGTCACTGTATTATATCCGCTTCCGCTACTCGAATAAATTCATCGAACCTCACCTTGACGCTCGATGAGCCGCCAGTATAGGAGTCATGTTATCCACTCCACTGTATCATATCCACCACCACTTTTATCTTGAGTCAGTAGTATGCCACCACACCCCTGTTTCATAACAGCCCTTATGTACAATGTTGGCGCTTTTGTAGTAAATTGTTGAGCAACCTCAGCTCAACCCTGTAATATATTTAATACTACTGGCCTTCTGTATCAAGTATTTGTCAACCAGTAAGGATAACTCTTCCTATACTGAAATCAAAACGGATCGATTTCTCAATAAGTATTTTATTGAAAAACCGGTCGTGACAAACTTGGTACCAGAGCCAGGCTGACTGTAGGAAGCCACTAGGTGCGATCCCTAATCGGTTATTAGCATAGCAGAGTTAATTGTCATTTTTGCAAATGTAGTTATATTCTGACAGTCAGCATAAATTTATGATCTAACCATTCAGAATTTTTTCCTACTTTTGTAGATGGCTGGCAGCGACTGTGAGTCACAGGTGTTCGTCAACGTGCCTGAGGGGTTCGTCAAGCTCCTCTCCTTCATCGTCCAGGTCGCGATGGGGCCATCAGTGCGCCCAGTCTTCACACTCTACAAGCACAAGATCAACGACAGTCTATCCATGCACCAGGCCGCGGTGCAATTCAAGGGAGGGCGTGTTCAGTTACGCCGCTTCTGGTTCTTGGGGAAAGCCATGCCTACGGAGAAGCATGCTATGCAGATGGCTGCCCGTGAGGCGATAGCTCGTCTCCGAGATATTCTTCCTTCGATGAAGACTAGTCGCTACCGCTACCTCCCATGCCACGTGCCATACACCTGTCACTATGCATTCTCTTGCCCCAGAGGAGAGCGAGACGAGGCTTTTGAGATGCTTGTCGAGTACCTCCGGGCTCTGGAGGCAGCCTTCGACAACCTAGTGGACGACCTTGTGGCTGCCCGCATGGACTCAGTCCATGGCTGTGCCGCCAACAGGATGGAGCTCCTGCACACCGCACCACCACTGACTTTCGTCTCGTCCTCGGCATCTTGTTCACCTACCATTCTCGCCACTGCTCGTCGCCTGCCTACCACTGAGGAGTTCAACCAAGTCATTGCGCCCACTTCAGTTCGTACTGCACCACCTATTGCGTCCACTCTTGTTCGTGTTGCTCCGCCTAAGGCACCCGCTCCATCGACTCAGCGCAGCACTTCACGTCTGGAGCCTATTAGCGAGGAGGAGGTTGAGTCCCCAGCCTCACTGCGCATCACCCTCGGCAGGCCAAGGGAGATCCTTACCATCTCCGACTGAGTACGCTTAGCCGCCATGCGATGTACCGGATTGTACGATATGTTTATATGTACATAGGTTGTGACAAGTAGCTTGTTTGCGCATCCTGTAGGAACTGGGAGATGTGCACTAGCCTAAATAACATGTCAGGAATATGTACGCATATCCTGAGTGATGTATTGTATAATTACTGCTTGAGTGTAAGATATGTAATGAGCAGTCCTCCGTGCGCAATCGATTATTCTCTTGAAAAATCTTGGAGCATTTAAATATTTTCCGTCTTTATAAATTTATTGATTTTTGCGAGTAAATTTATTTTCTTATGAGTTTTACAAAATGTATCCCCAGAGTGAAAAATGTCTCGTCCTTGGATGCGCTCCATGCCAAATCCGCCAGAGGAAAATTATGGCACACAAACAAGCAACAATTTCACACAGGGGCAGTCAAGTCAACAGGGCAGCGAAACAGCATTTTCACAAGTATGCCGCCTTTATGAACAGAGTCAGCAACAACATCAGGAAATGATGAACCAAGTCATCAATATGGGAAATCACTGTGGACCGTATCAGAAGCAATCCAAATTGTCTGAGCTACAGAAGACGCGTCCCCCAACATTTTCTCATACTGACAAACCTCTTGAGGCCGATGATTGGCTTCGGGACATGGAAAGAAAATTAATTATTGCACAGTGTTCAGACCGTGAGAAAGTACTATATGCACCGCACTATCTCACTGGAGCAGCTGCATCATGGTGGGAAAACTTCCTACACATGCACCCCAACGAAAATGATATAACCTGGGAGGAGTTCAAAGAGGGTTTTCGTGGGGCGCACATTCCTAAAAGTGTTATGAAGATCAAGAAGAAGGAGTTTGATGACCTCAAGCAGAGGACCATGACGGTATCGGAATTCAATAGTCAGTTTACTCTATTGTCTCGCTACGCCAACGAAGAGCGTATGACTGAAAACAAGAAGATGGAAAAATTGCTGGACTGTCTGGCACCCGCGCTTAAATGCCAGCTGGTCGTGCACACCTTTCCATATTTCAAAACACTGGTGGATAAAGCAATTACCCTGGAGAATGAGCGACGCAGCTTGGAGGATTTCCGCAAGCGCAAAAGGGACAAGACTACTCTTGCTCGCAACCACCGAAGCAAGACGGATTTTTAGAAAAGTGGGACACACAAACCCATGACAAACGTCTCACACCCAATCAAGAATTTCCATGCAAGGGACAAGGAGTTCACATATCGTCCAGGCGTTACTTGCTACGCTTGTGGAGAAGAAGGGCACTATGCCAAGCAGTGCCCCAAGCCAAGGAACTCGACCCCAAAGCCGAACAACGGTGGCAATAATTCAGCGCCCAAGTGAAACAATTTCAACCCCAATAACAACCACAGAAAGGGTCATCTGAACCACGTGACCAGAGAAGAAGCACAAAATGCCCCCGATATCATGCTCGGTACGTTCCCTGTCAACACAACACCTGCCACGGTTTTGTTTGATTCTGGAGCTTCTCACTCGTTCATTTCAAAGAGGTTTGCTTTGCAAAATAATTTTTCGATGCTTCCCTTGGAAAAATCCATGATTGTCAAGTCCCCCGGGATTAAGCAAGTGACTCAGAGTTACTGCCAAGGTGTGGTTATTGAATTTGAAAGATTGAAGTTTCACGCCAACCTTATTGGATTGGAAAATAAAGGACTGGATGTCATCTTAGGGATGGATTGGTTAACCTCCAACAAAGGATTTATTGACTGCTTCAACCGGAACGTAATTCTCACCCACCATCACGGGAAGAGAATAAAAGTTTCCGCCAAAGAGAGACAAATATCTCGGCAACCGAGATTGAACAAGGTGGATGTTTTGGAGTTAAGCAAAGTTCCAGTAGTGTGTGAATTTCCAGACGTATTTCCCGAAGAACTACCATGCATGCCACCAGACCGAGAGATAGAATTCAGCATTGAGCTAGCACCCAGAACCGCCCCCATATACAAGAAACCATACAGAATGGCACCATCCGAGTTGGTAGAATTGAAAAAGCAAATAAAAGAATTACTGGACAAAGGATATATACGAGCCAGTTCCTCACCCTGGGGTTCACCAATTTTATTTGCCAAGAAAAAGGATGGGACACTGAGATTGTGTATAGACTATCGAGCACTTAACATGGTCACAATCAAGAACCAATACCCAATGCCACGGATAAATGATTTATTTGATCAGCTCGCTCAGGCCAAGGTCTTCTCAAAAATTGACTTAAGGTCGGGATACCATCAATTAAAAGTGCGAATGTAAGATATCCCTAAGACAGCCTTCACCTCCGGATATGGACTGTATGAGTTCACAAGAATGCCGTTTGGACTAACAAACGCCCGCATATTTTGTTCACCTCATGAACAAAGTATTTATGAAGTTTATGGACAAGTTTGTTGTGGTATTCATCGATGATATTACGATATACTCCAAGACACCGGAAGAGCACGCTGAACATCTCGTAATTGTACTAGGAGAACTCAGAAACATCAATTATACGCCAAGTTCAGCAAATGTGAATTTTGGCTAAGACAGCTAGGTTTTTTACGGGCCACGCGTCTTGACACAAGAAGGTATTGCCGCAGACCCGAAAAAGGTCAAGGCTGTACTTGGCTGGAAACCACCAGCCAGCATAACGGACGTACGAAGTTTCTTGGGAATGGAAGGATACTACCAAAGATTTATTGAAGGATTCTCCACCATAGCAAAGCCAATGACGCACTTACTCAAGAAAGACAAGAAGTTTGAATGGACGGAAGCTTGCGAGAAAAGTTTCCAAGAACTAAAAGGAAATTAACGACAAAGACCAAGATTAATTGTGCCAGACATACACAAGAATTTTGAGGTGTATTGTGACGCATCCCGGAAGGTCCTCGGATGCGTATTGATGCAAGAAGGAAAAGTAGTCGCGTATGCTTCTAGAAAACGTCGCAAGCATGAAGAAAATTATACTACTCATGACCTGGAATTGGCAGCAGTTATCCATGCACTCAAAGAATGGAGACACTTTTTACTTGGAAATCGTTGTGAAATATACACAGACCATAAGAGCCTCAAGTATATTTTCACACAACCAGAACTCAATTTACGACAACGAAGCTGGTTGGAATTAGTGAAGGATTATGATGTTGGAATCCACTACCATCCAGGAAAAGCAAATGTAGTGGCGGATGCTCTAAGTCGAAACCCCAGCTCGGACGATGACAACCTATCAGGTCTGAGACCTGAATTTCAGCAGGATTTTGCCAAATTCAACTTAATAATGGTCATCCAAGGCAGTCTGTCGAATTTGGAAATACAACCTACCCTGATAGAAAAGATTAAGGAGGCTCAGCGTGGACACCCCAGCATTGAAGGCATAAAAAGAAAAGCGAGTTTGGGCAAGGTCTCAGAATTCGTCATAGACGAACAGGGAATATTGTGGTACGGAGATAGGCTTTGCGTACCAAATATCGAATACCTCAAACAGCAAATTCTAGCTGAGGGCCACACCACCCCGTATTCAATCCATCCTGGAGGAACAAAAATTTACAAGTACCTTCGGGAAAAAATTTGGTGGCACGGTATGAAAAGGGACATAGCCACGTTCATTGCATGTTGTGATTCATGGCAACGCATCAAGGCCGAGCACCAGAAACCAGCCGGACTATTACAGCCAAACAAGATACCCGAGTGGAAATGGGACGAGATTGGAATGGATTTTATTGTTGGACTACCTCGGTCACGACACAGGAATGATGCCATATGGGTCATCACCGACAAATTAAATAAGGTGGCACATTTTATCCTGATGAAGACAACTCACACCACTCAGAAGCTTGCCAGACTTTATCTTGCCTGTATCGTCTACCTGCATGGAGTCCCAAAGACTATAATATCGAGAGGCACACAATTCGTCTCTAGGTTTTGGGATCACCTACAACAGGCACTGGGAACTGAACTAGCATTCAGTACCGCATACCACCCCCAGACTGATGGACAAACTGAACGCGTAAACCAAATTCTAGAAGACATGCTGAGGGCATGTGTCCTCACCTATGGAACCAGTTGGGAAGAAAGCTTGCCATACGCAGAGTTCGCATACAACAACAGTTACCAAGCCAACCTGCAAATGGCACCATTTGAAGCTACAGACGGCGAAGATGTCGTACACCGCTAAATTGGTTAGAACCGGAGACAACCGTATCTTCGGCCCAGATATGCTCAAAGAGGCTGATGAAAAAGTTAAGATGATTAGGGATCGACTCAAGACAGCTCAAAGTCGACAAAAGAGTTATTACGATCGAAAGCATCGGGGAATCAGTTTTGAACCCGGTGAGTTTGTGTACCTACGAGTATCTCCTATGAGGGGCCTGCAATGATTCAAGGTTAAGGGAAAGCTAGCACCAAGATTCATCGGACCATTCTGTGTAGTTGCACGAAGAGGCACAGTAGCCTACCAACTAGACCTACCCGAAGAATTGTCAGACGTACATGACGTGTTCCACGTATCACAATTAAGGAAGTGCGTAAGAAACCCTGAGAAGCATGTATCCCATGAAGACATTGACGTGCAACCAGACCTCACCTACCGGGAGCGTCCAATAAAAATATTAGAGGAGTCTGAAAGGAGGACCCGACAGAAAACCATCAAGTTATTCAGAGTTCGGTGGAGCAATCACACCGAGAATGAAGCAACTTGGGAAAGAGAGGATTTTCTTCGGACAGAGCACCCACACTTATTTGAGGATCAGCTGAAATCTCGGGGATGAGATATTTCCTAAGGGGGTAGGTGTTGTGACACTCCAAAAAAATTTATTTAGTTTTCAACAAAAACTTTGTTTGATTTGAAGAAGGTCAATTAAATCCTTCCAAAACCTCTCTCTCTCAAAATTTTCCCCATGGCAATGATTTTCTTTTTTATTGGTATCTTCTTCAACCTTGGTGTTTGGTTGTTAAAGACCTTCCTTCTGATTTTCCCATCTCAATATACTTTTGGAATTTATTTTCTTTTAAAAAGAAACCCTATGGGTTATGGGGCTACTCTTTTGTTTTTGAAACTATCCATGGTTTTACCATGCCTCATGTGGTAAATCCTCCCAAAACCCCTCCCTCCACTTTGGGGCAACCCAAACATTCTATTCCAACAGGTGCAAACCATTTTTTATTTTATTTCATTTTTTTCCAAAAACAATTCTGTCATTTATTTTAAGCCTAGGTGATTTACAAAGGAAGTACCTGATTTCTTTTGAGTTTTGATCTCAAACCAACTCCTCTGGATAGTCCTTAGCACCCCCAACCTAGATCCATCAAGATCCACTCTTCCTCTTTTCAAAATCTTCAAGTTTCAACCACTGCAAGTTTGGACCTGATTCATCATTGTTGGTGAAATTCATATTTTTCTTTCTCCAAAAATTCCACCAAAATTCAGGCAGCCCCCAGGTGCTTTGAGAGGCCACCACACCAAAGATCAGCCCCAGAAAAATTCTTCTCATGCTTGAATCATTTCATCAACACATGGCCGACACTGTTCCTGTACACTTTCAGTAAAATTCAGAGATTCAGAGTTCAGTCAATGTCATTTTTCGTCAGTGGCTTGTCATCGATCACCAGTGCACCCTGGCGCGTTGCGCACGGCCTCTCCTCCTTGACCAGAGCACCGCATGCTCTCTTGGACGGGCACAGGAGTCGGTGGCGGCGAGCATCGCCGACGCCGGCAGCTTCTGCGGTGGCAGAGCCACCCGTGGTGGCCAACGGGAGCCAGCGCCAGCTCGCTACGCCATCAGGCGCCGCCCAACGCTGCCTGGCCCTCCGCGTGGCCTCATGCATGCCAGCGCGCACCGCAGCACGATCGCCGTGGCCCGGCAAGCACAGGGCGCGCCCTCTGCCGCCGATGGGCCCGCGCCGCCCCGTTCTGTCGAAACCACCCAGAGCGCATAATCCAAACTTGGTTAGCACCTAAATGGAACCGGTGGACCTCCACGTTGACGCCCAACCCCCTAAACGCCCCAACCAAACACTGCGCCGCTGTAACCATCGCCGGAGATCCCCGTTCACGACCACCGCCTCGGATCGCCTATAAAAAGAGGTCCCGAGCTCGTTCTCGAGCACGCACCACCACTGCACCCCACCAGAACCCCGCCAAGCCACTAGGAGGACCTCGAGGAGGTCTCCTCCCCCAACTCCGGCCGCCCCGATCCGCCTCTGCCACCAGCTCGATCCACTCCGGTGAGGCCATCCTCGCCGCCCAAACCTCGTCAGTAGTATCCTCGAGCACCCAGTGATCTGACCCAGGTTTCAATTTGACCTCCGCAGCCCTCCCGGCGAGATTCAACTTCACCCAAGCCGTCGTCGCGAGCAAGGACCCGCGGTCGGCGTGGTGCTCGGCCGACCACCACCACCACCCACCGACGGAAGGACACACTGAGCACGTAGGTACCCTCCGATCCTCCTAACTTTCGCCGTGGATGCGCTTGCCGTGCGCACCGCAACTCTCGGCGCCCGTACGAGCTCTGTCTCCCCCCCGTTTGAAATTTCAAACGGCCGGGTGGGACCCCTCGTCGATATTTTCTTTTTTTGAACCGTTTTCTGGCATATACAGCCGATCGTTTCCCTTTGCAGTTGACGGTTTTTAGCCGAAGCGTTTTCTGTTTTTATAAGTTGGCCCCTGGAATCTTTCTGTTTCATTACAGATGAGTCCCTGGATTAAAACCTTTATAACTTTTAAACAGAAACTGATTTTTGATTGATTCTTTTTTTGTCATCTTTATTTTTCTGTCTAGTTTTTTTTCATATTTATTTGCAAAATATTTGGGACACTTTTTTTGTGCACTCTCGGTATTTACGTTAGTACGTATTTTCTTATACCGTAGATACCGAAGGAGGTGACGGAACCGCGAACTTTTTCCCTTCCGTCTCGGTCCTTTTTCCCTTCCGTCTCGGTCCTAAGATCTCGGGACGAGATCTCTTGTTAGTGGAGGAGTGTTGTAACGCCCCGGATTCGATGCGCCAGGTGTGTGCCAGTTATTCGCCGTCGTTGCCATGTCATGTGCTTGCGTGTTGCACTTTGCCATGTCATCATATGCATTTCATATCATGTCATCATGTGCATTTCATTTCGTATACGTGTTCGTCTCATGCATCCGAGCATTTTCCCCGTTGTCCGTTTTGCAATCCGGCACTCCTATGTCTCCCGGCGCCCCCTTTTGCCTCTTTTTGTGTGCGGATGTTAAACAGTCTCGGAATGGACCGAGTCTTGCCAAGCGGCCTTGGTATAGCACCGGTAGACCGCCTGTCAAGTTTCAGATCATTTGGAGGTCGTCTGATACTCCAACGGTTAACCGGGTAACCGCAAAAGGCTCTTTCGTGTGCAGCCCAACACCCCTTATAAAGTGGCCCAAAACCCACCAAACTCCCCTCCATGCTCTCGGTCGTTCGATCACGATCGCGTGGCCGAAAACCGCACCTCATTTGGACTCTCCTAGCTCCCTCTACCTATTTATATGTGCCCCTCCCCGAATTCTCGCGCAGACCAAACCCTAACCTAGTCCATCTCCGCCGCCGGACAAAACCCCCGCCGACGGACATGTCCGCCTCCGCCTCCGCAGCCAATCAGGCGCCGCCACGTCACCCTCAGCCGCCCCACTTCGCCGCCGGGCCCGTGGAGCCCAGATCGTACCCGCCACGGGCCGCGCCGGGCCCGAGGGAGCCCGCAACCCCGCCGCCTACGCCCTCGCCGGACCTTCGCGCCGCCTTCACGCTGTCGCCGGCGACCAACTCCGGCGGCCAGAGCTCGCCGCCGCCTGCGCCCTACGCCGCCAACGCGGCGCGCCACCGCGCCAGCCTCGGCGCGCCTCCCACGCCCTCCGCCGCCCTCGGTCGCGGCGCTTCGCCAGCGCCGCCCAGCTACTCGCCGCGCCTCGCCTCCTCTCACTCCGCGCCTCCCGCGCCTGCCCGCCCGCCGTAAGCTCCTCCACTGGATCCGGTGCGGAGGCCCGATCCACCGGTTCCCAGCCTCCCTTGCCGCCGCCTTGCCCGGATCAGGAGGATCCGGGAGGTCTGCTGCCGCCGCCGCCATGAACGAGCTCGGGAGCGAGCAGAGGAGCTGCTCCTTCCGTGCGCCCCTCGGGACCCCCGCGTGGGCCTCGGCCCAGCCGGCTCAATGAGGCCCCAGCCGCCCGGCCTGCCCCGGCCTCTCCACTTCTGGGCTCAGCCCATGGGTGAGCTTTGCCCCTATCCCGCGCCCTGTGCGTCATATAGCCATATAGCGCCCGCCTGTTTTTTTTTCAGTAAACGACAAAGTCCCAGATTTTCAGTATTTTGTTGCCATGTTCATGCCATCATATCTCCGCATCCGTAGCTCTGTTTCATGCGAGTAATATGTCAGATTGTTCGCCTCGATGAGTACATCATTTCATCTCATTGCATCATTTACATTGGAGCTCATCTTGATGCCCGAAATGCTGTTAGAAGAGGGCTATGTGATGTTAGTTTCAGATTCTTATCAGTACATGCACTTTTGTCATTTTTGCCATGATTGATGTGTGCACCCTATGGACTTAAGTCCTACATGTGTTTTGTAGTATGCCATGCCATATTTATAGGGGTGTATGCCATGTATTTTTGTGATCTCTGTGGTGACTAGCACAAGCATGCAAACTAGGCTTCATGATGTTGCTGATTTGAGCCCTGTTCTGCTGATATTTTTATCCCATGTAAACTTGATGCTATAGAGAGATCCATGCATATTTTGAGATACTTCAGTAAGGATGTTTTGTTACACATGTATTTCTATATCAATCCATGCCCTTGTTTGCAATTATGGAGTGCTATAGCTTGAGCCAATCGAGCTCTACTGTTGCTATAAAATGTTTCCTGGCAGGTTGTTTACATGTTATTCAATTTGGCCAAGGTTGTTGTAGTTGATCCTTGCATGCTATGTTGTTGTTCTTGCCATGTAAAGCTTCTATGCCATGTCTTCTTACTGTTGTTTGCCTTGCCATGCCATGTTTTGCTCTGTGGTGAGTGGTTCAAGCTCACCAACATGCCTACTTATTGTTGTTCCTGTCATGTATGAATCTGTAATATAACTTGCCATGTTTACATGGGTGCCATCATATTTTCTGATCCTTTTTGGCTCATGGTCAATAAAGGAAATTTGTTCTATGCAATTAGTAGATTCATGCCATGCCTTTGTTTTCCATGATAATTTCCTGTAACATGTTTTTTGATAGCTCTAAACATGGCAACCTGATGTTATTTCCTGATAAGCCTGAAACTGTTATTATTTGTAATCTTGCCATGTCATTTTGAGCATGTTCTAGTTATTTCTGGAGATAGCTCAGTGTTCATGTTTTGTCATGATTTACCTGTACATCATGCCCATGCCTTTTGTTTTCTTATTGTGGTATTGTAGCATGTTGTTTTGGTGCTTGCAATATGCCTAGTTGCTGTTTTGGACAGCATGTCCTTTAAACTTGTATTGGGTGTATGTGTTGAACCGTTGCTCCGTTTTGAGTGTGCTCTATATGAAACTTGCTTGATTTTGCATGTAGATTCTTATTATCATGTTGCATCCTTGTTTTGAGGTGTTTTCTTGATGTTTGTATGCATTTTGCATCAATGCCACGGTTAACTTGTTTTGCTCATATCTTCTAGCCCGTAGCTCCGAATCTAATGAACTTTATATGTAACTTGACTAGAATTTCGTGTAGATCATCGTGGTGCATCTTAACTTGCTGTTTAACAACTTGAACTTAAGGTTTAATCAGATCTGGACCAATTTCGAAATTTGCATATGAGGACTTACCGGATTTGTTATATGTTGTTTCCGGCCTCATTTAAACTTGCTTTGATGTGTTGCTCTTGTTTGCATCATCTCTTGCCATGAGTAGCTTCATGTAGTCTTGTCATGCATCATGCTTGTTTGTGCATCATGTCTTGTTCATGTGTGGTGTGTTTACCTATGTTGTGTGCTTCTTCTTGTTAGTTCCTGTTTGCTATGATCGTGAGGATTCGTTCGTCTACGCTTGGTTCAGCTTCATCCGTTCATCTTCTTCATGGACTCACTCTTCTTCCTTGCGGGATTTCAGGCAAGATGACCGCTACCCTGGATCTCACTACTATCATTACTATTCTAGTTGCTTCGCTCTTTTCCTATGCTACGCTACCTATCATTTGCTCTTCAAGCCATCCCAAATTGCCATGTCAGCCTCTAACCTTTGTCACCCTTCCTAGCAAACCGTTGTTTGGCTATGTTACTGCTTTGCTCAGCCCCTCTTATGGCGTTGTGAGTTGCAGTTGAAGATGAAGTTTGTTCCTTGTTGGAACATGGAGATGTTGTTCCTTGTTGGAACATGTTTACTTGTTGGGATATCACAATATATCTTATTTAATTAATGCATCTATATACTTGGTAAAGGGTGGAAGGCTCGGCCTTATGCACAGTGTTTTGTTCCACTCTTGCCGCCCTAGTTTCCGTCATATCGGTATTATGTTCCCGGATTTTGCGTCCCTAACGCGGTCGGGTGATTTATGGGACCCCCTTGACAGTTCGCTTTGAATAAGACTTTTCCAGCAAGGCCCAACATTGGTTTTACCATTTGCCTGACCTATTACCTTTTTCCCTTGGGAGTCGCGCTCTCAAGGGTCATCTTTATTTTAGCCCCCCGGGCCAATGCTTGTCTAAGTGTTGGTCCAAACCAGAGCCACTTGCGGTGCCGCCCCTAGGCAACTTGGGGTATCGTCGGTTGCCGTACGTAGTGTTAATACGGTCGTGGCCTGAGACGAGATACGCGCGGCTACTATCCGGGTGGGGGCACGCCGGGAGGTGTTGCTGGTCTTGTTTTATTCTTTGTCGAAATGTCTTGTAGCCGGGATTCGAGACTGATCGGGTCTTCCCGGGGAGAAGGAATATCCTTCGTTGATCGCGAGAGCTTATCATGGGCTAAGTTGGGACACCCCTGCAGGGTTTGAACTTTCGAGAGCCGTGTCCGCGGTTATGTGGCAGATGGGAATTTGTTAATATCCGGTTGTAGTAAACTTGAAGCAAACTCTTCTAAATTACACCAATCGTGTGCGTAACCGTGAGTGTCTCTTTTTCAAGGTTGATCGAGAGGAGAACACGGTTTCTGGGTTATGTCGGCGTAAGTAGGAGTTCAGGATCATTTCTTGATCATTACTAGTTGACGACCGTTCCTTTGTTTCTCTTCCCGCTCTCATTTGCGTATGTTAGCCACCATATATGCTTAGTCGCTGCTGCAACCTCACCACTTTACCCCTTCCTTTCCCTTTAAGCTTTGCTAGTCTTGATACCCATGGTAATGGGATTGCTGAGTCCTCGTGGCTCACAGATTACTACACCACCGATTGCAGGTACATGTTATGCGATGATCATGACGCGAGAGCGATGTTTATTTGTGTTGGAGTTCTTCATCCGCTTCTTCGATCGGGGATAGGTTCCGTGTCGGCAGCTGGGCTAGCAGGGTGGATGTCGTTTGAGTTTCTGTTTATGTTTCATCCGTAGGCGGATGTTGATCTCTTGTATGATGTTGTTGTATTCATGTGACATTGTATGTATTAGATGTATCCCCACTATTATGTAATGTTGATGTAATGATATCCACCTTGCAAAAGCGTCTTCAAGATGCGCTTCTATCCTTGGTGGGACCCTCGAGTTCTTTTAGGATAGGGTCGCATCTTGGGCGTGACAAGTTGGTATCAGAGCCTCGACCGACCCTAGGAGCCCCCTTGATTGATCGTGTAGTTTGGCCGTTGTTGAGTCTAGAAGTAAAACTATTTTCCGAGTCTAGTTATATCGGAGAGTAGGAATTCTTTTTACTCCTCAGCCCCTTCGTCGCTCTGGTGAGGAATCTTGACGTAGGTGTTTTGAATTACTCCTCTTCCCGTTCAAAATTTTCTTTAGGATCACGCAGTTGGTTTTCCGTTCGTTGTTCCTCAGCTCTTTTCATCCGGTGCATTTCTCGTCAAGTTGACTCGAGCCTCTTCTTCTTCGCCAAGTTCAATCCTCAGTTGTTTTTCTTTTCCCACCCGCCCTCCCTTCTTCTTCTCGGAACCGGAGTCCGTAATCGAGTATCCATCCTACTCGTGCGAAGTCTTTGCTTTCTTTCCGCTATGATTTCAACGGTGTTTTCTCTTCAAGATATTCGTCGGTTTCCCCTTCCAAGTTGTCTTTATTTTTCCCGCCCTCCCACCCTCTTCTTCCCGGAGCTTGAGTCTGTTTCGACAATCAATTTCATTCGTGTGGAGTCTTCCCTCAATTGGTTTAACCGGTGAATTCTCGTCTCGTTCGTCATTCTTCATCTCTTTCTTTTCCCGTGGATTCAATTCAAGTTTTTCGTTGTCAATCGTATTATTTCCCTCAGCTCAAATATTTCTCTTTGCTCGTTCGCCTCTCGCCAGTTTATCCTTCCGGAGTGTTCAAGACATCTCAGGAGATTCGTCTGTGTTCCAATTAATTCGTGGTTGTCACCTCATTCAAATATTTCAATTGTTCCGGTGCATCATCTATCTGTTAAACATCCCTTTCCAACGGTGTTATCTCTTCAGTGGGCCCTAACCCGGAGTTATTCTCAATTCTTTTCAAGTGTGACGTAGGAATGAATTTCATCAGTCGCTTGCCTTTTCCAAGATGGATTCCAAATCATTTTCATTGTTGGCTTGACCTCTTCGCTTTTCATTCTTCCGGAGTACCTCAACAATTTTGGTGGTGTTTCTCGTCGTCATTTGAAGATTGAAGAGAATTTTTCCTCTAAATCTTGTCCGTCCTCCCGAAGATTCGTGGTTCTAGCTTCATATCATCCTCTCGAATTATCTCAGTTTGTCAGATATTCTTTTCATCCATCCGGAGTATTTCAGGAGTTGATTTATGTTTCTTTTCAACGGAGGCCATCATTCCAGCCATCGTTCTCTATTTATCCCGGTGCTTCGTTCCAGTGTTCTTTAATCAGCTCATGATCTCTTTGTTCTTTTGCATCTAAATCCCCTCTAGCTTATTTGTTCTTCTAATTCTTCCCGGTGATTCATTCTCGTTCATCAGTCATTTTCGAATTCTTACGGTGGTTCATTCAGATTCTTTTTCCTTTGTTATCGTATCAATCCATTCGTTCTTTTCAATCCTACCGGTGGTTCATGAAGACCTTCTCAAGTTTACGATATGTCACTTCTCAATCCTTTTCATCAAGAATAAGTAATATGCAAAATCTATTGTTGGTCATCAATTTAATTTGATGAAGGATAAGCATACAATAAATATTATTCTTATTTCATCAAAGTGATTAATCTTTTTTCTTCAAAGTTTATTCTTCATGAATAAATTCTAGTTCCAAGTGTTTTAATCTTTTCTTTTCCGGAGTTCTAATTTTCCTTGGCCATCTCGTCGGAACCTCCTTCTAAATCATCGTAAGATTTAATCTTATTCTTTTCATCCTTCATTCAATCTCATAATCCTTTTGTTACCGGAGTTCTTCACGGTGGTTCTTCATGATTTAATTCATTCTTCAAGAGTTCATCAAGATTTTGTTGGTGAAATTCAAGTATCTTTTCTTCTCGCATCTCGAAGTGTAATTAATTCTTCATATTCTTTTGAATTGGAGTTTTGCATTTCTTCGTTCTTCTCAGATATTCAACTCCGTTCAATCGTTCCTTCTAAGTTCTTTTCAATCAAAATATTTTTCAATTCTTCCGGAGGCATTGTGTTGTTCCTCTCGTCAACCATCGTTCCATTTTGTCAAACTCAGTTCCAACTCCTTCCATTTTCAGCAGGAGTGCTGCCTAAATCCTTTCAGTCTTATTCGTTTTTTTCTCATTCTAACCACTCCGGTTAGAACGAGTGCTTTCAGAGTCTATCTGATTCCGCGAGCTTTCGATTCTCGTCATTCTCGTCGTTCCTTTCTTCTTCTCGAGTACTCTCGATTCTTTATTTCTTCTCTTGAGTTTTTGTTTCACCTCATCCTTTTTCCCTTCCGTCTCGGTCCTAAGATCTCGGGACGAGATCTCTTGTTAGTGGAGGAGTGTTGTAACGCCCCGGATTCGATGCGCCAGGTGTTTGCAGTTATTCGCCGTCGTTGCCATGTCATGTGCTGGCGTGTTGCACTTTGCCATGCCATCATCTGCATTTCATATCATGTCATCACGTGCATTTCATTTTGCATACGTGTTCGTCTCATGCATCCGAGCATTTTCCCCGTTGTTCGTTTTGCAATCCGACACTCCTATGTCTCTCGGCGCCCCCTTTTGCCTCTTTTCGTGTGCGGATGTTAAACAGTCTCAGAATGGACCGAGTCTTGCCAAGCGGCCTTGGTATAGCACCGGTAGACCGCCTGTCAAGTTTCGGATCATTTGGAGGTCGTTTGATACTCCAATGGTTAACCGGGTAACCGCAAAAGCCTCTTTCGTGTGCAGCCCAACACCCCTTCTAAAGTGGCCCAAAACCCACCAAACTCCCCTCCATGCTCTCGGTCGTTCGATCACGATCGCGTGGCCGAAAACCGCACCTCATTTGGACTCTCCTAGCTCCCTCTACCTATTTATATGTGCCCCTCCCCGAATTCTCGCGCAGACCAAACCCTAACCTAGTCCCTCTCCGCCGCCGGACAAAACCCCCGCCGACGGACATGTCCGCCTCCGCCTCCGCAGCCAATCCGGCGCCGCCACGTCACCCTCAGCCGCCCCACTTCGCCGCCGGGCCCGTGGAGCCCAGATCGGACCCGCCCGGGCAGCCGGGCGAGGAGCCCGCAACCCCCGCGCCGCCTCGCCCTCGCGGACCTTCGCCGCCGCCTTCACGCTGTCGCCCGGCGACTAACTCCGTGGTGGAGCTCGCCGCCGCCTGCGCCCTCGCCGCCAACCGCCCGGCCACCTCCTCCTCGCCGGCGCGCCACCGCGCCCGACCTCGGTCGCGCCTCCCGCGCCCTCCGCCGCCCTACGTCGCAGCGCGCCGCGCCCGCCGCCGCTTTTCCTCGGCAGCGCCTCGCCTCCTCTCACTCCGGCCGCGCCTCCCCGCGCCTGCCGCCCCGCCCGTGAAGCTCCTCCACCGCTGGATCCGGTGCCCGGAGGCCCGATCCACCGGTTCCCGGCCTCCCTTGCCGCCGCCTTGCCCGGATCAGGCGGATCCGGCGAGGTCTGCTGCCGCCGCCGCCATGAACGAGCTCGGGAGCGAGCAGAGGAGCTGCTCCTCCCGTGCGCCGCTCGGGACCCCCGCGTGGGCCTCGGCCCAGCCAGCTCCAGCCGGAGGCCCAGCCCAGCGCCCGGCCTGCCCCGGCCTCTCCACTTCTGGGCTCAGCCCATGGGTGAGCTTTGCCCCTATCCCGCGCCCTGTGCGTCATATAGCCATATAGCGCCCGCCTGTTTTTTTTCCAGTAAACGACTAAGTCCCAGATTTTCAGTATTTTGTTGCCATGTTCATGCCATCATATCTCTGCATCCGTAGCTCTGTTTCATGCGTGTAATATGTCAAATTGTTCGCCCCGATGAGTACATCATTTCATCTCATTGCATCATTTACATTTGAGCTCATCTTGATGCCCAAAATGCTGTTAGAAGAGGGCTATGTGATGTTAGTTTCAGATTCTTATAAGTATATGCACTTTTGTCATTTTTGCCATGATTGATGTGTGCACCCTATGGACTTGAGTCCTACATGTGTTTTGTAGTATGCCATCCCATCTTTATAGGGATGTATGCCATGTATTTTTGTGATCTCTGTGGTGACTAGCACAAGCATGCAAACTAGGCTTCATGATGTTGCTGATTTGAGCCCTGTTCTGCTGATATTTTTATCCCATGTAAACTTGATGCTACATTGAGATCCATGCATATTTTGAGATACTTCAGTAAGGATGTTTTGTTATACATGTCTTTCTATATCCATACATGCCCTTGTTTGCAATTATGGAGTGCCATAGCTTGAGCCAATCGAGCTCTACTGTTGCTATAAAATGTTTCCTGGCAGGTTGTTTACATGTTATTCAATTTGGCCAAGGTTGTTGTAGTTCATCCTTGCATGCTATGTTGTTGTTCTTGCCATTTATAGCTTATATGCCATGTCTTCTTACTGTTGTTTGCCTTGCCATGCCATGTTTTGCTCTGTGGTGAGTGGTTCAAGCTCACCAACATGCCTACTTATTGTTGTTCCTGCCATGTATGAATCTGTAATATAACTTGCCATGTTTACATGGGCGCCATCATATTTTTTGATCCTTTTTTGCTCATGGTCAGTAAAGGCCTTTTGTTCTATGCAATTAGTAGATTCATGCCATGCCTTTGTTTGCCATGATAAGTTCCTGTAACATATTGTTTGATAGCTCTAAACATGGCAACCTGATGTTATTTCCTGATAAGTCTGAAACTGTTATTATTTGCAATCTTGCCATGTCATTTTGAGCATGTTCTAGTTATTTCTGGAGATAGCTCAGTGTTCATGTTTTGTCATGCTTTACCTGTACATCATGCCCATGCCTTTCGTTTTCTTATTGTGGTACTGTAGCATGTTGTTTTAGTGCTTGCAATATGCCTAGTTGCTGTTTTGGACAGCATGTCCTTTAAACTTGTATTGGGTGTATGTGTTGAACCGTTGCTCCGTTTTGAGTGTGCTCTATATGAAACTTGCTTGATTTTGCATGTAGCTTCTTATTATCATGTTGCATCCTTGTTTTGAGGTGTTCTCTTGATGTTTGTATGCATTTTGCATCAATGCCACGATTAACTTGTTTTGCTCATATCTTCTAGCCCGTAGTCTCGAATCTAATGAACTTTATATGTAACTTGACTAGAATTTCGTGTAGATCATCGTGGTGCATCTTAACTTGCTGTTTAACAACTTGAACTTAAGGTTTAATCAGATCTGGACCAATTTCGAAATTTGCATATGAGGACTTACCGGATTTGTTATATGTTGTTTCCGGCCTCATTTAAACTTGATTTGATGTGTTGCTCTTGTTTGCATAATCTCTTGCCATGAGTAGCTTCATGTAGTCTTGTCATGCATCATGCTTGTTTGTGCATCATGTCTTGTTCATGTGTGGTGTGTTTACCTATGTTGTGTGCTTCTTCTTGTTAGTTCCTGTTTCGTTGCGATCGTGAGGATTCGTTCGTCTACGCTTGGTTCAGCTTCATCCGTTCATCTTCTTCATGGACTCACTCTTCTTCCTTGCGGGATTTCAGGCAAGATGACCGCTACCCTGGATCTCACTACTATCATTGCTATGCTAGTTGCTTCGCTCTTTCGCTATGCTGTGCTACCTATCATTTGCTCTTCAAGCCATCCCAAATTGCCATGTCAGCCTCTAACCTTTGTCACCCTTCCTAGAAAACCATTTATGTTACTGCTTTGCTCAGCCCCTCTTATAGCGTTGTTAGTTGCAGGTGAAGATGAAGTTTGTTCCTTGTTGGAACATGGAGATGTTGTTCCTTGTTGGAACATGTTTACTTGTTGGGATATCACAATATATCTTATTTAATTAATGCATCTATATACTTGGTAAAGGGTGGAAGGCTCGGCCTTATGCCTGGTGTTTTGTTCCACTCTTGCCGCCTCTAGTTTCCGTCATATCGGTGTTATGTTCCCAGATTTTGCGTCCCTAACGCGGTCGGGTGATTTATGGGACCCCTTGACAGTTCGCTTTTAATAAGACTTTTCCAAAGAAGGCCCAACATTGGTTTTACCATTTGCACGACCTATTACCTTTTTCCCTTGGGAGTCGCGCTCTCAAGGGTCATCTTTATTTTAGCCCCCCGGGCCAATGCTTGTCTAAGTGTTGGTCCAAACCAGAGCCACTTGCGGTGCCGCCCCTAGGCAACTTGGGGTATCGTCGGTTGTCGTACGTAGTGTTCATCCGGTCATGGCCTGAGACGAGATACGCCCGGCTACTATCAGGGTGTCGGCACGCCGGGAGGTCTTGCTGGTCTTGTTTTATTGCTGTCGAAATGTCTTGTAGCCGGGATTCCGAGACTGATCGGGTCTTCCCGGGAAGAAGGAATATCCTTCTTTGATCGCGAGAGCTTATCATGGGCTAAGTTGGGACACCCTGCAGGGTTTGAACTTTCGAGAGCCGTGCCGTGGTTATGTGGCAGATGGGAATTTGTTAATATCCGGTTGTAGTAAACTTGAAGCAAACTCTTCTAAAATACACCAACCGTAGCGTAATCGTGAGTGTCTCTTTTCGGGTTGATCGAGAGGAGAACACGGTTTTACGGGTTATGTCGACGTAAGTAGGAGTTCAGGATCATTTCTTGATCATTACTAGTTGACGACCGTTCCTTTGTTTCTCTTCTCGCTCTCATTTGCGTATGTTAGCCACCATATATGCGTAGTCGCTGCTGCAACCTCACCACTTTACCCCTTTTTTTCCCTTTAAGCTTTGCTAGTCTTGATACCCATGGTAATGGGATTGCTGAGTCCTCGTGGCTCACAGATTACTACACCACCAGTTGCAGGTACATGTTATGCGATGATCATGACGCGAGAGCGATGTTTATTTGTGTTGGAGTTCTTCATCTGCTTCTTCGATCAGGGGATAGGTTCCAGGTCGGCAGCCTGGGCTAGCAGGGTGGATGTCGTTTGAGTTTCTGTTTATGTTTCATCCGTAGGCGGATGTTGATCTCTTGTATGATGTTGTTGTATTCATGTGACATTGTATGTATTGGATGTATCCCCACTATTATGTAATGTTGATGTAATGATATCCACCTTGCAAAAGTGTCTTCAAGATGCGCTTCTATCCTTGGTGGGACCCTCGAGTTGCTTCAGGATAGGGTCGCATCTTGGGCGTGACATTTGCATGGCCATGTGATGGCATGAGAATGGGTAGGAAGGCAGTGTTGTAGCATGCCAGTCTTATGCCAGACTATTTGACTCCAGTGTCAACATGAATCAAGTCACATTTCCATCCATTTTCCCTTCCTGTGCTACCACATGTTTTCCGCAAGGGATATGGCTTAGTAAGTTGCAAACATCTTTCCTGGTACACACCAAATAGAGAGGCCGTGATGAGGGTTCCATGGCCCTGGATTAAAGCCAGTCATCCGTCGGGGGCATGGGTGTTTCGGTTGGGACCGAGAGGGGGCACCCTTAGAGCGTAGCGTGATATAAATTTGATCCCATGCTATTCGAGGTTGTGATCTCCCGTCTCAAAGTTTTTTCTTGAACGCGTTGCCTAGGGTGATTCCTGGCATCGTGAGGTGGGATGGGTGTGTACTGGTTAGATGTGTTTCTACCGAAATACCGTAAACGGAACTAGTCCCTCGTGACTACGGAAATCCGTTGGCTGTGGATAATTAGTACAAACTCTGCAGAGTCAAAAATACTTTGAATCATCTTACCCATGTCCAAGTACTATGTTCAACTTATCTTGTCAAGTGTTAGTCTCAGTGACAAAACTCCAGTGAACCACATGAGGGTTAAGTCCGGTTAAATATTTATTCCTGTGGATGGGCTAACCCGTTGATTGTTATGTGTTGAATATTTCCTATGAGTATTATATCTTCGTGAATTTTATCAGATACGAATAATGAAATTTTTTGCCCTTTCTGCGATGTTGCTCAGACGTCCGACTGTGGCACACTTGTTGTTTACTTTTGATATATGCCCTTTCTGCGATGTCGCTCAGACGTCCGACTGTGGCACACTTGTTATTTACTTTTGATATACGCCCTTTCTGCGATGTCGCTCAGACGTCCGACTGTGGCACACTTGTTATTTATTTTTGATATAAGCCCTTTCTATGATGTCACTCAGACGTCCGACTGTGGCACGCTTGTATTTACTTTCGATATAAGCCCTTTCTGTGATGTCGCTTAGATGTCCGACTGTGGCACGCATGTTATTTACTTTCAATATAATCCCTTTCTGCGATGTCGCTCTGACGTCCGACTGTGGCACGCATGTCATTTACTTTTCAATATAAGCCCTTTATGTGGTGTCGCTTAGACACACGACTGCGGCATGATTATTTATTTGTTTACGCTTCGAGGCTTCGCTCTAGACACCCGATCGGTTTTCAGTTGTTTGTTGTGATTTCGGGAGGACTACCGCCCGACTTCCTTTTTACTTATCATGTCGTGCAAATATTTATTAATTGAGTGTGCATTGCTATTTGCTCATAATGCATTCATGCATGCATTTGTTATATCTTATGTCCGAACTGTCTTGCGAGTACTTTCAAAGTACTCACCTACCTTGTTGATTTGCCCAGATGTTGATGAAGGCGATCTCATGGATGAAGAGTTCGATAGCGAGTCTGACGCCTAGTGGAGTCCCAGTCAGTCCCGTACGACCCTGGATTTGGTCACTGTATTATATCCGCTTACGCTACCCAAATAAATTCATCGAGCCTCACCTCGACGCTCGGTGAGCCGCCAGTATAGGAGTCATGTTATCCACTCCACTGTATCATATCCACCACCACTTTTATCTCAAGTCAGTAGTATGCCACCACACCCCTGTTTCATAACCGCCCTTATGTACAATATTAGCGCTTTTGTAGTAAATTGTTAAGCACCCTCAGCTCAACCCTGTAATATATTTAATACTACTGGCCTTCTGTATCAAGTATTTGTCAACCAGTAAGGATAACTCTTCCTATACTGAAATCAAAAGGGATCGATTTCTCAATAAGTATTTTATTGAAAAACCGGTCGTGACACAGATCAGGACGCCCACAACGCGGAGATTGCAAAGGTGAGGGAACAGATCACTCAGGCCAAGGCCGACTTAGTATCCGAGAACAACAGGATGGCCGTAGAGCGGGCCGCTTTGGACGCGTAGGCCTATAGGCTTATGATGGACCAGAACGCGTCGCATGAAGTCCTGAAATGGAAGCATCGGTCTCGCCTTCCTACGGTTTTCGATGGCAGAAACCTCTTTAACACCCCAGGAGTAGGGACTAGTAACCCGCCGTGGCTAAACCGGGCGGAGGCACCTAGGACGGGTGCGCCAGTTCAGCCTCGCCTGATGGAGCCGCCTCGACAGAATAACATCGTACCTCAGCCTGTCCAGACACCTCCAGGTCATTATTCCAATCCAATGGACAATCTTATCGCCGCCGCTTCACGGCTGGAGGCCATCCCGATTGAAGGTGATTCTCCGCAAGCGGTGGAGACGTGCCGGGTTGAGGAACTTCTTCGAACAGCCTTGGTTAAGCAGGAAGCATATTCATACAGTCGTGACCGAATTCATTCCACCCCCCGTCCAAGCCGGAGTTACAGCAGGCGGATGAATGAACCGGCCGTATCCAGTAATGCACAGAACCGTGAAGCGCCCCGTGGCCATAACCCGACGGGTGATGCTCAGGAAGTGGTGGACCGGGCCCGAGCACGAAGGGATGCTGAGTAGCAGTGCAACATGAGGCACGTCAGCTTATGCCGGTTCGTCCAACCACCTCGATCGAGCCAGGAGTTACTTCTAGTTCTTTGGGAGTGCCTTGTCTTGTCCCTGCTTTACGCAATGTGCGCCTGCCCAAGGATTTCAAGGGCCCGCGCAAGGTGCCAAATTACACGGCCGATTTGTCTCCGGAAGCATGGGTAGAGACCTATGAGATGGCCATGGAGATGCTTGACGTAGATGAAGAGGCATGTGCAAAGTATTTCACCATGATGCTTGAAGGGCTAGCCCGTATTTGGTTAAAGAGCTTACCAGCCAATTCTATCAATTCATGGGCCCAGTTGCGAGCCTGGTTTATCCAGAATTTCAAGGATACATGTAAGCAGCCCATGTCGATAGTAGACTTAGCGGCATGTGTCCAGGAGGAAGGAGAGTCAACAACCCTCTGGGTACGTCGAGTCTCGGAAATTTTGCACTCATCAGACCGTATCAAAGCCGACTCCACGGTTACAACTTTGGAAAGCAACTGCCGGTTTAAACCTAAGTTGGAATTGGGACGGATGAAGCGCCATTGTAACGATATGGGGACCCTCATGACTGCGTTAGTGAAGTATGCTGATTCTGATGGTACCAAGGATCCCGAGTCTGATGATGACAAGACAGGGAAGGGAAAGAAGAACGGCAACTCCAAGGGACAGCAACACAACACGGCAGGTCATGGTAACGGAGGCAAGCGTAAAGCGGATGGCAGCATGGACTTTGTGGCTAATACTAGCGCATAGGACAGGGGTCAGCGACGGAAGGGTAAACCGCCGAATCACGGTGGAGCTCCAAACCCCAATCCGGACCGCCTGCCTTATTTATTAAACCATCTCTGTCCAAAGCACGGGACGAAGGAGGCGCTAGCCACCCACCTTTGGAAGGATTGCTATATTATGCAGGAGTTCAAAAATTCTAATGATTTCTGGTATGATCACGAATCAGGTGGTGGCTCAGGATCCGGACTCCATGGGCCAGGTCATGGTGGAGGAAATGCCGGTTCAGGCTTCAATGGAGATCAGGGTGGACATAACAATCAAAACAATCAGAGTAGCCAGGGTGGTTACAACCAGCAGCAGCAGTCGGGTTATCAGAGCAATCCAAAATAGTTGAATAGTGGGCAATATCATGTATTCACCACTAGCTTGGATAAACGAGACCAGAAGCTTCACAAGCGATCAGTGAATTCTGTTGAACCGGCCGTGCCTCGTTATTTACGCTGGTCAGAACAACCAATCATATGGAGCAGAGAGGATCACCCTCCCCGGGTTGACAATCCAGGTCAGCTAGCGTTGGTGGTGGCACCTCAGGTGGGAGGTTATAAGTTCACCAAGGTGTTCATGGATGGAGGAAGCAGCATTAATATCTTATACTATGAGACCTTCCGCCGTATGGGGTTAACAGACAAGAATCTTAAACCGTCCAATACGGTATTCCATGGTGTGGTACCTGGTAAATCAGCATATCCCGTTTGCAAGATAGCTCTGGAGGTGGCCATTGGAGATGTCATGCTTCCAGGTCAGAAACATTGACTTTTGAGGTGGTGAAGATCCAGAGCCCATACCACGCTTTATTTGGGCGGCCGGCTTATGCCAAATTTATGGCACAACCCTGTTATATTTATCTGCAGCTCAAGATGCCGGGTCACAAAGGGACCGTAACCGTTCATGGAAGTCGCAAGATTGCCTTGGAGTGTGAAGAAGGTGATGCGGCCTATGAAGAGTCAGTTTGTGCCACGGAAGAGTTGAAGTACTACAAGGATAATGTTGATCCAGCGGACATGACTCCATTGAAGAAGCCAACCACAGAGCATGATCCGGCTCTAAAGTTCAAATCGGCAGCTGAGACTAAGCTTGTTGACATTGTACCTGGCGATTCATCCAAGCAGTTTATTATCAGCACCAACTTGGATCCGAAATAGGAAAGCGCGCTCATCGAGTTCATCCGTGAGAACCGGGACATTTTTGCATGAAAGCCTTCTGACATGCCAGGTGTACCGAGGGAACTCGCTGTGCACACTCTTAATGTTGACCCTAAGTACAAACCGGTGAAGCAGTTTCTCCGCCGGTTCAACGAAGAAAGGCGCAAAGCTATTGGAGAGGAGGTGGCGTGCTCTTAGCGGCTGGCTTTATTGTTGAAGTGTTCCATCCTGAATGGCTGGCTAATCCGGTCTGGTCCTTAAGAAGAACGGCACTGGCGCATGTGTGTGGATTACACAGATCTTAATAAGGCTTGTCCAAGAGATCCTTTTGCCCTCCCCCGCATCGATCAGATTATTGATGCTACGGCGGGTTGTGAGCATTTGAGTTTTCTGGATGCACATTCTGGTTATCATCAGATCAAGATGGCAGTTAAGGACCAGGAGAAGACGACGTCCATAACTCCCTTTGGAGCCTTCTGCTATGTATCTATGCCGTTTGGGCTCAAGAGTGCCCAGGCAACTTATCAACGGTGTGTACAAAATTGCCTTCATAAGCAGATCGGCCGTAATGTACATGCCTATGTGGATGATATTGTGGTTAAGTCAAGGGAGAAGGAGACTGGTTGATGATTTTAAGGAAACCTTTGATAACCTACGGACATACAAGATGATGCTCAACCCGGCCAAGTGTGTTTTTGGTGTACCGGCAGGCAAGTTATTGGGTTTTCTGGTGTCCAACAGGGGAACTGAGGCTAATCCGGAGAAGATTACAGCTATCACCTCCCTAGCTAAACCGAAATGTATCAATGATGTCCAACGCTTGGCAGGCCGGATTGCTGCAGTGAGCCGGTTTATTAGCCGCCTTGGTGAGAAGGCGATCCCCTTGTATCAGATGCTGAAGAAAGCAGATCCCTTTGTCTAGAGTCCGGCCACTGATAAAGCATTGGAGGACTTAAAGCGGCAGCTAGCCAATCCGCCTGTTCTTGCTGCTCCAATTGACAAAGAACTGTTGCTACTATATGTGGCAGCTAATGCTCGTGCAGTCAGCGTAGCTATCGTGGTAGAGCGCAAGGAAGCGGGCAAGGAATATCCGGTTCAGCGTCCGGTTTACTATATCAGCGAGGTGCTTATTGAGTCCAAGCAAAGGTACCCGCATTGGCAGAAGCTGGTGTATGGAGTTTTCATGGCAAGCCGGAAGCTCAAGCAATACTTCCAGGGACATCCCATCACAATGGTCAGCTCTACTTCTTTGGGAGATATAATTCAAAACAGGGAGGCAACTGGCCGGATTGCCAAGTGGGCTATAGAGCTTGGGCCGCACGGTTTGAAATACGTGCCTCAGACGGCGACCAAATCTCAAGCACTTGTGGATTTCATCAATGATTGGACGGAACCACAAGCACCTGAAGAAAAGCCGGATCACACCTACTGGACTATTCATTTCGATGGGTCCAGGCAATTGGAGGGCTCGGGGGCTGGAGTCGTATTAACTTCCCCACGAGGTGATAAGTTCATACGTTCTCCGCTTAATGTTCCTTGTACTAACAATGCAGCTGAGTATGAAGCTTTACTCCATGGTCTCCGGATGGCTAAGGAGATGAATCTCACCGAGTTAAGTGCTTGGTGACTCGGACTGGTGGCCCAACAAGTATCCGTACTTGGGATTCTAAGGACCCGCCGTGGCAGCATACCGTCGTGAGGTGGATATTATTGCAGGCCACTTCAAGGGATATCGTGGATCACGTGACGAGACGGAAGAACGAAGCGGCGGACGCTTTAAGCCGGCTGGGCTCTCAATGTAAACCGGTTCCGCCTAATGTCTTCTTGGATGTCCTGCATAACCCGTCGGTGAAGCTCCCTGTCGAAGAGGATTTGGCTATTCTTGATCCGGAGGCTCAGTTGGTGGCGGCTCTGCATGTCATTCCGGATTGGACGATTCCTTATCTTGCATACATGAACCGGGGCGAGTTACCAGAGGATGAGACGCTGGCCAGGCAGATAATCCGGCGATCCAAGTCCATGACTATTGTCAATGGCAAGTTGCATCGTTGCAGCGTGTCAGGAGCGTTTCAATGTTGCGTATCGCTGGAGGAAGGCTGTGAGATCTTGCGCGAAATCCACGAAGGAGATTGTGGTCACCACGCCGGTTCAAAATCTCTGGTGGCTAAGGCGTTTCGTCAAGGTTTCTATTGGTTGACTGCTCATGCTGATGCGGAGGACCTGGTTAGGTGATGTGACGGCTGTCAGAAGTTCTCAAGACGCGCTCATGTGCCGGCTCAAGAATTGAGGATGATTCCAATTACTTGGCCGTTTGCGACTTGGGGGCTGGATATGGTTGGGCCTTTCAAACAGTCCAAGGACAATAAGACCCACCTTTTGGTGGCGGTTGACAAATTTACAAAGTGGGTAGAAGCGGAGCCCGTCAGCAAGTGTGATGCAGCCACGGCGGTTCAATTCATTAAAAAGGTGATTTTTCCGGTTTGGCTTTTCACACAGTATCATTACTGATAATGGTACCAATCTATCTAAGGGCGCTATGAAGGAGTTCTGTGAACGTGAGCACATCCGGCTTGACATTTCATCAGTGGCTCACCCACAGTCCAATGGCCAAGCAGAGAGAGCTAACCAGGAGATCTTACGAGGCATTAAACCCCGGCTTATGGTCCCTTTGCAGCGGACGCCGGGTTGTTGGGTTGAGGAGTTACCATCTGTGTTATGGAGCATCAATACTACGCCCAACAGATCGGCTGTGATACACACCGTTCTTCATGGTCTATGGAGCGGAGGCGGTTCTCCCCAGTGATATCCGTCATGATTCACCTCGTGTAGCAGCTTATGTTGAAGCGGACAATGAGGTAGCACGGCAAGACGCTTTAGACCTGTTGGATGAGGAGCGTGACTTTGCAGCTGCCCGTTCAGCGATCTACCAGCAGGATCTTCGTCGCTATCACAGTCGCTGAGTTAGAACCAGAACCTTACAAGAAGGAGATTCGGTGCTCCGGCTCATCCAAGACCAGACTGATATGCACAAGCTATCCCCACCTTGGGAGGGACCTTTCGTAGTCAGCAAGAGTCTGCACAACGGGTCGCATATCAGAGGAGGAGACTCACGCACATCAGAGGAGGAGACCAATAGGCCGTGGAACAAAGCTCATCTTAGGCCCTACTATACTTGAGCCATAGGCTCTACTTATGTACATATTATGATAATGTATATATTATGATCAATACAATAAACCGGAGCCTTAGCTAAAGCGGGGTCTCTGTTATTTTTACATCATGAGTGGTTACACGGAGTTTTAATCTTAAAGCGGTCTCCGGTTTACCCCTTGAGTTAGCTTTTTAACAAAGCTATATATCATGTCACTTGGGGGCTTGGTCGTGTCCGAACCAATGCAACACCTTTTGACAGGCGAAAGCCACGAGATCACTTGGGGACTTGGTCACATCTGAACCAGTCACGCCTTTTGGTCGGCCTAAGGCCACGAAATCACTTGGGGGCTTGGTCGAACCCGAACCATCGCTACACCTCTTGATCGGCATAATGCCACTGCATCATTTCGGGACCTGGCTGAGATGAACAATAGCTATGCCTATTGGGGGCTTGGTCATGTCCGACCATGGTAATGCCACTTGATCGGCTCAAACTGCCTCTTTCGCAAAAGATTTTATCTTTGTCTTTGCTTGAAATTTGTTTGTCTTTTTGCATATTTCTCTTGTTGTGTTCTTAAACCGACAATTATTAAACCGAGTCAACTGTCAATTGACGGGACACGTTTTGTTGTTCATCTAGAGACACTTTGCCCGGTTTGATTTTTGATAAACATCCTATTATGGAGTAACACCGGTGTTCATCTTAACCCGGAACGGTTTACCTGGTAAACCGACCCTATATACACAGGAGCTGTTTTCTCCTTCAGCAGAGCGGGTCTTACAACTCCACTTCAAGATTGGCACAACCAACTTCATGCCCTACGATGGCAGGTATCATATATTCCCATATTTTATCATATGTCTAATCTAAAGTATTATCTTTAATTTCATATCCATGGATATGATGACCCGCCTGGTGATACAACCACAATGGCGTTTTAAGCTTTTGCTTTGCGACAGTCTAAGGTTGATGATTCAACAAAAAATTAAATTGCAATAAATATGCACGAAGGCATATCAACACAAAGTGTGGCAGCTAGTCTATTACAAGTCAACACAGTGCCCAGATAAGATAATTGTTTTTTGGCATAACATAAGGAAGCAGTAATGTAAACCGGCCTCTGGTTTATGCTTGATCACCAGCTTGGCCTGATGGTTGCGGGTCATCCTGCGCCGCTTCAACTTCTGATTCCCTACCCAGCAGCTGGAAATCAACAGTTGTCTAGTCGATTCCCATTAATGCTTGGAATATGGCTTCATCATTAATCAGCAACGATGGTTCAATTTCAGGAGCGTAAGTATGCTTACGGATTGGCGGTATAAGGTTCTCCGCTTCAGGAATCGGTGCAGACACTCGTTTAGTTTCTCCATCATATTGGGCCTGATAGTGAGACAAATTTGCCTCTTCAACCAGCTGACAAGCCAAAGGGCGCACTTCCCAGTTTATAGCTCGAAGATCCTCTTTGTTGAATTCCGTCCCGTCTTCCTTCAAGCTTGGGAAGCCTTGGGCCGCTTCAACAGGACCAAAGTCCGGCACCCACGCTTTGGCCCGGATTAAGGCGTTTATGGCACCGGTTCTAGCAGCAGATTTCTTTAATTCTTCAAACCGGGCAGGAAGCATTGACAACCTTTTAAGGCTGTCCTGGATCAAGGTCGGTGCCGGGTTGTTATGCGAAGCGGTGCTGATGATCCGCTGTGCACCAGTATAGAGTTTCTCTCTCAATGTATAAGAAGCTTTCAATTTCTTCTGCACATCTGATCCCAAGTGGCCAATGTGTGTCCCTATATCAGTCAAAGGGTTAATAAACCGTCAATTACATGAGAAAGCTTCATTATGTCAGAAATAAAAAAAGACTTACCAAAGACAGCGGCGGTCATGGCATGCACTTGCCGCTTTACACTGGTCAGTTCGTCCACCACCGGTTTGAGGGCAGCTTCAACATTTTCTGCCCGTTGAGTTAAAGCGGCCTTTTCAGTGGCCCAATCCGCCCACTCCTTGTTGAAGCCCTCCTTAAGCTTTTCCATTATGCTTAAAGCGCTGGTTAATTCATTCTTTTCTTTGGAGGTTTCAGCTTGCTGGGATTTCAGGTTTTCTTGAAGATCAACGATTTGACTATCTTTCTTGCTCACATCAGCCTACATACAGATAATCATTTGATAAGGGTTAAGATGCAGAGTTGAAGTACCAACCCCACAACAAGTAATGCCCTTGGTACTTGGAGGCTAATGCATATTTCCTTTTCATCCTACAAATTCTATATGAAGTCCCAAGCTCAATACAAGTATTCAACTTGGCACTTGGGGGCTAATGCCTATTTGCTCTGTCCTTAAGTAAGGCTGGAATTCTTATGTTATACAAGACCCGGTTTAACTACATTAGGTTGAACCGGCCCTTGGGGGCTAGTTTCCCAAAAGCACAGCTTTGCTCAGGATTATATTGGGAAGTCCCGGTTTAAGTTCACATCTTAAAACCGTCACTTGGGGGCTATTAGAGTTGACAGATTGAAATATACAAGCAGAGAGTCATATGGAATGTACCTCATATTTGTCCTTCATCATATTTACCAGGCCGACTTCATAATCACGGCTGGTATATAACCGGTTCAGATAACCGGAATGAAGATCTTGGGATTCAAAGCGGCATAAGTAGCCAAATCGGCATTCCACTTGCCTTTACCAAACGCAGTAAATTCATCTTTTGCAGTATGCTTGGACAAGGCGACAGGATTTCCTGGCTCGGAATGACCAAAGCCAGTAATGACAACATCATCATCTTTGGCGTCGCCGGTTCGCACTGGGGTCGTCGGTTTCTCTGTATGCTTTGGTGGACTTGCTGTCTTGTCGGTTTGAGCAGGACTTGTGGGTTGATTTGAAGGGCCTGTGGTGTCAACGTGTGCCTCTTCAACAGTAACATCATGATCTTGCAATGGTGGGTCGGTCAGCATATCATCTTGAATGTGTTCCTCGGGATTTGGTGTTTGGGTCGGTTCAGGAGCATCGTCTTCTGCCGCTTTGTCCAGGCGAGCTTTTTTGCTTGGCCTAGGCTTGGCCCTGAAAGGAAAAAGACGGATCAAGTCCAATGAACATTGAAGGTGGTATACCAAACAACATTATCAGGAATATGGCTCACCCAAGCACTATCTTGAGTGGTGGGAGTTGGGTGCCTGTCGACTCGCCAGAGGAAGAATGAGAAGTCACCTGATAATCAGAGTCAGATGGATTAAGAGGTTGACGAATGCAACCAGCTTTAGGATAAGCATTGACGAAAGAAGAGACCTCTCGAACGGGCGTTTCCGAATCGGACTATTCGGTAAACCGTGGAGGTAACTACCGGCTGCTTTGTCGGGTTGTGACGAGCTTCATGCTGTTGTGTCTTCATAAGAAAATTTCGATCCAAATAAGCAAGAGGATGAGAAAATTTAACTTTCTGGTTTGCCCGACGGATTTTTACTGAAGGTAAAGGGTTTGAATCGGAAGAGAGAGCGATTACCTCTACAACATCAGCATGACTAGCTTCAGCATCATCCTGGCAATGATCATTATCAATAAGGCGTGTAAAAAATAGACCAAGTGAGTCAAGTTTTACCACAAGATCCGGATTACCCACATCATCGTCAGCTGGTGGATCGGAGAAGGCAGTGGCTTTCTTTCTATTTGTTGTTTTCTTCACAACTTTGGTCTTGGGCCGGGTTGTTGCCACCGTTTCTCTTGTGGAGTCTTCCTGCTCCAAAATGGATCATCACCCTGCTTGAAAGATGTTAATATCAACAAAGAGTTTGTAAACATAGCCAGATTTTATAAAGACATAAGATATGAGTCTTACGGCTGGCGGTTTGTTAATGGCAGAAAAGGGAGCCAGGCCGGTTTGGGCGCAAGCAGCTTCCGGTTCGTTTAACATCCTCTTGACAGCCTCAGTAACTTCATCATTTGTCAGCTGGATTTCAATATGCCGTAGAGGGTCTTTCACATTTCTGTGTATTTGCACATCAAACCGGAGCGCAGGCTTAGGGGCAGTATACTCCAAGATATCCAGCAGCGAGCAAGATCAATTCCTGTCAACCCATTGGCCATGAAGGCCCGAAGCTTGGATAGTGTAGGGGCATACTTGGTTCTTTCCTTGGCAATCAGTCTGTGAGGGAGGGGATGTGTGTTGCTTAGCCGCTCTGGACGGTAACCCGGTAAAGGATTTTGTCCCTCAGGAGAAGTATCTTTGCAGTAAAACTATGTTGAATTCCATTCTTTGGGATGGCTGTGTAGTTTGGCGTGAGGGTAAGTGGCCTGTTTCCGCTTCTAAATCGCCACACCACCCAACTCAGTGTTGGGATCATCAGAAAATTCAGTGCGGCGGTTTAGATGGAAGCAATCTCTGAACAATTCAACTGTGGGCTCCTCTTGGAAAAACACATCACAGAGCACTTGAAAGTGACAGATATTGGTTATGGAGTTGGGGCCGATATCTTGTGGACGCAGTTGGAAGTTGGCCAAGACATCCCGATAAAACTTTGAACCGGGTGGACTGAAGCCCCGGGCTAAATGATCAGCAAAAACAACAACTTCTCCATCCTTGGGTTCTGGACAGCTCTCCGGGCCAGGGACCCTCCAGTGAATGACGTCTTTATTGCCTAAAGCGCCGTTGCGGACTAAGTTATCCAGTTGAGTTTCAGTCACTCGAGAAGGGACCAAGTTACACTCGTACACTTGCTTGGCCATGATGCAATCTGCAAGGCAGTAATACCGGTTCAAGAATATGTTGGAAGGCTATATATTGATACATTCATTGTTAAACCGGAAGAAGTTTCTTATAAACCAGAGTTATGCAAGGTGGCAATACATAACCGGAAAACCTTGGCGGTTCAACAAGGGGACTAATGGTATATGCCGAGTTGTCAATTTCTCAACAAAGTAAAACCGCCTGGTCTGAAACATTGATGAATCAAGAGTGGATGTGCGAAAACAGGTTTCACAAAAACTTGTCACAGTTTTGGATCTGGAGCATATTCAGAAAAGAAATAAATATTCAAGGTCTAAAACAGTGCGGTACCGAATCGATGAGCATGGACGCAGGGAGATCTATGACCTTCAGATGCGCAGGTGACAGCAGATGCTAAAAAACCACCGCTACGCAGAACAAGGATTCACAGACTTAACTAAAAGTTATCATATGAGCAAGAAGCAAGCGATGAGCACCGAAGAACATGGAAACCCTAGAATAGATCTATGGTGAAAGGATAGAAAACTTACCGGGGCTGGGGAAGAAGCGGAAGGTCGCCGCGCTGCTCTGGTACGTTCAGGGTGATGCAGCGGCCAAGGTTGGTGCAGAAGTTGACGGCGGTGGCGGAGCTCCGAAGCTGGGCGGCGCGAGGAAGACGAAGTAGAGGGGCACGAAGGGAAAAAAAGAAATGACCCTTCGTTCTATTTATAAAGGCAAGAGATATGTGTGTCAGGCGCGAAAATCAAGGGGCCGCAAGTTTGTAAGCGGAGCTGTCGCCTCGATTGTTGCAGACTCATTAATGAAAAGATGTTAGATATAGTTCTTTATGACAGATGATGTCATGCCGGTTCACCACAATCTGAGAAGATGACGTCATGTCGGTTCAACCAAGAAGATGTTGAAGACGAAGTTTTTTACTAAGGATTGACATGAACCGGTTCAAATCAATCTGGGGCCTAATGTTGGGGATATTACTACTGGGCGTAAACTGGCCAGGAGAGGCCGGGTTAACTTCATCAGTAGTCAAGTATGCTTGAATCCCGCGAGGATATTATATAAGGGCCCAAGGCCCAAAACCGGTTTAAGGCTTGTAGCCGTGAACCGGCATTAGTATGTAACTTGTGTTGTAAGTTAGAAATACTAGAGGCCGAACCAGACACGTCTATGAGCCGGTCTCGGGACTCTGCAAACCGACAGGCGTCACCCATGTATATAAGGGGACGACCTGGCGGCGATTCAGAACAACAGACAACAACTCGAGACTTAGGTGAAGCTTGTTTGCTCCCTAGTCATCGAAACCCCGATCAATTCCATCACAACTACACGTAGGATTTTACCTTCATCAAAGGGGCCGAACTAGTATAAACTCTTTTGCGTCCTTGTGTCCGCTTTAACCCCTTTAAGCTAACCCGTAGCGATGGCTCCACGACTAAGTCCTTTCATGAGGACATCTGCCGTGACAAAACCACGACACATACCCTCAGCCCCGAGGGTGAACTACTCCCTCCTCGTCATGGAGAGCGCCGGGATGATGAAGATGGCCACCGGTGAGGGATCCCCCCTCCGGCAGGGTGCCGGAATAGGGTCCCGATTGACTTTGGTTGGCTACAGAGGCTTGCGGCGGTGGAACTCCCGATCTATTCTCTGTTCTGGAAGTTTTAGGGTACTTAGGTATATATGGGTGAAAGAAGTAGGTCGGTGCACCGAAGGGGGGGGGGGGGCACGAGGCAGGGGGCGCGCCCTAGGGGGGCGCCCCCACCCTCGTGGGCACCTCCCTTCTTTCCTGACGTGCACTCCAAGCTTTTCCGGTATCTTTCCTTCCAAAAATAACTTCGCCAGTTGATTTCGTTCCGTTTCGACTCCGTCTGATATTCCTTTTCTTTGAAACACTGAAATAGGCAAAAACAGCAATTCTGGGCTGGGCCTCCGATTAATAGGTTAGTCCCAAAAATAATATAGAAGTGGATAATAAAGCCCAATATTGTCTAAAACAGTATATAATATAGCATGGAGCAATAAAAAATTATAGATACGTTGGAGACGTATCAAGCATCCCCAAGCTTACTTCCTGCTCGTCCTCGAGTAGGTAAATGATAAAAAAAAATTTTGATGCGGAGTGCTACTTGGCATAATTTCGGATCCCTATTTCTTTCGGATCTGAATTAGGAGGTATACCCAACTGTTTTTGGGTGTCCTATGAAGATGCATTTTATCCGCTTTGGGTTCGAGCTTATCAACCTGAAACTTTTTCACATAAGCGTCGCAGCCCCAAACTTTTAAGAAACGACAACTTAGGTTTCTCCAAACGGTGTCGTCTCAACGAAATTATGTGGTACCCTATTAAAGTGGGTGCGGTTGTCTCTAATGCCTAACCCATGAACGACAGTGGTAATTCGATAAGAGACATCATAGTACGCCCATATCCAATAGGGTGCAACTATGATGTTCGGACACACCATCACACTATGGTGTTCCAGGCGGTATTAGTTGTGAAACAATTTCCACAATGTCTCAATTGTGTACCAAACTCGCAACTCAGATATTCATCTCTATGATCACATCACAGACATTTTATTCTCTTGTCACGAAGATCTTCAACTTCACTCTGAAATTACTTGAACCTTTCAATAATTCAGACTTGTGTTTCATCAAGTAAATATACTCAACATCTACTCAAATCATCTATGAAGTAAGAACATAATGATATTCACTACATGCCTCAGCACTCATTGGACTGCACACATCAAAATGTGTTACTTCCAACAAGTTGCTATCTTGTTCCATCTTACTGAAACCGAGGCTTTTCAGTCATCTTGCCCATGTGGTATGATTTTCATATCTCAAGTGATTCAAAATCAAGTGAGTCCAAACGATCCATCTGCATGGAGTTTCTTCATGCGTATACACCAATAGACATGGTTCGCATGTCTCAAACTTTTCAAAAATGAGTGAGTCCAAAGATCCATCAACATGGAGCTTCTTCATGCGTTTTATACCAATATGACTTACATGGCAGTGCCATAAGTAAGTGGTACTATCATTACTATCTTATATCTTTTGGCATGAAAATGTGTATCACTACGATCGAGATTCAATAAACCATTCCTTTAGATGCAAGACCACTGAAGGTATTATTCAAATAAATAGAGTAACCATTATTCTCCTTAAATGAATAATCAGATTGCGATAGACATAATCCAATCATGTCTATGCTCAACGCAAACACCAAATGACAATTATTCAGGTTTAATACTAATCTTGATGGTAGAGGGAGCGTGCGATGTTTGATCATATCAAAGCTGGAAACACTTCCAACATATATCGTCAGCTCACCTTTAGCTAGTCTCCGTGTATTCCGTAGCTCTTTTATTTCGAGTTACTAACACTTAGCAACTGAACCGGTATCTTAATACCCTGGTGCTACTAGGAGTACTAGTAAAGTACACATTAACATAATGTATATCCAATATACTTCTATCGACTTTGCCAGCCTTCTCATCTACCAAGTATCTAGGGTAATTCTGCTCCAGTGGTTGTTCCCCTTATTACAGAAGCACTTAGTCTTGGGTTTGGGTTCAACCTTGGGTTTCTTCCTTTGGAGCAGCAACTGATTTGCCGTTTCATGAAGTGTCCCTTCTTGCCCTTGCCCTTCTTGAAACTAATGGTTTCACCAACCATCAACAATTGATGCTCCTTCTTGATTTCTACTTTCGCGGTGTCAAACATTGTGAATACCTCAAGGATCATCATATCTATCCCTGATATGTTATAGTTCATCATGAAGCTCTAGCATCTTGGTGGCAATGACTTTGGAGAAACATCACTATCTCATCTGGAAGATCAACTCCCACTCGATTCAAGTGATTGTTGCACTCAGACAATCTGAGCACAAGCTCAACGATTGAGCTTTTCTCCCTTAGTTTGTAAGCTAAGAAAATCGTCGGAGGTCTTATACCTCTTGACGTGGGCACGAGCCTGAAATCCCAATTTCATCCCTCGAAACATCTCATATGTTCCGCGACGTTTCGAAAAACGTCTTTGGTGCCTCAACTCTAAACCGTTTAACTGAACTATCACGTAGTTATCAAAATGTGTATGTCCGATGTTCGCAACATCCACAGACAACGTTTGGGGTTTAGCACACTGAGCGGTGCATTATGGACATAAGCCTTCTACTGTCCGCATAATCGCTACTGTCAACTTTCAACTATATTTTCTCTAGGAACATATCTAAACAGTGGAACTAAAGCGCAAGCTTACGGCATAATTTGCAAATATCATTTGACTATGTTCGTGATAATTAAGTTCATCTTATGAACTCCCACTCGAATAGACATCCCTCTAGTCATCTAAGTGATTACATGATCCGAGTCAACTAGGCCGTGTCCGATCATCACGTGAGACGGACTAGTCATCGTCGGTGAACATCTTCATGTTGATCGTATCTACCATACGACTCATGCTCGACCTTTCGGTCTCTGTGTTCCGAGGCCATGTCTGTACATGCTAGGCTCGTCAAGTTAACCCTAAGTGTTTCGCGTGTGTAAATCTGTCTTACACCCGTTGTATGTGAACGTAAGAATCCATCACACCCGATCATCACGTGGTGCTTAGAAGCGACGAACTTTAGCAACGGTGCACAGTTAGGGGTGAACACTTCATGAAATTGTTGTAAGGGATCATCTTATTTACTACCGTCGTTCTAAGTAAACAAGATGCATAAACATAATGATGTGATCTCCATCTTCGGGGCTCCATGATCATCATCGTCACCGGCATGACACCATGATCTCCATCATCGTGTCTTCATGAAGTTGTCTCGCCAACTATTACTTCTACTACTATGGCTACCGGTTAGCAATAAAGTAAAGTAATTACATGGCGTTGTTTAATGACACGCAGGTCATACAATAAATAAAGACAACTCCTATGGCTCCTGCCGGTTGTCATAGTCATCGACATGCAAGTCGTGAATCCTATTACAAGAACATGATCAATCTCATACATCACATATCATTCATCACATTCTTCTTGGCCATATCACATCACATAGCATACCCTGCAAAAACAAGTTAGACGTCCTCTAATTGTTGTTTGCATGTTTTACGTGGCTGCTATGGGTTTCTAGCAAGAACGTTTCTTACCTACGCAAAACCACAACGTGATATGCCAATTGCTATTTACCCTTCCTAAGGACACTTTTCATCGAATCCGTTTCGACTAAAGTGGGAGAGACTGGCACCCGCTAGCCACCTTATGCACCAAGTGCATGTCATCGGTGGAACTCGCCTCACGTAAGAGTACGTGTAAGGTCGGTCCGGCCGCTTCATCCCACAATACCGTCGAAACAAGATTGGACTAGTAACGGTAAGCATATTGAACAACATCAACGCCCACAACTACTTTTGTGTTCTACTCGTGCAAAGAATCTACGCAATAGACCTAGCTCATGATGCCTTTGTTGGGGAACGAGCGTAAATTCAAATTTTTCCTACGTGTCACCAAGATCTGTCTATGGAGAAACCAGCAACGAGGGAAGGAGAGTGCATCTACATACCCTTGTAGATCGCTAAGCGGAAGCGTTCAAGAGAACGGGGTTGAAGGAGTCGTACTCGTCGTGATAAAAATCACCGGAGATCCAAGTGCCGAACGGACGGCACCTCCGCGTTCAACACACGTACAGCCCGGTGACGTCTCCCATGCCTTGATCCAGCAAGGAGAGAGGGAGAGGTTGAGGAAGACTCCATCCAGCAGCAGCACAACGGCGTGGTGGTGGTGGAGGAGCGTGGTAATCCTGCAGGGCTAAGCCAAGCACCTGCGGGAGAGGAGGAGGTGTCACGGGAGGAGGGAGGCGCCAGGCTTCAGGTGCGGCTGCCCTCCCTCCCCTCCACTATATAGGGGCAAGGGAGAGGGGGGAGGCGCAGCCTTGCCCCCTCTTCCAAGGAAGGGGTGCGGCCAAGGGGGGAGGAGTGCCTCCCAAGTCAAGTGGAGGCCCTCCCCCTTAGGGTTTCCCCATTCCCATGCGCGTGGGCCTTGGGGGGGCTGGTGCCCTTGGCCCATTATGGCTAGGGCGCCCCCCTACAGCCCATGCTACTGTATTGGACGTGGTGGAACAATTTCCGGACCTCCGGACCCCTCCGGAATCCTCCGGAACCTTCCGAAGCTTCCGGTACAATACCTAAAAACCCGAACTTTTTCCTAACCCGAACAACAACTTTCCATATATAAATCTTTACCTCCGGACCATTCCGGAACTCCTCGTGACGTCCGGGATCTCATCCGGGACTCCGAACAACATTCGGTAACCACATACAAACTTCCTTTATAACCCTAGTGTCATCTAACCTTAAGTGTGTAGACCCTACGGGTTCGGGAGACATGTAGACATGAACGAGACGTTCTCCGGCCAATAACCAACAGCGGGATCTGGATACCCATGTTGGCTCCCACATGTTCCACGATGATCTCATCGGATGAACCACGATGTCAAGGACTCAATCGATCCCGTATACAATTCCCTTTGTCTAGCGGTATTATACTTGCCCGAGATTCGGTCGTCGGTATACCGATACCTTGTTCAATCTCGTTACCGGCATGTCTCTTTACTCGTTCCGTAACACATCATCCCGTGATCAACCCCTTGGTCACATTGTGCACATTATGATGATGTCCTACCGAGTGGGCCCAGAGATACCTCTTCGTTTACATGGAGTGACAAATCCCAGTCTCGATTCGTACCAACCAATGTACACTTTCGGAGATACCTGTAGTGCACCTTTATAGCCATCCAGTTACGTTGTGACGTTTGATACACCCAAAGCATTCCTACGGTATCCGGGAGTTGCACAATCTCATGGTCTAAGGAAATGATACTTGACATTAGAAAAGCTTTAGCATACGAACTACGATCTTTGTGCTAGGCTTAGGATTGGTCTTGTCCATCACATCATTCTCCTAATGATGTGATCCCGTTATCAATGACATCCAATGTCCATGGTCGAAACCGTAACCATCTATTGATCAACGAGCTAGTCAACTAGAGGCTTACTAGGGACATGGTGTTGTCTATGTATCCACACATGTATCTGAGTTTCCTATCAATACAATTATAGCATGGATAATAAACGATTATCATGAACAAAGAAATATAATAATAACTTATTTATTATTGCCTCTACGGCATATTTCCATCAGTCTCCCACTTGCACTAGAGTCAATAATCTAGTTCACATCCCCATGTGATTAACATTGACAGGTCACATCGCCATGTGACCAACATCCAAAGAGTTTACTAGTGTCATTAAACTAGTTCACATCATCATGTGATTAAGACTCAATGAGTTACGGGGTTTGATCATGTTTTGCTTGTGAGAGAGGTTTTAGTCAACGGGTTCCGCAATATTCAGATCCGTATGTACTTCGCAATTCTCTATGTAATATTGTAAATGCTGCTTCCACACTCCACTTGGAGTTATTCCAATTGGTTGCTCCACTATATGTATCCGGTTTGCTACTCCTATTCACTCGTATAGGTGTTAAAGCTTGCATCGACGTAACCCTTTACGCCGAACTCTTTATCACCTCCATAATCGAGAAACATATCCTTATTCCTCTAAGGATAATTTTGACCGCTGTCCAATGATCCGTTCCTGGATCATTCTTGTACCCCTTGACTGATTCATGGCAAGGCACACTTCCGGTGCGGCACACAACATAGCATACTATAGAGCCTACGTCTAAAGCATAGTTGACGACCTTCGTCCTTTCTCTCTTTTCTGCCGTGGTCGAGCTTTAAGTCTTAACTTCATACCTTACAACTCAGGCAAGAACTCCTTCATTGACTGATCCATCTTGAACACCTTCAAGATCATGTCAAGGCACATGCTCATTTGAAAGTACCATTAAGCGGTCTTTGATCTATCTTCATAGATCTTGATGCTCAATGATCAAGTAACCCTATATGCTTTACAGAAAATTCTACATCATTTCTAATCATCAATATGTCAACAACATATACTCATCAGAAATTCTATAGTGCTCCCACTCACTTCTTTGGAAATACAAGTTTCTCATGAACTTTGTATAAACCCAAAATCTTTGATCATCTCATCAAAGCGCACATTCCAACTCCGAGATGCCTACTACAGTCCTTAGAAAGGATCGTGGGAGCCAGCATACCTTTTAGCATCCTTAGGATCGACAAAACTTTCTGATTGTATCATATACAACCTTTCCGATTTAAAACTGGTAAGGAAACTCATTTTGACATCCATCTGCCAGATTTCATAAATCCAGCTTATGCTAACATGATTCCGACGGACTTAAGCATCGCTACGGATGAGAAAATCTCATCGTAGTCAACTCCTTGAACTTGTGAAAAACTCTTCGCCACAAGTCAAGCTTCATAGACGGTGATATTACCTGTCCACGTCCGTCTTCTTCTTAAAGATCCATTCATCTCAATGGCTTGCCGATCATCGGGCAAGTCCACCAAAGTCATGGATCCTTTCTCGGATTTTATTGCCTCGAGCCATTCGCCGGAGTCCGGGCCCACCATCGCTTCTCCATAGCTCTTAGGTTCATTGTTGTCTAGCAACATGACCTCTAAAAGACAAGATTGCGTACCACTCTGAAGTAGTATGCATCCTTGTCACCCTACGAGGTACGGTAGTGACTTGATCCGGAACTTCATGATCACTATCATAAGCTTGTACTTCAATTGGTGTAGGCGCCACAGGAACAACTTCATGTGCCCTGCTACACACTAGTTGAAGTGACGGTTCAATAACCTCATCATGTCTCCACCATCCTCCCACTCAATTCTTTCAAGACAAACTTTTCCTCGAGAAAGGATCCGATTCAAGAAACAATCCCTATTGCTTTCGGATCTGAATTAGGAGGTATACCCAACTGCTTTTGGGTGTCCTATGAAGATGCATTTTATCCGCTTTGGGTTCGAGCTTATCAACCTGAAACTTTTTCACATAAGCGTCGCAGCCCCAAACTTTTAAGAAACGACAACTTAGGTTTCTCCAAACGGTGTCGTCTCAACGGAATTACGTGGTACCCTATTAAAGTGAGTGCCGTTGTCTCTAATGCCTAACCCATGAACGACAGTGGTAATTCGATAAGAGACATCATAGTACGCACCATATCCAATAGGGTGCAACTATGATGTTCGGACACACCATCACACTATGGTGTTCCAAAGCGGTATTAGTTGTGAAACAATTTCCACAATGTCTCAATTGTGTACCAAACTCATAACTCAGATATTCATCTCTATGATCACATCACGTACATTTTATTCTCTTGTCAAGAAGATCTTCAACTTCACTCTGAAATTACTTGAACCTTTCAATAATTCAGACTTGTGTTTCATCAAGTAAATATACTCAACATCTACTCAAATCATCTGTGAAGTAAGAACATAACGATATCCATCAGATGCCTCGGCACTCATTGGACTGCACACATCAAAATGTGTTACTTCCAACAAGTTGCTATCTTGTTCCATCTTACCGAAACCGAGGCTTTTCAAACCATCTTGCCCATGTGGTATGATTTGCATATCTCAAGTGATTCAAAATCAAGTGAGTCCAAACGATCCATCTGCATGGAGTTTCTTCATGCGTATACACCAATAGACATGGTTCGCATGTCTCAAACTTTTCAAAAATGAGTGAGTCCAAAGATCCATCAACATGGAGCTTCTTCATGCGTTTTATACCAATATGACTTACATGGTAGTGCCACAAGTAAGTGGTGCTATCATTACTATCTTATATCTTTTGGCATGAAAATGTGTATCACTACGATCGAGATTCAATAAACCATTCCTTTAGATGCAAGACCACTGAAGGTATTATTCAAATAAATAGAGTAACCATTATTCTCCTTAAATGAATAACCGTATTGCGATAGACATAATCCAATCATGTCTATGCTCAACGCAAACACCAAATGACAATTATTCAGGTTTAATACTAATCTTGATGGTAGAGGGCGTGCGATGTTTGATCATATCAAACTTGGAAACACTTCCAACATATATCGTCACCACCTTTAGCTAGTCTCCGTGTATTCCGTAGCTCTTTTATTTCGAAGTTACTAACACTTAGCAACCGAACCGTATCTTAATACCACGGTGCTACTAGGAGTACTAGTAAAGTACACATTAACATAATGTATATCCAATATACTTCTATCGACTTTGCCAGCCTTCTCATCTACCAAGTATCTAGGGTAATTCTGCTCCAGTGGTTATTCCCCTTATTACAGAAGCACTTAGTCTTGGGTTTGGGTTCAACCTTGGGTTTCTTCACTGGAGCAAAGAATCGATTTGCCGTTTCATGAAGTGTCCCTTCTTGCCCTTGCCCTTCTTGAAACTAGTGGTTTCACCAACCATCAACAATTGATGCTCCTTCTTGATTTCTACTTTCATGTGTCAAACATCGTGAATACCTCAAGGATCATCATATCTATCCCCGATATGTTATAGTTCATCACGAAGCTCTAGCAGCTTGGTGGCAATGACTTTGGAGAAACATCACTATCTCATCTGGAAGATCAACTCCCACTCGATTCAAGTGATTGTTGCACTCAGACAATCTGAGCACAAGCTCAACGATTGAGCTTTTCTCCCTTAGTTTGTAGGCTAAGAAAATCGTCGGAGGTCTTATACCTCTTGATGTGGGCACGAGCCTGAAATCCCAATTTCATCCCTCGAAACATCTCATATGTTCCGCGACGTTTCGAAAAACGTCTTTGGTGCCTCAACTCTAAACCGTTTAACTGAACTATCACGTAGTTATCAAAATGTGTATGTCCGATGTTCGCAACATCTACAGACGACGTTTGGGGTTTAGCACACTGAGTGGTGCATTATGGACATAAGCCTTCTACTGTCCGCATAATCGCTACTGTCAACTTTCAACTATATTTTCTCTAGGAACATATCTAAACAGTGGAACTAAAGCGCAAGCTTACGGCATAATTTGCAAAGATCATTTGACTATGTTCAGGATAATTAAGTTCATCTTATGAACTCCCACTCGAATAGACATCCCTCTGGTCATCTAAGTGATTACATGATCCGAGTCAACTAGGCCGTGTCCGATCATCACGTGAGACGGACTAGTCATCGTCGGTGAACATCTTCATGTTGATCGTATCTACCATACGACTCATGCTCGACCTTTCGGTCTCTGTGTTCCGAGGCCATGTCTGTACATGCTAGGCTCGTCAAGTTAACCCTAAGTGTTTCGCGTGTGTAAATCTGTCTTACACCCGTTGCATGTGAACGTAAGAATCCATCACACCCGATCATCACGTGGTGCTTATAAGCGACGAGCTTTAGCAACGGTGCACAGTTAGGGGAGAACACTTCATGAAATTGTTGTAAGGGATCATCTTATTTACTACCGTCGTTCTAAGTAAACAAGATGCATAAACATAATAAACATCACATGCAATTATATAGTAGTGACATGATATGGCCAATATCATATAGCTCCATTGATCTCCATCTTCGGGCTCCATGATCATCATCATCACCGCATGACACCATGATCTCCATCATCATGATCTCCATCATCGTGTCTTCATGAAGTTGTCTCGCCAACTATTACTTCTACTACTATGGCTACCGCTTAGCAATAAAGTAAAGTAATTACATGGCGTTGTTTAATGACACGCAGGTCATACAATAAATAAAGACAACTCCTATGGCTCCTGCCGGTTGTCATAGTCATCGACATGCAAGTCGTGAATCCTATTACAAGAACATGATCAATCTCATACATCACATATCATTCATCACATTCTTCTTGGCCATATCACATCACATAGCATACCCCGCAAAAACAAGTTAGACGCCCTCTAATTGTTGTTTGCATGTTTTACGTGGCTGCTATGGGTTTCTAGCAAGAACGTTTCTTACCTACGCAAAACCACAACGTGATATGCCAATTGCTATTTACCCTTCATAAGGACCCTTTTCATCGAATCCGTTTCGACTAAAGTGGGAGAGACCGGCACCCGCTAGCCACCTTATGCACCAAGTGCATGTCAGTCGGTGGAACCTGTCTCACGTAAGAGTACGCGTAAGGTCGGTCCGGGCCGCTTCATCCCACAATACCGTCGAAACAAGATTGGACTAGTAACGGTAAGCATATTGAACAACATCAACGCCCACAACTACTTTGTGTTCTACTCGTGCAAAGAATCTACGCAATAGACCTAGCTCATGATGCCATCGTTGGGGAACGAGCAGAAATTCAAAATTTTCCTACGTGTCACCAAGATCTGTCTATGGAGAAACCAGCAACGAGGGAAGGAGAGTGCATCTAAGTACCCTTGTAGATTGCTAAGCGGAAGCGTTCAAGAGAACGGGGTTGAAGGAGTCGTACTCGTCGTGATCCAAATCACCGGAGATCCTAGTGCTGAACGGACGGCACCTCCGCGTTCAACACACGTACAGCCCGGTGACGTCTCCCATGCCTTGATCCAGCAAGGAGATAGGGAGAGGTTGAGGAAGACTCCATCCAGCAGGAGCACAACGGCATGGTGGTGGTGGAGGAGCGTGGTAATCCTACAGGGCTTCGCCAAGCACCTGCGGGAGAGGAGGAGGTGTCACGGGAGGGAGGGAGGCGCCAGGGCTTCAGGTGCGGCTGCCCTCCCTCCCCTCCACTATATATAGGGGCAAGGTAGAGGGGGGAGGCGCAGCCTTGCCCCTTCCTCCAAGGAAGGGGTCCGGCCAAGGGGGGGAGGAGTGCCTCCCAAGTCAAGTGGAGGCCCTCCCCCTTAGGGTTTCCCCCTTCCCATGCGCATGGGCCTTGGGGGGGCTGGTGCCCTTGGCCCATTATGGCTAGGGCGCCCCCTACAGCCCATGCTACTGTATTGGACGTGGTGGAACAATTTCCGGACCTCCGGACCCCTCCGGAATCCTCCGGAACCTTCTGGAAGCGTCCCGGTACAATACCGAAAAAACCCGAACTTTTTCCGGAACCCGAATAACAACTTTCCATATATAAATCTTTACCTCCGGACCATTTCAGAACTCCTCGTGACCTCCGGGATCTCATCCGGGACTCCGAACAACATTCGGTAACCACATACAAACTTCCTTTATAACCCTAAGCGTCGCCAGACCTTATGTGTAGACCCTACGGGTTCGGGAGACATGTAGACCTGAGCGAGACGTTCTCCGGTCAATAACCAACAGCGGATCTGGATACCCATGTTGGCTCCTACATGTTCCACGATGATCTCATCGGATGAACCACGATGTCAAGGACTCAATCGATCCCGTATACAATTCCCTTTGTCTAGCGGTATTATACTTGCCCGAGATTCGATCGTCGGTATACCGATACCTTGTTCAATCTCGTTACCGGCAAGTCTCTTTACTTGTTCCGTAACACATCATCCCGTGATCAACCCCTTGGTCACATTGTGCACATTATGATGATGTCCTACCGAGTGGGCCCAGAGATACCTCTCCGTTTACATGGAGTGAAAAATCCTAGTCTCGATTCGTGCCAACCCAACAGACACTTTCGGAGATACCTGTAGTGCACCTTTATAGCCATCCAGTTACGTTGTGACGTTTGATACACCCAAAGCATCGGTATCCGGGAGTTGCACAATCTCATGGTCTAAGGAAATGATACTTGACATTAGAAAAGCTTTAGCATACGAACTACGATCTTTGTGCTAGGCTTAGGATTGGGTCTTGTCCATCACATCATTCTCCTAATGATGTGATCCCGTTATCAATGACATCCAATGTCCATGGTCAGAAACCCTAACCATCTATTGATCAACGAGCTAGTCAACTAGAGGCTTACTAGGGACATGGTGTTGTCTATGTATCCACACATGTATCTGAGTTTCCTATCAATACAATTATAGCATGGATAATAAACGATTATCATGAACAAAGAAATATAATAATAACTTATTTATTATTGCCTCTAGGGCATATTTCCAACAGTAGTATCCATCATCCTTTCCTCACTGGGACAATGCTCTAATAATGATGATCATCACACTTCTATTTTCTTACAACTCAACAATTACAACTCGATACTTAGAACATAATATGACTCTATATGAATGCCTCCGGCGGTGTACCGGGATATGTAATGAATCAAGAGTGACATGTATGAAAGAGTTATGAACGGTAGCTTTGCCACAAATACGATGTCAACTACATGATCATGCTAAGCAATATGACAATGATTGAGCGTGTCATATAAACGGAATGGTGGAAAGTTGCATGGCAATATATCTCGGAATGGCTATGGAAATGCCATAATAGGTAGGTATGGTGGCTGTTTTGAGGAAGGTATATGGTGGGTGTATGATACCAGCGAAAAGTGCTCTTATACTTATTGCAAAAATCTAGAAGTTATACCAGAGAAGCTAGCAATGGTGGAAGGAAGGAAAGTGCGTATAATCCATGGACTCAACATTAGTCATAAAGAACTCTTATACTTATTGCAAAAATCTAGAAGTTATCAAAGAAAAGTATTACGCGAATGCTCCTAGGGGGATAGATTGGTAGGAAAAGACCATCACTCGTCCCCGACCGCCACTCATAAGGAAGATAATCAATAAATAAATCAAGCTCCGACTTCATCACATAACGGTTCACCATACGTGCATGCTATGGGAATCACAAACTTCAACACAAGTATTTCTCAAATTCACAACTACTCAACTAGCATGACTCTAATATTACCATCTTCATATCTCAAAACAATTATCAAGCATCAAACTTTTCTTAGTATTCAACACAGTCAAAAGAAAGTTTTACAAATCATGAATACCAAGCATATTATTATTATTAAGCAAATTACTAAGCTATTTAAGACTCTCAAAATAATCTAAGTGAAGAATGAGAGATCAATAGTTTCTATAAAACAAATCCACCACCATGCTCTAAAAGATATAAGTGAAGCACTAGAGCAAACGACAAACTACTCCAAAAGGTATAAGTGAAGATCAATGAGTAGTCGAATAATTGTGCAACTATGTGAAGACTCTCTAACAATTAAAAATTTCTGATCTTGGTATTTTATTCAAACAGCAAGCAAAGCTAAAGAAAATAAAATGACGCTCCAAGCAAAACACATATCATGTGGTGAATAAAAATATAGCTCCAAGTAAAGTTACCGATGAACGAAGACGAAAGAGGGGATGCCTTCCGGGGCATCCCCAAGCTTAGGCTCTTGGTTGTCCTTCAATATTACCTTGGGGTTCCTTGGGAATCCCCAAGCTTAGGCTCTTGCCACTCCTTATTCCATAGTCCATTGAATCTTTACCCAAAACTTGAAAACTACACAACACAAAACTTAATAGAAAACTCGTAAGCTCCGTTAGCGAAAGAAAACAAAACACCACTTCCAGGTACTGTAATGAACTCATTCTTTATTTGTATTGGTGTTAAACCTACTGTATTCCAACTTCTCTATGGTTTATAAACTATTTTACTAGCCATAGCACTACTAGGGAAAACCTTATACACAGAATCTTAGCAGCAGCATGGTTTAAAAACAGACGCTACTGCTAATTAGCAGTAGCGAGCTTCAGCAAACAGCGCTACTAATATAGAAGTAGCAGTAGCGCTCTAGGTGAAACGAGCGCTACTACTATAATTGCCACGGTGCTGCCTCCAGGCTAGATATAGTAGTAGCGCCCTTCCGATGCACACGCTACTGCTAAAGTACTTAGTAGCAGCGTTTTTCTTCAAAACTCGCTGCTGCTAAGTATCACCACAACTAATTAAGTTTAGTCCCATACTTCTAAGCGAACAAGGTGTTTACCACCTTAAATATGTTACTTCTCAACATATCTCGAGCACTTGGTCTTCATTGAACTATATGTGTATGATTTGTAGCTGCAATATGAATCCTCGCCTGTACCTATACAGGTAGAGTGAGGATTCATGTTGACTATTTAGATTCTACACAAAAAGAACAATGATGACCAATGTATATTTTTGATGTTTTTACATTGCTTAGACTTATAGCGTTTTTTCAGGACAAAGCGTTACTGATTTTGGGATAAACAAAAGAAATAACTGCTTCCATTAGCAGTAGCGTTTTTCTCTAAAATGCGCTATAGACAAGTTAGCTATAGCGCGTTTTCCTTATGAGCGCTACTGCTAGTTCGACTTAACCAACCCCCTGGCTCAAAATTTCGCTAAGTCCTCCTTTCCCCCTCCCTGTTCCCCTACTCCTGTCGCGCCGCCGCCCGAGCCCGAGCATGCCCTCACCGCCGCCGCCCGAGCCCGCCCTCAACCTCACCGCCGCAGCCCTAACCTCACCGCCGCCTCCCGAGCCCGCCCAGGACCGCCGCCTCCCGATCCCGAGCCCGCCCTCGCCGCCCCTACCTCCGTCACCGAGCACCTCCCCGCCACCATCTCTCCGCCTCTCTGTAAGCCCCCCACCTCCTCTCTCTTTGCTTAGTTAGTAGATGATTTTAGTAGTAGTAGATGTTAATTTAGGGTTCATAGATAATGATTTTTAGTAGTAGTAGATATTAATTAGTAGTAGTGATGGTAAACTAGTTGTATAATTAGCGTTAGTAGATGTTAATTAGAAGTAGATGTAGTAGTAGATGTTAATTAGTAGTAGTAGATGTACTAGTTTCTTTCTATTTATAGTAAGTTTATATTTAGTAAGAACGAGTTGAATTAATAGAACTAGTTTAGTTTTAGTTGAACTAGTTTAGTTTTAGTTGAACTAGTTTAGTAAGTAAATTAATAAACTAGTTGAATTAATAGAACTAATGTATTTTTAGTAAAAAAATTAAAATAACTAGTTGAACTACTTTATTTTTAGAAAGAACTAGTTTTTTTCTATTTATAGTAAGTGTATATTTAGTAAGAACTAGTTGAATTAATAGAACTAGTTAAACATGTCATGTTTGTTGTTATTTTTTAGTTTAAGCAGTTATTCGAGATGTATTAATGATAACTTATAGGGTTTTTGCTTTGGCAGAAATCAAAGAGCCCCTCCATCATCCCCGCCGTCGTCCCCGTCACCGACCCCCTCCGACCTCGAGGTGAGACCAGGCAAATCTCCATGTCAATATGAGTCCTATAAGATATATATGATGTAGATAAAAACTTCAGGCGCTCGAGTTTCAGGCGCTTGTTTTGCCGGAGTGCCCGGTCATGTTTTGGTTACACCTCCGAGTGGCCTATGTTTTGCCGGAGTGTTGATTAATTTTCGTTCCGGCAAATTTCAGGCGCTCGATATGTCCTCTTTTAGCAAAGGTCATGCCGGATTTTTCCGTGACTTGTGCTAGAATATGTAGGAAATATCGAGTGGCCTGGATTTTCTTGAAAAATAATGATCTAATTTAGGTTTTTTAGTACATATATTTAATTGTACAAGTTTAATCTTTGAATTATGAACGTAGGAAATGTCGTACTCGGGCGGCGATAGTCTCCCGGGGGAGTGCAGCTGGTGCCACGACGATCGAGGTATGTGCGACAGGTTCGTTGAGCTGGATGAAGATCGACGCTTCAGCATTAAGCTCAAGGAGACCTTTGATGTTGAAATGGTACGCACCAACGACAAGTGTTTTTTTCGTAATTAAGCATGACTTCATCTATTTCAACGTCTAATTTTCATCTTTTACAATTCGACTAGCTTATCCCATGCCATGCAAGACGCTATGTCTTGGAGAGGATGGGTTTTGAAGACCATGAAAATTTTGAAACAAAGAAAATACACCTAAGGACCCATCATGATATCGATTTTGAAGTAAATCTGTACAATTCCCAGAGCGTAACCCATTTTGGTTGCCAAAATTGGGAAGCACTTTGCAAAATGTATGGTTTTTATGAGGGTATGATTGTCACCATGGATCTTGGTAATCCTGACATCGAGCAAGACAATATGGACATTTGGGTCCTTGTTGATACGCTTCGATTCTACCGCAATGTGAGTTTCTCAAACAGAGGTATTAACTAATTTATATTGTTTATTTCAAAATATTTGACATCTTATTTCCATTGACAGCTTATTTTTAATCTTCAAAGAATGTGCAGAAGATGGTAGACAAAACCCACTACACTGATGGCTCCGAATTAACTTATAAGTAGAAAAGTCATCTGATTGCTTATTGTACTTTTCTTGAGAATTAAAATACCTATTATCGAACTCCTCCAAATTATGGTGAATATGTGCCACTAGTGCATGTGTTGAACCACGGTAACTTCTATGGAGATACCCTGGTAAGATTTTTTACTATTACGACATCCGTGCATCTTTTGCATACTTCTAAAACTAGTACATCATTGCTAACTATGAAGTTATTACTATGTTTTTCAACAGGAAATCTCGATGGATTGTGTGCCTCATCTGATGTATCAGAATGGTCGCCTTGCAGTTATGAACCTACAGCCAGGTCAATCTAAGGAGCTCACCTGTGCATATCGGATTTCTAAAACCGGTGAACACACGCTAATCAAAGAATGGAAAAAATGTTTGGACATTCGCAAGGAGGTTCTTGGAAGTAACATTAAGCTTAAAGGCAAGAATTGGAGACAGGATAGTCTCCATTCTCCATAATGGAGAGTCGGCTATCTTGTTTTTTGCTATTTTACCTTAGAGAATATAGTAGGTCCTAAGAGAATGTAGTAGGTCCTATGAGGTACAATATGTTTATTATGTGATACAATGTGTTAGAGTTGATGACGAGGAGTACTTGTGATTACGACTAGTGACCAATTTGCTATGTGATGTCTCATTGATGAAAATGATGATCTTGAGGAGGTGTTATATGACAATGATGTATTATGATGATAAGTTGTTAATGATATGATGATGATGATGATATTTATTATATCATTGGGTGAAATAACCGCGGATTAGTTTCAATTGGATGTCCATCCACTTGAAACTAGTCCACGGTTCTTTCACCCCGTGATGTAATAACTCATTATGATTTCAAAACAATTTCTAAATTCCTGTTGTATGAAAACTTGTGTAAAGGTGTACGAATACAACATGAAATAAAAAAGAAATAAAATACGAAATAATAGTAGCAGCGCGGGCAGGGAGAAGCACTACTACTAATTACCAGTAGCGCACCTCCGGGAAGTTGCTACTACTAAGTCGATTTAGCAGTAGCGTGGGCGGAGGCACGCTACTGCTATATGTTAGTTGTAGCGCCTTATCAGTAGCGCATCACCCCACGCTACTGATAGGCCTAAAACCCGCGCTGCTGCTAGGCTTTTCCCTAGTAGTGTAGATTCATCAAAATAAGCAAGCAACACAATGAAAACAGAATCTGTCAAAAACAGAAAAGTCTGTAGTAATTTGTAACTAACACAAACTTATGGAACTCCAAAAATTCTAAAATAAATTGGTGGACCTGTGTAATTTGTCTAGTAATCATCTGCAAAAAGAATCAACTAAATAGCACTCTCCAGTAAAAAGTTGAAGCTAATCTCGTGAGCGCTAAAGTTTCTATTTTTTACAGCATGATCATAAAGACTTCACCCAAGTCTTCCCAAAGGTTCTACTTGGCACAAACACTAACTAAAACACAAAACCACATCTAAAAAGAAACTAGATGGACAATATATTACTAAACAGAATCAAAAAGCAAGAAACTAAAATAAAATTGGGTTGTCTCCCAACAAGCGCTAACGTTTAACGCCCCTAGCTAGGCATAATGATTTCAATGATGCTCACCTAAAAGATAGGAACTGAAACATAAAGAGAGCATCATGAAGAATATGACTAGCACATTTAAGTCTGACCCACTTCCTATGTATAGGGATTTTGTGAGCAAACAAGTTATGGGAACAATAATCAACTAGCATAGGTAGGCAAAACAAGCATAACTTCAAAACTTTAAGCACATAGAGAGGAAACTTGATATTATTGCAATATGTAGAAGCATATGATCCTCTCTCATAATAATTTTCAGTAGCAGCATGAATGAATTCAACGATATAACCAGCACCTAAAGCATTCTTTTCATGATCTACTAGCATAGAAATTTTGTTACTCTCCACATAAGCAAAAAATTTCTGATGAATAATAGTGGGAGCAAACTCAACAAAATAACTATCATGTGATTGAAAATTAAGATCAAGATGACAAGTTTCATGGTTATCATCATTCTTTATAGCATATGTGTCATCACAATAATCATCATAGATAGGAGACATGTTTTCATCATAATAAATTTGCACATCAAAACTTGGGAGACTAAAAATATCATATTCATCAAACATAGCTTCCCCAAGCTTGTGGCTTTGCATATCATTAGCATCATGGATATTCAAGGAATTCATACTAACAACATTGCAATGATTCTCATCATCCAAATATTTAGTGCCAAATATTTTAATGCATTCTTCTTCTAACACTTTGGCACAATTTTACTTTCCATCATACTCATGAAAGATATTAAAAAGATGAAGCGTACGAGACAAACTCAATTCCATTTTTTTGTAATTTTATTTTATAAACTAACTAGTGCTAAAACAAGAAAAAAAAAGATTCGATTCCAAGATCTAAAGATATACCTTCAAGCACTAACCTCCCCGGCAACGGCGCCAGAAAAGAGCTTGATGTCTACTACTCAACCTTCTTCTTGTAGACGTTGTTGGGCCTCCAAGTGCAGAGGTTTGTAGGACAGTAGCAAGTTTCCCTCAAGTGGATGACCTAAGGTTTATCAATCCGTAGGAGGCGTAGGATGAAGATGGTCTCTCTCAAATAACCCTGCTACCAAATAACAAAGAGTCTCTTGCGTCCCCAACACACCCAATACAATGGTAAATTGTATAGGTGCACTAGTTCGGCGAAGGGATGGCGATACAAGTGCAATATGGATGGTAGATATAGGTTTTTGTAATCTGAAAATATAAAAACAGCAAGGTAGCAAGTGATAAAAGTGAGCGCAAACGGTATTGCAATGCTAGGAAACAAGGCCTAGGGTTCATACTTTCACTAGTGCAAGTTCTCTCAACAATAATAACATAGTTGGATCATATAACTATCCCTCAACATGCAACAAAGAGTCACTCCAAAGTCACTAATAGTGGAGAACAAACAAAGAGATTATGGTAGGGTACGAAACCACCTCAAAGTTATTCTTTCCAATCAATCTGTTGGGCTATTCCTATAGGTGTCACAAACATCCATAGAGTTCGTACTAGAATAACACCTTAAGACACACATCAACCAAAACCCTAATGTCACCTAGATACTCCAATGTCACCTCAAGTATCCGTGGGTATGATTATATGATATGCATCACACAATCTCAGATTCATCTATTTAACCAACACATAGAACCTCAAAGAGTGCCCCAAAGTTTCTACCGGAGCATCACGACGAAAACGTGTGCCAACCCCTATGCATAAGTTCATGGACGGAACCCGCAAGTTGATCACCAAAACATACATCAAGTGAATCACGTGATATCCCATTTTCACCACAGATACGCACGGCAAGACATACATCAAGTGTTCTCAAATCATTAAAGACTCAATCCGATAAGATTACTTCAAGGGAAAACTCAATCCATTACAAGAGAGTAGAGGGGGAGAAGAAACATAAGATCCAACTATAATAGCAAAGCTCGCGATACATCAAGATCGTGCCAAATCAAGAACACAAGAGAGAGAGAGAGAGAGAGATCAAACACATAGCTACTGGTACATACCCTCAGCCCCGAGGGTGAACTACTCCCTCCTCGTCATGGAGAGCGACGGGATGATCAAGATGGCCACCGGTGAGGGATCCCCCCTCCGGCAGGGTGCCGGAACAGGGTCCAGATTGACTTTTGGTGGCTACAGAGGCTTGCAGCGGCGGAACTCCCGATCTATTCTCTGTTTTGGAAGTTTTAGGGTACGTAGGTATATATGGGTGAAAGAAGTATGTCGGTGGACCGAAGGCGGGGCCACGAAGGGGGCGCCCCCCACCCTCGTGGGCACCTCCCTTCTTCCCTGACGTGCACTCCAAGCTTTTCCGGTAGCTTTCCTTCCAAAAATAACTTCTCCAGTTGATTTTGTTCCGTTTCGACTCCGTTTGATATTCCTTTTTCTTCGAAACACTGAAATAGGCAAAAAAACGCAATTCTGAGCTAGGCCTCCGGTTAATAGGTTAGTCCCAAAAATAATATAAAAGTGGATAATAAAGCCCAATATTGTCTAAAACAGTAGATAATATAGCATGGAGCAATCAAAAATTATAGATACGTTGGAGACGTATCACCCCGCTCGCTCTCCACAAGGAACGGCCGCCACGCCTCGCCGGCCTAGATCGGATCCGCCAACCCGCGACATCGAGGTCGCCAGCCTCTACAGGCAACATCATAGCTGCTCGCCTCATCCTCACCATCGCCCACTCCAGTGCCTTCCCCAGCTTCCTTTCTCACCTCGTGCTTTACCAAGATCTGGACATTTCCTCACCACCCCTCCATCACCCACTACTTGAAATTAGATGCCGATTTAGAAGTTTGGTTTCATCCAGTGACCAACAAGATGGCGGTAATTTGGAGACAACAGGTTTGGAAGAGGCAACCCGATGATGCAGTGAGGCTAGGTGATGGGTGAGAAACTCTGCAAGGAACACCGCTGCAATACCATTAGATCTGGTCCCCATCCAACTATTCTAGGGTATATTTCGCTGCTTCCTTATTTCTTCCATAATTTCCGGATGTAAGATTTGTGATATGTAATTTGATTCTTCTAACAACCTATTTAAGATCTCCTTTTCCTAGTTGCAGTTCATCTAGATAAGGAGTAAGATCAATACCCTTTGCTCTTCTCAAAGGTATGGTTTATACGTATATGTTCCTCCCTGTCTCTAAATTTCTGCAATGAATAATTTCAACTCACGTTTCCCCTTTAAGCTGCAAGATCATGCAGTCTCCAGAACATTTAATATGTGACTAGACTCTATGTTTAGAGTATTAACATTTAACAATGAAACTGTACTAGGAATTGCCTTTTATTAGTAGTTATGGACAATAAATTAATATTCTGTGATAAAAGTTAACAAGCTAAAGATATGTTGAGGGCTCCTATCATGGGCTAATACTGCTCGGTGAAAGAGAAAATGATTTTGTTATTCTGTAATATTTTTTCTCCATGTAAACACTTGTCAGTATATTTTTTGTCTTCTCTATTTTCTTCCGTAAATGTAGGTGCATTAGTTGACTGCTTACTGTAGGTAGAAGATTGGGTTTGCAATATTAAGATAATCTGATCGGCCTTGCTATGTTCGTACAGTCTAAAGCTTGTTCTTTTTACTACTTGCTTCTCCACTTTCTATTTGCATACGATGCAATACTGGATAATTCCTTACCTGGTTGTGTACACCTAACATTGAAGCTCATCGTGTACTTCCTTTTCCCATAACTTAAATTTTTATTTTTTATATTTAGATTGAGGAAGCATCGTACAACAGCAGTGCGAGTAAACAATTAGCTGTAGCTGCAGAAGAAGATGTGTAAGCACACAACTGATTCAAATAGTGTAGTTTACAGTACTAGTACTAGTACTAGTTGCTTATGGCACTTAGTTGTACATATGGTGATGATCTACCAAATTCATAGCATGTTTGAATCAATTCAGAGATGAGAAAACACACAGTTAATAAGAATAAGGTTGCCTACTATGGTTGGGTGATGACCTTTGGATATTGCATCGCTTTGAGATTGTTCAATATATTGAATGGATAAATGGATGTCACTCCTTACTAAAGAAATATTTTTGTGTTTTTCTCTGTGATTTTGTAGTACATTACTGATCTTTTTTTTGTGATGTGATGATCTAAACTTCTGTAGTAACCAAAGCGTCAAACAACTATACTTATGCAACTAACTATGAAATATCTTCAGCAGATCACTATAGTGCATTACCATCTGCTGCCCTAGTGCCCTCACTAGTCATTCAGATGCTACTTAAACTATAAGTGGCACACTAGTTAAAAGTGCAGCAGTGATCCATGTAAAATATTTTGACTGACAATGTTTTATACAAGTTTGTGTCTTCTTGTTCTGCTAAACTAACTTAATGTTCTATTGACCCATCCACATACCCGCAAATCTTGTTAATAATGTACTTATATTCATAATTTGATAGATTGTAAGTTTCTTAGTGGTACTCTTATACGTTGTTATCTATATGTTTCATCTCATTAAGGTGCAAGACGTTGTTATGTTTCATCAATTTATAGGCACCAGGAGGATTTAGCCGCGAGACATAAAGCACAAGATAGAGAATTTGAAGAGATGCAAAGAAGAGCCAACAAGAGAAGAATAAGCCTGGCAAAAGAAGCAACATGAGATTAATAACCTGATTGGATTTCTTTTAGGGGCTCAAGCAACTCAGCAAGAAAATCAGTCTAACCTGATGGTGCATGAAGGCCATCATTTTGTGAAAGAAAGATAGTTATTTAATCTTACATTGCAATCATCAGGACAACATAAGTGGTCTTTTAGTATTCTAAATACTACTTTTCATCTTATTTATTCTCGTGTCAAACTTGAGTCTGTGATATTTTTCATTGTCATTTTGTATTTAGAAGATGATTTGGCTGACAGATGGGATAAATAATACTATGATTTGTCTTTAATTCCAACTTATAATGCAATTTGGCTCTTACCTTATTTGTATAATGTGATGTGATGTGAATTCAATACTTTATGTGATATGCATTTGCAATATAGTGGATTCGATAATTCATTGCAAATTATTTGGAATTTAATGATGTCGTCTTCATCAATAATGAAAGTAGTGATGCTAGTAGTGGGAATATATGTGCGGGTGTTGATGCCCTGTCACTGAATATGTTATAATATGGCATATTTGCTGAATATGGTATAATATGGCATATTTTCTCCTAACACGTGACATTAACTGCCCGTCATAGAAATAGCAAGTTGTTGACATTCTAGGAAACGTCACCGAAGGTGCCATATTCGGTGACATTATTTTGCGCACGCCGTCACTAGGAGTAATCTATGACGGGGATTCTGTGACGATGCTTGTGACGCCCATAAAACATCACCCTCGGGTAATTTGTGACGTTATTAGTATTTTGGCTCTTCACAGTAGGCCTGATCTCTTGTAGTGAACCGAACCCAAGATCGACGAAGAAGAAGAACTCCAAAACAAATGAACATCGCTCTCACGTCATGATCATCGCATTACCTGTACCTGCAATTGTTGTTGTAGTAATCTGTGAGCCACGAGGACTCAGCAATCCCATTACCATGGGTATCAAGACTAGCAAAGCTTAATGGGTATGGAAAGGATAAGTGGTGAGGTTGCAGCAAGCGACTAAGCAAGTATGGTGGCTAACTTACGAGTACAAGAATAAGATGAGAAACTACGCAAACGGTCGCAAACTAGTAATGATCAAGAAGTGATCCTAAACTACTTACGTTCAAACATAACCCCACCATGTTCTCTTCTCGACTCACTCGAAAAGAGACCGTCATGGTTACGCACGCGGTTGGTGTATTTTAGTTGAGTTTAATTCAAGTTCACTACAACCGGATATTAACAAGTTCACATCTGCCACATAAACGCGGGCACGGCTCTCAAAATTCTAAACCCTGCAGGGGTGTCCCAACTTAGCCCATAACAAGCTCACGATCTGCGGAGACAATCCTCCATCGCGGGACCCTCCGGTCAGACTCGGAATCTCGGTGCACAAGACAATTCGACAATGGTAAAACAAGTCTAGCAAGACCTCCCGGCGTGTCGACACCCTGATAGTAGACGCGCGTATCTCGTCTCAGGCCACGTCCGGATGAGCTACGCGTACAAGTGCGAAGATACCCCAAGTTGCCAAGGGCGACCCCACACAGTGCTCTAGTTTGGGACCAACACCATCAGCATTGGCCCCCTGTTTATGTAGAAAGAATCCTCAGGTTCATGACGCCCTATGCCAATTATTTATTTATTTCAATATTATTATGGCAAATGTAAAACCAATGTTGGGCCTTGCTAGAAGAGTTTTATTCAAAGCAACCTGTCAAGAGGGGCCCATAAACCCTCACTATATTAGGGACGCAAAATCAAGGAACATAACACCAGTATGACGGAAACTAAGGCGGCAAGAGTGGAACGAAACACCAGGAAAAAGGTCGAGCCTTCCAGCCTTTACCAAGTATATAGATGCATTAATTAAATAAGAGATATTGTGATATGCCATGATATCCATGTTCCAACATGGAACAACCTGCAACTGCACCTGCAACTAGCAGCGCTATAAGAGGGGTTGAGCAAAGCGGTAACATAGCCAAACAACGGTTTGCTAGGTTGGTGGAAAAGGTTAGAGGCTATCATGGCAATTTGGGAGGCTTGATAAACAAGTGGTAGGTAGCGCGACATAGCGATAGCATCAAGACAACTAGCATAGCAAAGATAGTAGTGAGATCCAAGGTGACGGTCATCTTGCCTGAAATCCCGCTAGGAAGAAGAACGAGTCCATGAAGAAGACGATCCCACGTAGTCGAACGAATCCTCACAATCGCAACGAAACAGGAACTATCGAGAAGGAGCACAACCGGAAAGAAGCAAACAACATGGTAAACACACAACACGTATCATGACATGATGCTCAACCAAGTATGATGAATGACAAGTCTAAATGATGCTACTCATGGCAAGAGATGATGCATACAAGAACAACACATCAAAGCAAGTTTAAATGAGGCCGGAAACAACACACAACACTTCCGGAAACTCCCCATATGAAAATTTCGAACTTGGTCCAGATCTGAATAACACATAATGTTTAAGTTTTTAAACATCAATTTAAAGTGCACCATGATGACCTACGCGTCTTTCTAGTCACGTTACATATAAAGTTTGTTTAATTCGGAGCTACGGCCTAGAAGATATGAGCAGAACAAGTTAAACATGGCATTGCTACAAATGCAAGCAAAACACAATCACAAACACTCCAAAACATGGATGCAACATGGCATGATGGAACTATATGCAAAACCAATCAAGTTACATATAGAGCATGCTCCAAATGGAGCCACGGTTCAACACATACACACGAAACAAGTTTTAAAGGACAAGCTGTCCAAAACAACAACCAGGCATTTAACAAGCACCATAACAACATGCTACAAGAACAAGATATGCACAAACATGAAATGCACTTAAAGTACAGATTACATGCTTGAAATATCATCATGGTTCAGGTTCATAGGCATCAAGATTAATCCAACAGAGCAAAGCAATATGCAACTTTATAACACAGATTATGACAGTGAAAAACAGGGCATACATGTGAGCAGGAATAACATGTTGACATGTCGGAGGCATGAAACAATGGTGCTACAGTGCAATATCAATAGCAAACAAAGGCATGGCATTAAAGCACAGGTTAAACATGGCAAAACATGATTAGTAAGAATCTCCATATAACCTCTAGATAAATGTCATTCATCAAGACAAGTAAGAAAGTCATAACAGATTCTTAGACGGTGAAAAACAGTAAGGCTGAAAACAGATTCATGATGCATACTTTGGGACCACAAAAGAATATACTACAGGAACGTTTCATGGCATAAAAGGGCATGAAATGCATGTACATGTCAAGCACTACAAAATATGAACAATGAGCTACTGCTAGTGTCGTGGAATTGTCATGACAGATGTCCTTGTGAAAGGACTTAGTCGTGGAGCCATCGCAACTAGGAAGCTTAAAGGGGTTAATGGGACAAGGGACACGAGAGAGTTTTCATACTAGTTCGGCCCCTTACGATGAAGGTAAAGCCTACGTCTAGTTGGGTTGGTATTGCTTGGTTTTCGATGACCAGGGAGCGAGATACGCTATGCCCGGCTCTCGATTGGATGTTTACTTGCCCTAAGCCGCCGGCAGGTCGTCCCCTTATATACACGGGTTGACGCCCTGCGGCCTACAGAGTCCCGACCGGCTCATAAACAATATACGGCTCGGTGAGTAGTTAATCTTGCCTTACAACACAAGTCATGCCATTGTGACGATTTATCACTACAGGCCTTAAGTCGCCTGTGGGCTTTTAGGCCCTTACATGAACCGCCATCTTCAGGCTTGATTGCTACCTCTTGAGCTTGCGTTGGATTTCCCCGAAGAAGAAAGAATGATGCAGCAGAGTAGCGTAAGTATTTCCCTCAGTTTTTGAGAACCAAGGTATCAATCCAGTAGGAGGCCACCCTCAAGTCCCTCGTACCTACACAAAAACAATAGCTCAATGCAACCAACGCGATTAGGGGTGGTCAATCCGTTCACGGTCACTTACGGGAGTGAGATCTGATAGAGATGATAGATAATATTTTTCGTATTTTTGATATAGAGATGCAAAGTGAAAAGTAAAAGGCAAAGTAAAAAAATCAAAGAAAAATTAAAGTGATGGAAATTGATATGATGAGAATAGACCCGGGGGCCATAGGTTTCACTAGTGGCTTCTCTCAAGAGCATAAGTATTCTACGGTGGGTGAACAAATTATTGTTGAGCAATTGACAGAATTGAGCATAGTTATGAGAATATCTAGGCATGATCATGTATATAGGCATCACGTCCGTGACAAGTAGACCGACTCACCTGCATGTACTACTATTACTCCACTCATCGACCGCTATCCAAAGATGCATCTAGAGTATTAAGTTAAAAACAGAGTAACGCTTTAAGCAAGATGACATGATGTAGAGAGATAAATTCAAGCAATATGAGATAAACCCCATCTTGTTATCCTCGATGGCAACGATGCAATACGTGCCTTGCTGCCCCTTCTGTCACTGGGAAAGGACACCGCAAGATCGAACCCAAATCTAAGCACTTCTCCCATGGCTAGAAAAACGAATCTAGTAGGCCAAACCAAACTGATAATTCGAAGAGACTTGCAAAGATAACCAATCATACATAAAAGAATTCAGAGAAGATTCAAATATTATTCATAGATAGACTTGATCATAAACCCACAATTCATCGGTCTCAACAAACACACCACAAAAAGAAGATTACATCGAATAGATCTCCACGAGAGAGGGGGAGAACTTTGTATTGGCATCCAATAAGAGAGAAGAAGCCATCTAGCTACTAACTATGGACGCGTAGGTCTGAGGTAAACTACTCACACTTCATCGGAGGGGCTATGATGATGTAGAAGCCCTCCGTGATGACGGCCCTCTCCGGCGGAGCTTCGGAACAGGCCCCAAGATGGGATCTCGTGGATACAGAAAGTTGCGGCGGTGGAATTAGGTTTTTGGCTCCGTATCTGATCGTTTGGGGGTACGTAGGTATATATAGGAGGAAGAAGTACGTCGGTGGAGCTTCGAGGGGCCCACGAGGCAGGGGGCGCGCCCTAGGGGGGGCCCCCCACCCTCGTGACCGCCTCTCTGATGCCTTGGCGTAGGGTCCAAGTCTCTTGGATCACGTTCGGTGAGAAAATCACGTTCAAGGTTTCATTCCGTTTGGACTCTGTTTGATATCCCGCTTTCTTGAAACCTTTGAAATAGGCAAAAAAACAACAATTCTGGGCTGGGCCTCCGGTTAATAGGTTAGTCCCAAAAATAATATAAAAGTGGAAAATAAAGCCCAATATAGTCCAAAACAGTAGATAATATAGCACGGAGCAATCGAAAATTATAGATACGTTGGAGACGTATCAGGCATCCCCAAGCTTAATTCCTGCTCGTCCTCGAGTAGGTAAATGATAAAAAGTGAATTTTTGATGCGGAGTGCTACTTGGCATAATTTCAATGCAAATCTTCTTAATTGTGGTATGAATATTCAGATTCAAAAGATTCAAGGTAAAAGTTTATATTGACCTAAAAATAATAATACTTCAAGCATACTAATAAAGCAATTATGTCTTCTCAAAATAACATGGCCAAAGAAAGTTATCCCTACAAAATCATATAGTCTGGCTATGCTCTATCTTCACCACACAAATTATTTAAATCATGCACAACCCCGATGACAAGCCAAGCAATTGTTTCATACTTTTTCGATCTTCACGCAATACATGAGCGTGAGCCATGGATATATCACTATATGTGGAATAGAATGGTGGTTGTGGAGAAGACAAAAAGAGGGGAAGATAGTCTCACATCAACTAGGCGTATCAACGGGCTATGGAGATGCCCATCAGTAGATACCAATGTGAGTGAGTAGGGATTGCCATGCAACGGATGCACTAGAGCTATAAGTATATGAAAGCTCAACAAAAGAAACTAAGTGGGTGTGCATCAAACTCGCTTGCTCACGAAGACCTAGGGCAATTTGAGGAAGCCCATCATTGGAATATACAAGCCAAGTTCTATTATGAAAAATTCCCACTAGTATATGAAAGTGAAAAAATGAGAGACTCTCTATCAGGAAGATCATGGTGCTACTTTGAAGCACAAGTGTGGTAAAAGGATAGTAACATTGTCCCTTCTCTCTTTTTCTCTCATTTTTTTATTTGGGCCTTTTCTCTTTTTTTATGGCCTCTTTTTTTCTTTTATTTTTATTTTCTTCATCCGGAGTCTCATCCTGACTTGTGGGGGAATCATAGTCTCCATCATTCTTTTCCTCACTTGGGACAATGCTCTAAAAATGATGATCATCACACTTTTATTTTTCTTACAACTCAACAATTACAACTCGATACTTAGAACAAAATATGACTCTATATGAATGCCTCCGGCGGTGTAATCGATATGCAATGAGTCAAGAGTGACATGTATGAAAGAATTATGAACGGTGGCTTTGCCACAAATACGATGTCAACTACATGATCATGCTAGCAATATGACAATGATGGAGCGTGTCATAATAAACGGAACGGTGGAAAGTTGCATGGAAATATATCTCGGAATGGCTATGGAAATGCAATGATAGGTACGTATGGTGGCCGTTTGAGGAAGATATATGGTGGGTGTATGATACCGCGAAAAGTGCACGGTATTAGAGAGGCTAGCAATGGTGGAAGGATGGGAAAAAGTGCGATAATCCATGGACTCAACATTAGTCATAAAGAACTCATATACTTATTGCAAAAATCTAGAAGTTATCAAAGCAAAGTATTACGCGCATGCTCCTAGGGGGATAGATTGGTAGGAAAAGACCATCGCCGTCCCGACCGCCACTCATAAGGAAGACAATCAATAAATAAATTATGCTCCGACTTCATCACATAACGGTTCACCATACGTGCATGCTACGGGAATCACAAACTTTAACACAAGTATTCTTTAAATTCACAACTACTCAACTAGCATGACTCTAATATCTCCATCTTCATATCTCAAAACAATTATCAAGCATCAATCTTTTCTTAGTATTCAACGCACTCAAAAGAAAGTTTCACAAATCTTGAATACCAAGCATATTATTATTAAGCAATTTACCATGATATTAAGACTCTCAAAATAATCTAAGTGAAGCATGAGAGATCAATAGTTTCTTTAAAACAATCCACCACCATGCTCTAAAAGATCTAAGTGAAGCACATAGAGAAAAATTATAACGTTCAAAAGATATAAGTGAAGCACATAGAGCAAAACTACATAGATCAAAAGATATAAGTGAAGCACATAGAGTATTCTATCAAATTCCAATTCATGTATGGATATCTCAAAAGGTGTGTACAGCAAGGATGAATGTGGCACACTAACAAACAAAGACACAAATAATACAAGACGCTCCAAGGAAAACACATATCATGTGGTGAATAAAAATATAGCTCCAAGTAAAATTACCGATGGAAGTAGACGAAAGAGGGGATGCCTTCCGGGGCATCCCCAAGCTTTTACTTTTTTGTGTCCTCGGATTATCTTGTGGGTGCCATGGGCATCCCCAAGCTTAGGCTCTTGCCACTCCTTGTTCCATAATCCATCAAAAGATTTCACCCAAAACTTGAAAACTTCACAACAAAAAACTCAATAGAAATCTCGTGAGCTCCGTTAGAGAAAGAAAACAAAAGACCACTTCAAGGTACGGTAATGAACTCATTATTTATTTATATTGGTGTTAAACCAACTGTATTCCAACTTCTCTATGGATTATAAACTATTTTACTAGCCATAGATTCATCAAAATAAGCAAACAACACACGAAAAACAGAATCTGTCAAAAACAGAACATTCTGTAGTAATCTGTAACTAACGCAAACTTCTGGAACTCCAAACAATCTACCAAAATTGGAAGACCTAGAAAATCTGTTTATTGATCAGCAGCAATTAGAATCAGTAGTTTATCACGTTCTGGTGATTTTTAATAATTCGGGTACTGAGCGCAAAGTTCCTGGAAATTACAGCAAGATCAAATAACTATCATCCAAGAACATCCAATAGGTCTAACTTGGCACAAACACTAATTAAAACACAAAAACACATCCAAACATAAGGTAGATGGGTTATTTATTCCCTAACAGAAGAAAAACACAAAAAACTAAAAATAAAATTGGGTTGACTCCCAACAAGCACTATCGTTTAACGCCCCTAGCGAGGCATAAAAGCGAGGATAGATCTAGGTATTGCCATCTTTGGAAGGCAATCCATTAGTGGCTCTCATGATAGTTTAATATGGCAATTTTATTTTCTTTCTAGGAAAGTGTTCCATGCCCTTTTTTAATGGAAATTGGAATCTAATATTCCCTTCCTTCATATCAATAATCGCACCAACCGTTCTAAGGAAAGGTCTACCAAGAATAATAGGGCAAGAAGGATTGCAATCAATACCAAGAACGATAAAATCTAAGGGCACATAATTCCTATTTGAAACAATAAGAAAATCATTAATTCTTCCCATAGGTTTTTTAATAGTGGAATCTGCAAGATGCAAGTTTAGAGAGATATCATCAAAATCGCGGAAATCTAGCAAATCACACAAAGTTTTGGGGATAGTGGAGACACTAGCACCCAAATCACACAAAGCATAAAACTCATGATCTTCAATTTTAATTTTAATAGTTGGTTCCCGCTCATCATAGAGTTTTCTAGGGATAGAAACTTTCAACTCAAGTTTTTCTTCATAAGATTGCATCAAGGCATCAAAAATATGTTCGGTAAAGGCTTTCTTTTGACTATAAGCGTGGGGAGAATTTGGCACGGATTGCAACAAGGAAATACAGTCAATTAAAGAGCAACTTTCATAATTAAATTCCTTGAAATCCAATATAGTGGGTTTAGCAACATCTAGGGTTTTATTTCTTTCAATCCCACTTTCATCAGAAATATCTAAATACTCCGAATTTTTAGAACGCCTTCTAGGTAAAGGAAGATCATATTCAGTTTCATCAAGATTCATATTGCAAAACAAAGATTTGATAGGGGACACATCAATAACTTTTAGATCTTCATCTTGATTTTCATAAGAATTGGAAGAACACGCTTTAATAAAGGCATCTTTGGAAGCACGCACCCTAGCGGTTCTTTCCTTGTACTCATCAATGCAAATTCTCATGGCTTTGATAGTCTCATTGATATCATGCTTAGGAGGAATAGATCTAAGATTTAAAGAATCAACCTCAAGAGAAATTCTATCAACGTTCCTAGCCAAATCATCAACTTTAAGTAATTTCTCTTCAAGCAAAGCATTAAAATTCTTTGGTGAATTCATAAAATCTTTAACACTACTCTCAAATTCTGAGGTCATCTTATTAAAATTTCCATAAGAGTTGTTGTAGGAATTTCCATAATTATTAGAAGGATTACTAGGATAAGTCCTAGGGTTAAAATTGCCTCTATAAGCGTTGTTACCAGAATTATTCTTACCAACAAAATTCACATCCATAGATTCATTGTTATTCTCAATCAAAGTAGACAAAGGCATATCATTAGGATCAGAAGAAACACTCATAGTAGAAAATAATTTCATAAGTTCATCCATCTTTCCACTCAAAACATTGATTTCTTCTATTGCATGCACTTTTTTATTAGAAGATCTTTTAGTATGCCATTGAGAATAATTAATCATAATATTATCTAGGAGTTTAGTAGCATATCCTAAAGTGATTTCCATAAAAGTACCTCCCGCGGCCGAATCTAAAAGATTTCTAGAAGCAAAATTCAATCCGGCATAATTTTTTTGTATAATCATCCACAAATTCAAACCATGAGTAGGGCAATTACGTATCATTAATTTCATTCTCTCCCAAGCTTGTGCAACATGTTCATGATCAAGTTGCTTAAAATTCATAATACCGTTTCTAAGAGAGATGATCTTAGCGGGAGGAAAATACTTAGAGATAAAAGTATCTTTGCACTTGTTCCAAGAATCAATACTATTTTTAGGCAAAGATGAAAACCAAGCTGTAGCACGATCTCTAAGCGAAAAAGGAAATAGCTTCAATTTGACAACGTCATTATCGACATCTTTTTCTTTTGCATATCACATGAAGCTATTCAGATGAGTAGCGGCATCTTCACTAGGAAGGCCGGCGAATTGATCTTTCATAACAAGATTCAACAAAGCAGTATTGATTTCACAAGATTCAGTATTGGCAAGAGGAGCAATCGGAGTGCTAAGGAAATCATTATTATTGGTATTGGTGAAGTCACACAATTTGGTAGTATCTTGAGCCATCGTGACAAACAAGCAATCCAACACACGAGCAAACAAAAGGCAAGCGAGAAAAAGGCAAACGGAAAAAGAGAGGGAGAAGGAGATTGGGAAAGAGAGGGCGAATAAACGCCAAGGGTGAAGTGGGGGAGAGGAAAACGAGAGGCAAATGGCAACTAATGTAATGCGGGAGATAGGGATTGTGATGGGTACTTGGTATGTTGACTTTTTGCGTAGATTCCCCGGCAACAGCGCCAGAAATGGCTCGTTGTCGGGAGTCAAATCTTGATTTGACTTTGCGTAAGCCTCCCTGGCAATGGCGCTAGAAATTCTTCTTGCTACCTCTTGAGCTTGCATTGGATTTCCCCGAAGAGGAAACGATGATACAGCAGAGTAGCGTAAGTATTTCCCTCAGTTTTTGAGAACCAAGGTATCAATCCAGTAGGAGGCCAAGCTCAAGTCCCTCATACCTACACAAAAACAATAGCTCAACGCAATCAACGCGATTAGGGGTTGTCAATCCCTTCAGGTCACTTACGGGAGTGAGATCTGTTAGAGAAGATAGATAATATTTTTGGTATTTTTGATATAGAGATGCAAAGTGAAAAGTAAAAGGAAAAGTAAAAAAGCAAAGCAAAATTAAAGTGATGGAGATTGATATGATGAGAATAGACCCGGGGGCCATAGGTTTCACTAGTGGCTTCTCTCAAGAGCATAAGTATTCTACGTGGGAGAACAAATTACTGTTGAGCAATTGACAGAATTGAGCATAGTTATGAGAATATCTAGGTATGATCATGTATATAGGCATCACGTCCGTGACAAGTAGACCTACTCCTGCCTGCATCTACTACTATTACTCCACTCATTGACCGCTATCCAGCATGCATCTAGAGAATTAAGTTAAAAACAGAGTAACGCTTTAAGCAAGATGACATGATGTAGAGATATAAATTCAAGCAATATGAAATAAACCCCATCTTGTTATCCTCGACGGCAATGATGCAATATGTGCCTTGCTGCCCCTTCTGTCACTGGGAAAGGACACCGCAAGATCGAACCCAAAGCTAAGCACTTCTCCCATGGCAAGAAAAACAAATCTAGTAGGCCAAACCAAACTGATAATTCAAAGAGACTTGCAAAGATAACCAATCATACATAAAAGAATTCAGAGAAGATTCAAATATTATTCATAGATAGACTTGATCATAAACCCACAATTCATCGGCCTCAACAAACACACCGCAAAAATAAGATTACATCGAATAGATCTCCACGAGAGAGGGGGGGAACTTTGTATTGAGATCCAAAAAGAGAGAAGAAGCCATCTAGCCACTAACTATGGACGCGTAGGTCTGAGGTAAACTACTCACACTTCATCGGAGGGGCTATGATGATGTAGAAGCCCTCCGTGATGACGGCCCTCTCCGGCAGAGCTCTAACAGCCCCAAGATGGGATCTCGTGGATACAGAAAGTTGCGGCGGTGGAATTAGGTTTTTGGCTCCGTATCTGTTCGTTTGGGGGTACGTAGGTATATATAGGAGGAAGAAGTACGTCGGTGGAGCTTCGAGGGGCCCACGAGGCAGGGGGCGCGCCCTAAGGGGGGGCGCCCCCCACCCACGTGACCGCCTCTATGATGCCTTGGCGTAGGGTCCAAGTCTCTTGGATCACGTTCGGTGAGAAAATCACGTTCCCGAAGGTTTCATTCCGTTTGGACTCCGTTTGATATTCCGTTTCTTCGAAACACTAAAGTAGGCAAAGAACATCAATTCTGGGCTGGGCCTCCGGTTAATAGGTTAGTCCCAAAAATAATATAAACGTGGAAAATAAAGCCCAATATAGTCCAAAACAGTAGATAATATAGCATGGTGCAATCAAAAATTATAGATACGTTGGAGACGTATCATTGATCTTGGGGTTCATACTATGGATCGTCTTTGCGTAACCCGGCCCCTCCTGGGCGGCTTACATAAATAGTTATATCCCCAACATTAGGCCCCAGATTGATTTGAACCGGTTCATGTCAATCTTCAATACCTTAAGAAAAAAGTATTCTGTCTTCTGTCTGTGCAAAGGTTATGACCCGCCGTGACGTCATCTTCTGGATTCTCGATAACCCGCCGTGACGTCATCTTCCATTTATAGTTTATTCTGTCGTATCTCAACGGATCCTTATCTTAATGACCGTTCTGAAAATTGAGGCGTCGGAATAGCTGGATAACCACATCTGGCCTCCTCGTTTCTCGCGCCCTCTCTGACAGTCCCTCCTTATAAGTGAGCACGACCCCTAGGTCTTTTTCCATTCTTCCTCTCCTATCGTCTTCTTCCTCTCGCTATTAATCTGCTGCACGAGTTCCGCCGCTGCCGCCACCGCAGAAGAGCACCGCATCTTCGCCGATCTTGGCCACTACATCGACCTGAATTGTCCAAAGAACCGCGACGAACCCCCACAGCAAGTCTGCATCGGTCAGTTTCTTCCTCCCTTTACCTCAGATCCACATTAGGATTTTCGAGTTCCTCGGTGTTCTTCGCTGTTCATCATGAACCCCTCATAGATTTCACCTCCCCAGCCCTTTTGGATCTTTAAAGTAATATAAAACTGATGCAGTAGCTGTTTCACACCCATTTCGAATGCAAATAGATCCCTTTCCTTTGTACAGAGGCCTCATTCAAGCTTATGAACTCATCTGTACTAGTTTTAGGTCTAGAATATTTTCTTTTCTGAATGACCGTTTGGTCCAAAATAATAGCTGCAACCTGCGAAACCTGTTTGTTCCATACTTAGTCAAAAAACTGCATGTGTTAGATCCGCTTAACCATGGCAATCCGTATAGCCGGCTTAAAAAGACAATACTGATTGACAGCCTTGCCTGCTCCTGGCGGTTTAAAATAGCTTAACTGCTTCTGATACCCATAGCGGCTTAAATAACCAGATACAATTAGCCATATATCATTAGGCCCCTTCGCAAGCCGCCATCTTGAATAAACTTTAAAATGTTCTCCTCCGGGTTAAATTGAGCCAGAACATTTTAAATTTTTTCATAGGATTCCATCTGCATAATGGCACCCAAGGCTCCCAAAGCACCCGTGACCTGCAACTGGGTCAAATCCATTGTTACTGAAAGCAACTTGACTAATTTCGTGAAGACTGGCTATCTGCCCAAAAAAGAAGTCATGTCCTATCATGCTCGTAATCCATCAGAGGAAAAACCTCAACCCAAAGAAGGGGAATTGGTCGTCTTTACTGATCATATGATCCGGGGCTTTTCTCCACCCAGCTCAAAGTTCTTCAGGGATGTCTTGCACTTTTTTGACCTCAGACCTCAAGATATCGGGCCCAACTCCGTATCAAACATTTGCAACTTCCAAGTCTTTTGCGAGGTGTATCTTGGAGAAGAACCCAACCTGTTACTTTTCAGAGAGTTGTTTTACTTAAACCGCCAGAATGAACGTGCCAATGGGCCCAGCCTGGAACTTGGTGGTATCTCAATTCAGCGACGGAGGGACTGCCTTTTTCCCATACGCTGAGCCGCCAAGCCACCCTATGGATTGGAACCAGACGTGGTTCTATTGCCAGGATGCTTCTCCGGCTAATGAGAACCCGCTGCCCGCCTTTCGCGCTCTGTGCCCTGAATCCAACCATCCGTTGCCGGATAAATTATCTGCTGTTGAACGTCTACAGCTTGCTCCCACCATAAAGAAAATCGAGGCTCTTTTGGGCAATGGCTTAGATGGCATTGATTTGGTCTGAATATGGATCTCATGGCGGGTAATTCTGTTAAGCCACCGCCCTGGCTTGATGTGCACTTACTCAGGCGAAAGGGATGACCCGCTGCGTCATTGTCCCGATGATTTACCTGATGATATGGTTGAAGCCATGACCCAATCTCTTTTGAAAGAGGGCTCAGTGGTTAGTAACACCTTTAGCTTACTCCCGTTCTGCAAGAATAATCTGGCTCCTCCAATAAGTCATCAACCTAAAAAATTAGTACTTTCATTGTGGAATGCCTTGCTTTTACTCATAACCCTTTCTCATTATTCACAGGCTAATGACAAAGTCTGGAAGGTCCAGTATGACCATGAGGCTGCCAAACGGGCCAGAGCGACCAAGAGAGCCGATAGGAAGGTCGTCAAGGCAGGAACCCAGAAGAAGAAGAAGCCAAGCGCTTCAGACTTACTTAAACTGGACGACACTTCTGATGATGAAGAAGAGGTAATCCTTAACTCCCCTGACTCCTTTACAATTATCTTATTGACATTAATTCCTTTCAGGATGACACGGGAAACAGCCAAGCAGTTGAGGAAGAGGTAATATCTGTTTCCTCCAACTCACAACCCTTGCCAAGACCGAAATTCTGGCAAGTAACCCGGAAAGTAAGATTTTCACACTCTTTAGCTCATTTGGACCCTCACTTTCTTTTGAAGCAACAACAACATGAGAGCCGCCGTCAGACCTGAACCAGTGGGGGCGACGAGTTATCCTCCAGTTTACCCAATACTACTTCTCGGAAATGCCGGGCCGAGGTTTTGTCTCTTACCTACTCTTGTTATCTTCTTAATCAAGTTGCATGTCATCTTCTAATCTTTTTTGAACAGGAAATTGCCCGTACTTCCTCTGGTGAATCCATGCAGTCCAATATGCCGACTTTCAAAACCGCTCCAGGGTAATGATAATTTGTTTATCTTATGCTTATCTTACTCATGTTTTTATACTAACCCTTCTGATTTGTACACAGCGTGCAAGTGAAGCCCAGCAAAAGGGCAAAGAAAAATAAGCCGGCCGAAGAGCCGATCATAACTGAGCCAGAGCTCGGAACAACCGCTCCTGACACCTCCGCACATGAGCCGCTGCGTGAACCAGCCCATGACATCCCGTCGCCTACCACTGATCCGTCTGCCGAGCAAGGCCTTGATGGCTCTGAGAACCAGGAGATCCCTAGCCCGGCCAAGGCAGATGACCCGAACATTGAGATTATTAAGACCGCTTTTGTTGAGCCGGGAAGACCCACTGTGCTGGCCAAATGCTCTGCCAAGGAGGAATTTCTGGAACGCCATAAGGCCAAACTGGATGTTACTGATTATACTCATCTGAGTATTGGAGAAATTGTCTCCGGTTATATAAGTCAAGTGCACAACAGCCGTGACCTGGAGGTTGACATGGTAAACCAGATTCACCAAAAATATGAGGTACGACTCTTGTTGCTATTCTTTATTTATCCTTACTATGCCATCCCCCAAGTCTATTTCTTATGATGAAATATGTTGTAGACTTAATATCAGCTTAGCAATATTTATAAAAAATCAGGCTTATCCTGTACCACCCGAAGGCCGGCTTAAAACAAGATGTTTGAACCGGTCCTTACCATGTTGTAATAAAATTCTTGAACTGCAATATGCATTAGCCCCCAAGTGCCAAGTATCTTTGTTTGCAAAATGCTCGGGACTTAATTCCGTGAACTGCCACAGTAAATAGAAATCTTTAGCATATATTAGCCCCCAAGTGTCAAGTATCTTTGCTTGCAAAGTGCTTGGGACTTAATGCTGCATTATGATAACTCTGACTGTAACCCGGCATTGGTACAGGCCGCCATGAATCAAATTTGAATAGGAGATCTCTGACTTGAAGAGCCGCCTGGAAGCTCAGGAGGTTGAAACCCAAAAGGCCAATTCCGAATTTGAGTTCAGCGTATCTGAACAAGAAAAATTGAAGAAGAGCTTTGAAGCAGACACGAAGGCTTGGGCTGATGAAAAGGCCTCCTTGATCAACCGGGCAGAGAAAGCTGAAGCATCTCTTGCAGAAGCAACTGCAGAGTTATCCGGCTTAAAACGCCATGTATCTCAGATGGTCTCAGCAATCTTTGGTAAGTCACTCTGCAAATGTTTAGACACCTTAACTTATTTTTTCGAAAACTATCTCAATTGTCACCGGCTCACATGATGTTGTTAATACAGGCCCCAGGAGCTCCAATCTGAACCAGAGCATGGTGATCAAGCTGAAGGCGGTTTATACCTTGGTGGAACAACTTTACACCGGGTCACAACGTGCTTTAGCCGTTGTGGCTTTGTCGAATGAGGTTCCCAATCTCCTGGCTGATGTACTAAGGCGGCTTGCCGTGCTACCTCAACGGGTCCAAGAACTAAGGTGGGCTTATGCAAGAGCCGGAGCTATAGCCGCTTTAAGCCGGGCCAAGGCGTGGCTACCAGAGCTAGACCCGGCCGACATCGCCCTTGGGTATCCAAGCTTGAAGGAGGACGGCACCCCATTTGACCAGAAGGATTTCACCGCCTGTGTGAGGGAAATTCGCCCTGTGGCCACTCTGATTGGGAATGACACGGACCTTACCAAGTATCAACCGTGTTATGACAACCAGAATCAGAGAATCCCGACACCACACTATGAAGCAGTCAGCTTGATCCCTCCAATTCGTAAGCATACCTTTGATCCTAAAGTCGATCCGGCCGGGTTAATTGATGATGAAGCTGAATTTGAAGCCTCAAGTGGCATTGACTTGTCATCATCATACTTCCAGGACAGGGCAACAGACGGAGGAGTGGAAAGGGTTGACCCAGAAGCTTTAGGCCAGCAAAACGAGTGACCCGTCGGTGTCTTATATTTATGTCTTATGAAAACAATGCTTCATTATCCGGACTCGGGGAGTCTGAAAGTGCTAGTTATCGACTAGAGCGGGGGTTGAATAGGCGATTTTTATGAAAGTCTTCAAAACACGGATGTTTCGAAGACAAACAACAGAAATGACCTAATTGATATGCAGCGGAAGATAAACTACAAAAGACAAGCCATAGTCAAGTATGCAATAATGTGAACAGACAAGACTAATAGCAGCTATGTAGTAAGGATTAGGATGGAAGATAGTATGAAGCCAAACAACGATAGAAGTCAAGCAATGAAGTCAAACAGATAAGACATATAAGCAATGACTTCACGAAGACAAACTCAAGGTAAAGGAGTGAAGGGATAGAACCAGTCACTAGTTGAAGACACAGGATTTGTTGGACCAGTTCCAGTTGCTGTGACAACTGTACATCCGTTAGGGAGGCTGAGATTCAACTCGTAAGACAGCGTCTTCACCTTATTCCCTTGAGCTAAGGACACACAGTCCTCGCCCAATCACTCTGGTAAGTCTTCAAGGTAGACTTCCGAACCTTCACAGACGACGCTCACCGGCAATCCACAAAGACTCTTGGAAGCTCAGAACGAGACGCCAAACCGGCTGGAGGATTCACATCCTCAACTGTAATAAGTCTTCAGGTCACACAGACAGAAAGACTTCAGTGATGCCTAACACACTTTGGCTCTGGGTGTTTGGGCTTTGTCCTCGCAAGGATTTCTCTCTCTCAAAGGCTTCGAGGTGGGTTGCTCTCAAACGACAAAAGCCGTGTGCTAACTCTGAGAAGCCACCAATTTATGGTGTAGGGGGTGGGCTATTTATAGCCACTAGGCAACCCGACCTGTTATGTCCGAAATGACCCTGGGTCACTAAGGAACTGACACGTGTTCCAACGGTCAGATTTCAAACACTCACGGCAACTTTACTTGGGCTACAAGCAAAGCTGACTCATCCAGCTCGATAAGTTTTGCTCTCATTGTCTTCGTCAAGACATAGGATTTGGGTTGAGCATCACTTCACCATTCGACTATGATCACTTGGACCCCACTTAACAAAGACGGTGGTTCCTATGGCTCAACAAAGAAGAAAAGGAAACAACAAAACAACACAGTCTTCGCGCTCCATAGTCTTCACTCAATGTCTTCTCATGTCATAGTCTTCAATGTGAATATCTTCACATACTACCATTGTCTTCAATGTATTCATACATTTTTAGGGGTCGTCTCCGGTAGGTAAACCGCATCAATGAGGGACACTACCTGCGTTATCCTGCAATTCTCACAAACGCATTAGTCCCTCAACCACGTTTGTCGTCAATACTCCAAAACCAACTAGGGGTGGCACTAGATGCACTTACAATCTCCCCCTTTTTTGGTGATTGATGACAAACTGGTTGAAGTTTTCAACGGGGATAAAATATGTGAAATTGTAAAGGATAGGTAATTGTCTTCATAAGTGGCAAAGGCTCCCCCTGAAGATGTGCATATAAGTGGTTTGCTTTTGGAATGCAAATGCACATGGCAGGTTGTACTTGTGGAGATCCTCTTCAACTTATGAAGATAATTCATCATGCATGAAATGATATAGCTAAGAGAATGACATGCATAATGAAAAATGGACGTCTGCAGAATGATCTAAGTGCGGAAGTGTCAGGACCCCGATCCTAAGTCACACCGATCTAGCATGTAACACATCATATCACTTCGCGGCCTCACGCACGGTATTCCCACGGGTGTCGCCTTACCATGTCCCGGACCGCTTAAGCCTTTTGGCTCACGTATATGATAGCGCCGCTAGCATCCATATGACAAAGAACCCGGCCGACATGGCTAGTCGTGAACCCAAAGCGGCACTAACCTATGGGGACAGGCATACATGAATCACATCGAGCATGTCGGTCATCAACGTATATATTCGGCTGTAGCACCGGGCTAACAGGACTCCGGTATCCCGGCTGTAGCAGGCTAGGCAGACTCGAATAACACCGCGTGACATTTCCCGAAGGGATGTATATAGGAACGAGGTGAAACACATGCCGCCAGTCAAGTGTCCAAGCAGTAGTGCTGGGCTAGCAGGACTCGGTGAACCGGTCAGAAGCGGACTACTATCGCCGTAAGCACGAGACTACATTTCCCCATATGAGAGGCTGCCAAGGATAAACAACTAGTTTGTCGGATCCCACACATACCAAGCATTTCAAACATACACACATTATACTTGATATGCGTAGATACAACATGGCATCACAACATAACTCTACGACTCAGATATTTATCAATAGGCTCCGAGGAGCGAGATATTACAAACATGGGTCTCATGACCCAACACCAGAGCATACAAGTCAAAGCACAAGCGGAAGCTAAACATGTCCGAAAGTACGCATAACTATAAATGAAAAAGGCTGAGAAGCCCGACTATCTACCAGATCTGCCGAGGGCACAAGATCGTAGCTGAGGTAACAAGCTAAACGTCAAGTCCAAGCGGAACTACTAGCGAGACTGACGCCTCTCGCAAAACATAAAATAAGAAAACGTGAGTACAATTGTACTCAGCAAGACTTACATCAGATCTAACTACATATGCATCATTATCAAAAGGGGTGGTGGAGTTTGACCGCAGCAAGCCAGCTTTGACTCGGTGGCTATCCCGAACTACGATCGCAAGTAACTCTTTTGAGGTGGCGCACGAGTCCACATATTCACCATATCAATACACCACTATGGACCCGCCTCCGTCTTCCTGCGAGAACGCCATCCATAGCACTCACGCTTATCTTGCGCATTTTAGGGTATCCACTTTCACTTGTCTATGAACAGATATAGGCAACCCAGAAGTCCTTTTCCGTGGACACGGCTATTCGAATAGATCATATTAAACCCTGCAGGGGTGTACTTCTTCACACACGCTCTCACCACTTACCGCCATTTACACGACATGTACTCGGCAACCTTCAAGCGGAAGCCCAACGTGGGTGTCGGCCACGGCCTACCTAAACACTCAAGTCCCTAGTCCAGGTTTATCGCCTATTCGGGTTCCATCCGCAGAAGTCCGCCGAGGTTTCCCATACAGCCCCGAACGATGTGTGCAGGGTTCCCGAGATACCAAACGGGCACTGCACACGGGCCACATTTGCTTACCGCAACACAACCCACCCCTAAGGTCAGCGTTAAAGCGGCCCCAAAGATGCTACAAACACCGAAACTACTTGCAACTCCTTGACCGAGGACAAGGGTGGTCAAGAAGCCGAGAGGGTCCATTGGTTTCGGGCCCAATGCGTGGTAGTAATCAGATCATGGATCACAAACACAGAACTCAGTTCCTGAGGACGGCTGCAATGAGACAACCCACCATGTACTCCTACATGGCCTCTCACCGCTACCTTTACCAAATCGTGTTCACACATTTAGCTCACACAATAGGACATGTTCATAACAATTCCAATTCATTTCCGATGAATCAGACCCGACTCAACTCTAAGTAGTAGCAGGCATGACAAACAAGCATAGATGAGTAGGCACAACATGGCTCAAACAATTCCTACTCATGCTAGTGGGTTTCATCTAATTACTGTGGAATGACAGGTCATGCAAAGGATCAAGGAGTTCAGCTACCGCAGCAAGTAACACATGAGTCGTTGTTGTCCTAATGCAGTAAAATAGAGCAGGAGCGAGAGAGTGGGATTGTATCGGAATGAACAAGGGGGTTTTGCTTGCACAGCACTTCAAGATAATATAGTTCTTCATCGGTGTCATCGAATTCATCGTTTAACGTCGTCTACCGAGAGGGGACAAACACCAGTAACTGAGAAAGAACACAATCAATGCAATGCACATATATGATGCATGATCATGTTAAGGAACTGAATTTACCTAGTGCAATAATAATCCAAGTTAGTTGAAGTGGAATTCAAACAAGGTTGAACTCCAACTCCAAATGCTAGTTCATAAGTTACCCTAATCATGATTCATCCTATTCAGTGAGGTTAACTTGTTCAAACATGCATGATCATGGCATAAACAGATTCTTCATATTTTTCTGATCATTTTTCATATATAAATTATTTCCATCCGAGTTACGGTTGAATTTATATGATTTTTAGAAGTTTAGAGTATTTTCTGGAATTTCTTGAATTATATTAAATCCAGAAAAGGGGTTTACTGCGTCAGCATGACGTTGGCATGACGTCAGCAAGTCAATGGGTGCCCTAGGTCAAACCTGACCCGTGGGGTCCCTTGGTCAGTGACTCCGGCTGGTTTAGGTGGATGACATGTGGGACCGGTCAAGGCTGACTTGACCAAGGTCAAATCGACACGCAGGTCCATGGTATTAGCACTAATTTAACAGAGAAAATAACTAATCCTAATTAAGCGCGGGAGCCCACATGGCAGTGGCACTAGGGTTGGTTAGCGCGGCCATTAGCAACTAATGATGTCGCCACGTCGGCCTCGCCGGAATCTGGCCGGCGGTGACCAAAACGACGGCGGCGCGGCTCGGATTTGAGCGTCGGGCGGTGGTTTGGCGCGCTGAGCGCACCGAGGAGGAGCTCTTGCTCGTCCACATCCAATGGACCGGATGGGAGGCCGCAGGGTGGCCGGGAGCGCGGGCGTTGAGGTTAGCGGCGGCCGGAGCTACGGGATCGACGGGTTCGGCACTACGGTGATTCATAGGGCGATTTGGCGAGTTCTACAACTACCTGGGAAGGCTCTGAGCACGTTGGTGTGCTCGTACGCGAGCTGCAATGACTATGGCCATGACTGCGCCATTGCCGGCGGTGAGGAGCTCATGGCTCCGGTGGCTAGCCTGGTTAGGGGAACGGATTCGCTGCGGGGAGAAGGGGGAAATGCTCGGGAGCTCACAGCGGGGCTAGCAGAGGCGACGGCGAGGTTGGGGAAGCTCTGGACGCGCCGAATCGGACGGTGGAGATCAACGGCGGAGGCGGCGATGAGGACGGCGGGGATGACGTGGCAGGGCTCCTGCGGTCAGGTGCGTCGGTGTGTAGCTCCTCGGGTCGTGGGCGGAGCTCGGGACACGGAGAGGAAGCGAGGGGTGGCTGTGGTCGTCTGGTGCTCGTCGGCGCAGCCGCGGTGGCTTCGGCCATGGCGAGGAGAAGCAGAGGAGCGAGGGGAAAGCGAGCAGAGGGAGAGGGTTCGATGCGGACGGAAGCGGTGGGGTCATCCGCGTCGTCGACGTGTCTCGGGGAGCAGCCAGACAGCTGCTGCGTGGCGCGCGGCGAGCGCGCGCGCGTCGGGCACACGCCCGCGTCCTCCTGGCGCGGTGGAGAAGACGGTGGCGGCACTGGTGGGCTGGACCAGGTAACTGGGCCGGTGGGTGGGCTAGACAGGTGAGGCCAGGTAAGATTTCCTGCTCTCCTGTTTTTCCTATTTCTGTTTTTCTATTTTGTTCTGTTTTGTTTTAGTTTAGTAAAATACTAAACCATTTTATAAAATCCTGAAAATAGTTATGTGGCTAGAACTAAAATATACCAAACCACATAAAATGTTCCAGAATTATTGGACATATATTATTTATATATCAAATATATATCCAATGCAAGTAGTTATTGAATTAATTCAAAGGCCCAAAATAAAATGTTTCAATCACTCCAAAAATATCGGTTTGAATTTTATTCTTGCCAATATTTTTTAAAGCTGAAAAGGAACATTTCCTTGGAACATTTGAAGCAATTTTTAAATGTTGATCATTTATTTTAAATGATTCCCGAGGCTCTCCAATTCCCCAATTCAAATTTAAAGGAAATTTAGACATGATGCATGGATGCAAGAAAATCAAGCTAGGGCTGATCTGGGTCAGGATACTCACCCCACTAAACAAGAATCTCGCCCGAGATTCAAGACGTGAGGTAAGAGGAAAAGGGGAGTCACAAACTATCACAATCTTCATGATCCATTTGCCCTTCTCGAAGATGTTGATTTACTCCATCATCTTGGTCTTGACGTCTTTGCTATCGAAATCTTCACTCGACACGACAACAGAAAGAAGGGGAAAAACCCTACAAGATTTAATCTTCTCAAAGATCGAGCAACTCAAGATCAGCTCGTGGAATGAGATGTTGAAACATCTCGAGTTGAGGCACAGAACACATCGAGAGGGATGGAGGAACAACAACGGGGGTTGATTGGTGGCAACAATTCCACGCTTAGAGAGATGGTGGATGGTGTCAAGGTGGCGAGGAAATATTTATCATGATTCAATAGCGGGGCACCTCAGGGGAGGTGACGCGAGGAGCTATTCCCTTAAGTGGCAAAAAGAATTACTTTTGATACAGAGATCATTGGAACTCTTTTTACCAGCCTAAGGCAATCATAAGCGATCATTTGGTGGAATGCAAAGGAATGGTACACCCGGACTAGAATGGATGATGTGGACTACCTTGTTGAAGACAACGCAATGGATGATTTTTGCTTATCGTCGGAGGTGGAGGGGACCCATGGTAAGTCCACTTTTGAGGATGATCTTGAACAGAAATTACTAAGAAGGCAGCCCATAGTGAAATGGCACAAGGACGGTGCAAGCTGGGAACGAAATGCAACTGTTCGAATGTTCCAACCATTATATCTGCCTGAGATTCAGATCTGGTTGGTGTTAGGATATTCCAGACTCATCATGTCAGAAAAGGAAGGGTTGCAACACAATTCGACGAGATGGCGTTGCGAGATTCTCGGGATATGAACTACGATAGCAAGCTCCAAAACATGAGCTGGTTTTGCTACAAACATGTGAACATGTTGTCCTAGACAAGCATGACCACATGGTAGTCTTATAATAAAACACTACCGAGTTCGGGTGGGGGAACCATCATCGAGGATATCGAAGTCTTAACATAAGTCATATGATTAGCTCTTATGAAGAAACTTCTTCTCCTTGTACAAATCAGTTAGTGGCTTGGTGTGCTCGGAATACATACGGAATGAAGATGATCAGTCTATCAAACCATAGAATACTTCGCACATGCATGACTGACTTGGGATGATTCCACAGGAAGCAAAACAAACCTTTCTCAAGTTCATGGCGGCAACTTACATCAGATGCACATGAACTAGAGGAAGTCACTACTTTCATCCAAACATATGCTTCATGAACGAAACACGAAGAATGCTTACACAAGTTTCCAACACTAGGTTGATGTTCAACATGACTCATGGGGGAGACAAAATGCTACTGATGGGCTCAACAGCAACTCATCGGAATTTCCATATCACTGGACTTCCACCATCATGTGAACACGTTGATAGCATTGGTCAGACCAAAGATGTAATGGTGTATGCTCGCGGGGTCAACCACGAGTAAGACAACATCACGCATATCGTTGGTTCTGATTTGACTTGACGATTGCCCACACTCAAGTCAAAGGGTTGATATGACAATAGATCCAAAGAATCGATCACAGGGACCAATCGATGAAGATATCATCTTTCTTCAACACACACTACACAAGAATATCCCTTTGGAACGAACTAAGTTGGACAAGCTTTTATCTTCCAACTCTCCAAGTTGTTGTCTAGCTTAACCGACTAGCTCAGGGGTATCCAACACAGATTCTTGGAGAAGGGGTGGTTCACAGGGAACCAACTTGATCACGAGCTCAACATAACAGTCAGGAAACAACCCGGTAACACTTCCAAGAAGATATTTGGAAAGTCACGAACCACCGGTATGTTACTAAACTCGAGAGCAATCTTGCTTTTGAGGGCAAGACGATATGATCAAGCGAGTGAGGACTTGACACAATCCTAACTCATCAATCGAGGGGTGCACCAGAACTAAGGACTAGGTAGCACGATCAATCTCAGGATGATGATTTAATAACCAACACGCTAAGAATGAGGATAATGTCCATTAGCTGCCAAGCAACGAGTTGCTCGGAGTATTGATTTCACACATCACAATTCACTTGTCGGCATTCTGGTTACAACAACACGAGGACCGAGGGATGAATGATGATGGTGAGAAGTATCACTGCATCAAGAATTCCTAAGAGGTTGTGCAATTCCCATGACATTCTTGACATAAGATGGCAATACTTCAGGGTAGAACATAATCAAAAGCTGAATTGGCATTTTGATCTGCGGGATACAACTACTTTGACCCAATCCTAGAAATGGATGAGGTACTGGAGTTTGTTTCTCCTAGTCATTCTGGAATAGAATGGCTTGACGGACCATAGGAGTAAAAGGCATCGATGACCTCGAATGCACCCATACCCTTGGTTATCAACTAATAGAGGATGGTCGGGGTACAACTAAAGAAAGCAACTCAAAGGAACATATAACTTTCTGAGTTGTGGATGCACAGATTAGTATGTCGAGCGGGCTCAACATTTCTTCCGGATAATCCATGCAGAAAAGGTAGAATTTGCAGAGTCACAATATGAATGGAGAACTCCTCAAGAGCACTCTAGTTGTGATCTTTTGGTTCAAAAGAACTTCTGCCATAATTAGTTCATGGTATTTGGAAGAAGGAGAATACCACGGACTTCGAGGACTATTGCAAGGTTACTAATATCCTAAAGGGACTAGCAAACACTATCAACATGAAGTAAGTAGGGTGAATCTTGGGTCAAGAACCCAGGAGTAGAATACCTACTACTAAATGGCATCACGGGATGCTTTCAAGAATAATGGCCAGAATCATCACACTGGGAATACAAAAGCATTGCTAAATTGCTAGGTGACTTCCTAAACACCTAGGGTCATAATAATAGTTCCAACATATATGTCGAGGCAACAGAGTACCTCAACCGACTGGTTAGTGTGCTTCTTCTGACCAAAAAGGACATCGGAAACGGAAGGAAAGGATTTGCAAATGCATCAGACTATTTAGAGACCTGGGATGACTCGGACAGCATAACGGCTGTAAATGCTCAAAATGATTTGTGACATCCTGCAAAAATGGTGGCATAACCACTCAACAACATCATAACAAGATTCTGAGATCAACAGTTATCATACAGGAGTAGTAGGAACTGAACTGGGGATTAAAACCAACAATCTTATAAGTCTATGGATTAGTAACACGTCATCCTAATAGATAGATGAGAAGCCTAGTTCTTAGACCCCGTAGGAGAGAAGAGGATGACTCGGATCGTAAGGCCATGAGGTATAAGGAGTAAAAAGAGCCTTACGCTCCCTTCCACAATCAATTCCCTTACATAGCTAAAGCATTTCTAGACACAACTTCGACCAGTTTGGCTTGGTAATCCTCTGTGCAACAGCTCGATACCAACGCTGTCAGACCCCGATCCTAAGTCACACCGATCTAGCATGTAACACATCATATCACTTGGCGGCCTCACGCACGGTATTCCCACGGTGTCGCCTTACCATGTCCCGGGACCGCTTATGCCTTTTGGCTCACGTATATGATAGCGTCGCTAGCATCCATATGACAAAGAACCCGGCCGACATGGCTAGTCGTGAACCCAAAGCGGCACTAACCTATGGGGACAGGCATACATGAATCACATCGAGCATGTCGGTCATCAACGTATATATTCGGGCTGTAGCACTGGCTAACAGGACTCCGGTATCCCGGTCAGAAAGGCTAGGCAGGACTCGAATAACACCGTGACATTTCCCGAAGGGACAGACATATAGGAACGAGGTGAAACACATGCCGGCCGATCAAGTGTCCAAGCGGTAGTCTTTGGGCTAGCAGGACTCCGGTGAACCGGGCAGAAGCGGACTACTATCGCCGTAAGCACGAGACTACATTTCCCCATATGAGAGGCTGCCAAGGATAAACAACTAGTTTGTCGGATCCCACACATACCAAGCATTTCAAACATACACACATTATACTTGATATGCGTAGATACAACATGGCATCACAACATAACTCTACGACTCAGATATTTATCAATAGGCTCCGAGGAGCGAGATATTACAAACATGGGTCTCATGACCCAACACCCAGAGCATACAAGTCAAAGCACAAGCGGAAGCTAAACATGTCTGAGTACAGACAACTATAAATGAAAAAGGCTGAGAAGCCTGACTATTTACCAGATCCTGCCGAGGGCACAAGATTGTAGCTGAGGTAACAAGCTAAACGTCGAAGTCCAAGCGGAACTACTAGCGAGACTGATGTCTCTCTGCAAAACATAAAATAAGCAAACGTGAGTACAATTGTACTCAGCAAGACTTACATCAGATCTAACTACATATGCATCATTATCAAAAGGGGGGGTGGAGTTTGACTGCAGCAAGCCAGCTTTGACTCGGTGGCTATCCTGAACTACGAGGGCAAGTAACTATTTTGAGGTGGCGCTACGAGTCCACATATTCACCATATCAATACACCACTATGGACCCGCTCCCGCCTTCCCCGCGAACGCCATCCATAGCACTCACGCTTATCTTGCGCATTTTAGGGTATCCACTTTCACTTGTCTATGAACTGATATAGGCAACCTGAAGTCCTTTTCCGTGGACACGGCTATTCAATAGATCATATTAAACCCTGCAGGGTGTACTTCTTCACACACGCTCACCACTTACCGCCGTTTACACGACATGTACTCGGCAACCTTCAAGCGGAAGCCCAACGTGGGTGTCGGCCACGGCCTACCTAAACACTCAAGTCCCTAGTCCAGGTTTATCGCCTATTCGGGTTCCATCCGCAGGAGTCCGCCGAGGTTTCCCATACAGCCCCGAACGATGTGTGCAGTGGTTCCCGAGATACCAAACGGGCACTCGGTACAAGGCCACGGTGCCTACCGCAACACAACCCACCCCTAAGGTCAGCGTTCATGCGGCCCCCAAAGATGCTACAAACACGAAACTACTTGCAACTCCGGACCGAGGACAAGGGTGGTCAAGAAGCCGAGAGGGTCCATTGGTTTCGGGCCCAATGCGTGGTAGTAATCAGTATCATGGATCACAAACACAGAACTCAGTTCCTGAGGACGGCTGCAATGAGACAACCCACCATGTACTCCTACATGGCCTCTCACCGCTACCTTTACCAAATCGTGTTCACACATTTAGCTCACACACAATAGGACATGTTAATAACAATTCCAATTCATTTCCGATGAATCAGACCCGACTCAACTCTAAGCAGTAGCAGGCATGACAAACAAGCATAGATGAGTAGGCACAACATGGCTCAAACAATTCCTACTCATGCTAGTGGGTTTCATCTAATTACTGTGGAATGACAGGTCATGCAAAGGATCAAGGGGTTCAGCTACCGCAGCAAGTAACACATGAGTCGTTGTTGTCCTAATGCAGTAAAATAGAGCAGGAGCGAGAGAGTGGGATTGTATCGGAATGAACAAGGGTTTTTGCTTGCACGGCACTTCAAGATAATATAGTTCTTCATCGGTGTCATCGAATTCATCGTCGGAACGTCGTCTACCGAGAGGGGACAAACACCAGTAACTGAGAAAGAACACAATCAATGCAATGCACATATATGATGCATGATCATGTTAAGGAACTGAATTTACCTAGTGCAATAATAATCCAAGTTAGTTGAAGTGGAATTCAAACAAGGTTGAACTCCAACTCCAAATGCTAGTTCATAAGTTACCCTAATCATAATTCATCCTATTCAGTGAGGTTAACTTGTTCAAACATGCATGATCATGGCATAAACAGATTCTTCATATTTTTCTGATCATTTTTCATATATAAATTATTTCCATCCGAGTTACGGTTGAATTTATATGATTTTTAGAAGTTTAGAGTATTTTCTGGAATTTCCTGAATTATATTAAATCCAGAAAAGGGGTTTACTGCGTCAGCATGACGTTGGCATGACGTCAGCAAGTCAACGGGTGCCCTAGGTCAAACCTGACCCGTGGGGTCCCTTGGTCAGTGACTCCGGCTGGTTTAGGTGGATGACATGTGGGACCGGTCAAGGCGACTTGACCAAGGTCAAACCGACACGCTGAGGTCCAGGGTCTTAGCACTAATGTCACAGAGAACATAACTAATCCTAATTAAGCGCGGGGGCCCACATGGCAGTGGCACTAGGGTTGGTTAGCGCGGCCATTAGCAACTAATGATGTCGCCACGTCGGCTTCGCCGGAATCTGGCCGGCGGCGACCAAAACGACGGCGGCGCGGCTCGGATTTGAGCGTCGGGCGGTGGTTTGGCGCGCTGAGCGCACCGAGGAGGAGCTCTTGCTCGTCCACATCCAATGGACCGGACGGGAGGCCGCAGGGTGGCCGGGAGCGGCGGGGCGTTGAGGTTAGCGGCGGCCGGAGCTACGGGATCGACGGGTTCGGCACTACGGTGATTCATAGGGCGATTTGGTGAGTTCTACAACTACCTGGGAAGGCTCTGAGCACGTTGGTGTGCTCGTACGCGAGCTGCAATGACTATGGCCATGACTGCGCCATTGCCGGCGGTGAGGAGCTCATGGCTCCGGTGGCTAGCCTGGTTAGGGGAACGGATTCGCTGCGGGGAGAAGGGGGAAATGCTCGGGAGCTCACAACGGGGCTAGCAGAGGCGACGGCGAGGTTGGGGAAGCTCGACGCGCCTTAATCGGACGGTGGAGATCAACGGCGAGGCGGGCGATGAGGACGGCGGGGATGACGTGGCAGGGCTCCTGCGGTCAGGTGCGTCGGTGTGTAGCTCCTCGGGGTCGTGGCGGAGCTCGGGACACGGAGAGGAAGCGAGGGGGTGGCTGTGGTCGTGCTGGTGCTCGTCGGCGCAGCCTGTGTGGCTTCGGCCATGGCGAGGAGAAGCAGAGGAGCGAGGGAAAGTGAGCAGGGAGAGGGTTCGATGCGGACGGAAGCGATGGGGTCATCCGCGTCGTCGGCGTGTCTCGAGGAGCAGCCAGGCAGCTGCTTTGCGTGGCCTGTGGCAGCCTTGTAGCGTCGAACTGCGCCAGCGTCCTCTGTGCCTTGATGGAGAAAGGCAGTGGCGGCTTGGTGGGCTGGACCGAATGCTGGGCGGTGGGTGGGCTAGGCAGGTGAGGCCGTAAGATTTCCTGCTCTCCTGTTTTTCCTATTTCTGTTTTTTCTATTTCGTTACATTTTGTTTTAGTTTAGTAAAATACTAAACCATTTTATAAAATCCTGAAAATAGTTATGTGGCTAGAACTAAAATATACCAAACCACATAAAATGTTCCAGAATTATTGGACATATATTATTTATATATCAAATATATATCCAATGCAAGTAGTTATTGAATTAATTCAAAGGCCCAAAATAAAATGTTTGATCACTCCAAAAATATCGGTTTGAATTTTATTCTTGCCAATATTTTTTTAAAGCTGAAAAGGAACATTTCCTTGGAACATTTGAAGCAATTTTTAAATGTTGATCATTTATTTTAAATGATTCCTGAGGCTCTCCAATTCCCCAATTCAAATTTAAAGGAAATTTAGACATGATGCATGGATGCAAGAAAATCAAGCTAGGGCTGATCTGGGGCTGTGACAGGAAGTTATCGTCGCACATGTGGAATTTATCATCGCACCAGGGTAAAGCAATTAAGTATCAGACGACCATTGAGTTTAAGTGTTACAACTCATAAGAACCAAATGTTTCAAAAACGAGAGTTGTAAACACTAGGCAAAATATAGTGCAACCGCCATTATGAACCCGCTTGAAGACTATCAAACTCATATGCTTCTCCCCCTTTTGTCAGTAAGGACCAAAAAGGTTTGAAGACATAGAGCATCTACTCGTCCTCTTCTGAAGAAGATGAAGCAGCAGGGTTGTCGTTGTTGGTTGGCGGTGTAGACGAGCTGGAGTGCGATGTCGATTAAATGCGTAAGTAGGGGGCGGTGAAGTAGCATCGGCTTCATCATCGATCACTCTGGCATTGCCTGTTGCCGCGGAGGAAGAATAGTCAGAGTCTTCAAGAGATGGAGTTCGCCGTAGGACTGCATTCCGTGGAGGAGTGGAGTGAAACTTGAAACGTTCAGTGAAGCCATCGTCTTGAAGATCAGCTTCAGCACTGAGCAGGGTCAAACTCTTCCATGATCACCGACAAGTCTTGTGAGTGACAAAAGCATTCTTGGTGGCAAGGTTGCGAATGCGATTGATGTCCACCAAGAGGCTTTGCATTTGATGCTTTAGCCAGGAGTGATGCTTATCTTGCTTTTGATGCAGCGCCACAAGAAGGTCTCGATCATTGAGGACTCGAGGGCGCTTCCGAGGCCTTTGGCCAATTGTGCTCTCAGTGGCTTCAGTCCGCGCACGATGAGGCAGACGTGTGTTCCCAGCCAGGGGATAGACACGAGATACCGCTTGGACGCCTTCCATAGGTTGAGAGAAGCTGTGGTGATCTGCGTTCTGAAGACTTAGGGGCGTTTTGGCAGGCTCAGGGTATATGGCTTCAACAGACATATCTACCTCTGGTAGAAAGATCAGATGATTGCGAGCAGAGGGTTGATAGTTGATAGCTGAGTGCATCTTAATGAGGCGCATGACCCATGGAGCATAGAACTTGCACCAAGCGGATCGAGATCCAGATGCAGCCAATTGTCGGATGAAGAAATCTTGCGTGTTGAAGCTGATGCCATTGAGGATGTACAAGACCAATGTCTTCATTGCTCCTTCAAGCTTTGCAGACGATGAATGCCCTTTGATAGGCCATAGAGTCCGCCCGATGATGTGATATATGGTGTGAGGCAGATACTCAAGGTCATCAACAAAGAAGTGCTGAGGGTATTCGGCATCATGTGGCGGTGGCTTCATCATGCTCAGCATCTGACTCATGTCGGGTTCTGGCTTATGAAATATGCTTTCCAAGGCATCGCGGTGGAGTTGACATCCAGGTTCAAACAGCTCCCCGGAAGTGGGTAGGCCTGTGAGCTCAATGATGTCAAGAGCTTTGGCTTCATGATGGACATTTCCAGTCATCCACTCGAGAACCCATGTCTTCGTATCTCTGTTGTAGCCGTGGATGTGGAGTGTGGCATAGAATTGAAGCACTAATTCTTCATTCCAGTGCTTTTTGTCTGTTACGAAGCCAAGTAGACCTGCATCATGAAAGCAATCAAGTTCTTCTTCTAAGCACGACAGTCTGAGAATGGCTTCAGTGTCGAGGCACATATGAGGGAAAATGCGGCTTGGTCATACAGAACACAGGAGTAATAGCTTCTTTGCTGATAGCTCCAGAACCGGTCAGATGAGATCCTTGGCCTTTTGTAGGGGTTCTTTGCACTGTCAAAGAAGGTATTGTGGGCTTTGAAGCCATTTGCATTGAAAGAACCAGTTGAGGTGGCAGTGTGCGGTTGACCGTACCTTTGGCTTCGAGCCAGTCATGCTGCTTGGGAAGACTATGCGGGGCTCTTCCTGCCTTGAAGGTGCAGCTTTGTCAGCTGAAGACTTCTTTTTCTTTGCAGCCATCCTGGGGTCGATGCCGGGGCGGCCAAGTGCCTTGCGCTTCTCAGCCTCATTGTAGGGAAGCACACACTTGTCAGCCAGAGCCTTCATGCGCTCACGAGAGCCTCTGGCTTCTTCACGCTTCTTGTCAAAGTTTTCTTTGAGGTCGTGCAGCATGACCTTGAAGTTTTTCACGTCTTGCACGCTGAGTAAAGCCATATGCTTCTTGAACTGAGCCTTCTCATAGTCAATTTTGTGCTTCAGTTCAACAATCCGTTGAGCTAGAGCTAGCTCAGAAGCAATGGCGCCGTTGAAAGAGACGCTGAGGCCAATTGGAAGTTGCAGATCTTCAAAGCTGATGTTTGGTGTGTCAAACCACTCATCAATGAAGTTATGGATGATTGCCACATCAAAGAGAGGCAAGTTGTTGAAGATTTCTGCTTCTTCTTTGCTCTTGATAAGCTGCTCAAGAGCATCATCTGCAAGATCGTCATCACTCGACAGATCAATGTGCTCTTCACGCAGAATGGTAGCAGGGGTCAGTGTTAGTTCAGTATTCTTGACACTTTGCTTTCTCTTCTCCGTCTTCTTGGAGATGCGGGATTGATCCTCGAGGCGTAATCGGCTTCAGGAGGTGCAGTGGCCAGTGGCTTCACACGAGAAGCTTTTGAAGGAGCAGCTGACTTTGAAGCCTTGACTTTCTTAAGCTTCGGCGGCTTTGGAGCAGGAGCAGGAGCTGGAGCTGGGGCTTCATCAGAGTCATCATTGTCATCAGAGTGATCCACTTTGGCACCTTGGACCAAAATATAAGTGATGAGGCCTTCAAGGTTTGAAAACGGACCGATGACATTGGGTTCGGCGTCACGTGAGCCGTCAAAGACGGGGAGCAGAGGGACCAGGGTTGAAGTCTAATCCCAATGACTTCTTGTTTTCCTTTCCGGAAGCCTTTGCGTCTTTGGAAGTTGCGCTTGAAGAGATTGTTATCGCGACACCACAAAGCAAAGACGCTTCGGGTCAAGATTTTCAGCCGAGGTCCACGGACCATGCAAGGATAGAAACCTTGTGCAATAGCTTCAGCCATGCTCTTGGGAGGAGGCCTCAAACAGAATATCACCCCAAGGGCTTCTAATGGCATTCTTCTCGGCATATTCTTGTGTGTGAAATTGTACTTGAACCACTGTTCAGCCCAATAGCGTCGAATCCATTGGATTCGTGTCTTCGCGCTGATTATAAGTCTCTTCAGATCTGTCTTGTACAGCTCTGTGAGGTCATCAGGCAGATCTTTTGAGGTTCCCTCACGACGCTGTTTGCCGCCCTTCCTGACTGATTTATCTGTAGCCATGAGCTTCAAACTGAATGGCTTCACAATCAAAGGCTTCAAAGGCTTGCGTTTGCTTGTGACGAGAACCGCTTCGGAGAGTTGGTTTGATGCTGTAAGAATTCTGCAAACGAATGCAGACTATGAGAACCAAGGGATTCTCTCACGGACATGTACCTATGATAGCATTAGAGATGCGAGGGAAGGGGAAGAGGAAAGACATTCACTTATACGCTGAGAGTTGGTTCCAGATTTGTACGAATCCGTGAATAAGTACAAGTGAGGGATCTAACTAGTTGTGAAGCTTAAGTGAATATACTAAGCGATCTGAGATGCGCATGAATAGATCTAACCCGTATGGGCAGAAACCATTTTTGGCAAGTAGGATGAATCTTGAAGATCAAAAAGATGGTAAAAATAGAGATATATTTGCCGCTTCGAAGAACTGCTAGACGGAAGGAAAGGAGGCCGAGCAGTTCAGTCCACCGTGCCCTAACTTGGCGACGGTGGACACCTACGGCGGCGGCGGAGATGAAGATGTTCGCGGCTGGCGTGAGGACGGCGTCGGATAAGTCGCGGCAGCTAAGCGCTTCGTTGCCAACATCGTCGAGAGCTAGCGGTGGCGCTAGGGTTTTGACGAGGTGGAGAGGTGGAAGAATATTTTCTTTACCACAGGGGACAGGTATTTATAACAAGGTGTGCGGTGCAGCACAATTACGCAGGTGCCCCTGGCGGTTCACATATGAGGGGCACGTGGCACGCATGCAACATACTGTGAGTTATCCCATGTTCCCACGCTCGCCCGGTTTGTCGGAGGGTCGTTCCGGCTTCTCCGGAGTTCAACAGTAATGATGAATCATTTAAAACAGACTTAAAGTTTGTCTCTGTGTTTTCTGGCGACAAGGACGCAGAGAAGACATTCGGCTTCAATAGAATGCATATGATTTGGACAGATAGAGTTTGAGATAGAAAGCATAGAGAGATTGGGGTCCGATCACATTCACTTAGTTCAAAAGATTCAACTTGAAGACATAGCTATAAGTGAATGCTGTAGAGGACAGAAATATATATATCAGACAGCAACCAAATCATCATAGTGAAGAAAATCATGAAAATAGGTTGAAGTTGAAGTCAAATCAAATGCGAATTGCTTCAAGAAATAACGCCATGAGTGAAACACTTCAAACAAAGAAATTTGGTGGTGGCGTTACCCACCGTATAGGAAGTATTAGACCCAGACACGGCGCACAATTATCGTGGCGCTCCGAAGTCAAATTCCACGTTAATGTATTCACACTTGGAATGTAAGTCTTCACTGATTGAAGATATACGTTACTTCGTGTGTTGCACATCTAAGTCATCAACATGCATAAGTGTTAGGATGTGTGCTTGATCACAGGACATTTGAGGATTCCAAGATGTTTAGCTCACACCGTAACTTGCAAAACCTTTTCTCATCCAAGAGCTTTGTGAAGATATCTGCCAGTTGCTCTTCAAAGGTTGACGTGAATGATGTCAATATCTTTCTTCATGACATGATCCCGAGAAAATGATGACGAATTTCAATGTGCTTTGTCTTCGAGTGCTGGACTGGATTGTTGGCAATCTTGATGGAGCTTTCGTTGTCGCAGAAAAGAGGTACTTGTGTCAGATTGATGCCATAGTCCTTGAGAGTTTGCTTCATCCATAGAAGCTCAGCACAGCAAGATCCAGCAGCAATGTATTCAGATTCTGCAGTTGAGAGTGACACACAGTTCTGCTTCTTTGAAGACCAACAGACGAGCGATAGTCCCAGAAAGTGACATGTGCCTGATGTAGACTTGCGATCCACTTTGTCACCAGCATAATCAGCATCCGAAAATCCAACTAAATCAAATTTTGAGCACTTTGGATACCATAATCCGAGTGTTGGGGTGTGAGCCAAATATCGAAGAATTAAACTTCACAGCTAAGTGATGCGATTCCTTTGGTGCCGCTTGGAATCGAGCACACGTGCAAACACTAAGCATAATATCTAGCCTAGATGCACATAGGTAAAGTAAGGAACCAATCATGGAGCGGTATACCTTTTGATCGAACTCTTTACCATTGTCATCGGGACCCAAGTGGTGTTTGGCTGGCATTGGCGTCGTGTATCCTTTGCATTCTTGCATTCCAAACTTCTTCAGACAATCTTGGAGGTATTTTTCTTGAGATATAAAGATGCCATTTCTTTGCTGGCGAATTTGAAGACCAAGGAAGAACTTGAGCTCTCCCATCATGGACATCTGATATTGCTCTTGCATAATGTATCCAAACTCATCACTGTACTTCTGGTTGGTGCAGCCGAAGATAATGTCATCCACATATATTTGGCATACAAACAGTTCACCATCATATGTCTTCGTGAAGAGTGTGGGATCAAGGGATCCAGGTTTGAAGCCTTTGCTCTTCATGAAGTCTTTGATTGTATCATACCAGGCGCGAGGAGCTTGTTTGAGGCCATACAGTGCTTTATTTAGCTTGTACACCATATCAGGATGTTTTGGATCTTCAAAGCCAGGTGGTTGAGCGACATATACTTCTTCTTCAATCTTGCCGTTGATAAATGCACTCTTCACATCCATTTGATAGAGCAAGATGTTGTGGTGGTTAGCATAGGCTAGTAGTATGCGAATAGCTTCAAGCCTAGCTACATGAGCAAATGTTTCATCGAAGTCAATTCCTTCAACTTGAGTATATCCTTGAGCCACAAGCCTTGCTTTGTTTCGACGACTTGACCATGCTCATCTTGCTTGTTTCGATATATCCATTTGGTGCCAATAATGTTATGCTTGCGAGGGTCAGGATGCTTGACAAGTTCCCAAACATTATTCAGCTTGAACTGTTGAAGTTCTGCTTGCATAGCTTGAATCCATTCTGGTTCCATAAAAGCTTCAACAACTTTCTTAGGTTCTGATATTGATACAAAGGAAAAGTGCCCACAGAAATTTGCTAGCTGTGTTGCTCTTGAGCGAGTAAGCGGACCAGGTGCGTTGATGCTATCGATTATCTTCTCAATCTGTACTTCATTTGCAACTCGAGGATGAACTGGACGAAGACTTTGCTCATGCTGATCGTTGTCGTCATTGGAAGGATTTTCTTCAGGATGAGCATTGTCTTCAGGTTGGTTAGGTGCAGAAATGACAAGTTCCTCTTCAAGTTGTGCTTCAGAAGGCATGATTTCACCAGTTCCCATTAGCTTGATAGATTCGCTGGGTGGAGCTTCGTCTAGTGTGCTTGGCAGGAACTCTCTTTGTGAACCATTGGTTTCATCAAATCGCACATCTACAGTTTCGGCGATTTTGTAGAGATAGAGATTGTAGACTCTGTAAGAGTGTGAGTCCTTTCCAGAATCGAGCATGAAGCCTTCGTGAGCTTTGGGTTCAAATTTTGACTTGTGATGAGGATCCTTGATCCAGACTTAGCCCCAAATACTCAAGTAACTGACATTTGGCTTCTTTCCGGAAGGAGCTCATAGGATGATTTGTTCGAGCTTATGGATATAAACACGGTTGATGACGTGACAAGTCAGTATCAATGGCTTCAGGCGTAACTTTCTTGGAGTCTTGTACTCGTCGAGCATTGTTCGAGCCATCTTAATGAGGGTTCTGTTCTTGCGCTCCACGATGCCATTTTGTTGGGGTGTGTATGGAGCAGAGAACTCATGAGTGATTCCCATGCTATCCAGATAAAGATCAAGTCCGGTGTTCTTGAATTCAGTGCCGTTATCACTCGATATGCTTGATCTTGACGCCATAATTGTTCATTGCTCGATTGGCGAATCGTCTCAAGACATCTTGCACTTCAGTCTTGTAGAGAATTATGTGCACCCATGTGTATCTTGAGTAGTCATCAACAATGACGAAGCCATAGAGACAAGCAGTTGTTGTGAGGGTAGAGTAATGAGTAGGGCCAAACAAATCCATGTGAAGCAACTCGAAGGGTTGAGATGTCATCATGATTGTCTTCGAGGGGTGCTTTGCCCTAGTCATCTTTCCAGCTTCGCAGGCACCACACAAATGATCCTTCTTGAACTTGACACCTTCGATGCCTATGACATGCTTCTTCTTGGCGAGTGTGTGTAAGTTCCTCATTCCAAAGATGCCCCAGCCTCCGATGCGAGCCAGATTCTCAAGCTTTTGCAAGAAGACATACGGCAAGTTGTGGACCTCTTGAGAAATCTACCATGTATAGATCATCTTTCCTATACCCTTCAAAGACTAGGGACTTGTCGATTCCATTAGTACAAGGCAACGATATTTTCCGAATATCACAATCATGTTCAAGTCACAAAGCATTGAGATGTACATTAAGTTGAAACCAAAGGGATTCAACAAGCATCACTTTGTCCATGTGTTGATCCTTTGATATTGCAACTCTACCTAGACCCAATACCTTGCTTTTACCGGTGTCAAGAATCTGATGTGACTCTTGTCGATGGACGTAAGGTTGAGTCCATGAGAAGACTTCGATCACCAGTCATATGATTAGTGCATCCATTGTCCATAATCCATTACTAAGCATGAGGTGTCATACCCTACAAAGATGCAGTTATGGGGATAGGATTCACCAAGATCATTGTGAAGCATAAACATTTGACGGGCAAGTGGATTATTGAAGCTTAAATCAAGATTAGGACTGATAGGATGAATGGCAAACGATTCAGGAACAAAATACATAGTGAGACCATTTGGGCATTCGATCTTGTGCCCTACAAGATGTTTTAGGTCCCCAAGAATAGCATCGACGCCTTTGATTTTCGGCTGGAGACCCTTTCCTGCAAAAGAGAGTTAAATCTTCTTAACCACCCACATCTTCAGGGGTGGCTTAGAAGCAATGAGTCTAAGTGCAGCATCTCAGAATTTCGGCTTTGGAGCCCTAGCAAATAGCCTTGTAGGAGATGAGTGATACTCATATGAATAAGCAGAAAAGTTCTTAGTTCTGTGAACATAGCGGTTTGGGGACACACGCTCATATTCATAAATTTGAGTACTGTTTCCCTGCAAAACATTAGCGTTAGGGTGACTCAAGTGAGTCCTCTGTCTGTATGAAGCCTTTGGACCATATGACGCCTTTGGTCTGGGGTTTGTCTTTTTCCCAGGTGGTGTCATGATGACATTCACTGGAAGATTCTCAAGACAGCTTCTGGGAACCCAGATCTTCTTCATAGGCGGTCCATTCCTGCAGTTAATACCAATATACCTAGCAAACACTTCACCATTCTGATTCTTGAACAGCTTATAGTTTGCATCAAAGGATTCATCAATGATAATAGGGTTAGCACAGGTAAAGCCAGATAAGGTGGATGGATCCACTGAAGGTCCCTTTGCAGGAACCCATGTGGTTTTGGGATACTGCTCAGGCTTCCAGTAGGAACCATCAACATTCATTTTCCTCTCGAACCCAACACCCTCTTTCCTAGGGTTTCGGCCCAAAATCTGTTTTTTGAGGACATCGCAAAGTGTCTGATGCCCTTTCATACTTTTATACATCCCTGTTTCAAGCAATGTCTTCAACCTAGCATTTTCATCAGCAATGGCAGCGGTATCCTCCGCAGAGGGGTTAGTTACCACATTGGTAGTTGAAGACAATGCAACAGTAGCAGCAGTTGAACATTCAGCAACAGAGGTAGTGATATCACGCTCAAGACATTTTAGACATGGTGGTTCAAATCCATCCTGAGCGGAACTGATCTGTTGAGCGTGAAGTGACTCATTCTCTTTTTGAAGATCTTCATGAGCCGCTCTCAATTTCTCAAGCTCTTGCTTCCTTTGAATATAATCATAGGAGAGCCTTTCATGAGTAGTTGATAACGTTTCATGACGACTTTCAAGTTCTTGGTACTTAGCATGAAGATTTTTAATGTCTTCAACTAAGGACAGTGAACGTGACATTTCAGCGTCCAACAGGTCATCGCTTTAGTCTAACAGTTTTAGAGTATGTTCCATAGATCTTTGTTGTACAGTTGCAATTTTAGCAAGTGTTTTGTAGCTGGGTTTGGATTCACAATCGAGTCATCTTCACTTGATGTTTGAAAGTAGGCATCACGTGATTTTACCTTGGCACCGCGTGCCATGAAGCGATGGGTGGGAGCAGGGTTGTCCTTGTCATTAGCTTGGTGTTGGTGTAGAAGTCATTGTCTTACGTGGTTGAAGATGGACTTGGCAACATAGGCTGTGGCTAAAGCCAGACTTGCAACGCCCGGGTCGGACTCCTCTTCAGATTCCACCTCCACTTCCTCAGAAGCAGACTCCTCCTCTGAATCCATTTCCTTGCCAACAAAAGCATGAGCCTTGCCAGATGAGCTCTTCTTATGCGATGAAGACTTTGATGAAGACTTGGAAGAAGACTTTGAAGATTTCTTCTTTTTCTTGTCATCAGAATCATATTCCTTGCTCTGCCGCTTCTTCTTCTCATTGTCCCACTGTGGACACTCAGAGATATAGTGTCCAGTTTTCTTGCACTTGTGACAGGTTCTCTTCTTGTAGTCTTGAGTGGAAGCTTCATCATTTCTTGAGCTGGATCGTGAAGACTTTCTGAATCCTTTCTTCCTAGTGAACTTGGAACTTCTTCACAAGCATAGCAAGTTCCTTTCCAATGTCTTCGTGGATCATCGGAACCGCAATCGATTCTTATTCAGATGAGGAAACAACTTTTGCCTTCAAAGCGCCGAGTTCGGCCATAGTTTGGACCATAGATATCTCTTTTCTCGGATAGCTGGAACTCATGTGTGTTGAGCCTCTCAAGTATATCAGACGGATCGAGTGTCTTGAAGTCAGGACGTTCTTGTATCATGAGGGCAAGGGTGTCAAAAGAGCTGTCAAGTGATCTTAGTAGTTTCTTGACGACTTCATGCTTGGTGACCTCAGTGGCGCCGAGAGCATGAAGCTCATTTGTGATGTCAGTGAGGCGATCAAACGTGAGCTAGACATTTTCATTGTCGTTTCTCTTGAAACGGTTGAAGAGGTTGCGAAGAACACCGATTCTTTGATCTCTCTAGGTTGAGACGTCTTCGTTGACCTTGGATAGCCAGTCCCAGACTAGCATCGATGTTTCCAGAGCACTCACACGGCCATACTATCCTTTGGCCAGATGACCACAGATGATGTTCTTTGAAGTGGAGTCCAGTTGAATGAACTTCTTGACATCAGCAGGGGTGACACCTTCACCAGATTTAGGAACGCCGTTCTTGACGACATACCAAAGGTCGACATCAATGGCTTCAAGATGCATGCGCATCTTATTCTTCCAAAGAGGGATAGTCAGTTCCTTCGAACACGGGGCAAGCAGCGGAGACCTTGATTATCCCTGCAGTCGACATAGCTAAAACTCCATGTGGTTAAACCGAATCACACAGAACAAGGGAGTACCTTGCTCTGATACCAATTGAAAGTGCTAGTTATCGACTAGAGGGGGGTGAATAGGCGATTTTTATGAAAGTCTTCAAAACACGGATTTTTCAAAGACAAACAATGTAAATGACCTAGTTGATATGCAGCGGAAGATAACTACAACAAGCAAGCCATAGTCAAGTATGCAATAATGTGAACGGACAAGACTAATAGCAGCTATGTAGTAAGGATCGGGATGGAAGATAGTATGAAGCCAAACAACAATAGAAGTCAAGCAGTGAAGTCAAACAGATAAGACATATAAGCAATGACTTCACGAAGACAAACTTAGGGTAAAGGAGGAAGGGATAGAACCAGTCAATAGTTGAAGACACAGATTTGTTGGACCAGTTCCGATTCTTTGTGACAACTGTACATCTGGTTAGGGAGGCTGAGATTCAACTCAGAAGACCGCGTCTTCACCTTATTCCCCTTGATCTAAGGACACACAGTCCTCGCCCAATCACTCTGGTAAGTCTTCAAGGTAGACTTCCGAACCTTCACAGACGACGTTCACGGCAATCCACAATGACTCTTGGATGCTCGTAACGCGACTCCTAACCGGCCGGAGGATTCCACAGTCCTCAAGTGTAATAAGTCCTCGTGTCACATGACAGGAAAACTTGATGATGCCTAACACTCTTTGGCTCTGGGTGTTTTGGGCTTTGTCCTCGCAAGGATTTCTTTCTCTCAAAGGCCTCGAGGTGGGTTGCTCTCAAACGACAAAAGCCGTGCACTAACTCTGAGCAGCCACCAATTTATGGTGTAGGAGGTGGGCTATTTTTAGCCACTAGGCAACCCAACCTGTTATGTCCGAAATGACCCTGGGTCACTAAGGAACTGACACGTGTTCCAATGGTCAGATTTCAAACACTCACGGCAACTTTACTTGGGCTACAAGCAAAGCTGACTCATCCAGCTATGGATAAGTTTTGCTCTCATTGTCTTCGCTCGAAGACATAGGATTTGGGTTGAGCATCACTTGATCATTCGACTATGATCACTTGGACCCCACTTAACAGATGCGGTGGTTCCTACGACTCAACAAAGAAGTAAAGGAAACAACAAAAAGACACATCTTCTCGATCCATAGTCATCACTCAATGTCTGCTCATGTCATAGTCTTCAATGAGAATATCTTAACATACTACCATTGTCTTCAATGTCTTCATACATTTTAGGGGTCGTCTCCGGTAGGTAAACCGAATCAATGAGGGACACTACCTGCGTTATCCTGCAATTCTCACAAACGCATTAGTCCCTCAACCACATTTGTCGTCAATACTCCAAAACCAACTAGGGGTGGCACTAGATGCACTTACATAGCCCCCAATGGCTTTGGCGATGTCGATCAAGAGTGTATCAACAGCTATGTTCTCTTTGGTTCGAATACGACCTATGTTTGAACAGGAAGCCCCCAAGTGACCTTAAGAGTTGTTTAATGACGCTGATTCGAATACGATCCACGTCAGACCCAAAGGGGTTAAGCTATGATTCAGATATGATCAAGAAGCCCCCCAGTGGGTGTGGCAGTATGCCGATCAAGAGGGTATCGACAACTATGTTCTCTTTGGTTCGAATACGACCTATGTTTAAACAGGAAGCCCCCAAGTGATCATGGCTAGATTTAGATATGATCATAAGCCGTACCAAAGGGAAAGCCGGATTCAAAGATGATCTGCTCCCTGTTGGTTGTTTCAATAACATAATAAGGAAGACATGTAAAATTTTGAGGATGAAAAGGATAGAGGTCCTGCTTTATTGCTTTTCATAATATATACATCTCAAAATATGTACATCCTGAGAGCCGGTGGCTCAAGTGTATTATGGCCGAAGATGAGCGATATTCCATGGCTGGCGGGTCTCCTCTTCTGACTTACATGAGTCTTTGTGCTCTCGAACATCGATGAGGTAATATGACCCTTTGTTCAGGTTCTTGCTGACCACAAAGGGTCCTTCCCAAGGGGGGGGGTAGCTTGTGCATATCGGATTGATCCTGGATGAGCCGGAGCACTAAGTCACCTTCCGGAAAGGTTCTGCCTATAACCCGGTGGCTGTGACAACGCCGCATGTCCTGTTGGTAAATCGTTGAGCAGGCTATTGCCAAACTCGCTTCTCATCCAACAAATCAAGTGCATCCTGGCGAGCTTGTTCATTATCAGCCTCAACGTAAGCTGCCACTCGGGGCGGGTCATGACGGATGTCACTTGGCAGGACCGCCTCAGCTTCGTAAACCATGAAGAAAGGTGTATAACCCGTAGATCTGTTAGGTGTAGTGTTGATGCTCCAAATCACAGAGGGCAGTTCCTCCACCCAACAACCCGGCATCCGCTATAAGGGGACCAGAGCCGGGGTTCTATACCTTTCAAGATCTCCTGATTGGCTCTTTCAGCTTGACCATTGGATTGAGGATGAGCTACCGCCGAAACATCAAGCCGGATGTGTTCTCGTTGACAGAACTCTTCCATAGCTCCTTTGGAGAGGTTAGTGCCATTGTCAGTTATAATGCTATGTGGAAAACTAAAACGAAAGATCACCTTTTTCATGAACTGAACCGCCGTGGCTGCATCACACTTACTGACCGGCTCTGCCTCAACCCACTTTGTAAATTTATCAATCGCCACCAGGAGGTGTGTCTTTTTATCCTTGGACCTTTTGAAAGGCCCGACCATATCAAGCCCCCAGACTGCAAACGACCAAGTAATTGGAATCATCCTCAATTCTTGAGCCGGCACATGAGCTCATCGTGAGAATTTTTGACAACAGTCACATTTACTGACCAGATCTTCCGCATCAGCATGAGCCGTCAGCCAATAAAAACCATGACGGAAAGCCTTGGCCACAAGAGACTTTGAGCCGGCATGATGACCGCAATCACCTTCATGGATCTCACGAAGTATTTCCTGACCTTTCGCAGGTGACACACAACGTTGAAGCGCCCAGTGACACTGCGATGATGCAACTCACCATGAACAATTGTCATGGATTTAGACCGCCAGATGATTTGTCTCACCAAGGTCTCATCCTCAGGAAACTCTGCCCGGGTCATGTAAGCCAAATATGGCACTGTCCAATCCGGGATGACGTGAAGAGCTGCCACCAGCTGCGCTTCTAGGTCTGGAACAACTAAGTCTTCCTCTGTGGGTAACTTGACAGAAGGATTATGCAAAACATCCAAAAAGGTGTTAGGCGGTACCGGCATGCGCTGAGATCCCAGCCGGCTTAAAGCATTAGCCGCCTCATTCTTCCTTCGATCAATGTGCTCCACTTGATAACCCTTGAAGTACCCATCTACAGCATCAACTTCTCGGCGATAAGCCGTCATGAGGGGATCCTTAGAATCCCATTTGCCTGATACCTTTTGAGCCACCAGATCTGAGTCACCCAGGCACCTTACCCGGCTTAAATTCATCTCTTTGGCCATCCAAAGACCATGGAGCAAGGCCTCATATTCAGCTTCATTGTTAGTACAAGGAAACATGAGCCGGAGCACATAACAAAATTTGTCACCTCAAGGGGTAGCTAAAACGACTCCAGCCCCCGAGCCTTCCAACTGCCTGGACCCATCAAAGTGAATAGTCGAATATGTGTTATCCGGGTTCTCCTCAGGTGCCTGCAGCTGTGTCCAATCATTGATGAAGTCCACCAGGGCTTGAGACTTAATAGAAGTGCATGGTGTTGGCGAACGTAGTAATTACAAAAAATTTCCTACGCACACGCAAGATCATGGTGATGCATAGCAACAAGAGGGGAGAGTGTGTCCATGTACCCTCGTAGACCGAAAGCGGAAGCATTATGACAACACGGTTGATGTAGTCGTACGTCTTCACAATCCGACTGATCCAAGCACCGAACGTACGGCACCTCCGTGTTCTGCACACGTTCAGCTCGATGACGATCCCCGGACTCCGATCCAGCCGGTGTCGGGAATGAGTTCCGTCAGCACGACGGCATGGTGATGATGATGTTCTACCGACGCAGGGCTTCGCCTAAACTCCGCGACGATATGACCGAGGTGGAATATGGTGGAGGGGGGAACCGCACACAGCTAAGGAACGATCACGAAGATCAACTTGTGTGTCCTGGGGTGCCCCCCTGCCCCCGTATATAAAGGAGCAAGGGGAAGAATCATTTTTTTCGGACGCACTTCCTTGCGTGTGAAGATGTAGCTGGTGGGTCCTAGCAGTCAGGTGGGCGAATCATTTTTTTTGGACGCACTTCCTTGCGTGCGAAGATGTAGCTCGTGGGTCCCAGTAGTCAGGGGGCGAATCATTTTTTTCACGAAATACGGTGGCCCATCCGGTGGGTCCCAGCTGTCGGATGGAGGAATAATTATTTTGCGCGTAATAAGGAGGCACTTCCTTGCGGCTGACGTAGACCCAGCTGTCAGCCTCTCCACATACAGTCTATGTCCGATGGAAGTTGTTCGTTGACCATGTTGACCACGCCGCGCCGAGAGCACCAGGGCAGTGGACGACGGCGAGGCCTTGGAAGGGGACGACGCGGAGCCGAGGAAGACGCGTTAGTGCATGCACACGCCGAGAGGAGTATGAGGGTTCACTGGTTCGGCTGCGTTGTCGTCGCCACAGAATAACAGGGGGTGTGGGTGAGTGGAGGGATGGCCTGGCCAGCGGTGGGAGTAGTAGTGGGCGGTGAGGCCTCCGCGGCAGCACAACCGGCCACGGGAGGCAGGAGCAGGCGGCACGAACGGCGCTGCTTTGGGTGGCTGAAGCAAGAAGACCAGAGGTTGAAGAAGCACGACGGCCGTTGGATGGACATCGTAAAGTCACTGCAGCTAGAATCGTTTATATTGACTAAGTTGACAAAGCCCTTGGTACGTCAACTTAGTAGGCCCACATGTCAGCTTCCGAAACGGTGCGCCCCAGAGGTCAGGGGAAGGAATCATTTTTTGGGCGGGTGAAGCTAGAATATCCGAGATTGAAGAAGAAGCACCGCATCCGTTGGATGGACATCGAACGACCACTGCTGCTAGAACCATGTGTTGAGTATAAGTTGACAAAGCCTTGCATACGCGTCAACTCTGTTTTTTTAGGGGACGCGTCAACTTAGTAAGGCCAGAAGTGCGTGGCAGAGAACTTATAGCCCATTTGAGATTTGTAAGAATGTGTAGCCCATTTTTGAATTCTAATGGAATTTACTACAGCCCATTTACAGTTTGTTAAAAGTACAGCCCATTTCAACCAAGCGTTCAAAACAGAATTCAATAAAATTTCCCACATTTTGATGGGATCCGAAATATTTTTATCCCGAAATTTCTAGTCAGATTAAAAACAATTTCAATATAAATTTATATTACGGAAAAATCCAACGAAACATCACGCTCGCAACAATTAATGAAATTAAAATTTTTAATATCCAAAAATAATATTTTATAAAGTAATCACGTGTTTGGTGCATTTTTTTATAGTTACTGCCTAGTTTTTTTAATTACATCCCATTTATTATTTCTGAAAGCCCATTTTCTTGTTAAGCCTAATGCATCCCTCCTAGGAAAGATTTGTAGCCCAGCGGGGCGGAGAATAACAACTTGACCTTGCCTGGGTATTCCTATAAAAATTATTGCTGGGCTAGCCATTTTCAGCTTGAAAAAAATGGGTTAATTTGACAAATGCCACTCCAAATTTGGCGATTCCAAGAAATGCCACTGCAATTTCCAAACTTTGAAAAATGCCATTTCATACCATTCCTAGTGGCATTTTTCGAATTCCGAAGTGAGGTTTTTCAAAGTTTGCAAAAATTGTAGTGGCATTTTTCAAAGTCTCGAAATTGCAGTGGCATTTTTATGAATCACCATAATTGGAGTGGCATTTATCTAATTAACCCAAAAAATTAATATCTGGGCTGGATATGTGGCACAGGCTAGGCAGGCCACCCGCCAGATTAATACCTGACGATGTTTTCGTTGTTGTTCAGAGGAGAAAATTAATATTGAGCTAAACATCGAAAACCACTGCGGTGCTCACACCTCAAAAACACAAATACTGCTCGAGCTGCTTGGTCCCAGCTGTCAGCCGCTTCATGTGCAATTCTCTCGTTTATTGACTACTACATAGGTTGATAATGGTGTGGGACCGTGATGTCAGGAAACCAGGAGGAAGAAAAATAAATTATAGTTATATATATATATATATATATATATATATATATATATATAATAAGGAGGCACTTGCGTACGTGAGGCTATGGACCTGGTGGGTCCCCATTGTCATCTTCTCCAAGTAAAGTCATCTCCTTGCCCGCGCGCTCTTTCCGCCCGAAAGAGTCAGCACCGCCCGCCCAGGTTCTCGGTGCAGGCGATTGCTCCGCCTTCAAACGACACAAGTGCCATCCGTCCGTCCATCTGCCGCCGACATTAATGATACGCGGTTGCCGAGGCGGCTACTCCGGCGCCACACGTCCGTCCCTCCGCCCGCCCACCATTGCTATATAAACTGCAGCGCCGGCGATAGCCGCAGTCATCCGAATCTGTTCCCTTTCTCCTGTCCACACCACTACTGCCCGCCATGGCTTCCTCGCGCTCCAGCGCTCTTTGGGACGGGCGGACGACGGACCTCAAGGAGATGGCAGCCATTGCTGCCGACCGATCGCCGGCAGCCGGAGGACGACGACGTCCCAATGGAGAACATGGTAGTCGATGATCCGGCGCCAACCCCCTCCTCCACGCCATCCTCGCTGGTGCATTGCACGATGACCATCGGCGAGGCCCGTGCCCGATATATGGACAATGTGAGGCAGATGCGTCAGGAGCAGTTCCGGGAGGCGCAGGCCGATGCCGCCTACAACCACCATCTCCTCCAGGAGCACCTGCAGGCGGAGGAGTAGATCGCCGCAGAGCGTGCGGAGCAGGAGGCTCTGCTCGACTCATACCGCTCTGCCCGCAAGGGCCGCCTTGAGCGCTAGCGGTACCGCATGCGGGTGGCGGAGGCCGCGGCCGCCTACAAAGAGGCTAGCAAAGAGGGCGATGAAGCGGGCGAGGCGCAGTTTGGCGAGACCTAGGACGAGGCAGAGGACAATGCCGGCTCCGACGAGTCCCTACTCCGCTGGCGTCGATGAGGTCCTGCTCCGCCGAGGCCCCGCGGCGCCAAAAACAGGGCAGAGGACAATGCTGGCTCCGACGAGTCCCCGTTCCGCTGGCGTCGACGAGGCCCTGCTCCGCCGAGGCCCTGCGGTGCGAACAACGAGGCACAGGACACAGCCGGCTCCGCAGAGGCCCCGCAGCGCCAACAATGAGGCAGAGGACACCGCCGGCTTCGCCGAGGCCCCGCCCCGCCAACAACGAGGCAGAGGACATCGCCGGCTCAGCCGAGGCCCCACCCTGCCGGCAACACGGGGGAGGATTTCCACCGCTCCGCTGAGGCGCCGCCCGCCGACAATGAGACAGAGGACATCGCCGGCTCCGCCGAGGCCCCGCCCCGCTGCCAACGAGGCCACGCCACACAGAAAAAAAGGAAGAGTAGAACACGGTAGGTCGCCGCCGCTCGGGTCCAAGTTAGGCCACCGCAGCTGCCCTCCGGTTGAAGTCAAGATAGGCGGGTTGACCATTGATGGCCGGTTAGCTTCTTGGCGGTGACGTGGAGTCGGAGAGCTGCGCTGGAGAAGAACGCTGCTTCTACTTATCTGCTGGTGCAGTTGGCTGACTGACACGTGGGCCCAACAGGCCACATGTCAGTTACGCAACTACACCTGCAGTTAAGTCACTGAAGCTTTTGTTCGGCTCTGCGGGATACATGTGGGTAGCTTCGGTAAATTAACTATACCTCCAGCGCACCCCTTTTTAGTTGAAGAATGTATGAAATGTAATGAAATCTGGCATGTTTATATGAAATCCGACCGTGTATGAAAGAATTTATTTCAATTAGTTCGAATTCCTGTATCACTGGCATTGGATGAACATGCAAAACAATACGTACTAGCATTATTCCCAGGGTGATCACCTCGTTTGCAGCAGTTTCACATGTACTCCCTCCGGTCCTTTCTAGTATGCATACAAGTTTTGTCTGCAGTCAAAGTATCTCTACTTTGACCAATCTTATACAAAAAAGTATGCACTTTCACAATCTGTGAAGTAAAAAGGAACATAAGGAGTACAAAGAGTTTGAGAAGCTTTTTAGCGTTTCTGTACATTGCAATCAAACACACAGGCCTGGCAATTCATAGAGAACATTCAAAACAATCGATGATTATGCATCTCAGCGACTCACATGTCAGAGGCAGTATTTACGTCACAACTAAAGAATAAAGAAAAAATTGATCGACGCTGCTGACAGCAAAGGGCATCCCATTCAAAAATATCAAATGCATGTCTTGCTAAAATCAATGAGAAAAATTTGACAAGGTTGTCCCATTCCAAAATATCAAATGCCTACTATTGTGGAATAGGCAGGGTTTGCCATCAGTTCGGACATTGACATGGCACCTCGTGCTAAATAAACCAGCTGTTCTTTTTGTCCAGTTCCACCAAAATCAACCAAATTTGCGAGTAGCTTGTATGATTTCGCCCTTATATGTTGTAACACCTTGAACTTATCGGCACCTCCTTTCTTGTGGTGGAAATGAATGATTCGATGTATTCATGTACATTTTGTGCAGTTCCCATTGAAATCAAGCTGAGCACCCCTGTTTGCACAAATACAAAAAAGTGATTAGTATAAAGCAAACTGTACTACGAATTGACAGTTTCAACAGGCACATACATGGTCCATGTAGAGCACACTTTTAGAAAAATGGAACTCACCAGAAAGAATAGTAGAACAACATTGTACTCATGCATCACAGCAAAAAATGGAGATTTGTCAGTCCTTCTGAGCTGAAGTTAGTTTGGTCTTCCGGGGAGTAATGTAACCATCCTTCAACAACTCCTTGTGATGAGAAGATAGACAGGGCTTCTTCATCCTGGCATAATCGGAACTAGTCACTTCACGTACTCCATATTCTTCTTCAGAGGAAGATGATCCTTCTGTGAAAGACAAGAGGACTACTAAATTCTAGCATCCCTGTTTGCTAAAAAAAATTAAAGGAAATATTGAAAACAACACAGATGAAGCACTTCTCAAGGACAATACCACTTTTTCATGACAGTATCTAAACAGTAGCACAACACCAATAGAGATGACAAAGCTCAATCATATGGATGAAATCAGTGGGCGAGTACCAACCTTTGTTAGGAGGCTTATTGTGTAGAGCATACAGATGAAGCACTTCTCCGGAACCATCTGTTGCTATCTACGGTGGTGGCCATGCTTACTATATACTCCTCGGTTAGTTTAATGTTTCCAACATCTTCTTGTGCAGTTCCACTAAAATATATGGTATCTTCAAAGAAGATCCCTGTTTGCACAAGTAAAGATAATTACATATTACATTAAGAGTGGCATCAAATCAGTGGCAAAACAATTGCTCGTTTCAGCCATAGCAATAAATTAAGATGCAAAACTATATCATTACTTGTGTCATCATAGTTCCAGTGCTTCATTACAGCACCTGGAATTGATTTTTGTTTTTCTTCCGCTTGTTCTTCCCCTTCATCATTTGGTTCAATAACACACAAGCTTCACCTTCAATGTAAGATTTGGCATGTCAATTAGGGAGCACAAGTATAGTACTAAACTTAATTTTCTGATGAAAGTGGCAAAATATAGGCCAGCAGTTGTGAAATATCCTTATCTTACCTCAATGGGATATTACGGTGCACATACAGATTGGAAGTATTGTCTCCATTTGTGCAACATTGTCGGTGTGACATTTCGGCTGAACTGCACAAAACACTCTTAAAACAAAAGTGTTTTGTGCAGTACAACAAAAGGTCACAATGGCAACGAGGTGAAGTAGATAACCCTGTTTACACAGAGGTGCAAAGGAAACAATTAGTGGTCAATATCGGTGGATGACACGTAAGCCAACAAAAAGAAGCATCTACCTTATCTAAATGGGAAAGAAAGCAAGACAGTAGCATTTCTCAAACAGTGGCATTGATTAATATTAACATAGAGATTATATTAACAATAAAATTCGTTAAACATGTAATTTGCTTTTAACTGTGGCATTGCATCAATTTTCCAGCGGCATTATTAGAGGGTGTTTGTTTACAGGGACATTTTGGTGTAGGGACTAAAAAAACTCCGTGTCAGTCCCATCTAAACCAAACAGGAGAGACTTTTAGGGACTAAAAGTGGGCATTTGGGACTAAAGAAAGAAGACCCCGAGTGTCGTGGAATTGTCACGGCAGATGTCCTCGTGCAAGGACTTAGTCGTGGAGCCATCGCAACTAGGAAGCTTAAACGGGTTAATCGGGACAAAGGACACGAGAGTTTTATACTAGTTCGGCCCCTTGCGGAGAAGGAAAGCCTACGTCTAGTTGGGTTGGTATTGCTTGATGTTTCGATGACCAGGGAGCAGAATACGCTTTGCCCGGCTCTCGATTGGTTGTTTCTTGCCCTAAGCCGCCAGCAGGTCGTCCCCTTATATACACGGGTTGACGCCACAGCAGCCTCTGAGTCCCGGCCGGCTTATAAACAATGTCCGGCTCGGTGACTAGTTAAATCTACCTTATGAAACAAGTCATGCCAGTATGGCGGTTTACTACAACGGGCCTTAAGTCGCCTGTGAACCTTAAACCCTTTATTGAACCGCCATCTTCATGCTTGGCCTTGGGCTTCTTTCTGGTGAGTCCTCTTTGTGTAACCCGGCCCCTCCTGGGCAGCTTACACAAATAGATATATCCCCAACATTAGGCCCCAGATTGATTTGAACCTGTTCATGTCCATCTTAAAATACTTAAAACATAAATCTTCACTCTTCTGACTGTGCAAAATACTTTCTTTAACCCGCCATGACATCATTTTTTGGATCCGTGTTAACTCGCCATGACGTCATCTTTTCTTAAATTCCTTTTTTATCCCACCATATCCTCCAACGGATCTCTGTCTTTATTGACTGTTCCGAAAACCGAGGCATCGGGGCCGCTGGATAATAACTCTTATCTCCTTGTTTCCTGCGCTGTCTCAGTTATCCTCTCCTTATAAATAGGCGCGACCTAGGACTCCCATTCTCCTCCTTCCAGTCATCCTCTTCCTCTTGCCTCCTCTCGAGCTCCGCCGCCGCCGTCGAGCTTCTTGTCTTCACCGTCCCCGGCCGCTGCATCAACCTGAATCGGATCAGAAAACAACGGCGAACTTCCGTAGCCCCTCCAGATCCGTAAGTTCCCTTCCCTTCCTTGCTTAGATCCGCATTAGAGCTTCCTCAAGTTCGTCGGAATTCATCACCATTGGAGCCAAATCCTTGTTAGTTTTCCTCCTAGATGCCTCTTCTGATCTGAGAATGATATAAAATAGCCGCGGTAGTTGTTTTCGCACTTGCCTTGGATAAAAAGCAGATCCCTTTCTCTGTATAAAAGCCTCATTCGATCCTATGAACACATCTGCGTCAGTTTTTAGGTCTAGCAAATTTTCTTATCAGAATAGACCTTTGATCTCAAATTTTAACAGAAGATTATGAAACCTGTTTTTATCACCCGGAAAACTTCTTCTGTTAAATGCCCTTAAACATAACTGTCCAGGTATCCGGCTTAAATGAATAACACTGATCTGTAAACTTTGCCTACTTCTCATATGCCTAAAAATTTTGAACTCCTCTTGATGCTTGTAGCGACTTAAATATTGTTGCACAGTTATCCTTATATCATTAGGCCCCTTCGTAAGCCGCTACCTTCAGTAATTTGGATATTTTCTCCCGGGTTAAAATTTGAACCGGAACTTCTTATTTTGTAATAGGCCAACTGTTGTCATGGCACCTAAGGCGACCAAAGCTCCTGTAACCTGCAACTGGGTCCCGTCCCAAATCACTAAGAGTAAACTGGCTGAGTTTGTGAAGTCTGGCCATCTGCCAAAAAAGGAGGTCATATCTTATCGTGTTCCTGACCCATCTGAAGAAAAGCCTCAACCCAAAGAAGGGGAGGTCATAGTTTTCACGGATCACATGAGCCGGGGACTTGCCCCTCTCGGCTCAAAGTTCTTCAGAGAAGTTTTGAATTTCTTTGACCTTAGACCTCAAGACATTGGACCCAATTCGTGTCAAATCTTTGCAATTTCCAAGTCTTCTCTGAGGTGTACACAGGAGAGGAGCCAAGTCTGCTTTTGTTCAGAGAACTTTTACTTGAACCGGCAGAATGAACGTGCTAACGGGCCTAGTCTTGAGCTTGGCGGTATCTCGATCCAATGACGGAGAGACTGCCTGCTTCCTTATGCGTGAGTTACCGAGTCACCCAAAATATTGGAACCGGACATGGTTCTCTTTGTCGAGACACTTCTCCGCTGATGAGAAGCCTCTGCCGGGCTTTCGCGCCCTGCGCCTTGAGTCTAACCATCCGCTGGCGGATAAACTGACCGCTGTTGAACATCTGCCTCTTAATCCCACCATAAAGAAGATTAAAGCTCTTTTGGGGAATGGTTTAAATGGCATCGATCTGGTCCGAGTCTGGGTCACTTGGCGAATACTCCCACTAAGCCGCCGCTCCGGCTTAATGTGTACTTATACAGGCGAAAAGAACGACCCAATGCGTCATAGTCCTGACGACTTACCAGATGATGTAGTTGATGCTACAACCCAGTCATTGCTGAAGGAGGGCACTGCTATTAGCAATGCCTTCGGTTTACTTCCCTTCTGCAAAAAGAACCCGACCCCTGCAGTAAGTTACCAATCTTAATAAATATTCTTGAAAATGTTTACCTCCTTTGTACTTATAATTCTTGAACTTTTTCCACAGGCCAGTGATAATTTCTGGAAGGTAAAATATGACTACGAGGCTGCCAAACAAGCCAGGGCAGCCAAGAAAACCGAAAGGAAAGCCGCCAAGACGGGAACTTCCAAAAAGAAGAATCCCAGCGCCTCCGATTTGCTCAAATTGGATGACTCTTCTTCAGATGAGGAAGAGGTAATCCCTTACTCTCTTAACTCCTTTGTTATTATTTTATTAACGTTTCCGCCTTTCAGGAGGATACAGGGAACAACCAAGCTCCTGGTGAAGAGGTAACTATAATCTCCTCCGACTCAGAGCCTTTGCCAAAGCACAAAACCCGACGGGTGACCCGAAAAGTAAGATTTTCACATCCTCTAGCTTATCAAGATCCTTAATTTCTTTTGAAGCAACAACAGCTTGAAAGCCGGAGGCAGACCCGGACCAGCAAGGATGCAGAACTCTCTTCCGGCTTACCCGACATAAGCAGGAAGCGTCGGGCTGAGGTCATCTTCGAATTACGTTCTATCTATCCTTTGGCCGGGTTAATTCGTCAACCTCTCAATTCATATGACTCCAATTATCAGGATACCTCTCCTTCCTCCGGCGAATCTATGCAATCTAATATGCCGGCCTTCAAGCCTGCCCCTGGGTAATATACCTTTTGTTATCCTTATGCTTTGCCTTACTAATATTTTGTACTCACCCTTCTGTTTTGTCCACAGCGTGCAGGTGAAGCCCAGTAAGAGGGCAAAAAAGAATAAACAATCCAAAGATCCGGTCACAACTGAGCCGGAAAAAGGAACAGCTGCACCTGATGCTTCTACTCATCAACCACCTCCTGAACCGGCATATGAAATTCCAGCGCCATCTTCTGACCCGCCTGCCGAAGATACTTTCAACAGCTCCGATAATCCGGAAATTCCTAGCCCGGTCAAGACGACTGACCCGGATGTTGAGATTCTGAAAAGCCAGTTTGTTGAACACAGGCCCTCATCGTCCTTGCGGATGTCTTGCCAAGGAAGAATTTGTCGACGCCGAAGACCAAACAGGACATCGCTGATTATGCCCACTTAAGCATTGGTGATATTGTCTCAGGCTATCTGAATCAAGTGCATAACAGCCGCGACCTGGAAATTGACATGGTGAAACAAATACAACACAAATCTGAGGTATAAATCATACTATTCTCCTGAATCTTACTTACTGTACCAGCCCCCAAGTCTCCTGCTTATGAATAAATATGTTGTAGACTCAGATACCTGCTTACTGTTAGTTCGTCCGGTTTAAAAGAAAATATATTTAACCCGGTCATAATATGATAACTTAGAACATGCGATACACATTAGCCCCCCAAGTGTCAAGTATCTTTACTTGTAAAGTGCTTGAGACTTTAAGATGCATAATCCAGCATTATAAATTAAAATTTTCTTCAGCATACATTAGCCTCCAAGTGTCAAGTGTCTTTGCGTGCAAAGTGCTTGGGACTTAATGATATCTTACCATAACCTTAATTATAACCCGACATCAACGCAGGCCTCCACCAGTCAATTTGAGTCGGAGATTGCTGACCTGAAGACTCGGCTGGCCACCCAAGAACTTGAGATTCAAAATCCAACTCCAAATTTGCATTCAGCGTCTCTGAACAAGAGAAGTTGAAGAAGAATTTTGACGCGGAGAAGAAAACCTGGGCAGATGAAAAGGCCTCACTTGTGACCCGGGCCGAGACAGCAGAAGCAACTCTTGCCGAAGCAACTGCCGAGCTGTCCGGATTAAAATGCCAGATATCTCAAATGGTCTCAGCAATCTTCGGTAAGTTACTATGTATATTCGTAAATATCACCATGGTTCCTTTGATGACTATTTCAATCATTATCTCCGGCTTACCTTATATGTATAAACGAAGGCCCCAGGAGCACAAACCTCAAGCAGAATATGCTGATCAAGCTTAAGGCGGTGTACACTCTGGTGGAACAGCTATACTCCGGGTCACAACATGCTCTGGCCGTTGTGGCTTTATCAAATGATGCTCCTTATCTCCTGCAGGATGTGCTCAAACGGCTTCCCGTGTTACCCCAAAGGATTCAGGAACTAAGGCGGGCATCTGCGAGAGCTGGGGCCATAGCTGTTTTAAGCCGGGCCAAGGCGTTGCTTCCAGAGTTAGACACAGCGGGGCGTTGCTCTTGGATATCCCAGCTTGAAGGAGGATGGCTCTGTATTCAATGAATCAGACTTCACCACCTGTGTGAGAGTCGTACGTCCTGTGACCACCATCATTGGCAACGATATTGATCTTACCAAGTATCAACCGGGTTACGACAACGAGAACCGGAGGATTCCAACTCCTCATTATGATGACGTCAGCCAGATTCCTCCAACTCGTAAGCATACCTTTGCTCCTGAAGTTGACCCAGCCGGTTTAATAGATGATGAAGCTGAATTTGAAGCCTTAAGCGACATTGATCGACCTCGCCAACTTTCCGAGACAAAACAGCATTTAAGAGGCGGAGAAGGATAATCCGGAATCTTCAAGCCCACCAAAGGAGTAACCCACCTGGTGCTATGTCTTTGAAAAAATGATGCTTCATTATTAAGACTCGGGGAGTCTTGTAATAGGGTAGAAAAACCTCTTACTCTGTCAAGCCTTCGCGCATGTTTGTGGTGCTTAATATTGTCATAAGCCGCTATCGTTGTATACTGCCGGCTTATGTGAATTGTTCCTTGACGTCCAAAACTTTCTTGCTTTATCCTGTGTATAAAACAAAAAACAAAATTCCTTTGGCGTCTTATCACATCCGGGGTCATATAGAATAGTGATAACCCGGAGTATGAACCAAAACATCATAAAAACAGCCGGTTTATGATCATGACCATAATAACATACCTGCTATCTTATTTGAAGCATACCTTACCGGCTTATGTGATCCCAAAAAATGCATAGTTAAACTTAACTTCTGAAAGTTGGCACATATAATGTTTACCTGGCCCTTAATATTATTTACCCTTACAGAGTAAAATAAACTAAATTTTCAAAGGCCTCTGAATCGAATACGATCAGTAGAGCCATTCCAAAGGGGTTAAGCTAAGATTCAGATATGATCATATAGCCCCCAATGGCTTAGGCGATGCCGATCAAGTGGGTATCGACAGCTATGTTCTCTTTGGTTCGAATACGACCTATGTTTGAACAGGAAGCCCCCAAGTGACCATTGGAGTTGTTTAATGACGCTGATTCGAATACGATCCACGTCAGACCCAAAGGGGTTAAGCTATGATTCAAATATGATCAAGAAGCCCCCAAGTGGGTTTGGCAGTATGCCGATCAATTGGGTATCGACAGCTATGTTCTCTTTGGTTCGAATACGACCTATGTTTGAACAGGAAGCCCCCAATGGACCCTGGCTAGATTCAGATATGATCATAAGCCGGACCAAAGAGAAAGCCGGATGCAGATATGATCCGCTCCCTGTTGGTTGTTTCCACCACCTGGTAAAGAAGATACATAAACCTTGAAGGGTGGAAAGAAAAGAGGTCCCACTTTATTGCTTTATATAATATATACATTGCTAAAAAAGAAAATAAAAATATACTGTGAGAGTCGGTGGCTTAAGTATAGTAAGGCCGAAGATGCGCTATGTTCCACGGCCGGCGGGTCTCTTCCTCCGACTTACGTGAGTCTTTGTGCTCTCGAACATCGATGAGGTAATATGACCCGTTGTTCGGATTCTTGCTGATCACAAAGGGTCCTTCCCAAGGAGGGGACAGCTTGTGCATATCGGGTGATCCTGGATGAGCCGGAGCACTAAATCGCCTTCCTGAAAAGTTCTGCCTCTAACCCGGCGGCTGTGATAACGGTGCAGGTCTTGCTGATAAATCGCCGAGCGGCCTATTGCCAAGTCTCGCTCCTCATCGAACAAGTCAAGTGCATCCTGACGAGCTTCTTCATTATCAGCCTCAACGTAAGCCGCCACCCGGGGTGAATCATGCCGGATATCACTTGGCAGAACCGCCTCTGCTCCGTACACCATGAAGAAAGGTGTATAACCTGTAGATCTATTGGACGTTGTGTTGATGCTCCATAACACAGAGGGTAACTCCTCCACCCAACAACCCGGAGTTCGCTGCAAGGGAACTAAGAGCCGGGGTTTGATACCTTTGAAGATCTCTTGATTAGCTCTTTCTGCTTGACCATTAGATTGAGGGTGAGCAACAGCCGAAACATCAAGCCGGATGTGCTCTCGTTGACAGAACTCTTCCATGGCACCCTTGGAGAGATTAGTACCATTATCAGTTATAATGTTGTGTGGAAAGCCAAAATGAAAGATCACCTTTTTCATGAACTGAACCGCCGTGGCTGCATCACACTTACTGACCGGCTCTGCTTCAACCCACTTGGTGAATTTATCCACTGCCACCAATAGGTGTGTCTTCTTATCCTTAGACCTTTTGAAAGGTCCAACCATGTCAAGCCCCCAGACCGCAAACGGCCAAGTAATTGGAATCATCCTCAATTCTTGAGCCGGCACATGAGCTCGTCATGAGAATTTTTGACATCCGTCACATTTGCTGACCAGATCCTCCGCATCAGCATGAGCCGTCAGCCAATAGAAACCATGACGAAAAGCCTTGGCCACCAGAGATTTTGAACCGGCATGATGACCAAAATCTCCTTCATGAATCTCACGAAGTATCTCCTGACCCTCCGCAGGCGATACGCAACGTTGAAACGCCCGAGTGACACTACGGTGATGCAACTCGCCATGAACAATTGTCATGGATTTGGACCGCCTGATGATTTGTCTTGCCAAGGTTTCGTCCTCAGGCAACTCTCCCCGGGTCATATAGGACAAATATGGGACTGTCCAATCTGGGATGGCGTGGAGATCCGCCACCACCGTGCCTCCGGTCCAGCACTGCTAGCTCTTCCTCTGTAGGCACTCTCGGCTGTAAGGGTTATGCAAAACGTCAAGAAAGGTCTTAGGCGGCACCGGCTTACGCTGAGACCCCAGCCGGCTCAAAGCATTAGCCGCCTCATTCTTCCTTCGATCAATATGCTCTACTTGATAACCTTTGAAGTGCATGACCACTGCATCAACTTCACGACGATAAGCCGCCATATATAAGGGGATCCTTGGAGTCCCACGTGCCTGACACCTGTTGAGCGACGAGGTCTGAATCGCCCAAGCACCTTACCCGGCTCAAATTCATCTCTTTGGCCATCCGGAGACCATGGAGTAAAGCCTCGTATTCAGCTGCATTGTTAGTACAGGGAAACATAAGCCAGAGCACATAGCAAAAATTTTCACCTCGGGGGGAAGTTAAAACGACTCCAGCCCCCGAGCCTTCCAACTGCCTGGACCAATCGAAGTGAATAGTACAATACGTGTTATCTGGCTTCTCCTCTAGCGCCTGCAACTCCTTCCAATCATTGATAAAGTCCACCAAGGCTTGAGACTTGATAGATGTACATGGCATATACTTCAAACCGTGAGGCCCAAGCTCAATGGCCCACTTGGCGACTCGTCCTGTGGCTTCCCTATTCTGGATGATGTCCCCCAAGGGGGAAGAACTTACAACAATTATAGGATGACCTTGGAAGTACCGCTTTAGCTTCCGGCTTGCCATGAACACCCCATAAACAAGTTTCTGCCAATACAGATATCTTTGCTTGGACTCTATGAGAACCTCACTGATGTAATAAACCGGCCGTTGAACCGGATGCTCCTTGCCAGCCTTCTTACGCTCCACCACGATGGCAACACTAACAGCTCGTGAGTTAGCAGCAACATATAACAGCAACGGCTCTTTATCAATGGGAGCCGCGAGAACCGGCGGCTCAGACAATTGTCTCTTTAAATATTCAAAGGCAGCATCAGTAGCCTCCTCCTGCATAAAAGTGTCTGCTTTCTTCATCATCGATACGGTGGTAGAGCCTTCTCACCTAACCGGCTTATGAATCGGCTTAGCAAGCAACGCGACCCGCCAATCGCTGAACATCATTGATGCACGCCGGTTTAGCCGGAGAGGTAATCGCCTTGATCTTCTCTCGAGTTAGCTTCAATGCCCTGTTTAAGACCAGAATCCCAAAAGCTTGCCTGCAGTACACCAAATACACACTTGTCCGGTTAAGCATCATCTTATAGACCCAAGGTTATCAAAGGTTTCCTTTAAATCAGATATCAAGGTTTCCTTCTCTGGACTTCAACACAATGTCATCTACATAAGCATGAACATTGCGCCCAATCTGATTGTTGCAGACAATTCTGACACACGGCCCGATAAAGTCGCTGGGCACTCTTGAGCCCAAATGGCCTAGATACATAGCAGAAGGCTCCAAATGGAGTAATGAAAGCCGTCTTCTCCTGGTCCTTAGCAGCCATTTTGATCTGATGAGAACCAGAGTAAGCATCCAAAAAACTCAAACGCTCGCAACCCGCTGTAGCATCAATTATTTGATCAATACGGGGTAGAGCAAAGGGATCAGCTGGACAAGCTTTATTTAAGTCCGTGTAATCTACACACATCCGCCAGGTGCCGTTCTTCTTGAGCACAAGCACCAGATTAGCCAACCACTCCGGGTGAAAACTTCCACGATGAACCCGGCCGCTAAGAGCCGAGCGACCTCCTCCCCGATAGCTTTTCGTCTTTCCTCATTGAAACGCCGAAGAAACTGCCTGTCCGGCTTATACTTCGGATCAATATTAAGAGTGTGCTCAGCGAGTTCTCTCAGGACACCCGGCATGTCGGAAGGTTTCCATGCAAAGATGTCCCTGTTCTCACGGATGAACTTGATGAGCGCGCTTTCCTATTTGGGATCCAAATTGGTGCGATCTTTGAATCGCTTGGAAGAGTAGCCTGGAGTGATGTCGACCAGTTTTGTCTCGTCGGCCTACTTAAATTTGAACGCCGAGTCTTGCTCTGTGGTTGGCTTCTTTAAAGAGGTCATATACGTCGGGTCAACATTATTTTGATAAAACTTCAGCTCCTCTTCGGCACAAACATATTCAGCATAAGCCGCATCGCCTTCTTCGCATTCCAAGGCTACCTTTCGACTCCCATGCATAGTGATGGTGCCCTTGTAACCCGGCATCTTGAGCTGTAAATAAACATAACACGGTCGTGCCATGAACTTGGCATAAGTCGGTCGTCCAAACAGAGCGTGATACGGGCTCCTGATTTTGACTACCTCAAACGTCAGTTTCTCAGCCCTGGAATCATATTCATCTCCAAAGGCTACTTCCAGCTCAATCTTACCAACTGGATATGCCGATTTACCAGGTACCACCCCATGAAAGTCAGTGTTGGACATCCTCAAGTCCTTATGAGTCAACCCCATGCGGCGAAAGGTCTCATAATAGAGAATATTGATGCTGCTTCCTCCATCCATGAGTACCTTAGTGAATTTATATCCACCAACCTGGGGGGCCACTACCAAGGCCAAAAGAACCGTGTTATCAACCCGGAGGGGGTGATCTTCCCTGCTCCATATAATGGGCTGCTCTGACCACCTCAAGTAACGGGGAACCGCCGGCTCAACAGAATTCACAGCCCTCTTATGAACCTTCTGGTCACGTTTGCACAAGTTAGTGGTGAACACGTGGTATTGCCCACCATTCAGCTGCTTTGGATGGCTCTGATAACCTGACTGCTGCTGCTGCTGTCCCCCTTGACCGGGTTGCTGCTGATTATGGCCACCTTGACCTCCCTGAAAGCCGGAACTTGAACCACCACCCGGGCCATGAAAACCACCGGCCCCTGAGCCACCGCCTGACCCGTGATTGCCATCGAACATGTTGGAATTCTTGAAAGCCTTCATGATCGCGCAGTCTTTCCATAAGTGGGTGGCGGGACGCTCCCGAGTACCGTGTCTCGGGCAAGGCTCATTCAGAAGCTGCTCAAGAGATGGGCATGAGCCGCCAGATCGAGGGGGTGGTCTCCCCTTACGTTTCTGGTTGTTACCTTGTGCATTAGCATTGGCCACAAACTCCGGGTTACCCTCCGCCTTACGCTTGTTGCCTCCTTGACTTACCGGGTTATGCTGCTGACCCTTTCCATTGCTGTTCTTCTTTCCCTTCCCTGTCTTTTCCTCATCAGACGCGGGATCCTTGGTACTATCAGAATCGGCGTACTTGACTAAGGATGCTATCTGCGTACCCATATCATTGCAATCACGCTTAAGGCGCCCCAGCTTCTGTCTCAGCGGCTCAAAGCGACAATTCTGATGGAGCATAAGTACTGCAGAGCCGGCATCCATCTTATCAGATGAGTCTATTATTTCCTTGACCCGGCGCACCCAATGAGTTGTGGAATCACCCTCCTCCTGCTTACAATTGGTCAAGTCCACAATTGACATAGACTGCTTGCAAGTGTCCTTGAAGTTTTGGATAAACCGGGCCTTTAGCTCTGCCCATGAACTGACGGAATTGGGAGGCAAACTTTTCAACCAATACCGGGCCGTTCCATCTAACATCATGGTGAAATATTTAGCCATTGCTGCATCACTGACCTCCAATAGCTCCATGGCCATCTCGTAACTTTCGATCCATGCCCCAGGCTGTAAGTCGGCCCTGTAATTCGGCACCTTTCGAGGTCCCTTGAAATCCTTGGGCAGACGTACATCCCGCAGAGCCGGCACCAAACAAGGGACACCACCGGTTCTAGTGGCCAGTCCTGCTCCAACAGAAGTCGTCGGATACTCTGGGAGACCTTCATATGCCGTCTGCTGAGCCGCTAACTGAGCCGCCCGTTCGTCCTCCTGACGCATTCGGTCCTGTACCGGGTTATAGCCACTGGGCTGGTTACGATGCTGGGCGTTGCTTGATAAAGCTTCTGACTCCATGGGCCTGCTGTAACTCGGGCTCCGGTTTTGATGAGGTGCTAGCCAAGGCTGAGGAGTTGAATGAATTATGTCCCTACTGTAAGAATAGGTCTCCTGATGTGCCAAGGCCGTCTGAATAAGATCTCCGACCCTCCGGGTTTCCACAGCCGTCGGGTCATCACCGTCCACTGGAAGAGCCGTCAGACGCGCCGACGCTGCTATCAAGTTCTCCATGGGGTTGGAGAAGTGGCCCGGTGGTATTGGTATGTATCGGGGCGGGGCCATACTCCCGTGAGGAGGTGCCATCTCTCGGGGTGAACCGGCCCTCCAGCTCCGGGTGTCATAAACTGATTGGCTTCGGGCGGGTTGCTGGGACCAGCTCCGGGTGTCGTGAAAAGATTTCGAGGATCGTGGCGGTGGCGACGGACTGGGTTTTCGATGTCTCCTTCTCATGACCTCATTGGATGCGTTCAGACTCATATTAATTTGGAAAGCCTCTGTTGGAGTCGCTGCGCCCGTCGTCCAAAGCTGCCGCCGTAGCTAACTTTGGTGTCCTCGGCCGCCAAGGCCTCCTTGGCGTGGCTATCTCCTCACGCACCTTTGCCACCTCCGCGTTATGTTCATCTGGATTTGCAAGAATAACAGTGGTGGTTAACAGGGCTGTCAACTTGTCCATAAGATCCATCAGCACCTGAGCCGGCGGGTGCACAAGGCCTCCTGCCCCGGCCGCTCCTGACCCGGACGTTATTGCTGTTGCAGCCGTCGAGTTTTGACCGGGTTGAGTACCAGCCATGAAGACTCCTGCCCAGCTCGGCGGCTCATAGAAATCCGGAATGCTAGAGTCATCAGAACAGCCCCCAAGCATGCCCTCTTGGACCTGATACAAAGAATCTATTGAACCGTAGGACGAATCATCATCCGATGGGACGACCGTCTCTCCGCCATCTTTAGATCCTTCAGGAAGTTCCTCTCCGTGGACACATCCCATGAAGGCATGCTTCATGATGGGTTGAACTCGGGCGGGTTTCGCATTCTGAGCCGTCTCGACGAGGTCAGTGCAGTTGTCCGGCTCAGGGCCCGGCTCACCAATCCGGCCGATGAAGATGTGGATTCCGCCAAAGGGGACCCGGTACCCGTACTCAATTGAGTCGACCTCGGGGCCCCAGCCTTCGTTGTCGATGTAGATCTTGCCGCGATGACTCTTGGTCATCCGGCCCATCACAGATCCCTTGAGCCCTTCGAAGCTGCCCTTCAAGAACTCAAATCCACCGTGCGCTGGCCCCATGGTGGGCGCCAACTATCATGGAATTGTCACGGTAGATGTCCTCGTGCAAGGACTTAGTCGTGGAGCCATTGCAACTAGGAAGCTTAAAGGGGTTAATCGGGACAAAGGACACGAGAGTTTTATACTAGTTCGGCCCCTTGCGGAGAAGGAAAGCCTACGTCTAGTTGGGTTGGTATTGCTTGATGTTTCGATGACCAGGGAGCGGAATACGCTTTTCCCGGCTCTCGATCGGTTGTTTCTTGCCCTAAGCCACCAGCAGGTCGTCCCCTTATATACACGGGTTGATGCCCTGTGGCCTACGGAGTCCCGGCCGGCTTATAAACAATGTCCGGCTCGGTGACTAGTTAAATCTACCTTATGACACAAGTCATGCCATTATGGCGGTTTACTACAACGGGCCTTAAGTCGCCTGTGAGCCTTAAACCCTTTATTGAACCGCCATCTTCATGCTTGGCCTTGGGCTTCTTTCTGGTGAGTCCTCTTTGTGTAACCCAGCCCCTCCTGGGCGGCCTACACAAATAGCTATATCCCCAATATTTTGGTGTAGGGACTAAAAAAACTCCGTGTCAGTCCCATCTAAACCAAACAGGAGGGACTTTTAGGGACTAAAAGTGGGCATTTGGGACTAAAGAAAGAAGACCCCGAGGGAGTCTTTTTGGGACTTTTTCCAACAGTTGCCCCTGCCATGCATCACACCTTGTCTCTATTAGTTCATTACTAGGGGTAACATGGTTTTTTAGCATGTCATTTAATAACCTCTAGTCCATGTTTAGTCCCTGGAACCAAGCAGGTAGGGACTAAGGAGTTTTTAACCAAACAGGGCCTTAGATAAACAATAGCTAATGAGTTGCACGGGACAGCGGACGCACCTGCACCATGTGCATCTACCGATGTACTGTGGTCATGCACAGTCTGTTGCAACAAAGAACAAACAACCAAGGAGCATATTTGTGTTTGGTCCCAGTTTTGTTATCTTTAGACACCTTTCCCTATGTGAGCGCAGCAAATCTAGTCCTGCTCAAACTCTATAGCCTTGTCCCTTCCTTTCCTTTTTGAACTAGTACTTTTGCCCCTTCCTTTCCTCTTTGAACCACGTCCTAGATTTATGCGATACAACTTTCCCCACAACTTTTGTAGCGACCCGACCTCAGATGGTCAAGTCTCTGTGCTTCCGTGTCATCCCTGGATCGGTAATGCTGACACACACAGTACTCGAAGGATTTATAACAGAGTAGCAATCACACACTTATTACATCGAATGTCTCAAAAGAGAACTTATTACAATCATATGGCTTAAGGCCATCTAATACGATAACAATGAAGGCTTGGAAGGTAAAGTGAGTCCATCAACTCCAACGGCATAGCTGAGCTGCACGGCAACGACCTATCGAACCTTACTCCTCGTCACGAAAAGTCTGCAACATAATACGTTGCAGCCCGAGAACGGGTCAAAGACATGGAATATGATGGCAATGTAACACAATAGAGCAATAATGTAATAATGCTAACACTACATGCATGTTTGGTTGGTGGAAAGCTCTCTGATTACAGCTATGGAAAGCCAATTTTTTCCTACATCAAAGGAATAAATTTTACTTTAACTATCATGGCGGTTGAAACATCGTTGAGAAGGTATAACCCCAACTCAATCCCAATTAAAGTAATTAACAACTCAACAATATTAATTTAGAGTGTTGAGATACATGTGAATACTCAAGTACTAGATACTCAGAATTGTCCATAACCGGGGACACGGCTAACCATGATTAGATTGTACACTCTGCAGAGGTTTGCGCACTTTTCCCCACAAGACTCGATCGCCTCCGTTGATTTCTCGCACTGCATGTTGTTTGAGAAGCGGATGACCGAGACAGTCTTTCAGAAACATTAACTCTCTACTCCGGGTAGACCATACCAAACCTACAAAACCCACTACCTGTTGATCCACCTCTTCAAGAGCTTCACGTAACTTACTCAACTATGCTAGAGCCCATAATAGCTTGTGGCTGCACACAGAAGTTTCTAGCATGAATAATCTCAGTTCCCTTTGAGCCTGGGTGGCGGTCCATAGGAAGATCACACGGGTACCCCGGGATTTCCAAAAAAACAGACAACACTGGGTTCCCCAGGTGCCTCAATCCACCCAGATGTGTATTAAAGTTGCCACCTTAAAGTAAACCATTAATTAACAATCTCACATCTGTCATGAATATCTCTCAAACCCAAACCACGTCTACGAGCATAGCATAGCAATATAAGCAACACGTAGAAGTAACTCCCAAGGGTTTGATAGTAACAAGGCAATAGGTTCCTACCTCATCATCTACTTCCCAACCCACAAATTAATGACATCCTAACCATGCAATGTTTGAGGGTTGAAACTAATGCATAAAAACTGGGTATGAAAAGAGTATGATCAAAGTGTTACTTGCCTTGCTGACGATCCGTGAATCCTAGAGACTCGTAGTAACACGCTTCGCACTCCGGGAATTCTATCGCAAGCAAACAATACATACATAATAAACAAGCAAAGATGCACAAAACGAAACTTCAACTGAAAGAGGTTGACTGGAGAGTTCAGCTTAAGAACTCCGGTTCACAAGAAGAATCAAACCAAACGGAACAACGAAACTCAAACGGCGAAAGAAACAAGATCCGTTTACTGATCTGAACTAGGGTCAAATTTTACAGAGGTAAAAACTTGTTTGAGTTGGTTATTCGGAAAGAGGGTTTCGAGATGAAACTCCAGGCGCTTGAATCGCCTGATTCCAATAAACGAGCGAAAAGTTATACTAGTTCGAACATCGGATCAGAAATCGCGATCGGAAAAATCGCGAAATAAATCCGATAAAAAGAAAACGACGAACGGCTAAACGAACGAACGTTTGTCAGCAGAAACTAAACGACGAACATGTTCGTAAAAACGAACGAACGAGCGAACGCTCGCTAAACAAATAAACCGGAGAATAAAACCGAAAAAAATCGAACTAGGGTTTTTCTAGAAAAAACCGAAGGGGTTTTTTTTCTTTTAGAAAAATAAAAGAAAACCGGCGGCGGGCGGCTACCTCCCATGAGGTCGTCCGTGGGTGGGCGGCTCCGGCTCGGCGAGGCGCGGGTGGCGGCGGGAGTGGCGGCGGCTAGAGGCGGGCGGCGACTTCAAGCGGTTCGGGGCTCGGGCGGCTCCAGTTCCAGTAGGCGGCGGCGGTGGTGGTTTAGAGAGGGGGGCGGTATATAAAGGTTGGGGGTCCGACTTGGGAGGGGGTCAAGGCGGCGGCGGCGGCGACCAGACTCTCGAGTCCGTGGCTGACACGGCGGGGAGGCGGTGGCGGGCGGCTGCTCGGGCTCATTTGGGCCCTTGTCCCAATCAAGCTGGTCCTTTTTTAAAATGTTCCTCCGAAACTTATAAAAATCCTAGAAAAATAAAGAAAAATCTAAAAATACCAAAACAAGTTTTCTTTGTCTAAATAAAATATTTAGAACAAGATGAACTTTTCTTGGCCCCTAAAATGCAATTTTTAAAACATGCAAATTTTTCTAGGGCAAATAAAATTCCAAATAAATCGAATGAAATCCAAATAATCATTTTAACATTTTTCCTCCGATATTTCAATTATTTTTGGAGAAGTCATATTATCTCCCCTCATTTATTATTTAAAAATGAAATATTTTCCGGAGAGAAAAATAATAAAAATCAAAATCCTCGTCTTCATTATTTGATAAAATTAAAATATGAAAATCGGAAAAATCCCAACTCTCTCGTAGGGTCCTTGAGTTGCTTAGGATTTCGAGGATCGCAAACGAAAGTGCAATAAAATATGATATGCATGGATGACCTATGTATAACATGCCAAATTGAAAATTTGGGATGTTACAAACCTACCCCCCTTAAGATGAATCTCGCCCTCGAGATTCGGGTTGGCTAGAAAATAGGTGCGGATGGTCCTTGCGAATATCATCTTCTCGCTCCCGTGTGGCTTCCTCCTCGGTATGGTGGCTCCAATTGAACTTTGCAAAACTTGATAACCTTGTCATGCGAGTGACTCATTGTCGAAATCAAGAATCTTTACTTGGCCTCTCCTCATAAGTCAAATTACTATCCAAGCTGTATCGCCTCTAGGGGCCTTTGTATCCTTTAACGGTATATCGGCCATCTCAGCGTGGCACTTCTTTAGCTGTGATACGTGAAACACATCGTGAACTCCTGACAACCCTTCAGGTAACTCCAGCTTGTAGGCAACTTCTCCCATCCGTTTCAAAACACGATACGGTCCTACAAATCTTGGGGCTAACTTTCCCTTAACTCCAAAACGTTTCACTCCCCTCCAGGGTGATACTCGCAGATAGGCTCATCTCCAATTTCATAGGTTACTTCCTTGCGTTTTGAATCTGCGTAACTCTTCCATCTAGACTAAGCAATTTTTAGTCTGTCTCGATCGCTTAACCTTCTCCTCTGATTCCTTGATCAAATCTGGTCCAAACAACTGACGGTCTCCAACCTCATCCCACATCAATGGTGTTCTACATCTGCGTCCATACAGAGCTACGAATGGTGCCATCTCCAAACTGGCCTGGTAGCTGTTGTTGTACGAGAACTCTGCGTACGGCAAATTGTCATCCCAACTAGATCCATAATCTAGCGCACAGGCTCTCAACATGTCCTCCAGAATCTGATTGACTCTCTCTGTCATCCATCCGTCTGCGGGTGGAACGCGGTACTAAACTCCAATCTGGTACCCAAAGTCTGGTGTAGCTGATGCCAAAACTTTGAAGTAAACTTTGTTCCTCTATCTGATACGATACTCCTCGGAACTCCATGCAAACATACGATCCTGGTCATATATATCTTGGCCAACTTTGCACTTGTACAGGTTGTTTTCACTGGGATGAAATGCGCTACTTTGGTCAAATGATCCACATCTACCCATATTGAATCATATCCTGCCTTGGTTCTGGGTAATCCGGTGATAAAGTCCATGCCAAGTTTGTCCCACTTCCATTCGAGTATTGGCATAGGATGCAACAGTCCTGCTGGCTTCTGATGCTCTGCCTTCACTCTCTGACATACATCACATACGGCTACATACTCGGCAATATACTTCTTCATACCTGTCCACTAGAAACGTTCCTTCAAATCCAAATACAGTTTGGTGTTTCCGCGGTGAATCGAGTATGGTGAGTCATGGGCCTCTTGAAGTATTAACTTCCTGATCTCCGAATTGTTGGGCACATAAATCCGGTCTTCAAACCACAAGGTATCGTGCTCATCCTCGTGAAAACCTTTGGCTTTTCCTTCGCCCATCTTCTCTCTTATCTCAGCAATCTCTTTGTCCTCCTTCTGAGCTTCTCGAATCTTGTTCAACAACGTCGACTGAACCTCCATTGTTGCAAGAAATCCTCTTGGAACAATCTCTACACGAAGTTCCATGATCTCCGCAGCTAACTCCTTTGGCAATCCCTTACTTTCAAGGATATTAGCATAACTCTTCCGGCTCAAAGCGTCTGCTACAACGTTGGCCTTTCCTGGATGATAGTGTAGCTTCATATCGTAATCCTTTATAAGTTCCAGCCATCTCCTCTGTCTGAGGTTTAACTCCTTTTGTGTGAAAATGTACTTCAAACTCTTATGATCCGTGTACACATCACAACGGTTTCCAATGAGGTAATGTCTCCAGGTCTTTAATGCATGTACTACAGCTGCTAACTCCAAATCATGCATGGCATAGTTCAACTCATGTGGCTTCAGTTGTCGTGAGGCATACGAAACAACTTTTCCGTCCTGCATAAGAACACATCCAAGTCCCAAGCGGGAGGCGTCACAATACACTTGAAACTCCTTATGTATATCTGGCAATGTCAAGCCTTGGGGTTGTAGTCAACCGCTTTCTTCAACTCCTGAAAGCTTGTCTCGCAATCCTCCGTCCATTTGAACTTAGTATCCTTCTTTAGCAATTCAGTCATTGGCTTAGCAATCTTGGAAAAATTCTCAATGAATCTCCGATAATATCCTGCCACCCAAGGAAATTGTGGATCTCGCCAACCGAGGTGGGTGCCAACCATTCGATGGATCGATCGAACCTTCACCGATCTCTTGCTATACCCTCTCCTGATATAACATGCCCAAGAAATCCAACTTCCTTCAACCAGAACTCACACTTGCTGAATTTAGCGTATAACTGGTGTTCCCTGAGCTTCTCGAGAACCAAACGCAAGTGTTCCGCGTGCTCCTCATCGTTCTTCGAGTATACCATAATATCATCAATAAACACCACAACAAACTTGTCCAAATACTCCATGAACACCTTGTTCATCATGCTCATGAAATAGGCAGGGCGTTAGTCATCCAAATGACATGACCGTATACTCATATAATCCATACCGTGTGGTAAATGCTGTCTTTGGTATATCCTTCTCTCGGATCTTCAATCGATGGTATCCTGATCGTAGATCAATATTCGAAAACACCTTAGCTCCTTGCAACTGATCAAACATATCATTAATCATTGGTAATGGATACTTGTTCTTTGTCGTTACTTCATTCAGAGCTCGGTAATCAACAACCATCCTTAGGGATTTATCCTTCTTCTCCACCAAAAGTACTGGGGCTCCCCAAGGTGATGAACTTCTACGAATGTATCCTTTCTCCAATAGCTCCTTGATTTGTTTCTTAATTTCCTCCAGATCATTTGCGGGCATCCGGTAGGGTCTCTTGGATATTGGCCCCTGCACTGCAATAGCTCTATCGAAACTCGATGTCTCGATCCGGTGGCATGCCTGGTAACTCCTCTGGGAAAACATCTGGATAATCCTTTACTACAGGTACTTCCTCCTGTACAACTCCCGTGAGGGAATTCACTTGGCTCCTCCTAGGCACATGCCTAGATACATACTTAATCCTTTTTCCCTCTAGGGTGGTAAGATAGATTGACTTTCTAGTACAGTCAATACTTCCTCCATACTTTGACATCCAGTCCATACCTAATATCACATCCAATCCTTGCGACTCCAAGATAATTAGGTCAGACGGAAAAACATGTGTGCCAATGATTAGGGGTATCTGGGTGCACCATCTACTAGCCATGTACTCTGCTCCCGGCGAGCTCGGGTCCTAAGGGTTTGGGTTGGTAACTTAAACTTTTCCACAAATCCCCTTGATATGTATGAATGCGATGCACCAGTATCGAAAAGAACAATAGTGGTAAATGACTGGACCAAAAACTTACCTATTACCGCGTCCGGCTACTCTTCAACTTCCTCCACGTTAACGTGGTTCACTTGTCCTTTGTTGAATGGATTGGGCTTCTTCCCAGCGCTCCCATTTCCATTTCCATTCTTTCCTTCAGGGCAGTCATTGGCATAGTGCCCTGTCTTCCCGCACTTAAAGCATATAACTTGACTTAAGTCCCTCTTGGCGGGTGTAGCTGGGTTAGAGCGATTCTGATTATTGTTGACTCCTTTCCCATTCCCGTTCTTCGCACCATTTTGATTATGCGATCCTCCTCCAGTATGGTTATGTCCTCCATGGTTTTGAACAAATCCTCCCGAGTTCGGGGTTAAGCGGGGCTTCTGGTGAGCTCCTGAGTTATACTTTCATTGTCCATACTTCCTTTTACGGCTCTCAATCTGCTGTTGCTTTCCTTCAATCATTAGGGCCTTATCTACCAACTCCTGGTAGTTGTTGAAAGTCGCCACCATCAACTGCATAATCATCTCATCATTCAGCCCTTCCATAAACTTCTCTTGCTTCGTGGCATCTGTGGCCACATCATCAGGGGCATAGCGTGATAACTTGCTAAACTCATCCACGTACTGGGCCACAGTACGGTTCCCCTGGCGTAAGTTGCGAAACTCACGCTTCTTTATCTGCATGGCTCTAGTTGAGACATGGGCCGTGCGAAAAGCTTGTTGGAACTGGTCCCAAGTGACATTGGCTATAGGAAAAGTAGCCGTGTAATTCTCCCACCATGCGGCTGCTAGTCCATCCAATTGATGTGCGGCAAAGCACACCGTTTCAGCATCCGTGCATCCTGCGGTGGCTAACTCCCTTCCAATACGGCGTAGCCAATCATCAGCAACTATTGGCTCGGTGCTACTGGAAAACGCCGGAGGTTGTAACCTTAGAAAACGGGCTAAATTGTCCACTGGCGGCGGGTTGTTGTTGTTGTTGTTGCCCTGGTTCTGAACTAGTAACTGCATCAAGGCATTCTGCTGCTGAATCAACTGGGTGAGCTCCGGTGGGAAAACAAAACCGGGGTCACGTCTCAGAGGCATCTGAGGGTTTAGATGGAAGAGATTAGAATAGAAAGAGGTCTAGTGAGAAAACACTACCCACATGCACATGAGGCAAACACAAACATTCATTCAATCAAGCAAGGGCATACAAAACGGTCTAGGACTATCGCATAAGTGCTCAACTACTACTAGTTACATGGGGCGAATACTACTATTATATGGTGGTCATCTAGAAATTTTGATCAGTGGAAGACTCCATGATGTCTGCTCCAGCTTTGTCTTCGTAGTCATCATCACTTGGGTCAGAATCGGTGTCGTCGATGATGATGTAGTTGTCCGGACAAGTGGGATCTTCTTCCGGTGCTGGTCCTCCCATGAGGACTCCGATCTTCTTGACTAGGTCGTCATTCTTCTCCAGTAGGGTCTTGATTTCTTCCACATATCCATCGCGTGTAAACTTGAGTTCTTCCTCCAGATCGATGATCCTAGTTTTCGCCTTCTTTAAATCCATCATGTCTGCGCACATCTGGTTCTCCTGACGTCGAATGTGCTGGTTTAGCTCCTGGATGTAAGCTGCAATGGATCTATCCTTCTTGGTGTTGATTACTTCCCATTGCTCGTCTCGGCGCCCACATATTTGATATATGGTGTCTTTAAGCTCCCGGTTGTAGACTTCTCCTATGCGTCCCATGGTGATGTGATCTTCCATACTCTTCCCCAAACTCCAGGTTGGTGCATTGAAAACACACACTATGGGCTCCGTGATTGGTGCAAACGTCCTTCCGGGAACTAGAGCTTGAATCTTCCAGCACTCTTCTTCTGGTAAGGTGGCGTTGTACGTCCCGGTGAAGCTTGGTATTCCAATGTTCAGGTACCTAGTGACTTCCTTCAAGTGGCGTCCAAAAGGTGTGTCTTCATCCGGTTGTGCAAACTTGTTCTTCATCTCCGTCATTCTAAAGAGTGGAAAAATGGAGAGGAGTCAGAAATGAGTAGAGAAGAGATCCTATGGTTTTATCTTAGTGGTCGTGTCCTACACTCAGCGTGTGCTCTGATACCATCTTGTAGCGACCTGACCTCAGATGGTCAAGTCTCTGTGCTTCTGTGTCATCCCTGGATCGGTAATGCTGACACACACAGTACTCAAAGGATTTATAACAGAGTAGCAATCACACACTTATTACATCGAATAACTCAAAAGAGAACTTATTACAATCATATGGCTTAAGGCCATCTAATACGATAACAGCGGAAGGCTTGGAAGGTAAAGTGAGTCCATCAACTCCAACGGCATAGCTGAGCTGCACGGCAATGACCTATCGAACCTTACTCCTCGTCTGAAAAGTCTGCAACATAATACGTTGCAGCCCGAGAATGGGTCAGCACATGGAATATGCTGGCAATATAACACAATAGAGCAATAACAGAATAATGCTAACACTACATGCATGTTTGGTTGGTGGAAAGCTCTCTGATTCTGAGCTTTGCGGAAAGCCAATTTTTTCCTACATCAAAGGAATAAATTTTACTTTAACTATCATGGTGGTTGAAACATCATTGAGAAGGTATAACCCCAACTCAATCCCAATTAAAGTAATTTACAACCCAACAATATTAATTTAGAGTGTTGAGATACATGTGAATACTCGAGTACTAGATACTCGAGAATTGTCCATAACCGGGACACGGCTAACCATGATTAGATTGTACACTGCAGAGGTTTATGCACTTTTCCCCACAAGACTCGATCGCCTCCGTTGATTTCTCGTGACCGCATGGTGTTTGAGAAGCGGATGACCGAGACAGATCTTTCGTAAACATTAACTCTCTACTCCGGGTAGACCATACCAAACCTACAAAACCTACTACCTGCTGATCCACCTCTTCAAGAGCTTCACGTAACTTACTCAACTATGCTAGAGCCCATAATAGCTTGTGGCTGCACACGGAAGTATCTAGCATGAATAATCTCAGTTCCCTTTGAGCCTGTGTGGCGGCCCATAGGAAGATCACATGGGTACCCCGGGATTTTCAAAAAAAGCAGACAACACTGGGTTCCCCAGGTGCCTCAATCCACCCAGATGTGTATTAAAGTTGCCACCTTAAAGTAAACCATTAATTAACAATCTCACATCTGTCATGAATATCTCTCAAACCCAAACCACGTCTCTGAGCATAGCATAGCAATATAAGCAACACGTAGAAGTAACTCCCAAGGGTTTGATAGTAACAGGCAATAGGTTCCTACCTCATCATCTACTTCCCAACCCACAAATTAATGACATCCTAACCATGCAATGTTTGAGGGTTGAAACTAATGCATAAAACTGGGTATGAAAAGAGTATGATCAAAGTGTTACTTGCCTTGCTGACGATCCGTGAATCCTAGAGACTCGTAGTAACACGCTTCGCACTCCGGGAATTCTATCGCAAGCAAACAATACATACATAAGCAACAAGAAAAGATGCACAAACGAAACTTCAACTGAAAGAGGTTGACCGGAGAGTTCAACTTAATAACTCCGGTTCACAAGAAGAATCAAACCAAACGGAACAACGAAACTCAAACGGCAAAAGAAACAAGATCTGTTTACTGATCTGAACTAGGGTCAAATTTTACAGAGGTAAAAACTTGTCTGAGTTGGTTATTCGGAAAGAGGGTTTCGAGATGAAACTCCAGGCGCTTGAATCGCCTGATTCCGATAAACGAGTGAAAAGTTATACTAGTTCGAACATCGGATTAGTTATCGTGATCGGAAAAATCGCGAAATAAATCCAATAAAAAGAAAACGACGAACGGCTAAACGAATGAACGTTTGTTAGCAGAAACTAAACGACGAACATGTTCGTAAAAACGAACGAACGAGCGAATGCTCGCTAAACAAATAAATCGGAGAATAAAACAGAAAAAAAACGAACTAGGGTTTTTCTAAAAAAAACCGAAGGGGTTTTTTTCTTTTAAAAAAATAAAAGAATACCGGCGGCGGGGCGGCTACCTCCGGCAGGTGGGCGGCTCCGGCGGGGCTCGGCAAGGGGCGCGGGATAGCGGCGGGAGTGGCGGCGACGGCTAGAGGCGGCGGCGGCCCGGGAGGCTCGGGGCTCGTGGCGGCTCCGGGCTCCGGGAGGGCGGCGGTGGTGGTGGTGGTTTAGAGAGGGGGCGGTATATAAAGGTTGGGGGTCCGACTTGGCGAGGTGGTCGAGGCGGCGGAAGGCGGCGGCGACCGGACTCCCAGCGTCCGGCAGCGCAGCAGGGAGGCGGTGGTGCGTGGGCCGGCCTGGCTCGGCTGGGCCCTTGGCCCAGTCGGGCGTGGGTCCTTTTTTTTTTAAGCGTTCCGCCGAAATTTATAAAAATCCTAGAAAAATAAGTAAAAATCTAAAAACACCAAAACAAGTTTTCTTTGTCTAAATAAAATATTTAGAACAAGATGAACTTTTCTTGGCCCCTAAAATGCAATTTTTAAAACATGCAAATTTTTCTAGGGAAATAAAATTCCAAATAAATCAAATAAAATCCAGATAGTGATTTTAACATTTTTCCTCCGATATTTCAATTATTTTTGGAGAAGTCATATTATCTCCTCTCATTTATTATTTAAAAATGAAATATTTTCCGGAGAGAAAAATAATAAAAATCAAAATCCTCGTCTTCATTATTTGATAAAATTCAAATATGAAAATCGGAAAAATCCCAACTCTCTCTGAGGGTCGTTGAGTTGCTTAGGATTTCGAGGATCGCAAACGAAAGTGCAATAAAATATGATATGCATGGATGACCTATGTATAACATGCCAAATTGAAAATTTGGGATGTTACAACTTTCCCCCATTCCTTTCCTCTTTGAACCACGTCCTAGATTCATGCTATACAACTTTCCCCTTCATTTCCTCTTTGAACCACGTCCTAGATTCATGCTATATACAACTTTTCCCACTACTTTCCCCCACTCCTTTCCTCTTTGAACCACGTCCTAGATTCATGGTATACATGGAGCTAGAGCAATGCATGTGGAGTAAGTAAATTATACCTTAAGGTTCTTGGGGCGTGGTTCGGTGGGCGACGGGACGACGGCGAAGAAGAAGGGGTCGGAGGCCCTCCCGCGCCGCTGCTGAGTGGAAAGTGAACATCTGCACCGGTAGTCCCTCGCCAATGGCGACAGCGTTAAGCCTCCTTCCCTTCCCGGCGGACGGATCATGCCGGCTCTTTGAGCAGCAGTGAGGGGAGAGAGAGGCCAACGAAGTCTTGTTTAGATCTAGAGAGGGCGAGAGAGTGTGAAGAGAGCAACTACAAGTGTTGAGGCTCCAGCGGGAGAGGGCGAGAGAGTATGAAGAGAGCAACTACAAGCGCTGAGGCTCCAGCGGGAGAGGACGAGAGAGTGTGAAGAGAGTAACTACAAGCGCTGAGGCTCCAGCTGCAGTATATATATATCGGAGAGAGAGTGTGAAGCATGCAAACCCTAGAAAACATTTTGACCAGTCAAAGAATCCTCCTAGCACAAATTATGCTCAAGTGTAGTTATCGAACCCGAGACCTCAAGTTTGATGAGCGAACAGGCTAACCAGCTACACAACCCTCCCGTTGTGTTCAACGAGAGGGAAATAACCTTTTATACATTCCTGCATTCGTGTGACAAGCATGCCGTGTTTTCTTGTGTGTGGGAGTCATTGGGATTTTAATCATAATCGTGTCAAGTGGCTTCGGTGGTAAGACTATCCACAGTGGTGCATAAATAATGTAGCCTTAGTCACCTTACCTCTCTCCATGTAGTACGTTGGGTCCCGCCAGTCAGACAGTGAAACAAACAAATTAATAAGAAAAACTAAAACGCCAGCGGTTTATCTTACCTCACACATCTCGCTACTGCTCGGGAACACTGTCCAATTGATCCCTCTGTTCGCTCACGTACTATTTTAAGTGAATCCTTATTATAACATGCACACAAATTTTGGGCACTTGTATTGGACTTAAGTCAGTGTGCCACCGTATCTCGTATACTTACTACTCCCTCCGTCTAGGTGTAATAAGTCACGTCAGAAGGTGCAACAGGACCAAGCTGCGTGCGTGCGTGTGTGTGTGTGTGTGTGTGTGTGTTTAACATCATGTGTATGTTAGAGAGAGCGACAGATTGACCTACTCCTACAGAGAGATGTTGTGTAGTGTACGATTTTAGCCGTGAGAGTTGGTGCATCCTCTCGTTTCCGGGCGTGTTCGGTAGGGACATGCGGACAGCTGACACGCCCGCTCCTGACCAGCCTAGCCCACCCAAAGCCCCTCCATCGCCCGCGCGCGCTTCCCGCCCGAAATAGTCAGCGCCACTCCAAAGAATCGGTGCCGCATTCATGCCCAGGAAGAGCATACGCGACCTCTCACTGGCGCAAGAGTGATGGTTGCTTCGTCCGTCCAACTTACTGCTGGGTCTATGTGATTTGACGGCTCATTGGTCTTTATTACTGAGGTGGTAGGACTGCTGCATGTCCCACGCATTCGGCGAAAGGAGGTACTACTACTAGATTACAATTTTCTCCATTCTTAGAGCGGAGGGGTGAAAGAGCAATGAAAACACGCAGGCTCAGTGATTACATGGCCCACCTCACACTATCACAGGAGCAGTGAAAATTATCGATTTCATAGAACTAAAAAAAACTCTATAACCGCATGAAAAATGTGGTAGCCAAACTAAATAAACTCCCGTCATCATTTAGATCATCCCACATGAGGAAAAAAGATCAGCCAACTCCTACTGCATAATGGGATTATATTTTTCTTTTTAACATGTTAATGGGACTTAAAAGCTCACTTACATGCATGCTACCGGTGCATGCTTGCATGCAGACATGTTGATGTGATTTAAAACCCACTCACATGCATGTGCCACGGTATTTCTGCAAGCTTGCATGTGGCTTAGTGCGGAGCCTCTCAACGTCTAGATCAGACGGCTATTATGGACTGATTTACTTCATCTAACAGATACATCAATTTTGATGACGTGGCTCAAGGAGAGGATAGATAATTCCTAGTAGTGGGGGCTAGCTATTACTAGTAGATAAGTCTTTGTAGAGATTCCACTACATACGGAACAAAATGAATGAATCTACACTTAAAATGCATCTATATACATCCGCATGTGGTTCATGGTGAAATATCTACAAAGACTTATATTTAAGAACGGAGGAAGTACTAGTATAGTACGTACTGAAATTTATCAGCGAGATAAATTTGTACAATGCTATGAAGCTTCCAGCTTTTGTTACATGTATCTTGCGTCCAAGGTTGCCCTTTGCAACATTTCATCAAATACAATGGGGACTAACATGCATGCTATTGTATCTCAATGATTGACAGATCATAGCAAATATGTACTCCCTCCGTTCCAAAATAAGTGTCTCAACTTTGTGCAAACTTTAGTACAAAGTTGTACTACTACTAAAGTTGACACTTATTTTGGAACAGAGGCAGCTAAATAAAAAAACGATCCATGATGTCCCTAGCCCTTGAACCATGAACCCTGACCAGGCTTCAATTTGCTGGCAATGTTCGAGCTTCCTAATAAATGAAGTTTGCAACCTTTTGACCATCAGATCATTTTGTGCAGTTTCACCAAAATTGAGATGAGCATCCACAGGCAAAGAAATTGAAGAAGCGTGATTAGAATAAGATTATTGGGACTAGTTGATGAGACATAAACTCATCACAAATACATTACGAGAAGCCAAGAGAGGTATAAAGGGGCAAAGAAGTAGAGAAATATCCACGAGGGAGTGATGTGGGCAGCTGGAGCCGTGGTGCAAGCCGATCAGTAAAGGGTTGTACCTGAGGGACGTAGCTCAACCTTGAGGAGGGCGGCGGGAGGTGGCAACTGCCCGCGTCGCGGTAGTGAGCAAGGGACGAAGGCAACCTCACCGGCTTTGTGAGAGAGAACGGCGAGGACCCCTGATCGGGACGTGACGACAGTGGGTTTTCGCCGTCGGCGACGGCCACCGCATCTACACTAAGCATCCACCCCTTCCCCAAGCGGACATAATCCGCCGGGATGTTAGAGATGTGGCCATAGTCGTTTTGTGCGAGAGAGTGTGAAGAGAGCAACCCCAGCAAGCAACCGTGTAGGCTGGCCCGTCCTGACTATGTATATAGTGGAGCGGTTTCCTTTTCTCTCCAAAAGAACCTATCATATTGCGTACGCGCCACTGAAGAAAAAAACTCTATTTATGAATGGCGCGGCACCTACTACTCGTTCTCCTATAACCTTGCGCTTGGCATCTCCAAAATATTAACCTTGTGATTGACTCTTCGCCTCTTCGGGAAGTCGAGCAATAATGGTAGTGCAATATATATCGTTCTGGATATATGAGATCGAATGAATTGCTGCACGTCGACCACGTGGGAGAGGGTCGAGGGGCGAGGGAGAGTGCTACATACGGAGCAAAATGAGTGAATCTACACTCTAAAATACGTCTATATACAAGTGTTTGGAGTATGTACTAGTAGTTCATATTGAACTCTAGTAAAGGACATATATAATCCAAACAATATGATATAATCTCTATAACCAAGGTAGTAGGGACGAGGAGTAAATGGAGGGAGTAGTAAATTTTTCTCCTCGTCCTGCGAGCCATCGCGCGCATGGGCGAGGGAGCGGGCATAAGGCGGAGCAAGCTTCACCTCATCCTGCGAGCCATCGCGCCCGTGGGCGGGGGAGACGGTGAACTAAGCAAGCTTCTCCTCGTTCTACAAGTTGACGGGACACATCGAAAGTACTCTAGTGTATAGAGCCTTTCCTCTAAGGTAGGCCCCACATGGTTTGCCTCTTTTTTTAATTTAACATAACGCGTCAAGTTGCAATTTGTTTGTTCACCCGTGGTAGACGATCCTCCCTCCACCAAGTGGACAACCAGTACACGTGCCAAATTACCACGTGGGCTTCCTTTTTCATACAGAAATGAGCTCCACCCTGTACCCGCGCGGGTGTGGTTGGGAAAGAGACGGGAGTAAGTGCGCCGTGCATGCACCTCTTCTCTTCGTGCAGGTCCCCCACCTACGTGGGTGTGTGTAAGAGATACAAACCGCATTCGTGAGTGTTTTTTGTTTTGGGGTGGGGGTGGGGTGGGGGGTTGATTTCATGAATTATTTTTGGGAATATGTGTCGATGACATCTCAAACAAATTTTTGCATGCAATGTGTGTGAAATGGAGGCCTATCGATATCATACATAGAGGGTCGGGCAATCCACGAGAAGAGAGGGAGGGGTCATAGCTATCGATAGAGTCGAAGAGAGGATCAAGTGGGTGGGTGCGAGATCGATGAAGAGAGCCATCGAAATTGTGTGTGTGTGTGCATGTCAAAGAAATAGGGCGATTGGCCTACCGGAATGTTAGAGGGCACATGTCAAGTTTGTGTGTGGCAGGGAGACATGACTAGAGTGCTCGATGTATCGCTATGTGGGGGGGAGGGGGTGGGGGAGGGGTAGGCAGAGGCCTAACTATAGAGGTAGAATGACTCGGATATGTGTTGAGAAGGAGAGACCCAGCTATGTCTTGAGGGAGATCGGTCGACATCCATACATAACTGAAGGACAAGAAATATGATGGGACAGAGAGAGAGGAGAGAGAGAGGGAGGGAGAGGGAGGGAGAGGGGTAGAGTGTTGGATGGGTGATGGAGTTGCTTCTCGAAGATGGTGGGAGAGGCCTACTAGACAAACTGAGGGTGGAACTGCAATGTTATCAATAAGAGTGGGGATGGGTTTACGTGTGTGCACATGCGTGATAGATCTACCGGGACGCATCCATGGATGATGAAGGGGAACCATGTGTTTGGTAAGCAAACCTAACTAGATCGGTAGATAAATTGTTGTTTGTCGGAGGAAGGGAGAGACACAATTAATGAGGTAGATCGATTGACGTGTGGGTAAAAACGAGTTATAAGGACCTAGCTAGCTATATGTATAGCGAGAGATCGGTCGGTGTACGTCCATCTGTTAGAGGCAAATAAGGCCCAGCGAGACGGATAGACAGAGAGAATGGAGCTAGGAGGTGGTGCGAGAGGCCCAACTACTAGCTAGATAGGGGGAGGGCGGTTGTGAGATCGATGAAAAGAGGGGCGAGAGTTTACACATGTGTCTGACCGTATGAGAGACACGAGGCAAGGACACATAAAGGAGGAGATTGAAGGTGTGTGTGTATGTTGTAGGCAGGTTTTCGACCGGTGTGTATCGGAAAGAAGTTGTGGAGACTCTGAGAGAACGACCTAAAGAAAATAAATGAATGTGCCCGGTGTATAGAATGATGAGGGAGGGGGAGGGCGAGGAGGGCGTGCGCATGCATGAGAGAAAGTTAGTGGTAGCTACAAAGGTTAGAGGATTGTGTGGGTGTAAGAGACTAACAAAGATCATAATTTGATATGAAAGCGGATTCATATATTTGAATAGGAGATCATAGTGTTTTAAACATTGCTTGCATGAATATAAGCGGTGATACACGTCTTGTGCACATGTTATACCATATTGTGATAATGCATGGCGTTTGCAACTCACAGCTAAATGCCGAACAATCTAAACCATACTATACATCAAACAATCTCACATTTTATTTGAATTTGTGATAATGTGTGGCGTTTGCACCTTACAACTAAATATCGAACAATCTAAACAATACTATATATCGAACATTCTCACATTTTATTTGAATTTTTGGTAATGTGTGGTGTTTTCAACTCACATCTAAATACTTGTAGCCGTAGGGGGTGAGGCACCATACATAATGTGATAAACACATTATACATATGAGACATGGTTTAGATTATGAAGATCTAGCTAGAGCTAGAAATGTAACGTGATTTGAAATCAAAATAAAGTGGATTCAAAAAATCTAGTTCGAGTTCATATAGTACACATAGTTCATATGTAACTCGAGACTAATCATGTGGTGTGTTGTGAAGATAATACACAAACGATAGTTTTAACTTGACAATAATGATGATTATAGATCTAATTAAAAAAGAGAAACGAATTCAAATGCTTTGACTTCACAACAATCATTATTCTAGATCTTATTCAAATAGGGAAATTAATTCAAATTTAGTTCATATTGAAGTGGTAGTATATACGTTTGGAATGCACTAAAATGTTCATTTGAGTAGTAGGTTACATGAATTATACATGTAGCGAAATATTTTAATTGAACATAACATGAATTCAAAGTTTTGAATGACATTTGTAGTGCACATTGATTTGGCACCGTACACGTTAGGCTTGTCCGGAAATTTCAACGCGCGCCTTGTTAGCCCGATTTAAGATATATCTTTGTCTCGTTGTGCTCCGACAAATCCCTCCATCTCAACCCGTGCCTTGCTATTCCAAAATTACAACGCGGGCGAAAACTCCCACCTCCTGTGAAATCCCGACACGTGAAATGCCCGTGGCACCCCTGAACCGAAAGAACCGCCTCAAATCGGTGGGGGTACTTTTGTAACTTACCCCACATTTCGGACAAGCGCGTCTCTAAGCCAAGGTTCCCCACTGCCATCCCATCCGCCCATCCATTCGTACACTGAGGCCGCGAAAACCCGCGACGAAACCCCACACCCTGCTCCGTCCGCCACCCAGCTGGAGCCTCTTCCCCGACGACGTCGTCCACAGCAACACCTCGACATCCCTCATCCACCGTACCGGATGAGGATCCGTCGTCGATCTCATCGTCCCGCATGTTCAGCCACCCCCGTCCTCCACCTCCAAGGAGCTGCCCCGATGTTCCTCTCGTCTTTCGCGCCACCTCCATTCCCACACCGCCGTCTTCACCTGCACCACCGGAAGAGCATCATCATCACCGTTTCCTCGGATGAAGCTGCGGCCTAATCGGTGCCACCAAAGAGGTTGTACACTAATCGCTGCATTTTCTTCTTGATTCGATCTCACGGTGCTGCCGGCGCTCGGTCCCGAGCCGACACAGCGCGGCTCCATCCACGGCGGCGTCGCCGGCCACTTCCTCCACGGCGTTGCTCCCTCAGCGGCGACGTCCACATCAGTAGGAGCTGCTGCTGCTTTAGCTCTCGCTCGCGCTGTTGCTTTGCTCTTGCGCTCTAGGTCCCCTGCCAGGTATGCTCTTGCTATTGCTCTTGCTCGCGCTGCTGCTCTCGCTCTTGCTCTTGCTTGCGATGCTACTCCGATTTAGCTACACTTCAGTCAACTGAATCGACTATTGGGTCGGTCGATTTTCAGGGGGTGGGGGGCTCTCGGGGTGATGGAAGAACCAGCCGCAGTATGGAGGGTGCTCGCCGAAGAGGTTCCCCACTATCTATCTTAGGGTTCAGGATGGGGGCGGTGGTCGCCGGCGGTGGCGGGGCGTTGGCGGGGAAGTGGTGTGGGGATCGCCAGAGAAAAAGCTCGGCACGGGGGGGCCTAGAGGGATGGCTGGGGCGGAGGCGGACCGGCGGTGGGGAGTGTTTTCGGGGCGGGTGGGGCGGCGCACCGCTGGCCGCGGGCAGCGGGGGGCTGTTGTTTGGCCGGTGGTGGCTGGCGGCTCAGGGGGTGGAGGTTGAAGATCAACCGCAGGCCCTTGATTTCGTATCCAACGGCTGCAAAATCAACTATCCAGAGATGAAAAATTCAGTCGACCGACGTGTAGCCTCACCTTGCTAGTGCGTTCAGTTTCGACAGCAAAATTCAGTTTCGACAGCAAAATTCAGTTTCAACAGCAAAATTCAGTTTCGACAGTTTAGTTCAGTTTCGATAGTTAAGTTCAGTTTCGACAGTTACGTTCAGAGCGGCTGATGTATTTTACATCTAGCACTTTTTGGTTATGTATTTTACGTCATGTATTGGAGATGCTATTAGAATTCCACTCAGGTTAACGTTGTTCATTGTCTCTCTTGTCCTGCTTCAGCCTCGGCGTCGTACAACTCACCGGAGCTGCTCCAACGACGAAACCCTCCATCACAGCGGAGCAGTACCTCGGGCTCCATCTCCAGACGCCTAAGATCTTCTTCCCCTCCTCCGACACGAAAGTCAGCGGAGCATCCTCACCGCCAACCCAATCACGCTGAGATCGACATGGCTTCGCCAAAGAGGTTGTACACTTGTTGCATCTCTTTTTACTCTACATGTTATATATATTGTCCACTGAGCACACGGATTTGTTCCTTTAGTGTCTCCTTGAAGGAAAAAACGTAGGAATTTTAATTTTCACTTGTCCTCCTTTTCAAATTCCTATTCACGAAGCACAATACTAAGAGATAGTAGCATAATAGCATTATAACCGTACATTTTCTTGTGGTTTGACTTAATCTCACCATGCTTCTTTGCATCCTGTGATCTTCCAATTGTTGTGAATCAAACACCCAAATTGGCAGAAATCCTGTGTTTTTAAATTCTCTGTTTTGCACGTGCGTTCCTATCCTATTCCTGTCTATTTCCTATCCCTGCATTGTAGGAATCCTCCAATTCAAACGATCCCTTACAGAATTACTTCTCTTACAGATAGTTGTCAAAGAAAACCATGTGTGGTCTGTCCCGCTCCTGCTGCGCCGTCGTCCACCCCAGCTCAGCTGCTCCAACGACAGAAGGGTCCATCACAACAGAGATCCGGCCTCCAGACTGTCTTTCGCCGCCTCAGATCTTCTTCCCCGCTGTTGGCAGCCATGAAAACTGCATTACCATCATCAACCGAGCAGATGACCTCAAGGACTACACGGGTCCGCAAGAGAGGTCGCACTCTTTCGTGTCTGCTTACATTATGCATCGCTTAATATTACATGCTACTTTATCGTCCTCTTCACCGATTAGACTCCGAGGCAGCTCCAAACTAATGGTCAAACTTGAGTTTTTAAATGGTTGTGGGGTACATATCGGGGCCGCTATCAATAGTATCTATCTACTATCTGGTTAATCTTCGGTGTCTACTATGAGTTTCATGTTGGGTGGGAAACAAACAGTAAAGAAGGCATTATCTATATTTTTTAACTGAAGCCATTATCTGCCTGCTATTATTGGTTTTGGGTCTATCCACATGTTGCTACCATCACTCTGGATTTCTGCATGCACTCCTTACATAATCTCACTATGTTTTATTCCTATGCTTGACAGTTATTATAAACAATGGAACTGAACATGTAGAGCAAAAGAGACGAGCCTTGCGTGGCAATAAAATTTCATGCAGACGTAGCTCCATGGTATGCGCAAAGGCAGCCCCCCTCCATGCATTTCGGATTGTAATCGAGAGGAACATATCTGTTCTGAGGGGGATTCAGAAGGAGAAGACAACTCCTATTTACCCCCTAAGGTCTTCACTCTAACTTGGCATGCTGATGTTGATTATATCATGCATATGGTGTCTTGAATTGCTTACTTTATACATCAAATATGTCATCTTCTTAGTTTAGACATCCTTTGTGCGAATGCCATCTGTTTAGTTTATTCATCGTTTATGTGAATTATGCAATGCCATCTTGTTTAGCCAGGCATCATATATGTGAATTTTGCAATGCCATCCTGCTTAGCCAGTCATCTTATATGTAAATTATATCAGGCCATCCTTTTTTTGTTACATATTACATTTGTCAACAATGTTAGTACATTCAATTGCTCTTCGTGTGCATCAGCCATTTGACTCAGTGATGGCAAATTCTGGAGTGAAAACAAGGTCTTCCGAGCAGACTATGCTATCTGACGAAGCGCATATCTCATTGGTACGGATAGCTCCTCGGGAGGAGGATTCGAGACAGATGACCAGTCCTATTCCCCCCCCCCCCCGAGGTGTATGCTCTAACTTGGCAGGGTTATCTTGCTCATATCATGCGTATGGTGTCTCGCATTGCTATGTCATTTGATTAGTTTAGACATGCTTTGTGTGAATGCCACTTGTTCCGTGTCTAATTACCATATATGTGAATTATGCATTGCCATCTTGTTGCAAGACATTATATATGTGAATTATACAATGATATCTTGTTGCAAAGGCATTATATATGTGAATTATGCAATGCCATGCTGTTTAGCCAGGCATCATGTATGTGAATTATAGCATGCTATCATTTTTTTGTATTATGTGTTCCATTTGTCGACAACGTTTGTATATTCAATTACTCTTCCTATGCATCAGCCATTTGAAGTGGTGATGGAAGTATCTGGAGTGAAAACAAGGTATTCAGAGCAGACAATGCTACCTGCTGAAGCAGACATCTTGCTGGTTACAGAGAGCTCCTTAGAGGAGGATTCAGAGACTGATGACCAGACCTATTTCCCACCTGAGGTCTACGCTCAATCTTGGCAGGGTTATATTACCCATGTCATGCATGTTGTCTTGCATTGCTTAGTTTTTACATCATATATGGATTGCCATCAGCTTACTTGCTTACTATATAAATCATATATTTGAATTATATCATGCCATCATGTTTACATAGTACATACAGATCATCTATCTGAATTATGGCATGGCAACCCATTTAATAAAGACATCATATAGTTATATCATCTCATCATGTTTAGTGTTTACAGTCATCATATTTTGAATTATGGCATTCTATCCGTGAATGTATGTGAATTATGGCATGCCAACCTATTTAATAAACACATTATATAGTTATGTCATGTCATCCTGTTTACGTAGTCTCATATTTTGAACTATGTCTTTCCATCTTTTTTAGTTAGCCATCATAATGTGAAATTATGTCATGCTATCCTGTTTAGTTAGCCATCATATCTGTGAAATTGTGTCATGCTATCCTGTTTGGTTAGACAACATAAATATGAATTATTTCATGCCCTGTTTTATTCCCCACTATCCATTGCACCTGTCTATCATACAATGTCTATAGTTTCAGTTACTTTTCTTGTTTATCAGCCATTTGAATTGGAGAGCGTGATGGCAGTATCTAAGGGAGTAACAACACGATCTTGAGAAAAGATAGTGCTACCAGTTGATCTTGAGATAGAACCACGGTTGTACTTGCCCAAGGACCAGATCCACCACACATAACCCGTAATCTCACAGATTGTACCCCTACCCAGTTGGACAGAGAACCAGCTACACCCCTTCTAACCCCAACCCGGCGAGATAGTAACCTGGGCCCAGTTGACACAAAGACCGTCTCCACCATAGAGCACCCAAATACGAGCAGTTAGTACGGGAATTGCAGTGCCCAAAGCACGAGGACCACCACTCTGAATCCCAACTCAACGCTTAAAGGAGAAGAAGATTAGTTCTCAGGCCAGGTTCTGTAGCTATGGTTCATACTCCTTTGCTCTAGCATTACTGTATTTACTGATACCAACTATTTTCAAATTTGAAGGATGGAATTGAAACTCCAATGGCGCAACAGGTATGTTTTAAACCTGTTTCTTTAACTGGTTTACTGTTGTAACCTACACTATATTGATTTCAGTTTCAATTGAATAAATAGTTATGTTCTCATGTCATGCACATTACAAGTGTTGTCATTGCTCTATAGCTACCCACACTTATATTCTTTCTATTATGCTTTGTCCTGAACACATATTATTTGAACTGTGTCTCTATCTTGATTTGGCAACAAAAACTAGAATGATATAGACCATAAAGTGACCATGGTACATAGATATATGTTTGTTTCATGCTGTTATCCTGTCCACTTTACTACTGAACTCATTTACCAAAATGAGTTTCATATACAACATGGTAAATGTGATGTGTCTGCTTGTTTCTCTTTTAGAATGCGGAAAAAATATTAGAGAACAGTACCGCGTCATCCAATGGTAAAGGAAGTAATGCAGATAAGGTTCAAGATAGTGAGACATCCTTGTTGATCTCCAAGAAAGCTGATAAAAACTATCTTGACGACAGTGAGGGAACCCAAAAGTCATGTCTGATGTAGTGTTCGAGTTACTGGCCACTACTGCTGGCACAAGCTCTTCGAACTCGCGGCCTGAATCAGTTCGTCTTATTGAGTCTCAACTTCAAGTTGAAAGACATCGATCAGATGTCATGTGCGGAAGTCAAGGACTGAGGAAGTCCCTGCAGAATTCAGATGCATATTTTCTGGTGCAATAGCAAGCGCTGGAGGATTTAAGCGCCAAACAAGAGAAAGTTAATAAGCTTGCTAAGCATCTTGCCAGCATTATGGGTACCTAGTATATTGTTTCTTGATATCTTCTGAAGTGGTTTCAGTTCTAGATTTGTTTTGCTGTGGCGTTTATTTGCGCTGGTCGCCAACTTTGACAACCAGTGTATATGATATGTGTCAGGACCCCGATCCTAAGTCACACCGATCTAGCATGTAACACATCATATCACTTTGCGGCCTCACGCACGGTATTCCCACGGGTGTCGCCTTACCATGGCCCGGGACCGTTTGCGTCTTTTGGCTCACGTATATGATAGTGTCGCTAGCATCCATATGACAAAGAACCCGGGCCGACATAGCTAGTCGTGAACCCAAAGCGGCGCTAACCTATGGGGACAGGCATACATGAATCACCTCGAGCATGTCGGTCATCAACGTATATATTCGGGCTGTAGCACTGGGCTAACAGGACTCCGGTATCCCGGGCTGTAGCGGGCTAGGCAGGACTCCGAATACCACCGCGTGACATTTCCCCGAAGGGACAGACATAAGGGAAGTGAAACACATGCCCGGCCCGATCAAGTGTCCAAGCGGTAGTCTTTGGGCTAGCAGGACTCCGGTGAACCGGTCAGGCGGACTACTATCGCTCGGAGGCACGAGACTACATTTCCCCATATGAGAGGCTGCCAAGGATAAACAACTAGTTTGTCGGATCCCACACATACCAAGCATTTCGAACATACACACAATATGCTCAATATGTGTAAATACGACGTGGCATCACAACATAACTCTACGACTCAGATATTATTCATTAGGCTCCGAGGAGCGAGGTATTACAAACATGGGTCTCATGACCCAACACTCAGAGCATACAAGTCAAAGCACAAGCGGAAACTAAACATGTCTCGAGTACGCATAACTATAAATGAAAAAGGCTGAGAAGCGACTATCTACCAGATCCTGCCGAGGCACAAGATCGTAGCTGAGGTATCAAGCTAAGCGTCGAAGTCCAAGCGGAACTACTAAGCGAGACCGACGCGTCTCTCGCAAAACATAAAATAGGCAAACGTGAGTACAATTGTACTCAGCAAGACTTACATCGTAACTAACTACATATGCATCATTATCAAAAGGGGTGGTGGAGTTTGACCGCAGCAAGCCAGCTTTGACTCGGTGGCTATCCTGAACTATGACCGCAAGTAACTCTTTTGAGGTGGCGCTACGAGTCCACATATTCACCATATCAATACACCACTATGGACCCGCTCCTGTCTTCCTACGAGAACGCCATCCATAGCACTCACGCTTATCTTGCGCATTTTAGGGTATCCACTTTCACTTGTCTATGAACTGATATAGGCAACCCGAAGTCCTTTTCATGGACACGGCTATTCGAATAGATCATATTAAACCCTGCAGGGTGTACTTCTTCACACACGCTCTCACCACTTACCGCCGTTTACACGACATGTACTCGGCAACCTTCAAGCGGAAGCCCAACGTGGGTGTCGGCCACGGCCTACCTAAACACTCAAGTCCCTAGTCCAGGTTTATCGCCTATTCGGGTTCCATCCGCAGGAGTCCGCCGAGGTTTCCCATACAGCCCCGAACGATGTGTGCAGGGTTCCCGAGATACCAAACGGGCACTCGGTACACAGCCACGGTGCCTACCGCAACACAACCCACCCCTAAGGTCAGCGTTATGCGGCCCCAAAGATGCTACAAACACCGAAACTACTTGCAACTCCCGGACTGAGGACAAGGGTGGTTAAGAAGCCGAGAGGGTCAATTAAGGATCCCAATGCGTGGTAGTAATCTGTTTCATGGATCACAAACACGTAACTCGGCCTGAGGACGGTTTCAATGAGACAACCCACCATGTACTCCTACATGGCCTCTCACCGCTACCTTTACCAAATCGTGTTCACACACTTAGCTCACACACAATAGGACATGTTCATAACAATTCCAATTCATTCCCGATGAATCAGACCCGACTCAACTCTAAGCAGTAGCAGGCATGACAAACAAGCATAAATGAGTAGGCACAACATGGCTCAAACAATTCCTACTCATGCTAGTGGGTTTCATCTAATTACTGTGGAATGACAGGTCATGCAAAGGGTCTGGGCCTAGTCGACGAGTAAGTCGGCCAGTGCTTGTGACTTGATGGCGGTGCGAGGTTGGTAATAGATGGTGTAGGGTGCCAAATCTATGGCCCACTTGGCTACTTGGCCTGAAGCATCTCGGCTTCCAATGATCTCGGCTAGTGGAGCTATGCAGACCACAGTGATTGGGTGCTGTTGAAAGTACGGCTTCAATTTCTTGGCGGCAAAGTGCACGCCGCAACACATCTTCTGGTAGTGGGGGTAGTTTTGCATGGAGGCCGACAGCACTTCACTCAGGTAATACACCAGTCTCTGGACTGGTAGTGCCTTGCCTTCCTCCTTGCGCTCTACCACTATGACTGTGCTGACCACTCGGCTGGTGGCGGCGATGTAGAGGAGCATGGGCTCCTTAGGAGTCGGAGCCGCCAGGACAGGTGGAGTAGTCAACATCTTCTTGAGCTGGAGAAAAGCTTCATCTGCCTTGTCGTTCCACTCGAAAAAAGTGGTCTTCTTCATGAGCTGGTACAGGGGAAGAGCCTTCTCTCCCAGCCGACTGATGAAACGGCTGATGGACGCCAAGCAGCCGGTGAACTTTTGTACGTCGAGCAGTCGGGTGGGCACTTCCATCCTCTCGATGGCCTTGATCTTCACGGGGTTGCCGCGCTCTGAGACAAGGAAACCAAGAAGCTGGCCAGCTGGTACTTTGAAGACGCATTTCTCCGGGTTGAGCTTGATTTGAAATCTGCGTAAGTTCTCAAAGGTCTCCTTGAGGTCTTCCAATAGCGTTCCATGCTTCTCCTTCTTCACCACAACATCATCCACATAAACGTGGGCGTTCCTGCCGAGTTGCTTGAGGAGGCACTTCTGCATGCAACATTGAAACGTGGCGTCGGCATTCCTCAAGCCGAACGTCATGGTCAAGTAGCAGAAGGCTCCAAATGGCGTGATGAAGGCGGTCTTCAGCCTGTCGGCCGGGTTCAGTTTGATCTGGTGAAACCCTGAGTATGCGTCCAAAAAACTCAACAGCTCGCATCCGGCTGTGGAGTCTGTCACTTGATCAATTCTCGGCAAAGCGAATGGGTCTTTGGGGCAGGCTTTGTTGAGGCTGGTGTAATCAATACACATGTGCCACTGCTTGTTTTTCTTCAGCACAAGGACTGGGTTGGCCAGCCACTCTGGAAAGAATACTTCCATGATGAAGCCGGCTGCCTGCAGCCGGGCTATCTCTTCTCCAACGACTCTTCTCTTCTCTTCCGACAAGCGGCGCAAGGGCTGCCTGACTGGCTTGGCATCGGACCAGACATGTAACTTGTGCTCGGCGAATTCCGTCGGAACACCCGGCATGTCCTTAGGTGACCATGCAAAGATGTCTCGATTCTCATGGAGGAAATCGACGAGCTCACCTTCCTATTTGCTGTCAAGGTTTGCGCCTATGACATCGTACCTCTCCGGGCGTTCCGGGTCCAAGGGTATCTTCTTTGTCTCTTTGGCCGGCTTGAACGAGCCCTCGGCTTCCAACTCCTTGAGGTTGGGTGACATTTCCGGCTGCTTGCCTGCCATCGCCACAACTCGGTCAAGGAGCTGCTTCTCGGCCGGGATCACAAGGGACTCGGCCAGCTGGCTGCTGTCTGCTACGCAGGCAGACGACTTATTGTAATCCCCTGCTATGGTCAGAATTCTCTTGGAACTCGGCATCTTCATCTTGAGGTAAGCATAGTGGGGGACCGCCATGAACTTGGCCAGAGCAGGCCAACCAAGCAGTGCATGGTAGGGGCTCTCAAGGTCCACCACCTCAAACCAGACTGGCTCTCGGCGGAAGTGATCTTTGTCTCCAAAGAGGATCTCTATCTGGATCTTGCTGATTGGTGAGCAGGAAAAGCCAGGGACTATGCCATGGAATACGGTCCGGCTGGACTGAAGCTGCCTTTGTTTGATTCCTAGTTTCTCCATGGTATCCTTGTACAGGATGTTGATGCTGCTGCCGCCATCTTTTAGGACTCGGGAAAAGCGATCAGCTCTCCTATCGGTGGCAAAGGTGGCATCCAGGACCAGGGCGTAGGAGCCGGGATTGGGCATTACTTCTGGGTGGTCGGCTCTGCTCCAGCTGATGGGCTTCTCAAACCAGTGCATGAACTCGGGGGTCTCTGATGCCACCGCATTCACTTCTTGATGTCGCTGCCGTCTGCTGTGCTTGTCGTCGGCCACGCTGGTGAACACGACATAAGCTCCGTGCTCTTCAGGATATTCGTCTTGTATGGCTCTGACTGGTCGAACCGCCGGCTGCTGGGGGGTAGGAGGGGGCGGCTGCCCAGCAGGCGGAGGAGGCAGAAGGCCGTCTCCCTTGGCGATCCTGGTGAGCCAATGGCACTTCCGAGTGGTGTGGTTGGACGGCTTCATGCCACTGTGGAACTTTCATGGTGCGTCAAGAGTCTGCTCATACGAGAAAGCAGGTAGCCAATTGGGCTTGCCGCCCTTCTGGTGCCTGGATGGAGGCTGCCCTTCCGACAGCTGGTCCTCGACTGTCGCCACCTACCGGCTTGTGGAAGCCGACTGCATGGCCTTGTGCTTGTTCTCGCTTGGTTGTTGGCGCCGACTGGTGTCGCCAGCCGGGGTCCGAGGAGCCTGAGGGGACACTTTGCCAGATGCATCAACTTGGATCTCTGCCTTCATGGAGGAGTGGGTCGTGGCATATTTATCTCCTATGATCAGCAGCTCGTCGAGGGTCGCTGACTCATCGCAGGGAAGTCGGTGCTTGAGGAGGGTGCCCTCTTGGCACCTAGCGGTGAAGTACTCGATGGCCCGCACCTCGTGCACGCCTTCGCAAGAGTTGTGGAGCTCGGCCCAGCGCGTGAGGTAGTCGCGAGTCGACTCGTTGGGGCCTTGTATGCACAAGGAGAGCTGGCGAGGTTTTTGCGGCCGTTTGTACGTGCTGGTGAAGTTGCGGATGAAGGCTTCGGTGAAGTCGACCCAGTTGTTGATGCTGCGGGGCTTCAGGCTATTCAGGCATATCCGGGCCGTGCCCTGGAGCATGAGCGGAACGTACTTCACAACAACGCGCTTGTTTCCGTTTGTGATGCTGACGGGTGTGGAGTAGTCGACTAGCCAGTCCTCCGGCTTCACGGAGCCGGTGTACTTGGGCGTATATCTTGGGAGCGTGAAACCTTTGGGGAAGGGCTCGTCTCGAATGCGGGGGGCAAAATATGGCGGACACAGCTCATCTTCTTCTTCTAGCGCCAGGGATCGGTGGAGTCGGTCGATCCGGTGGCGGGCATCGTTCTCTCTGACTCCTTCTCGGCGGCCAAGGCGGTCGCCGAGTGTCGGGTGCTCAACAGGCGGTAGCGAGACGCGCCTTTCCCTGCGAGGGGGAGGAGGCGGACAGTCATCCCGTCGCTCCACTGCTCTCGAGCGGCCGTCTTGGTCGCGCTCAACGATGATGCGAGTCCGGCTGCGGCTGGCAGTCGGCTCCTTGTCGCTTCTTTCGCGGATGCCACCAGTCGGCGTCCGAGATGTCGTGCCTTGATCTCGGCGGGGAGGCAAATCATCATTTTGCCGGTGAGGCGCCTCGATCTTGCAGCCGGCCTCGTCTTTGCTCAAGGCCGCGTCGAGTCGGCCGGGCTGCAACCGCCATCTGGCGACGCTCTTCGCCCTCGAACTTATCCAGCTCTTCTGCTGCCGCCTGGGCAGCTCGGATATTTTCCGCAAGCATGGCATAGACGGGGCGATCTGCCCCGAACAGGCTCGCGATGGCCACGCCGCGCTGCCGGACCGTGCCAAGGCGGCTAGGACCACCGGTAGCCGGCGTGCCGCCCACAGCGCGGTCCATCTCGCGGTTGTAGGCCTCCGATAAGCGTCTCATGCTGGCCAGCTTCTTGGCGCCCTCGAGGAGCTGGGTGCGGCGTACTTCCAGTGTCTCGGCATCAGCATCTTCTGGAATGGGCACCGTCAGGTCTTGTAGTGCCGCATCGAGCTGGTCATGAGCGCCTCCACCGGAGTGCTCGCTGTGGCCGATGACTAGCCCCTCCGTGACGGCGCTTCCGCCGCTCTCCGCGCGAGGAAGTGGCTCGTCGTAAACCACCACGTTGGTGGGGAACGCGTCAAGCGACGAAGTGTCAGAATCGACAAGCATCGGGTCGGTGGAGCCCACAGACTCCAAGTCCACAGTAGGCTCGCTGGTGACGTGGAGCTGATCAAGGAGGCTGACGAGGCGACTCTCAGGGCCATCGGTGCCCGCATCAGACGAGGGCTCGTCGGAGAGGCGAACCTCGCCAACAAGGTTAGCAAGGAAGCTCGCCGCGCAGGCGACCTCCGCGCCGTGCAGCGCATCGGTGCAGACTCCGTCTGGCGTGCTGGGCTGGCTGCGCTCACCAGGGAGGAAAAGGGTTCCCGTCTAGAACAGGTCTCCGGATGACGATGCACCTCGCGCCAACGGTGGGCGCCAAATGTCGGGGGTTGGGTGCGACATATGCAAATGGATGGCTAATCATGGTGGGAGCGAGTAGAACGTCGCCGGTGCCTGGAAGCGGGATAAGTTGTAGACACGAACGCCGGCGCACTTTACCCAGGTTCGGGGCTCTCCTAGGAGATAAAACCCCTAGTCCTGCTCTGCGGGGTCTCTGCATGATCACTAAGGCACAAGTGGTACAATGGTGCTCCTCGAGCTGTTTGCTAGAGGTGGAAGAGAGCAAAGCTAGCTCTCTCCTTTCTCTATGGGTCAGTCTAGTTCTCTCAGGTTGGGTACCCTTTGCATGGGTGCCCTGGGGGGCTTATATAGGCCTACCCCCCAGGGATACAATGGTAATCCGGCTGGGTGTAGGACCTGGATGTCAGTCTCTCTGGTCGCCGGCTTCTCCGCCGACTGCTGGGACCCGCCGCCTGGTGGGCCCCACCGACTGGTCTGGTACGGGGCCGACAGGCCGCCTCCGCCGCTCACGGGTCTTGTCGGCTGCTGATCACTGTAGCCGTGATGCTAATGACGGAAGCAAGGTCAGGGGAGCGTGGCTACAGCTTCGCCGCCTGGCGGGCGATTACTGTAGCCACTCTGTGTCTCGTCTGGTTAATGGCGAGTGGGCCCCGAGGAAGGGGTGGGCCGACTGCTGGGGGCCGACCTCCATCGGGTCCGACTGGTGGGGCTCTAGCCGTCTTCCGGGCTCTCGCAGATCGGTGGGGCCCGTCGTCCTTGGGCCGTACCGACAGGACGTCATGGGAGCAGGGCTCCGCCTGCTTGTGGTGACGTCAGGGGTGGTGTGCCAACAGTGCCGCGTCGGGCGGAGATCTCCGCAGGTACGGTGCATTCTGGCCACACCCGTCCCTGGATTGGGGGGGGAGGGGGATGGGCTACGCTGTAGCCATTCCCTATCTTGTCTTTCTTGATGAGGGTGAGGATTTGTGGTGCCTCGGGCCGACTGCTGAGAGCCGGCTTCCCTGGAAGCCGCCCACTAGGAGTCGGCTTGTCTGGAACTCGAGCGTCTACGAGCAGCCGACTATTCCTCCAGCCGGCCATCAGAAGGCGGCACTTCGTCTTGGTGTCTTGAGGGGCGAAGCTAGCCCTGATGTCTTGAAAGGCTCTGGGTCTCGGGTTAGCCTACCCGTGGCCCATTACTCCGACATGATGGGTCATTGGCATGTTGACTTTTGCGTATACCTCCCCGGCAACGGCGCCAGAAATCCTTCTTGCTACGTCTTGAGCACTGTGTTGGTTTTCCCTTGAACAGGAAAGGGTGATGCAGCAAAGTAGCATAAGTATTTCCCTCAGTTTTTTTAGAACCAAGGTATCAATCCAGTAGGAGGCTACGCGCGAGTCCCTCTTACCTAGACAAAACAAATAAATCCTTGCAACCAAAACGATAAGGGGTTGTCAATCATTACACGGTCACTTACGAGAGTGAGATTTGATAGATACGATAGGATTTTTTTTTTTGGTATTTTTGTGATAAAGATGCAAAGTAAAATAAAAGCAAAGTAAAAAGCAACGAAAATAACTAAACGTTGGAAGATTAATATGATGAAGATAGACCCGGGGGGCATAGGTTTCACTAGTGGCTTCTCTCAAGAGCATAAGTATTTTATGGTGGGTGAACGAATTATTGTTGAGCAATTGCAGGAATTGAGCATAGTTATGAGAATATCTAGGTATGATCATGTATATAGGCATCACGTCCGAGACAAGTAGACCGACTCCTTCCTGCATCTACTACTATGACTCCACACATCGACCGCTATCCAGCATGCATCTAGAGTATTAAGTTAAAATCAGAGTAACGCCTTAAGCAAGATGACATGATGTAGAGAGATAAATTCAAGATATATGAAATAAACCCCATCTTGTTATCCTCGATGGCAACAATACAATATGTGCCTTGCTGCCCCTACTTTCACTGGGAAAGGACACCGCAAGATTGAACCCAAAACTAAGCACTTCTCCCATTGCAAGAAAGATCAATCTAGTAGGCCAAACCAAACTGATAATTCGAAGAAATTTGCAAAGATAACCGATCATACATAAAAGAATTCAGAAGATTCAAATATTGTTCATAGATAAACTTGATCATAAACCCACAATTCATCGGTCTCAACAAACACACCGCAAAAGAAGATTACATCAAATAGATCTCGACGAGAGAGGGGGAGAACATTGTATTGAGATCCAAAAAGAGAGAAGAAGCCATCTAGCTAATAACTATGGACCCGAAGGTCTGACGTAAACTACTCACACTTCATCGGAGAGGCTATGGTGTTGTTGTAGAAGCCCTCCGTGATCTATGCCCCTTCCGGTGAGCTCCGAACAGGCCCCAAGATGGGATCTCGTCGGTCTGAGAAGGTTGCGGCGGTGGAATTAGGTTTTTGGCTCCGTATCTGATCGTTTGGGGGTACGTAGGTATATATAGGAGGAAGGAGTACGTCGGTCGAGCAACATGGGGCCCATGAAGGTGGAGGGCGCGCCCAGGGGGGGTAGGCGCGCCCCCCTACCTCGTGGCTTCCTGGAAGCTTCCTTCACTTAGGGTCCAAGTCTCATGGATCATGTTCGTTCCAAAAATCACGTTCCCGAAGGTTTCGTTCCGTTTGGACTCCGTTTGATATTCTTTTTCTGTGAAACTCTGAAATAAGAAAAAGACAGCAATTCTGGGCTGGGCCTCCGGTTAATAGGTTAGTCCCAAAAATAATATAAAAGTGAATAATAAAGCCCAATAATGTCCAAAACAGAAGATAATATAGCATGGAGCAATCCAAAATTATAGATACGTTGGAGACGTATCAGGATCTTGGCGGCTTAAGAGGGGACTAATGGTACCTGGCGGGTTACGGTTTAAGAGCTAAGCCTCCCACACAGTTGTTGATTTGCATATTAGATGGAAAAATTGCTTAGTGTTGGAAAAACAAATTTCACAGAGTGATGCTATAATTTTGGATCTACGGCATTTCAGATAATGGAAAATATCTTGACCTAAGTTGCAGTACTTGAGCAGTTCATGTGTCCTGATTGGTTTTCTTATGCAAAAGGAGATGCTTGTGGCACCCCGATCCGCATGGAGCAGGGGGCCTTCGCACGTCAGCCCAGGATAACACCTGACGCACGACATGTCCATGATACAACATTCCAAGTACAAGAATACTCATCAAATACATGTGTGTAAGATTACATCATTGGTGAATACAATCTTCTGGCATAGCCCTAAGGCTATTTAAATGGCAGCGGAAGTCTATTTAAATGGCGGTGGAAGTCTTGGTTTGGCTGCGTCTCACTCTGGATGGACTCCGTAACTCATAGGACTGGCAAGATTACGGCCTAGCACGACAGAACAAGCGAACAATTCGGGCACGACCTACAAAACTGGCATGACACGCCAGGTCAGTACATTGAATGTTCTTGAAAGACAACCAAATACATAGCATCCAAACAAACAGATGACGAAGCAAGAACCAAGCATATGAAACAATCTACTCCGTCACAACTTCTAAGCACGACATAGTATTAACAAGAATCATAAATCAAACTAAACATGAACAACATCAGAGCATCTACTAGCATGGCATATCAAACTTACTTATAACATAACAACAACAAAGCACAGCATACCAAAACATGGCATGGCATCAAGAAACTATGCTGAAAATAAACTACAAGTTACCTCCCATGAAGACATATTGTATTAACCTCATGCAACAATCACTTACTCTGCCATGGCTCTTCGAAGCAAACTCATGACTTACCGAGACCTCGTCTCGGGGTCATATCAACACGTCATCATGACTTCTCATGATTTTCTCATAGTCCAAGTCACCACATTATTTATCACATCTTAGTTATCACACAAGTTATTAGCAGGTTTATCCTCCATTTCGACCAAGACCCGATAGTGTGACCTACTATGAACTGTGCTACTATCGATAGACTTAAAATACACTCTGCAGAGGTAGCACACTGTACCCACATGACAGAATCCATGGCCTCGCACTCCCATTCGGGTGGACCAACGGCATTCCGGCAAAGCCATCCAACTGGCATGACAGTCTCCTGGCCACTCCGACCAACACCCCTTATGGGTTCAGTCCTGGGTGGCCCTGTACCTACCAAAGGTACCAACGGCCACCGTCGTGGCAAAACAGTCCCAAACGGGGACATGAGCTCAAAACCTAACCCGGGCACACAAGGCTTATGTCCGCCTACTTGATCAGGGTAACGTGTGCTCATAACCTTCCCTCGCGGGAGGCACCAGCGAGAGGCATGACAATAGACCCAGCTAGGACCTCCCCATGAGGTAAATGTGGTTGCACTGGAGAAAGCTCGATTCGGTGGCACTATGACTCGATCCCATCGATGACGGAGGAGGTTTGTTCTTAAATCATATTATTACTTCTCTATCATCAATCATCATGCGGGCATTTTAACATGAATACAACAACGATCATGCAACATACTGATGCAATAACAAAATCAAGCTTTTCAAATGAGCAATGATAGCATGCGAAACATGGCAATAACAAGTACTAGTATTTTCACTAGTGCAATAGAATTATCATAACCTCGATACTACTAGCCTGAAAATAAACTAGACAGAGGCATGATATTATTAGTAACCACAGCAAACTAGCATGTCAACTTATTTCATGAAAAGCATAAGCATGCAAGACAGATAACAAGAACATATAGCACGACGAAAATAACAGCAGACAGAACAGACAAGAAACTACTGCAACTAAACACACACACAAGGTGCAAGCAAAGTCAACATGCAAGTTCGAGGCTCATGATAAGAGGTTGGCTTGCCTGGGGTCGACAAATACTTCGGGAAGAAGTGTGAAACGCTCGCGAAAATGGTTGCCGGAAACAGTTCTCTCTCGGAGGGGCTGTTTATGGGCAGGGGCAATATAGTCATTTTCACTATGTGAAAACAATACGAAAATGATACCAACGCAAATAGCTCGCCGAACAGAGAACGTGAGCGTTGGAATCACCTCAATCGGAGTTACGGTTGCGGATTATGAAGTGATGAAGGTCAGGGACCTATCTGTGAAGAATTTATCACCAACGGGTCCCTGGGTTGAAAAACAGAAAAGTATTTCAGACAATACAATTTCGGAACTGAGAAAGCGCATTCCTAGCCGCAATAGAGAGAAATACTCCTTCCGAAAGAGAAAACATATTTCCATCTGAAGCAATGCAAGAGTACGTTTTCGGACAAGGGAAGACGTATTCAGAGGAATAAGCTTCCACTTACCACGTGGCAAGGGCGGGGTCAACGCACGGTGAGGCTGACTGGTGGGGCTGCGTGCAGGTGGGGGGCCCGGCGATTCGTTGTCTTCCTCCTCTCTCTCGCCCGACTGAAGCAGAGGGGGAGCAGAGGCAGGGGCGCTGCCGGCGTCGGAGCAGGCCACTCCGGCGATCTCCGGCCAAGTGGAGACCACCGGCGAGCTCGTGGGGGTGCGCCGCTTCCGTCCAGGCCAAGCACGGGCGTCGGGAAGCAGCGGGGCGGCAGCGGCTCGCGGGGACAGAGGACGCGGGGCTAGGTGATTGCGTGGCTCTGGTGGGGGAATGAGGTGGGTGGCGAGCCAGGGAGGGTCGCCGGAGTGTGGTGCATCCATCCAGGGTGCGCACGGGGCCCGGGGGTGCTCGGGGGCTGGGAATCAAGAGGAACTCGAGGCGACGGTCATGGCGATGGTTTTGGTCGGGTAGGAGCTCCGGGGATGGATGGTTGGCTCGGGGAGGCGCTGTGGACTACGAGGGTGCTCGGGCGCTACTTATATCCGCGGGGAAGAGCCCTAGAGGGAGGGGCAAGGTGACACGCGACGCGGCTACGTGTCCGTGCACCGGCGACGCGCGGCTAAGGGTCACAGGGAGGGGTGGCAAGGCGACGAGGGGGATGCGGACGAGTGCCAGGGGGTCACGGAGACGAGGGACGCTCGCGGACAAGAGGGGGAAACGGACAGGAGCGAGGAAACGACGACGCACACGGGATCTCAATGTGTTCGACGATGGCGACCGCTAAACAAAGAAGCGAACGAAGGGGGAATGAGCTCCAGGGGGAAGATGATGTCGAGGAGGAGCTGTGTGACACTCGGGAACAAGCCAAAACCGGCCAGAGCGGCGCTGCTGTTGCCAACAGTGGCTAGACCGCCATTTTGGCCAGCATTGCCCATGGTCACCATGTGCTACCTCTTCAGCTTGCATTGGATTTCCCCGAAGAGGAAAGGATGATGCAGCAGAGTAGCGTAAGTATTTCCCTCAGTTTTTGAGAACCAAGGTATCAATCCAAAGAGGGAGGCCACGCCAAGAAGTCCCTCGTACCTACACAAAAACAATAGCTCAACGCAACCAACACGATTAGGGGTTGTCAATCCCTTCATGATCACTTACGGGAGTGAGATCTGATAGAGATGATAGATAATATTTTTGGTATTTTTGATATAGAGATGCAAAGTGAAAAGTAAAAGGCAAAGTAAAAAAGCAAAGCAAGAGTAAAGTGATGGAGATTGATATGATGAGAATAGACCCGGGGGCCATAGGTTTCACTAGTGGCTTCTCTCAAGAGCATAAGTATTCTACGGTGGGTGAACAAATTGTTGTTGAGCAATTGACAGAATTGAGCATAGTTATGAGAACATCTAGGTATGATCATGTATATAGGCATCACGTCCGTGACAAGTAGACCGACTCCTGCTTGCATCTACCACTATTACTCCACTCGTCGACCGCTATCCAGCATGCATCTTGAGTATTAAGTTAAAAACAGAGCAATGCCTTAAGCAAGATGACATGATGTAGAGAGATAAATTCAAGCAATATGAAATAAACCACATCTTGTTATCCTCGATGGCAACGATGCAATACGTGCCTTGCTGCCCCTTCTATCACTAGGAAAGGACAACGCAAGATCGAACCCAAAGCTAAGCACTTCTCCCATGGCAGGAAAAACCAATCTAGCAGGCCAAACCAAACTGATAATTCGAAGAGACTTGCAAAGATAACCAATCATACATAAAAGAATTCAGAGAAGATTCAAATATTATTCATAGATAGACTTGATCATAAACCCACAATTCATCGGTCTCAACAAACACACCGCAAAAAGAAGATTACATCGAATAGATCTCCACGAGAGAGGGGAGAACTTTGTATTGAGATCCAAAAAGAGAGAAGAAGCCATCTAGCTACTAACTATGGACCCGAAGGTCCTGAAGTAAACTACTCACACTTCATCGGAAGGGCTATGATGATGTAGAAGCCCTCCGTGATGACGGCCCTCCGGCGGAGCTCCTAACAGGCCCCAAGATGGGATCTCGTGGATACGAGAAAGTTGCGCGGTGGAATTAGGTTTTGGCTCCGTGATCTGCTCGCTTTGGGGGTGCGTAGGTATATATAGGAGGAAGAAGTACGTCGGTGGAGCTTGAGGCCCACAAGGCAGGCGCGCCCTAAGGGGGTCGCCCCACCCTCGTGACCGCCTCTCGATGCCTTGGCATAGGGTCCAAGTCTCTGGATCACGCTCGTGAGAAAATCACGTTCCCGAAGGTTTCATTCCGCTTGGACTCCGCTTGATATTCCATTTCTTCAAACACCGAAATAGGCAAAAAACAGCAATTCCGAGCTGGGCCTCCGGTTAATAGGTTAGTCCCAAAAATAATATAAAAGTGGAAAATAAAGCCCAATATAGTCCAAAACAGTAGATAATATAGCATGGAGCAATCAAAAATTATAGATACGTTGGAGACGTATCAGGCATCCCCAAGCTTAATTCCTGCTCGTCCTCGAGTAGGTAAATGATAAAAAGATAATTTTTGATGCGGAGTGCTACTTGGCATAATTTCAATGCAAATCTTCATAATCCCTACAAAATCATATAATTTAGTCATGCTCCATTTTCGTCACATAAGAATGCTCTCATCATGCACAACCCCGATGACAAGCCAAGCAATTGTTTCATACCTTAATAATTTCAAACTCATAAACTTTCACGCAATACATGAGCATGAGCCATGGATATAGCACTATGGGTGGAATAGAATATAATGATGGGGGTTATGTGGAGAAGACAAAAAAGGAGAAAGTCTCACATCAACGAGGCTAATCAATGGGCTATGGAGATGCCCATCGATTGATGTTAATGCAAGGAGTAGGGATTGCCATGCCACGGATGCACTAGTGCTATAAATGTATGAAAGCTCAACAAAAGAAACTAAGTGGGTGTGCATCCAACTTGCTTGCTCACGAAGACCTAGGGCACTTGAGGAGGCCCATTGTTGGAATATACAAGCCAAGTTCTATAATGAAAAATTCCCACTAGTATATGAAAGTGACAAAACACGAGACTCTCTATCATGAAGATTCTGAAGCACAAGTGTGGAAAAAAAAGGATAGTAGCATTGCCCCTTTTTATTTATTTAATTTTTTTGGGCCTTCTTTTTTTTCTTTGGGCTTCCTCTTTTTTTGGGACAATGCTCTATTGAATGATGATCATCACACTTTGTCGGGGAAGCTGATCTGACCCACGAACACCTATGGGGCCGGCGGACCGAGCCCCTTTTGGTTCGGTGGGGGGCGGAGGTTGCACGAAGAGCAGATCGAGGCGAAGCACACGAGCAGTTTACCCAGCTTCGGAGTTCTCCGGAGAGATAATACTCCTACTGCTGCATGTCTGATTGTATTGTGTTCTTGCTCAGGAACGCTGAATGCTACAGTACACACCAGCTGTTAACGAGACTGAGCGTGAGAGTGTTCCAACACCCCTCTACGTTGCGCATGGGCCTCCTTTTATATGCTCAAGGGGTCTCCGACAGGTGGTAACGTAGACAAGGGCAAAAAGGGAAAATGAGTTGCGGTTGGTACAGCTACTTGTACAGTGTATCATACCTAACCCGGACGGCAGGGGACAAAGGCATTAAATGCCCGTCTATGTCGCCTAAACAGTGCAGAAAGGGACCATCAGGGACGTCACCGCTTGCCACGATGGCAATCTTGTCAGCACCGCTTGCCACCGCGCTCCGCTGGCCGCACAGCCTCTTACCACGTGCGCCGGGAAAGGTCCCAGGGCGACACGTTGGTGAATGTGTTGGAGCGCAGGAACAGAGTGGTAATCTGCCGCGGCAAGCGCCTTGCCGCGGTTGTTGCCTTGTCGCGCCCGGAAGCTTGTCGCTCATCGGGCCTTCCCGGCAAGCTCCTCTTGCCGGGGCCTTGTCTCCTAGGTGCCTTGAGTGGCCTTCCCATCAAGCTCCTCTTACCGGGGCCTTGTCTTCTAGGCTTGAATACTTTGTTCTTGAATGGCTCCAAAGGAACCACGGAGGACCTTGGCGGTCACCCGGCAAGCCTTGCCGCGGGGTGTTGCAACTGCCCGTGCACAAGTTCGGGATACTAGGGTACCCCTACTCTAGTACACCGACAGGAGCCCCCGGGCCTGGGCCACACACGGTGCCGAGCGCTGTTGGGCCAGGCCCAAAACAGGGCACGGGCATGCGCGGCCTGGGTTACGCCATAACTCACTCCGGACCCACCACGTCCTCCACGAACGGCACGCGTCGACTGCGGCGTCGTGGGAGAGATCGTGGGGGGTTTCTTTATTCGGAAAGGCGGAACGTCCGCCCCCTCCCTCTTTATAAGCAGGGGAAACAGGGGCAGTTTGCCCACCTCGCCAGTTGCTGTCCAATCTGGAAAACCTGCGCTGCTCCCCCCTTCTTCCCAAGGCTAAAGAGAGTAGCGCTCCGCCCCCCATCGCCACCAGCACCACCAACGCCGTCGATCTCCCGCACCACCTCCGCCATGGCTCCGAAAGCCGACAAGGGGAAGGCCGTGAAGTCGGCCGAGGCGCAGCGGCTTGCGGCGCTGCGAAAGGAGCGGGCCATCTTCCCCCTCAGCTCGCCGCGAAGGAGCTGAGGGAGAACTACTACCTCTTCTAGTCGACAGAGACGCGAGCGCATCTGCGCACGAAGGTACTCTCAGCCGCCGCATCTGAATTGGCTCCGAGCGGGTATCCCTTCTTCGTGCTCTTCTTCTATTGCGGGCTCTGCCCGCCCTGCTCTGAATTCTTCTGCGATATCATGAACACCTACGGGTTTCGCCTCCTTGACTTCACCCCCAACACTGTCCTGACCATGGCAGTTTTCACACATCTCTGCGAAAACTTTGTCAGAGTCCATCCCAACGTAGCCCTTTTCCGCCACTTCTTCATGCCCTGAGTTGAGAGAGGAGAGCCTCTTGCCGGAGGAATCGCCTGGATCTCAAGGATCGGCAAGAAGGAGGCTTATCTGGAAGGAGAGCTCCGCAGCAAGTGGGAGGAGTGGAGGGCAGACTGGTGCTGGATCGTAGAGGAGAACCCGCAGCCATTCACCGCCCAGCGCCAAACCCCAATAGTGCGCGGCAACGATTGGAGTAACTTGGCCCCGGAAGATGCTAGATTGAAGATTGCCGTCACCCGGATCCTGCGCCTCAGGCTTGCCGGATTCACTGTAGGCGCCGTTGGCGCAGATTTCCTTCGCCGCTGCATCGCCCCCTTGCAGGAGAGGAGGAGACCCACCTGGGAGTTCCAGAACGCGGCAGACATCATGAGACTGCGCCCGGGCCTCAAGTTCAACTTCACCGTCTTGGAATTGGATGCGATGCTCTTGGAGCTGTTCAAGCACGATCCTGATCATCCCGAATGGTTTAGGTTGCCGAGGGGTGTCGTTCCATTGTGCAACAATTCCTTGCTTGACCGCATCCGTGCAATGATGCCGTTGTGCGACTCGCATGGAATTGTCCCAACCTGGCAAGAGCCTGCAGATGACATCGTGCGGGTGTTCTTTGACAGCTTGGAAGAAGTGCTGGTCCGCCCTGATGAGCAGAAAGGCCTCACCCGCGACACCACTGATGATGAGATGCAGCGCATCGCCACCAGGTTGGAAGAGGCGGCAGCAGCTGCTGCCGCGGGTGTGTTTGGATTCACCATGGAGGAGGCAGAGGCAGCGGAGGCGGCAAGCCTTGTCGATCAAGAGGAGCTTGCCGGCGAGGAAGAGCCTGCCGAGCCCGAGGCTGAGTCGAGCGAACCCGCCGAGGGCGCCTCCTCCCCACCTTCAGACAGATTGCCGCGAGCGGAGCCCACAGCTCCGCCAAGAAGGCGTCTCCGCAAGGCCGGGGATGTAGCGGGGCGGCAGACGGGCCAACAGCCGTCGCGCCGCGCGACACGCTCCACCGCGGCAAGTACTGTTGCCGCGGGAGCACCTCACGCTACTGCGGCAACTGGAGCGGGGCCTTCCCAGGCCACCGCTTCTGCTCCCGCCAAGCGGCCAAGGGAACCCACTCCTCCGCCTTGTCGCACTGGAGGCGAGCCAGAATTTGATCTCTCCGCGCTCAGCTCCGAGGAAGAAGAAGAGTAAGTTTCCTTTGCTATACTTGTAGTTCTTCAATTTGTTGCTTTGTCTTGTATCTGATTTGCTTTACTCTGAAACCCTTCCTTTTCAGGACGCTGGCCCAGAGAGCGTCGAAGAGAGCCAAGGCCCCGGTGATTTTCATCGAGGACGAACCCACCGCGGCAGCAGGAGGCGCGTCTGAGACCTCCTTGCCGGACCCGGCAACTCTTCCACAAAGCAGCCCCCAGCGCAGCCCCCATCGTAAGTATATGGTTTATTTTCTGCTATTAGGCGCGCATGGGTGCTCTTTCATTGTTGTTATCTGACTGTTAGTTTGTGTAGGAGCAGAGCAGCCCCACCAGGAGTGCCCTGAAGCTGCTCCTGACATGCCATCTGCTTCGACTACACCGCCAAGGGAGGATCCCCCGGCAAGGGAGCGTTCTCCGGCAAGGGAGGCTTCTCCGGCAAGGGGCAGTTCTCCGGCAAGGGATAGCACCAGCGACCCTCCGGTGGTTGAGACCGCGGCTGCAGATCCCTTCGCAGGTAATCCTCTTGCCTGAAAATTTCCCTTGGGTTCTTTTTCATCTGATTTTCTCTTTCAATATCTGCTTGTCTTTTCTTCATTTTCTGGTCGTCAGATCCATCTGCTACAGAGCCAATGGAGACCGAGGTCGCCGGCGAGGAGGACGCGCGCGGCAATACTGACGACACCGCCGCCATCGAAGAAGAGGCTGGCGCTGACGAGCCTGCCGGTGAAGAGGCCGCCAAAGCTGCCGCCGCAGAAGCGTGTGAGGGGTCCGACGATCACACTGACGGCCCTGAGGCCGCAGGAGCGTCAGGCGCTACACCGACCGTTGATCCCTCCGCCGCTGCAGCGACGCCGAGTTCAAGAGCCCACCGCGCCTATCTGAAGGCTGGCGATGGCGTCTTCATCAAGCTCCCCTGGGCGTCGAGCTCTAGGGCTCCGGTCGAAGGAGAAACCTTTGACGAAGAGCTGCTCGCCTCCGCTGGGCTAACGCTGGTTGACGCGCCAAGCAGCAGCAGCGGCGAGTCTGAGGAGGAGCAATTGCTGCAAAAGCTGCTGTCGCTCTACCGCGCCCGACAAGCCAAGCTGGAATCCCGAGAAGTGCTTGTCGCGAGGGCGGGAGCAGACATGGAGAAGCGCGCGGAGGAGCTCCGGGGCCTCCACCAGGAAGCTCTCCAGTCCATGGCAGAGGAGCGGGAGCAACTCGTCGAGGAGCGCAAGGCCTTCATCCTCGAGAAGGCTGAGGTTGAGGAGCAGCAGCGGCTTGCTGCCGAGAAGCTGTCTGCACAAGAAGGCGAGTTGGCGCAGCGGAAGATCAAGCTTGACAGCCATGAGGAGGAGCTTGCCGCGCGCGAGCAAACGTTTGGCGGGGCTCTTAAGGAAGCAAAGGATGCTGCCGCAGCTGCCGAGGCCGCCAAGGAGTTGGAGACGAAGGTGACGCAGCTGGAGGCCAATCTCAAGAAGAGCGGCGAGGAGCTTGCTGTACTCAAGCAAGAGCGCGAGAAGGACGCCTACACTCTTGGTGAGCTGCAGGGCCGTCTTGCCGAGAGGATCAAAGAGCTCAGTGCCGCCAAGGACTCCAACGCGGATCTCGAGCTGAAGCTGACCACCTTGATTCAGACGTTGGACGGCGCCAAGGAGCGGGAGGTGGCCTTGTTGGAGAAGATCAAAACCGACGAGGCGCTGTTGGCGAGTGCTACTGCCGCCCAGAACACCTTCAGGGAGAACGTGGAACACTGGACCGAGGGTCTTGTGAATGTCGCCGCAGTCATCAACGGGGCGCTGGCGCAGCTGGGGATGGATGATCTCGGGTACTCCTTCGATGAGCACCTCCCACCCAGCGCCAAGCTCAGCTTGTTCTTCAAGGGCGTGGCGAAGGCCCTCCAGCGACTCCGGGAAGAGATCCCAAAGCAGCTGGCCGACGAGTCGCGCTAGATCTGTGCGGGAGCTCTTCAAAAGGTGCTGATGAAGGTGGCCTTCCGCAATCCAGGCCTCAACTTCACCAACGTCCTCAAGTCCTTGCCGCCGGATGCTGATGTGGAGGCGCTCAAGACCCTTGTCGCACCCATTGTGGACAGGGTGAGCGGGATCAATAGGGTTGATGGCGACCGCGTAGATTAGGCCGCCCGTTTTATCTTTTCCTTGTCGCTGCTAGTCATGTTATGAAAACAATCTGTTAGAGCTGCGACAAGTTATCTTGTAATATAACTCTATTTTGAGTAGTAATTGCTATGTTATTTCCTTTACTTGATTCCTTCCTTTGTATGTTTTTGCCCTACGCTTTTAGGGAACTTGTCGGCGCAGGCACCTTTGTCATGTGAAAGCCGAAAAGTGGAACGTCAGAGTCTTTGGCAAGGTCATTCCGACAAGCAACCTTGTCGCAACTAGTTGCAGCTCACTTAAGTTGTTGAGCGGACTCGAAACAAAGTAAGGGCGCAACTAGCCACGAGTTGGTTCCTCTGCGCACAGGTTTTCCATACAAAGTACGGTCGTTCGAGGAAGATAACTTAAAAATTTTAAAACTGATTGCTCAAACTTTGGCAACTTAGCTTTTCTGTCATTTGCTTCCCGGTAAGGCGAAACTTCCTCGAGCGACGCTTGGTCCATAGCATTATCTTCTCCTTCCCCCCTGGCAAACTTGTGGGCGAGGGAACCTTCCTTTTTTTTGAGAAAAAGAAAGAAGAGAAAATAAAGATATGGAGCCTTATGGCTCGTTATTGCTTACCGGGGTAGGTGCTGCACAAAGTGTCAGATAATGCATGCAAATAAAAGTAGAAAGCATGAAATTGACAAGACGTGCGGAGCACATGAGCTTTACTGATGCACGGGGTCTGCGCCCGGCTTTGTACAAAGGATTAGATGCAACATCGGCAAGACTTGTACAAAAGGTTGTTGCCGGAACAGGTTCTGGCAACCGCGCCCTATGGGTAAAACTTGCGAAGATGCTCAATGTTCCAGGAGTTGCTCACCGGAATGCCATCTTCGGTCTCAAGGCGGACAGCACCGGGCCTAGTGACTCGTTTCACCCGGTAAGGGCCTTCCCACTTCGGCGTCAACTTGTTGGAATTCTTGGTGGACTGAACGCGCCGAAGAACAAGGTCGCCTTCCTCGAGACTTCTGGCACTAACTTTGCGGCTATGGTAGTGGCGCAAAGCTTGCTGATATCGAGCAGCTCGCACAGCGGCCTGAAGACGGTCCTCCTCAAGGAGCAGCGCGTCATCTTGTCGCAGCTGCTCCTGCTCAAGCTCATCATAAGCGAGCACTCGTGGTGACCCGTATACGAGTTCCGTGGGGAGAACTGGCTCTGCTCCATAGACTAGAGCGAAAGGTGTCTGGTCAGTGGCTTGATTTGGCGTCGTTCCGATCGACCAAAGAACCACCGGCAGCTCCTCAATCCAGTTTCTTCCGCACTTGCGCAGCCTGCCGAAAGTCCTGGTCTTGAGTCCGCGCAGCACTTCAGCATTTGCCCTCTCCTCTTGACCGTTGCTTCTCGGATGAGCAACAGAAGCGAAGCAGACCTTGGCGCCAAGATCTTGGACGATCGCATGAAGGTGCGGCTCGTGAATTGTGTGCCATTGTCGGTGATGATCCCGTTAGGGATTCCAAACAGCAAACAATCGATCTGAAGAACTTGATCACCGATCGTGCTATCACCTTCCTCACTGCTTCCACTTCCGGCCACTTTGTGAACTTGTCGATGGCAATGTACAAGTACTCAAAGCCCCCGACAGCTCGGGGGAAGGGGCCGAGGATGTCGAGCCCCCAGATCGAAAATGGCCAGGATAAAGGGATCGTCTGGAGAGCTTGAGCTGGCTGATGTATCTGCTGGAATGGAACCTTGCACGCTTCACACTTGGTTACTTGTGCAGTTGCATCCTGGAGGGTTGTCGGCCAAAAGAAACCTTGCCGGAACGCTTTGCCGGCAAGTGCTCTTGCGCCAATGTGGTGACCACATATGCCTCCATGTATCTCTGCCAACAGCTTCTGTCCGTCTTCCCGGTGAATACACTTCAATTTCACACCGTTGAGTCTTCTTCTGTACAGTGTGTTGTCCACAAACTGGTACATAACTGACTGCCGGGCTACTCTTTCCGCTTCTTCTTTCTCTTCGGGAAGTTCTCCTGTCTGTAGGAAATGGACAATCGGCTGTGCCCATGCTGGAGCTTGCGGCTCGACAACAAAGACTACAGGCGCATCTGCTGCTGCGGGAATATCTGCTTCTACGGCGAGAACCGGCGGCTCAGCTGGAGCTTGACGTTCCCCGTCAAGCTTGCCGGAGCAAAGCTTGTCGGGAGCGTCTGCTTCAACGGAGCAAACCCTAAGGTTTGCCAGAGCAGACTGCTCCTCGGCATTATTGGTGTTGATCTTGGGGACCTTCTTGGCGGCGGCTTCAGGGAGCTCTGCCGGAAAGTAGTCACCAGAAACCAACTTCCTCTTCTTGCTCTGCCGAGTTGATGGCGTTACAGTCGGTTGAGTCAGTTTGAGCACAAAGATCCCTGGTTCCACAGGTAACTTAAGTGCAGCGCACTTTGACAGGCCATCAGCAATGTCGTTCTGAGCTCTTGGAACGTGTTCCATCTATAGGCCGTCAAAGTGCTCTTCTAACTTTCTCACTTCATCAACATAAGCTTCCATCAACGGACTCTGATAATCCTTGTTCACTTGTCGGACGACAAGCTGTGAGTCAGCCCTAACAATGAGCTTCTTAATCCCAAGGTCTACTGCGATCCTGAGACCGGCAAGCAAACCTTCATACTCTGCAGTATTGTTTGTTGCTTGCTCCTTGGGAAAGTGCATCCGACTACGATTTGAGGTGCTCTCCGGTGGGTGCGACAAGTAGCACGCTCAAGACCGGGCGCCTTGCAGCGAGAAGGCAGCATCAAAGTACATCAGCCACTCTTTGCTTGCTTTCTTGACGGGGATGCTCATTTCTGGAATTTCTTCATCTGGTGTTGGCGTCCATTCTGCTATGAATTCTGCCAATGCTCTGCTTTGGATAGTTGAAGTGCTCTCAAACTTCAGGCCAAAGCTTGACAGTTCCAGTGCCCACTCGACGATCCTGCCTGTTGCTTCTCGATTTTGCAGTATCCTCTTCAGCGGAAAGCGAGTGACAACTGTGATCTCATGCGCTTGGAAGTAATGGCGCAGCTTTCTCGAGGCCATGAGGAGGCCGAAAAGTAATTTCTGCACACCAGAGTACCTTGACCTAGCCCCCTGCAGAAGGGAACTGACAAAGTAAACTGGGCGCTGCACCATCCTTCTCTGCATATTCTCACACGCCTGCGCAGATCCATCCTTGTCGGGACCAGAGTTGCCGGTGAAGCCCCGTGCTTGTCGCTGGATGCATCTGCCATGGTTGCCGGCTCATCATCCGCCTCCCTCTCCGCTACTAACACATCACTAACCACTTGATTGGTTGCCGCTATATATAGCAGCAACTTCTCTTGTGGCCTAGGTGCGACAAGTATTGGAGTGGAGGACAGGTATCTCTTCAAGTCCTGCAGCGCAGCCTCCGCTTCCGGAGTCCATTTCATTGGACCTGCCTTTTTCAATATTTTGAAAAATGGCGGTATGCCGCTCAGCAGACCTAGAGATAAACCTGCTGAGAGCAGCGACGCATCCGGCAAGTCTTCATACATCCTTGACGCGCTTTGGTGCTTCAATCTGCTCAATGGCCTTGATCTTGTCGGGATTGGCCTCAATTCCCCGCTGAGACACGAAGAACCCGAGATGCTTGCCGGAGGGGACTCCAAACACACACTTCTCGGGGTTGAGCTTGAGGTTGATCTTGTGCAGATTTGCAAAGGTTTCGTCTAAATCTTGAATCAGAGTTGCCCTGTCCTTGCTTTTGACCACTATGTCATCCATGTAGGCTTCCACATTTCTGTGTATTTGCGGCTCAAAAGCGTCATGGACTACTCTTGCAAATGTTGAACCAGCATTGTTTAAACCGAAAGGCATCCGTACAAAACAGTATGTGCCACATGGGGTGATGAATATGGTCTTTTCCTCATCCTCTTCTGCCATGAAGATTTGATGGTATCCTGAGTATGCATCAAGAAATGAAAGCAAGTCACATCCGGCCGTGGAGTCAACAATCCGGTCGATACGCGGCAAGGGAAATGGGTCTTTGGGACAAGCTTTATTAACATCGGTAAAGTCGATACAAAGCCTCCATTTCCCGTTTGCCTTGCGCACAACTACAGGATTGGCCAACCACGTAGGATGGAGCACTCCTCTGACAAGGCCTGCTGCTTCCAACTTCTTGATTTCTTCTGCAATGAACTCTTGGCGCTCCACAGCTTGCTTCCTGACTTTCTGCTTGACGGGCCGCGCATGAGGACAGACGAAAAGATGGTGCTCAATTACTTTCACAGGAACACCGGGATGTCGACGGTTGCCGAGCAAACACGCCGACGTTTCGCCGCAGGAAAGCAACGAGCGCCTTCCTATTTAGGGTCGAGTGGCACTGATGGTGAAGGTACCACCAGTGCCGTCCTCTTTGGCGGACACCTTCTTGGTCTCTGGTGGAGCTGCCATCATCTTCTTACACTTGCCGGTGGAGCTCGATGGTGCGTCCTCGACGGTAGCGCAGCACTCCGAAGAGGTGCGCTTGCCGGAGTGGGCATCAGAGCTCTTGCCGGACTTGGGCTTCTTCTTCCCCCCGGGAGCTTCAACGGTAAGTGACTTGTGATCTGCTGCGGCTGTTGCTTCCCGGTAGATCTTGTCGGCGCAGATAAGAGCATCCTTCTTGTCGCCATGGACAGAGATGACACTTATCGGGCCTGGCATCTTCAGCAAGTTGTATGCACAGTGAGAGGCTGCCATGAATTTGGCAAGTGCCGATTTGACCAAGTATCCCATTGTAAGGCAATGGAAAGTCAGCAACGTCGAAAGTGACCCTCTCAGTCCTGAAGTTCAGCTCGCTGCCAAATGTCACCGGCAACGTGATCTTCCCCTTCGGCTTGCTCCTTCCCGGATTGATTCCTTGGAACGTGCCGGTCTCTTCGAGCTCGCTGTCAGGGATCTGGAGTTCCTGGTGTACCGCTGAGGAGATCAGGTTCAAGCCGGCCCCGCCGTCAACTAGCATCTTAGTGACCTTGAGGTTGCGGATAGTTGGTGAAACTAACATCGGCAAGCACCCGACCGCAGTTATGCGATCAGGGTGATCCTCAATGTCAAAGATGATAGGCGTGCTGGACCATTTCAAAGGCTTGCGTGACTCTACGGATGGTTCTGCTGCATTGACTTCCCGCATCCACTGCTTGAGCTGGCGGTGCGAAGTATGCAGAGAAGCACCGCCGTCAACGCACAAGACCTCTGTGGCTTTCTGGAATTCCTGCTCATCAGCCTCGTCATCATCCATGTCTTCGTCGTCATCGTCATCTTCATCCTTGTCGCGGCCGCGGGGAGGTCTGTCTCCTTGCCGCTGCTTGGCCTTGCCACGTCCTCCCGGCCCGGGCGCTTTCTTGCCGGATCCTCCAGCACCTACCTGGGCCTTCTCCTTGTCGCGTCTCTCGTATTCAGCCTTCTGCTGCTCGACAAGCTGCTCGACCTTCTTGCAGCTCTGGAGATCATGGCCCTTGGTGCGGTGGATCTTGCAATATTGCTTGTTGGAGCCCTCCTGCTTGTCGGCGACCGCCACGGCCTGGTAGTTGGTGCCCACGGCAATCTCCTTGTCGGAGCTACCAACTTTGGCTTTCTTGGCGCCACCTCCGTTGCCGGACTGCTCAACAACTAGCACATCTTTGCCTTTCTTCTTCCTGTTATTCCGCCGCCGGCTCTTCTTTCCCAGGGCAATTTCCTCACTATCAGATCCCCCTGCTCCTGTGTTCTCTCCGGGGAGTCTCCTCCCTTCTTCAGCACGTGCACACTTGTCGGCCAGGGCATAGAGCTCACTGACGTCTCGGATCTTGCACATCACCATCTCCTCCCGCATCCTGCGGTTGCGTACGTTCTGATGGAACGCGCTGATTACCACGGCAGGGTGGACATCTGGGATGTTGTGTTGTACACGGCTGAATCTCTGAATATACTTGCACAGGGGCTCTCCTTCCTTCTAGGCGAGCAGATGAAGGTCGCTCTCTTGGCCATGAGGCTTGTGGCCACCTGTAAAGGCGCCGACAAACTGATGGCATAGATCTGTCCAAGAGGATATGGAGTTGTCCGGCAAGTGCATGAGCCAGGATCTGACATTGGGCTTGAGTACCAGCGGGAACTAGTTGGCCAGGATTTTGTCGTCATGCCCCCCGGCAGCTTGCACCGCAATGGTGTAGATGCTGAGGAACTCCGACGGATGCGTCTTGCCGTCGTACTTCTCTGGTACATCTGGCTTGAAATTCTTCTTGCTGGGCCACTGGACTTGCCGCAGCTCACGAGTGAACGCAGGGCAACCTACCGCGTACGGCAAGTCGCCTGGTTCCCCTGGCGCATGCATGTCGATAGAGGGCCCAGTGCGCTGGTCGGACTGACGCCGCGCTTCTCTTCGACGCTCGATGCGAGTTCGAGCGTCTTCTTGTTGTCGTTCGTGAAGAACTTGGCGCTGATCGCGACGAGCTCGCGGATCCGATGACGCGGTGGAGTCGCTGTCGAGGTGGACTCGGCGAGTCGGCGATCTTCGCCTTCAGGGTGGAGAGTGCATGGTGGTTGCACCCCCACAGGTTTCGTCGCCACCGGCTCGTGCCTGGTCGTCCTGCCGCGGCAGCGATGCACTTGGTTGCCGCGGAGTGTCGCCGTTGGCAAAGCCGATGAGACTCTGAATGGTGGCCCTCCATTCGTCGACCTTGTCTGCCGTTGGAGGGTAATGCAGGAGCAGTTGAGGTCGCGCCAAAGCCTCTGCTTGAGTGGTGGGCGGCAGTGGCGAACGGTGCGAGGAGCGGGATATGCTCGGACTTCTAAATATGTTAGAAGGAGCAGTATCCCGTCCAGGCGACCGTGCCCCGCTCGCACCATCCTGTTGGCGTGCAAGCTGATCTTGAGCATCCTGAGACCCACCAGCTCGATCTGGGCCCAACGAATGTACGGTACTGCGAGTACCATGACGATGTCGGTCCCGCGCCTCCTGAGACAGGCGCGGTGCATGTACGGACGCCGAGGTCTGCGCAGCCTTGTCCTTGGACTTGGCGGCACCATGGGCTCCCTCGTCGACGCCCGTTCTTCCGCCGGCGTCTACCCCACCACTCGTTTGCTCCAGTGGTGGTGGGTTCGACGTGGACGGAGCAGCTGCCGCCGAAGCCTTCTTCTTCGGTGGCATGTCGATGAAGAAAACGAAGATCTTGCTCGTGTGAACGCCGGATCAGGTTCACACAGCCTTGACGCCCCCTACCTGGCGCGCCAAAGATGTCGGGGAAGCTGATCTGACCCACGAACACCTATGGGGCCGGCGGACCGAGCCCCTTTTGGTTCGGTGGGGGGCGGAGGTTGCACGAAGAGCAGATCGAGGCGAAGCACACGAGCAATTTACCCAGCTTCGGAGCTCTCCGGAGAGATAATACTCCTACTGCTGCATGTCTGATTGTATTGTGTTCTTGTTGAGGAACGCTGAATGCTACAGTACACACCAGCTGTTAACGAGACTGAGCGTGAGAGTGTTCCAGCCCCCCTCTACGTTGCGCATGGGCCTCCTTTTATATGCTCAAGGGGTCTCCGACAGGTGGCAACGTAGACAAGGGCAAAAAGGGAAAATGAGTTGCGGTTGGTACAGCTACTTGTACAGTGTATCATACCTAACCCTAACGGCAGGGGACAAAGGCATTAAATGCCCGTCTATGTCGCCTAAACAGTGCAGAAAGGGACCGTCAGGGACGCCACCGCTTGCCACGATGGCAATCTTGTCAGCACCGCTTGCCACCGCGCTCCGCTGGCCGCACAGCCTCTTGCCACGTGCGCCGGGAAAGGTCCCAGGGCGACACGTTGGTGAATGTGTTGGAGCGCAGGAATAGAGTGGTAATCTGCCGCGGCAAGCGCCTTGCCGCGGTTGTTGCCTTGTCGCGTCCGGAAGCTTGTCGCTCATCGGGCCTTCTCGGCAAGCTCCTCTTGCCGGGGCCTTGTCTCCTAGGTGCCTTGAGTGGCCTTCCCGTCATGCTCCTCTTGCCGGGGCCTTGTCTTCTAGGCTTGAATACTTTGTTCTTGAATGGCTCCAAAGGAACCACGGAGGACCTTGGCGGTCACCCGGCAAGCCTTGCCGCGGGGTGCTGCAACTGCCCGTGCACAAGTTCGGGATACTAGGGTACCCCTACTCTAGTACACCGACACACTTCTATTTTATTTACAACTCAATGATTACAACTCGATACTAGAACAAATTATGACTCTATATGGATGCCTCCGGCGGTGTACCGGGATATGCAATGAATCAAGAGTGACAAGTATGAAATAATTATGAACGGTGGCTTTGCCACAAATACTATGTCAACTACATGATCATGCTAAGCAATATGACAACGATGAATGTGTCATGATAAACTGGATGGTGGAAAGTTGCATGGCAATATATCTCGGAATGGCTATGGAAAATCCATAATAGGTAGGTATGGTGGCTGTTTTGAGGAAGATATCAGGAGGTTTATGTGCGAAAGAGCGTATCATATCATGGGGTTTGGATGCACCGGCGAAGTTTGCACCAACTCTCAATGTGAGAAAGGGCAATGCACGGTACCGTAGAGGCTAGCAATGATGGAAGGGTGAGAGTGCGTATAATCCATGTACTCAACATTAGTCATAAAGAACTCATATACTTATTGCAAAGATCTACAAGCCATCAATAACCAAAGCATTATGCGCATGCTCCTAGGGGGATAGATTGGTAGGAAAAGATCATCGCTCGTCCCCGACCGCCACTCATAAGGAGGACAATCAAATAACACCTCATGTTTCACATTTGTTGCATAACGTTTACCATACGTGCATGCTACGGGACTTGCAAACTTTAACACAAGCACTTCTCAAATTCACAATTACTCTACTAGCATGACTTTGATATTACTACCTCCATATCTCAAAACAATTATCAAGCATCCAACTTTTCTTAGTATTCAATGCACTCAAAAGATACTTTCACAAATCTTGAATACCAAGCATATTATTATTAAGCAAATTATCATGCTATTAAGACTCGCAAAATAATCTAAGTGAAGCATGAGAGATCAATAGTTTCTTTAAAACAAATCCACCACCGTGCTCTAAAAGATCTAAGTGAAGCACATAGAGCAAAACTATAACACTCAAAAGATATAAGTGAAGCACATAGAGCAAAACTACTAAGCTCAAAAGATATAAGTGAAGAACATAGAGTATTCTATCAAATTCTAATTCATGTATGGCTCTCTCAAAAGGTGTGTACAGCAAAGATGATTGTGGCACACTAGCAAAAAAAGACACAAATAATACAAGACGCTCCAAGCAAAACACATATCATGTGGTGAATAAAAATATAGCTCCAAGTAAAATTACCGATGGAAGTAGACGAAAGAGGGGATGCCTTCCGGGGCATCCCCAAGCTTTGACTTTTTGGTGTCCCTGGATTATCTTGGGGGTGCCATGGGCATCCCCAAGCTTAGGCTCTTGCCACTCCTTGTTCCGTAACCCATCAAAAGATTTCACCCAAAGCATGAAAACTTCACAACACAAAACTCAATAGAAATCTCGTGAGCTCCATTAGAGAAAGAAAACAAAAGACCACTTCAAGGTACTGTAATGAACTCATTCTTTATTTATATTGGTGTTAAACCTACTGTATTCTGGAACTCCAAAAAATCTACCAAAATTGGACGACCTAGAAATTTTTTTTATTGATCAGCAGCAACTGGAATCAGTATTTTATCACGTTCTGGTGATTTTTAATAATTAGGGCACTGAGCGCAAAGTTTCTGGAAATTACAGCAAGATCAAATAACTATAATCCAAGAAGATCCAATAGGTCTAACTTGGCACAAACACTAATTAAAACACAAAACCACATCCAAACAGAAGGTAGATGGGTTATTTATTCTCTAACAGAAGAAAAACACAAAAAAAACTAAAATAAAATTGGGTTGCCTCCCAACAAGCGCTATCGTTTAACGCCCCTAGCTAGGCATAAAAGCGAGGATAGATCGAGGTATTGCCATCTTTGGTAGGCAATCCATAAGTGGCTCTCATGATAGTTTCATATGGCAATTTTATTTTCTTTCTAGGAAAGTTTTCCATGCCCTTTTTTTATGGAAATTGAAATCTAATATTCCCTTCCTTCATATCAATAATCGCACCAACCATTCTAAGGAAAGGTCTACCAAGAATAATAGGGCAAGAAGGATTGCAATCAATATCACAAACGATAAAATCTACGGGCACATATTTCCTATTTGCCTTAATCCTTCCCATAGGTTTGTTAATAGTGGAATCCGCAAGATGCAAGTTTAGAGAGCAATCATCAAAGTCGCGGAAATCTAGCAAATCACACAAAGTTTTGGGGATAGTGGAGACACTAGCACCCAAATCACACAAAGCATAAAACTCATGATCTTTAATTTTAATTTTAGTAGTTGGTTCCCACTCATCATAGAGTTTTCTAGGGATAGAAACTTTCAACTCAAGGTTTTCTTCATAAGATTGCATCAAGGCGTCAACAATATGTTCGGTAAAGGCTTTCTTTTGACTATAAGCATGAGGAGAATTTAGCATGGATTGCAACAAGGAAATACAATCAATTAAAGAGCAACTTTCATAATTAAATTCCTTGAAATCCAATATAGTGGGTTTAGCAACATCTAGGGTTTTCTTTCTTTCAATCCCACTTTCATCAATTTCATCATAGAGATCTAAATACTCCGAATTTTTATAACGCCTTCTACGTAAAGGAAGATCATATTCAATTTCATCAAGATTCATATTGCAAAACAAATATTTGATAGGGGACACATCAATAACTTTTATATCTTCATCTTGATTTTCATAAGAATTGGAAGAACACGCTTTAATAAAGGCATCTTTGGAAGCACGCATCCTAGCGGTTCTTTCCTTGCACTCATCAATGGAAATTCTCATTGCTTTGAGAGACTCATTGATATCATGCTTAGGAGGAATAGATCTAAGCTTTAAAGAATCAACCTCAAGAGAAATTCTATTAACGTTCCTAGCCAAATCATCAACTTTAAGTAATTTCTCTTCAAGCAAAGCATTAAAATTCTTTTGTGAATTCATAAACTCTTTAACAGTACTCTCAAATTCAGAGGGCATCTTATTAAAATTTCCATAAGAGTTGTTGTAGGAATTTCCATAATTATTAGAAGGATTACTAGGATAAGGCCTAGGGTTAAAATTCCCTCTATAAGCGTTGTTACCAAAATTATTCCTACCAAAAAAATTCACATCCATAGATTCATTGTTATTCTCAATCAAAGTAGACAAAGGCATATCATTAAGATTAGAAGAAACACTCTTAGTAGCAAATAATTTCATAAGATCATCCATCTTTCCACTCAAAACATTGATTTATTCTGTCACATGCACTTTTTTTATTAGAAGATCTTTCAGTATGCCATTGAGAATAATTAACCATAATATTATCTAGGAGTTCAGTAGCATCTCCTAAAGTGATTTCCATAAAAGTGCCTCCCGCGGCCGAATCTAAAAGATTTCTAGAAGCAGTATTCAATCCGGCATAAAAAATTTGTATAATCATCCACAAATTCAAACCATGTGTCGGATTTCGGGTTCCGGCAGAACCTCTAGGTTCGAACTCTGGGGTGCACGCGGAGATCTCACCTCCAACCTACCTACACCTCATTGCCTCGCAAGGATCTAAAACTACACAAAAGGCAACACAAGGGACACAAGGTTTATACTGGTTCGGGCCACCATTGTGGTGTAATACCCTACTCCAATGTGTGATGTGGTGGATTGCCTCAGGGGCTGATGATGAACAGTACAAGGAAGAATAGCCTCGCGAGGGTCTGTTCTTGGCCGGTGCGACGAACTGCTAGGGGGAGTTCAGTCGCTCTATCTCTCTCTCTCTCTCTAGATTGCTTGATCTCTAGCTCTATTCCAAATGCTTGATCTCTCGCTCTCTTTTCAATTCCCCCTACCCTGTGGGTGTCTAGTCCTATTTATAGGCAGAGGCCCTGGGCCTCTTCCCAAATATTGAGAGGGAAGGGCGCCAACAATTGGCCATTTTGAAGGGGAACATCTAGTACACTTATCCTGAATAAGTTGGTACTCCCCTGCCAAAGGCTCTGACGATGACGCCGGCTTGGGCTCCACGATGACCTCCTTCCTGCCGTTGTGTTGGTCTTGGTCTCATTGCACCGAAATAGTTGCCTTTGCTTGATGCTCTCGCCTGCGCTTGCCTCCTTTGCACCAAAGAGGAAATGAGGACATCAGCAGTCGGGCGCCTCACCGGGCGCCCTTGGTCGTCATGGCTTGCGTCATGGGCACCTCGTGAGGTACCCCGCTTGATCTCTCTGCCTCCTCGCGAGCCAGCCTAACGAGGTCGTGCCTGAGGAAGCTTCCTGTCATCCGCCCCGCGAGGCCTGGCCCCTCGCGAGGGTCTTGAGCTTGTGCTGACGAAGATGGGCCGTACTGGGCCACCCCTTGAGCCACGCCACAGGTCGCAGGCAGGCAAGTCTGGGTACCCCCGTTCCCAGAACGCTGAAAGTAGCCCCCGGGCCCAAGGCGCGCCTGGACTTGGCTTAGCAGAAAGCGAAGGGGCAAGTGCGAAGCGCCGCGAGACCTAACAGCCTGCGGCCTTGGGCGCCGCGTGGCAGTTGATTGTACGTGGGTGTCTCTACTTCCCAGTGATGCCTTGGCAATTGCACGAACCGAAAAGAGAGCGACACCCGTCTGGGCTTTACCTGTCACGCCCAATATGCGACCCTATCCAAAAGGAACTTGACTGTCCCACCAAGGATAGACCCGCATATTGAAACGCTTTTGCAAGGTAGATATCATTACATCAACATCACATAATACATAGGGATACAACCAAGACATACAATGCCACAAGAATACATCAACATCATACATGAGAACAACATCCGACTACGGATGAAACATAAACAGAAACTCAAACAACATCCACCCTGCTAGCCCAGGCTGCCGACCTGGAACCTATCCCCTGATCGAAGAAGAAGCAAAAGAGGAACTCCAACACAAGCAAACATCGCTCTCATGTCAAGATCATCACAAAACCTGTACCTGCAACTAGTGTTGTAGTAATCTATGAGCCACAAGGACTCAGCAATCCCATTACCATGGGTATCAAGACTAGCAAAGCTTAATGGGAAAGGAAAGGGGAAAGTGGTGAGGTTGCATCAGCGACTAAGCATGATATGGTGGCTAACATACGCAAATGAGAGCGAGAAGAGAAACAAAGGAACGGTCGTCAACTAGTAATGATCAAGAAATGATCCTGAACTCCTACTTACGTCAGACATAACCCAGAAACCGTGTTCTCCTCTCGATCAATCCCGAAAAGAGACACTCACGATTCACGCACACACGGTTGGTGTATTTTAGAAGAGTTTGTTTCAAGTTTACTACAACCGGATATTAACAAATTCCCATCTGCCACATAATCATGGGCACGGCTCTCGAAAGTTTATACCCTGCAGGGGTGTCCCAACTTAGCCCATGATAAGCTCTCGCCATCAACGAAGGATATTCCTTCTCCCCGGGAAGACCAGATCAGTCTCGGAATCCCGGCTACAAGACATTTCGACAGTAATAAAACAAGAGCAGCAAAGCTGCCCGATGCGCCGACAATCCCGATAGGAGCTGCACATATCTCGTTCTCAGGGCAACACCGGATGAACACTACGTCCGCCACCCGACGATACCCCAAGTTGCCTAGGGGCGGCACCGCAAGTGGCTCTGGTTTGGACCAACACTTAGACAAGCATTGGCCCGGGGGGCTGAATAAAGATGACCCTTGGGTTAATTACTCCCAAGGGAAATATAGGTGGAGGTGAGGCAAATGGTAAAACCAATGTTGGGCCTTGCTGGAGGAGCTTATTCAAAGCGAACTGTCTTGGGTGTCCCATAAATCACCCGACCGCGTTAGGGACGCAAAATCCGGGAACATAATACCGATATGACGGAAACTAGGGCGGCAAGAGTGGAACAAAACACCAGGCATAAGGCCGAGCCTTCCACCCTTTACCAAGTATATAGATGCATTAATTAAATAAGATATTATGTGATATCCCAACAAGTAAACATGTTCCAACAAGGAACAACATCTCCATGTTCCAACAAGGAACAAACTTCATCTTCACCTGCAACTAACAACGCTATAAGAGGGGCTGAGCAAAGCGGTAACATAGCCAAACAACGGTTTGCTAGGAAGGGTGCAAAAGGTTAGAGGCTGACATGGCAATTTGGGGAGGCTTGAATAAACAGGTGATAGGTAACGCAGCATAGCGATAGAACGAAGCAACTAGCATAGAAATGATAGTAATGAGATCCAAGGTAGCGGTCATCTTGCCTGAAATCCCGCAAGGAAGAAGAACGAGTCCATGAAGAAGATGAACGAAAGAAGCCGAACCAAGCGTAGACGAACGAATCCTCACGATCGCAACGAAACAGGAACTAACAAGAAGAAGCACACAACATAGTAAACACACCACACATGAACAAGGCATGATGCACAACAAGCATGATGCATGACAAATCTAGATGAGGCTACTCATGGCAAGAGATGATGCAAACAAGAGCAACACATCAAAGCAAGTTTAAATGAGGCGGAAACAACATAGAACAATTCCTAAGTCCTCATATGAAAATTTCGAAATTGGTCCAGATCTGAATAACTTTATGTTCAAGTTGTTAAACAGCAATTTAAAATGCACCAAGATGATCTACACGAAATTCTAGTCAAGTTACATATAAAGTTCATTAGATTCGGAGCTACGGCCTAGAAGATATGAGCAAAACAAGATAAGCATGGCATTGATGCAAAATGCATACAAGCATCAAGAAAACACCTCAAAACAAGGATGCAACATGATAATATGAAGCTAAATGCAATTATAAGCAAGTTTCATATAGAGCACACTCAAAACGGAGCAACGGTTCAACACATACACACTATACGTCATGACAACAATCTGTCCAAAACAGCAACTAGGCATATTGCAAGCATCAAAACAACATGCTACAGGACGTCAACGTAATAACAAAAGGCATGGGCATGATGTACATGTAAAGCATGACAAAACATGAACACTGGGCTATCTCCAGAAATCACTAGAACATGCTCAAAAACACATGGCAAGATTGCAAATAATAACAGTTTCAGACTTATCAGGAAATAACATCAGGTTGCAATGTTTAGAGCTATCAAACAACATGCTACATGGACTTATCATGGCAAACAAAGGCATGGAATGAATATAATAAATGCATAGATCAAATGTCTTTTAGTGACCATGAGCCAAAAAGGATTAGAAGATATGATGGCACCCATGTAAACATAGCAAGTTATATTACAGATTCATACATGGCCGGAACAACAATAAGTAGGCATGTTGGTGAGCTTGAACCACTGACCACAGAGCAATACATGGCATGGCAAGGCATCTCACAGCACGAAGACATGGCATAGAAGCTATACATGGCAAGAACAACATCATAGCATACACGGATCAACTACAACAACCTTGGCAAAATTGAATAACATGTAAACAACCTGCCAGGAAACATTTTATAGCCAAAGTAGAGCTCGATTGACTCAAGCTATGGCCTTCCATAATTTCAAACAAGGGCATGTATTGATAGATCATAACCATATGTTGAAAACATCCTTACTGAAGTATCTCAAAATATGCATGGATCTCTCGGTAGCATCAAGTTTACATGGCATAAAAATATCAGCAGAACAGGGGCTGAAATCAGCAACATCATGAAGCCTAGTTTGCATGCTTGTGCTAGTCACCACAGAGATCACAAAAATACATGGAATACACCCCTTTAAAGATGGTATGGCATATTACAAAATACATGTAGGACTGAAGTTCATAGGGTGCACACATCAATCATGGCAAAAATGACAAAAGTGCATGTTCTGATAAGAATCTGAAACTAACATCACACAGCCATCTTCTAACAGAATTTCGGGCATCAATATGAGCTCAAATGAAAATGATGCAATGAGATAAAATGATGTACTCGTCGAGGCGAACAATTTGACATATTATACGCACAAAACGGAGCAATATGCAGCAAGTTATGGCATGATGAACATGGCATGAAAAGACAAAAATCTGGGACTTTGTGGATTTGGAGGGGGAAAAGTCTGGCACGGATTTTGATGCAGCGCGGATCTCGCCGGAGACATCGCCGGATTTGCGGGGAACGGCGGTCGGCGTCGAAGGGGGAGGGGCTCGCCAGAGCACGGGAGAGCCGGATCCGGCCGGCCCCTCACCGGATCGGGCGCCAATGAGGCGGGCGACCGGCGGCGCTGGCCGGCCAGCGGAGCTCGTCTCCGGCCACGAGGGCGGCAGCGCCAAGAGGAGGCGCTGGGCGGCCGGGCTCCGTGGCTCGCGGAGGCGTCGAGGGCGCAGCGGAGCTGCGGGAGGTTCCACGCTGGAGACCGGCGACGGGCGGGCGGCGCGATGGCGCCGACAGCTGGAGCGGGCGGCGGCGGCACGGCAGTGGGGGCCCCTGCAGACGGGCCGAGCGGGCCGGGCGGCGGCGCTGTGGCCGGGGCCACGTGGCATGCCCGGAGTGGCTGGGCGCAGGGTGGACGCGCCCGGGCGGACATGTCCGGCGGCGCGGAGGGAGAGTTCTAGGGTTTCGGGGGGATTTGACCGCGAATTTCGGAGGGGGAGGTGTATATATAGGTAGAGGGAGCTAGGAGAGTCCAAATGGAGCAGCACGGTTTTCGCCCACACGATCGTGATCGAACGACCGAGAGCATGGAGGGGAGTTTGCTGGGTTTTGGGCCACTTTGGAAGGGGTCTTGGGCTGCGAACAAAATAGGCTTTTGCGGTTACCCGGTTAACCGATGGAGTATCAAACGACCTCCAAATGGCACGAAACTTGACAGGCGGTCTACCGGTGCTATACCAAGGCCGCTTAGCAAACCTCGGTCCATTTCGAGACCGTTTAACACCCGCACACGAAAAGAGGTAAATGGGGGCGCCGGGAGACATAGGAGTGCCGGATTGCAAAACGGACAACGGGGAAAATGCTCGGATGCATGAGACGAATACGTATGCAAATGCGATGCACATGATGACATGATATAAAATGCAGATGATGACATGGCAAAGTGCAACACGCAAGCACATGACATGGCACCGACGGCGAATGACCGCGTACACCGCGCGATCGAATCCGAGGCGTTACAACACTCCTCCACTAACAAGAGATCTCGTCCCGAGATCTTAGGACCGAGACGGAAGGGAAAAAGGGACGAGGTGAAACAAGAACTCAAGAGAAGAAGCAAAGAATCGAGAGCACACAAGAAGAAGAGAGAAACGGCGAGAATGACGAGAATTGAAAGCTCACGGAATCAGATAGACTATGAAACCACTCGTTCTAACCGGAGTGGTTAGAATGAGAAAAGAAACGAATAAGACTGAAAGGATTTAGGCAGCACACTGGTTGAACAAGGAAAGAATAGAACATGAGCTTCAGAAGATGGAATGACACTTGACGAGATAATCAATGCAATGCCTCCGGAAGAATTGAAAGAATTTGAATGAAAAGAACTTAGAAGGAAGGATTGAGTGGATTTGAATATCTGAGAAGAACAAAGAAATGCAAAACTCCACTTCAAAAGAATACGGAGAATTAATTGCAATTCGAGACGCAGGAAGAAAAGATACTTGAATTCCACCGACAAGAATCTTGATGAACACTTGAAGAAAGATTAAATCATGAAGAACCACTATGAAGAACTCCGGTAACAAAAGGATGACGAGATAAAATGAAGGATGAAAAAATAGATGAGCGTTGCGATGATTTAGATGGAGGTTCCGACGAAATGGCTGAGGAAATTGAACTCCGGAAAAGAAAAGATAGAGAACACTTGGGACTAGAATTTATTCCTCAAGAACAAACTCCGAAGAAAAAGATTAATCACTTGGATGAAATAAGAATAAGATTTATTGTATGCTTATCCTTCATCAAATTAAATTGATGACAAACAATGGATTTTGCAAACTACTTATTCTTCTTGAAAAAGATTAGGGGGTTATAGCACAAAACTTGAGAGAGTCTTCATGAACCACCGGTAGGATTTGAAAGAACGAATGGATTAATATGATAATCAAAGAAAAAGAATCTTGGACGAACCACCGTAAGAATTCGAAAATGACTGATGAAAGAGAATTAATCACCGAGAAGAATTAGAAAAACAAATATGCTCGAGGGGATTTAGATGCAAAAGAACAAAGAGATCACGAGCTGATTAAAGAACACATGAACGAAGCACCGGGATAAATAGAGAATGATAACTGGAATAATGGCCTCCGGTGAAAAAAACGGAAAGACAACTTCTGACAAACTCCGGATAGGTAAGAAAAGAATAACTGACAAACCGAAATAATTGAGAGGATAATAAGAAGCTAGAATCATGAATATTCGGAAGAACGGCCAAGATTTAGAGGAAAAATTCCTCTTCGGTCTTCAAATATCGACGGGAAACAACACAAAAATAACTGAGGTACTCCGGAAGAATGAAAAGAGGAAGGGTTGAACCAACAATGAAATGATTTGAAATCGATCTTGGGAAGGCATCTGACTGATGAAATTCATTCTTACGCCACTTGAAAAGAATTGAGAATAACTCCGAGGAAGTAGAAGAGTCAGGTAAGATCCTGGAAAAAGACCTGTGGGTTAGGGCCCACTAAAAGAAAACACCGTTGGAAAGGATTGTTGAAGAGATAGATGATGCACCGGAACAATTGAAATATTTGAATGAGGTGACAACCTCGAATTAATTAGAACATAGACGGATCTCCTGAGATTTCTTGAGCACTCCGGAAGGATAAACTGGCGAGAGGCGAACGAGCAGGGAAAACACTTGACCCAAGGAAAAGAATATGGTCAACCTGAATAACTTGAATTGAATCCGCCGGAAAAGAAAAAGAGATGAAGAATGACGAACGAGACGAGAATTCACCGGTTGAGATAATTGTCGAAAGACTGAAGAGGCTCCACACGAATGAGATTGATGGTCGAAAGAGATTCAAGCTCCGGGAAGAAGTGGGTGGGTGGGCGGGAAAAACAAAGGCAACTTGGAAGGGGAAACCGACGAATATCTTGAAGAGTGCCGGTGTACTAGAGTAGGGGTACCCTAGTATCCCGAACTCGTGCACGGGCAGTCGCAGCGCCCCGCGGCAGGGCTGACCTGATGATCGCCAAGATCCTCAGCGACTCCTCTGGAGCCATTCAATAACAAAGTAGTCAAGGCCCCAGCAAGAGGAGCTTGTCGGGAAGGCCACTCAGGGCGCGAAGGAAACAAGGCCCCGGCTAGAGGAGCTTGCCGGGAAGGCTTGGTGGGCGCCGAGCCCCCGAGCGCGACAAGGTTTCTGCCGCGGCAAGGCACTTGCCGGGGGGGGGGGCAACCTCTCTTCATCTCCGCTCCAGCTCATCCGCCAACGTGTCGCCATGGGGCTTTCCCAAGCACGCGTGTCGACGGGCTGTGCAGCCAGCGGGGAACAGCGATAAGCGACGCTGACGAGCTACCATCGTGGCAAACGGAGGCGCGCTTGACGGTCCCTGTTACACTGTTCAGGCGACTGAGACGGGCATTAATGATTCTTGTCCCTTTGTCACATCCCAGATAGACCATGCATTAGGGTGTGCATCATGTTTAAACTTCATTTGAATTTGAAATGGGGAAGGCAGGAAACCCCAGAACACCCCCCCCCCCTTTAAAACAACCAGGGTTTACTAAAAATTATTTCAATGAACCTGAAATGCCCTTCAAAATGTTCATCCTCTTTGTTTTGGTTCAGAACCCATGTCAAAGAAGGTGTATCATTTTCCAGGTCATCTAAGGGTTCTAGAATTAATCCACAAGTTTTTGAAATGGGCATTTTAAATTATATAAAATATTTTAAATGTTCAAAAATTGCCAAACCAAAATGTTTCATGTTGGGAATATTCTAACAAGTGACCAGGAGCATTTTGGTGATTTTTAAAATAGTTTTGGTATTTTAAAAAAAAACCCCACAAAGTTGCAGGAAAATTAGAAAAGAGTAAAAATGGGAAAAACCTTACCTGTCGCCGTGCCCGGCCCACCTGCCGGCCCAGCCTCCAAGCGGCCAGCCGTTGCTTGGCTCGGCCAGGCAGGCAGCCTGGTGCCCGACGGCGAGCGCCGGGCGCGCCACGCAGCTGGCCGCCGCCCTGCTTCACCCCTCGCCACCTCGCCGCCCTGGATGATCTCCACGTCGTCGCCCGACCCCCTGGACACGCCATTCGCCCCTTGCCTCCTCTCTCTCGCTCTCCCCCAACCTGGCCGACGCCATCGCCGACGCGCCACCGCCGAAGTCGTGCTCCCCGTCATCCATGCTCCTCCCCACCATGTCCAGGAGCTCCGCCGCACTCCACTACCCCTAGCTAGCTGAGTCCCGCTCGCTCTAAGTGCCCCGAAGCCACTACACCGACCTCGACCGAGCTCGAAGTCGCCGGAGATCCCTTGACGCCGCTCGCCGTCGCCGGTTCATCCTCGACCCGACGAGGCTCTCACGCGCGCCCGTGAGCCTATCTAACTCCCTCTCCTCTCTCTCGCGCCCCGAGCACCACAACGACCCAACCACGATCACCAGACGCACCGCCGCTGAGCTCGTCGCCGACGCGTGCTCCGGCCACTCTCCGCCACCCAGGGTGCCCGTTGCATTCACCCACCCCAACGGGTCTGCCCATGCACTTCCCGCACCTCGCCGAGCCCTCTAACCCCAAAACCCGTAGTTGGCGAACCCGGCGGCCGCTTAACTCGTCGCCGGCGCCAACTCCGGCCACCCCGACCCCAACTAACCGCACCAAGAGATGCGGGTTACTCCTAGCTACCCGTAGCTCTCTTCCGCGACTCGGTTGGTCGCCGGAATCACCAAACACACTCCCTTCGCCAGTCGGGCTCGGGCGGCTAGTCGCTGTCTGCGGTCGACGTAGGCATTGACCATCGTGGGCCGCGTTGACCCGACAGGTCATCGATAACCGGGACCCAGCCTCGCTAACTAAATAGGTTAGTTTAATTAAACTTTAGTTAAGTTAATTACTCGACATGCGGGTCCCACTGGTCAGTTTGACCTGACGACCCGTTGACCCCTGACGTCATCACGACCTCATCATGCCGACGCATTAATTCAATTTCAGGTTTATTCTAATATAGCAAATTCCAATATAATTCAAATTTCAAATGCTTATAACGTTTATTCTATAACTCCAAATGCAAAGATTTATATATGAAAAATTATCAGAAAAATCCACTCTATCCATTGGTACAGGTTTCATGCATGTTAGAACAAGTTAACTATGCTGAATAACCAGAATAAGATATTGCACCATTAGGACTAACTCAAATGAGCTATCATTTGAATCCTTGATTCAAATGAGTTCATCCCCTGTTCTTCCAAATTTTGCATTAGGCCAACACACATCCATATTGCCATGTCATAGCATGCATCATATTGTTGCATATTGTCATGTGTGTTTACTTTCGTGTGCTTTCATGATAGGTTCTCGCTCAAGATAACCTCGACTACCCATCCGAAGGGCAGTTCTCTACCCCAGTTCCATCGTGCAAGCAAACCCGTTGATCATTTCGATACAACCCATGTTCTCGCTTCGCTCTCGCTATCGCATTAAGACAACGCGATTCAAACTGTTGTGTGTCTGCGGTAGCTGAACCCACTTCCTTTGCATGACTGTCATTGCCACAGTAACTAGATGAAACCCACTAGTATGTGTAGGAGTTGATTGAGCCATGTTTGTGTTGTTCCTACCATGCTATGCTTAGAGTTGTGTCAGGTCTGGCTCATCGGGATGATGAACTGGAGTGAAAGGCTGTGTTGGTTCGAGAGTAAAAGTGTTGAACACGATTTGGTAAAGGTATCGATGAGAGGCCATGTAGGAGTACATGGTGGGTTGTTTCATTGAAGCCGACCCTAAGAACTGAGATCTGTGTTTGTGATCCATGAACTAGCTACTACCACGCATTGGGCCCGAAACCAATGGACCCTCTCGGCTTCTTAACCACCCTTGTTCTTAGTCCGGGAGTTGCAAGTAGTTTCTGGTGTTTGTAGCATGCTGGGGGCCGCACGCAACGCTGACCTTAGGGGTGGGTTGTGTTGCGGTAGGCACGTGGCCCGGTGTACCGAGTGCCCGTTTGGTATCTCGGGAACCCTGCACACATCGTTCGGGGCCGTATGGGAAACCTCGGCCGGACTCCCTGCGGATGGAACCCGAATAGGCGATAAACCTGGACTAGGGACTTGTGTGTTTAGGTAGGCTGTGGCCGACACCCACGTTGGGCTTCCGCTTGAAGGTTGCCGAGTACATGTCGTGTAAACGGCGGTAAGTGGTGAGAGCGTGTGTGAAGAAGTACACCCCTGCAGGGTTAAATATGATCTCTTCGAATAGCCGTGTCCACGGAAAAGGACTTCGGGTTACCTATATCAGTTCATAGACAAGTCAATGGATACTACTAAAAGCCTCAAGATAAGTGTGAGTATCGTGGATGGCCCTCTCGGGGATGACGAGAGAGGATCCACGGTGGAGTATTGTGATGGTGATTAGTGGACCTGGTACGACAATTGCTTTACAAAGTGTGTTACGAGGATAGCTTAGCCAAGAGTCAAAGCTGGCTTGCTGCAAATAACTCCACTTCCTTCCTTGAGAATGTGCATGTATGATAGGATTCTGTGGTAAGACTTGCTGAGTACTTTTGTACTCATGTTTGCTTAATCAATGTTTTCCAGAGGACAATACTACCCCCTCCGACGGGTTCTATGTAGATGTTGACTTCGACGAGTGAACTAGCCACCCAGGTGGCGATCTAAGACTTGTGAAGGGCCATTGTAGATAGAAAGGCTCCAACAAGCTTTCTTTCTTTCTAGAGTCTCAGACTCAGACTAGTTTGCTTCCGCATGTGCTTGTATGATTTTATAACTTGAGTGTTCGGTCATGTGACCCCTACCTGTATGACTATGTTATGTATGGCTCCTCGGAGCCTCTTAAATAAAGTACTTGAGTTGTAGAGTTTTGTTGTGATGCCTTGTTGTATTTACTCATATCGGGCATATTGCGTGTATGATTGAAATGCTTGGTATGAGTGGGATCCGACAATCTAGTTGTTTATCCTTGGCAGCCTCTCATATGGGGAAATGTAGTCTCGTGCTTCTGAGCGACAGTAGTCCACTACAGCCCGGTTCACCGGAGTCCTGCTAGCCCAGCACTACTGCTTGGACACTTGACTGGCCGGCATGTGTTTCATTTCGTTCCTATGTCTGTCTCCTCGGGGAAATGTCACGCGGTGATATTCGGAGTCCTGCCTAGCCTGCTACAGCCCGGAATACCGGAGTCCTGTTAGCCCAGTGCTACAGCCCGAGTTCATACGTTGATGACCGACATGCTCGAAGTGATTCATGTATGCCTGTCCCCATAGGTTAGCGCCGCTTTGGGTTCACGACTAGCCCTGTCGGCCCGGGGTCTTTGTCATGTGGATGCTAGCAACACTCTCATATACGTGAGCCAAAAGACGCAAACGGTCCCGGCCATGGTAAGGCGACACCCATTGGAATACCGTGCGTGAGGCCACAAAGTGATATGAGGTGTTACCAGCTAGGTCGACGTGACTTGGAATCGGGGTCCTGACAGCGTTGGCATCAGAGCAGGGCTGCCTGTAGGTTCGCTAAGCCAAACTGGTCGAAGTTGAGTCTAGAAATGCTTTAGTTATATGTAGGGGAATTGATTGTGGGAGGGAACGTAAGGCTCTTTTACTACTCTACCTTATGCCCTCTGATCTGAGTCTTTCTCTTCTCATTCGACGTGGGTATAGGACTAGGCTCTATTCTCTATCAGGTTCACGTGTTACTAATCCGTAGTAACTTATAGGATTGTTGGTTACATCCTCAGTTCAGTGCTACTAAATTTTTAGTATGCTATCATTTGAACCGTAACCTTGATATGATGTTGTTGAGTGGGTTTGCAATCTGATTTTGAATGTCTCAAATCTGATTTTGAGCATTTACAGATGTTATGCTGCCCAATTTTTCCTAGAAATTCTAATGCCTTTGCATTATGGCTGTGCTTTCAGATGGCCACCCGCCCCCAGAACCAAGTGGTTCGCCTGACCCGTTGCATTGGTGTGTGCGGTCACACGGCCATGCTGGTTAGGGTGATGATTGAGGCTGGTTATCGATGGTATCCTGAATATACCGTCGAGGAGCAGTTTAGGGATTTCAATCAAAGCCAATATCTATGCACGGTCCGGATTTATCCATCTTATCCCGGAGATACTGAGCCACTTCACTTTTATTATGGGCTCGGAATCACTATCGGAATGTCTGTGCAAGATGCTGCCTATTCCATGTTGACTATTATTCGAGCTGTAACTGCCTTGCTGGGCAACACGGAGTTTCGCTATATGCCAGCATCCCTCCCTGGGGCGCATGGCTATCTTCAGGGTTTGTACAGCGATGCATCCCATGAGGATTCACTCCTTCGCACTACTACTGAGATGCTGGAGGACAAGGACCGTGAGAACCGGGCCTCATGTATGGAGCTTTAATGCCCGCTCGACCACTGGCTACTCGACTAGGTTTGCACCGCCGTGCAAGCCGGATATATGGACATGAGAGACTTGTACTGTATGGGAGAGTCTGCCAGACTTTATGGAGTGGCGTGAGGTTGGAGGCATCACTCCTCCTCGTGGGCCTCGCCTGCCACCGCTTGTTGGTCCACGGCCACATCCGAGTCCTTATGGTCCATGTGCTCCACAGATTGTCTCTGCTTCCTGGACGATCATGTTCCACTTCCAGGCTTGGGTGGTGACTTCTATGAGGACTACTATGGAGCTGCCTGAGTTAGTAGTAGTATTCCTAGTATGGTAGTAGTTGTATTTCCACCGTCCTGCGTGACTTGTGGAATACGGCTTAGTGTGTATCGTTCCGGAAGTGTAGAAAAATAATGTATAGAAGTTGGGATGCTTCCGATGAGATGTAACGCCTTCCCTTATAGTTGTACTCCGCCAGGCTTGTACTAATCTATGAATGGTGTGTATGACCGTTGGTATTTATATATATGGCAGTTTTATAATACCATGTCATACGAATGAACATCTTTGCATTCCATGCTGTCCATTACCTTCCGCACTTCTTTGTTAAATTCTGCCATCCTGGTTTAAACCTTTGCTTTGTCTCCTAGGATGGTCAACACCATAACACTCCTGCTGCCGGGAGCAGGGGAAGCTAGTGCAGCCGTAAATGTGAATCTGCCGCAACCGCCATCTTTGGCCGAGGTGATGCTGGAAGCAGAACGCAATAAGCGTGAAACCAACCGCTTATTGGAGCGGATTGAACAGAACACAGCACGCCAGCCAAGAAACGATGTGGTTACACTCAACGATTTCGTCAAGCTATATCCTCCAAAGTTCAAGTATTCCGTCGAGCCACTCGACGCAGATGATTGGCTTCGCAAAGATCCACCACAAGCTGCGCTCCGCCAACGTGGCCGAGGCTGACAAGGTTACCTTTGCCGCTTATCATCCGGAAGGCCCCGCTAGTCTCTCGTGGGAAAATTATGAGGCTATGCGTCCGGTTGGACAAGTTACCACTTGGGCTGAGTTGAGTGCCGCCTTCATGAAAGCATCATATTCCGTAAGGTCTCATGGACCGCAAAAGGGAGGAATTCTGCGGTTTCACCTGTGGTAGGCTATCGGTGGATGCCTACAAATTAATTTGGGAGGTTAGCACGTTATGCTCGAAGAAGTTTCTACCGATGCCAAGAAGCGTGCAAGGTTCCGTAAGGGACTTAGCCCCGAGCTACGCCAAGACCTTCGCCCGCATGAGTGCACCTCTTTTCCGAAGCTAGTCAATAAGGCTATCACCAAATCAAGTGCAGACTGATTTTGAAGCTTCTCGCAGCACATCCGTGACCTCGATCTTCATCCGGCTCGATCCCCAAGCGCCCGGGTTTGGGTTCCACATACCGCTTCTACCACCCGTGTTCACCCCGAGGCCATCCTTTGAGGCGCCGCCCCAATCAGCAGTATGTTCCGCCCAAGATTTTTGGAGGTCCCACTGCAAATGCTGCTCCACGTCCTAATGTGATAACTTGCTTCAAGTGTGGAGAGACGGGCCACTACATCCGAGAGTGTCCCCAGAACAACCCCAATCAAGTTGGAAAGTCTGGTCATGGCAAGCCGCCAGAAAGGTGCCCTATGCTAAACCAGCTTGCCACCGCCGTGGCCATGTCAACTATGTCTCTGAAGAAACCTATGAGGATCCCAACGTCGCCCTCGGTACTCTCCTTGTTAATTGCCATCCGCAATCTGTTCTTTTGATACTGGAGCATCTCATTCATTTATTTCTGAGAGCTATGCTCGATTGCACAACACCACATTCTGTGACATGCCTAGCTCCATGGAAATTCAAACTCCTGGTTCTAGATGGCAAACCTCTAGAATAAGTCATGGGAATGAAATTCTAGTCGACAGATTAGTCTTCCTTGCATCTCTAATAGCTCTCAAGTCCTCGGACATAAACATCATCTTGGGTATGGACTGGATGTCAGCCCATTATGCCAAGATTGATTGCTCTACTAGAACTGTTCAACTTACCCATCCTTCTGCAAGACAAAGGATGTTTTAACCCGAGTGTCTAAGCGCCAGCTTTACTCCTTAAATGCCAACCCCTTCCGCACCTCGAAGATATTCCGGTAGTCCGTGATTTCCTGGATGTCTTTCAGAGGAACTGCCAAGTGTTCCACCCGACAGGATGTTGAGTTCGTGATAGATCTTATTCCGGAACCGTCCCAATCTCTAGAAGACCTTATAAGATGGCACCCCTAGAACTAGCTGAACTTAAGAAACAACTCGATGAGTCCTTGCAAAAGGGTTTCATCCGTCCTAGTTCATCTCCATGGGCTTGCCCGTCCTCTTCTTCACAAGAATAAGGATGGAACGGATCGGATGGTTGTAGATTACCGACCTGCCAATTTGGTCACTATCAAGAACAAGTATCCGCTCCCCAGGATCAACGACCTGTATGATCAGCTCGCTGGATCCTCAGTCTTTTCCAAGATGGATTTGAGGTTGGGCTACCATCAAATCAAAATCAAGAACGGGGACATTCCTAAAACGGCTTTTGTTACTCGTTATGGCCAATACGAGTACACCGTCATGTCTTTCGGTTTAACCAATGCTCCAGCCACCTTCTCTCGGTTAATGAACTCAATCTTCATGGAGTACTTGGATAAATTTGTCGTGGTATACCTCGATGATATACTCATCTACTCCAAGAATGAGGAAGAACATGCCGAACATCTAAGGCTAGTATTGATGAAACTTCGAGAGCACCGCCTTTATGCCAAATTCTCTAAGTGTGAATTCTGGTCACCAGAAGTGACCTATCTAGGACATGTAATCTCTGGTAAGGGCATTGCTGTCAATCCCGAGCGAGTTCAAGCCGTCCTTGATTGGACTCCACATGAATCGGTCAAGCAAATTCGGAGTTTCCTCGGTCTAGCGAGCTATTGCCGCCGCTTCGTCGAGAATTTCTCTAAAGTTGCTAAACCTCTAACCGAACTCCTCAAGAAAGATAAGAAGTTCGAATGGACGCCACAGTGCGAGTTCAGCTTCCAGTAACTGAAAAGACGCCTCGACATCTGCTCCCGCATTTGTTCCACCAGATTTCTCTAAGGACTTTATTATCTATTACGGCGCCTCGCGACAAGGACTAGGTTGCATACTCATGCAAGATCGTCATGTGATTGCCTACGCCTCGACAGCTAAGGCCCACATGAGGATAACTACCCCACACACGATCTAGAGCTTGCAGCAGTAGTTCATGCACTTAAAACTTGGCGACATTACCTTCTCGGGTAATCGCTAGAAATCTACACCGATCACCAAAGTCTGAAATATATCTTCACCCAACCGGATTTGAATCTCGAGCAAAGACATTGGGTCGAAGTTGATTACAGATTTCGACTTAGGAATATCTTACACCCCGTGCAAAGCCAATGTCATGGTCGACGACTAAGTCGCAAATCTTATTGTAACAATTTGATGTTACAACGAAATCAACCAATTCTCCACGAGGAATTTCGTAAGCTTAATCTTCACATTGTTCCTCGAGGATTCCTTTCTACCCTGGTGGCAAAACCTACCCTTACGGATCAGATCATCAAAGCACAGAAGGTAGATCCGGGAATCTCCCGTATCAGGAGAAATATCAAGAAAGGAGTTGCAGATTGTTTCTCCATTGATGAACAAGGTGTCGTGTTCTTTGGAGACCGTCTAGTGGTTCCCAAGGTGCGCAACCTGAGGCGATTGATCCTTAAGGAAGCTCATGACTCTCCTCTCCCCATTCATCCCGGTAGTACCAAAATGTATCAAGATCTACGCCAGAGGTTTTGGTGGACTAGGATGAAGAGAGAAATCGCTCAATACATTGCTAATTGCGACGCCCTGTCGTCGAGTTAAAGCAGAGCACCAACGGCCTGGTACCCTTCAACCTTTGGAAATTCCTGAATGGAAATGGGATAAAATCGGTATGGATTTCATTACCGGGTTTCCCAGGACCAAGAGAGGGAATAACGCTATCTTCGTTGTCGTTGATCGTCTTTCCAAAGTAGCCCACTTCCTACCCGTTCGTGAGAGTATAACCGCTGGCCAGCTAGCTGATTTGTATGTCTCCCGAATAGTGTCTCTTCATGGTATTCCACTAGAGATTAACTCAGACCGTGGGAGTCTCTTCACCTCTCGATTTTGGGAAAGTTTCCAAAACGCCATGGGAACTCGTCTCTCTTTTAGCACCGCTTTCCATCCTCAATCAAGTGGTCAAGTAGAACGAGTCAATCAAATCCTAGAGGATATGCTTCGAGCTTCTGTCATCTCTTTCGGCATAAATTGGGAGAAATGCCTTCCATTCGCCGAGTTCGCTTATAACAACAGTTATCAAGCCAGCCTGGGCAAAGCCCCTTTCGAAGTTCTTTACGGACGGAAATGTCGAACACCTCTTAACTGGTCAGAAACCGGGGAGAGACAACTCTTTGGCCCGGACATGATTCAGGAAGCAGAAGAGCAGGTTCGCGTTATTCGTGAGAAATTGAAAACAGCCCAATCTCGTCAAAAGAGCCAATATGACCGCAAGCATAAGCCTATGACCTATGAAATTGGCGAGAAGGCTTACCTTCGGTTACTCCTTTAAAGGGAACTCATCGCTTGGTATCAAAGGCAAGTTGGCTCCTCGTTACATTGGACCCTTTCGCATTCTTGCCAAACGAGGGGAAGTTGCCTACCAATTGGAACTACCTCCACATCTTTCCAGAGTCCATGATGTCTTCCACGTTTCCCAACTTCAGCGCGTTGCTTCTCGGATCCTATCCGTGAAGTGGACCACGAAACGCTTGATCTCCAAGATAACCTCACCTATCGAGAATATCCCGTTCATATTCTCGATCAAGCCGAGCGTATCACTCGACGTCGGAATATCAAGTTTCTAAAGGTTCAATGGTCAAACCATGCCGAGCAAGAAGCAACTTGGGAAAGGGAGGATCGTCTTCGACTTGAGTATCCCACCTTTTTCGCAACAGGTCCTAAATCTCGGGACGAGATTCTTTTGAGTGGGGGTGAGTTGTCACATCCCAGATAGACCATGCATTAGGGTGTGCATCATTTTTAAACTTCATTTGAATTTGAAATGGGGAAGGCAGGAAACCCCATAACACCCCCCCCCCCTTTAAAACAACCAGGGTTTACTAAAAATTATTTCAATGAACCTGAAATGCCCTTCAAAATGTTCATCCTCTTTGTTTTGGTTCAGAACCCATGTCAAAGAAGGTGTATCATTTTCCAGGTCATCTAAGGGTTCTAGAATTAATCCACAAGTTTTTGAAATGGGCATTTTAAATTATATAAAATATTTTAAATGTTCAAAAATTGCCAAACCAAAATGTTTCATGTTTGTAATATTCTAACAAGTGACCAGAGCATTTTGGTGATTTTTAAAATAGTTTTGGTATTTTTAAAAACCCCACAAAGTTGCAGGAAAATTAGAAAAGAGTAAAAATGGGAAAAACCTTGTCAGCTGTTCGCCCACCTGCCGGCCCAGCCCAAAGAGTCAAGGCCAGCAGCTGCTTGGCTCGGCCAGTAGGCAACCTGGTGCCCGACGGCGGCGCCGGGCGCGCCACGCAGCTGGCCGCCACGCCTGCTTCACCCCTCGCCTCGCCGCCTCTGGATAATCTCCACGCTGCCGCTCACCCCACAGGACACGCCATTAAGCCCCTTGCCTCCTCTCTCGCTCTCCCCAACCTCGCCGACGCCATCGCCGACGCGCCACCGCCAATCGTGCTCCCCGCCGTCCATGCTCCTCCCCACCATGTCCAGGAGCTCCAGACTCCACTACCCCTAGCTAGCTGAGTCCGCCGCTCTAAGTGCCCCGGCCACTACACCGACCTCGACCGAGCTCGAAGTCGCCGGAGATCCCTTGACGCCGCCGTCGCCCGGTTCATCCTCGACCTCGACGAGGCTCTCTACGCGCGCCCGTGAGCCTATCTAACTCCCTCTCCTCTCTCGCGCCCGAGCACCACAACGACCCAACCACGATCACTGACGCACCGCCACGGAGCTCGTCGCCGACGTGCTCCCGGCCACTCTCCGGCCACCCCAGGGTGCCCGTTGCATTCACCCCACCCCAACGGGTCTGCCCATGCACTTCCCGCACCTCGCCGAGCCCTCTAACCCCAAACCTGTAGTTGGCCGAACCCCGGCGGCCGCCTAACTCGTCGCCGGCGCCAACTCCGGCCACCCCGACCCCAACTAACCCCACCAATAGATGCGGGTTACTCCTAGCTACCCGTAGCTATCTTCCGCGACTCGTTTGGTCGCCGGAATCACCAAACACACTCCCTCCGCCGTGTCGGGCTCGCCGGCGGCTAGTCGCCGGTGCGGTCGACGTAGGCATTGACCACTGTGGGCCCGCGTTGACCCCGACAGGTCACTGACAACTGGGACCCAGCCCTGCTAACTAAATAGGTTAGTTTAATTAAACTTTAGTTAAGTTAATTACCCTGACATGCGGGTCCCACTGGTCAGTTTGACCTGGACGACCCCGTTGACCCCTGACGTCACGCTGACCTCATGCTGACGCATTAATTCAATTTCTGGGTTTATTCTAATATAGCAAATTCCAGAATATAATTCAAATTTCAAATGCTTATAACGTTTATTCTATAACTCCAAATGCAAAGATTTATATATGAAAAATTATCAGAAAAATCCACTCTATCCATTGGTACAGGTTTCATGCATGTTAGAACAAGTTAACTATGCTGAATAACCAGAATAAGATATTGCACCATTAGGACTAACTCAAATGAGCTATCATTTGAATCCTTGATTCAAATGAGTTCATCCCCTGTTCTTCCAGCTTGCATTAGGCCAACACACATCCATATTGCCATGTCATAGCATGCATCATATTGTTGCATATTGTCATGTGTGTTTACTTTCGGTGTGCTTTCATGATAGGTTCTGCCCCCGAAGATAACCTCGACTACCCATCCGAAGGGCGCTTCTCTACCCAGTTCCATCGTGCAAGCAAACCCGTTGATCATTTCGATACAACCCATGTTCTCGCTTCGCTCTCACATCGCATTAAGACAACGCGATTCAAACTGTTGTGTGCTGGCGATAGCTGAACCCACTTCCTTTGCATGACCTCACATTGCCACAAGAACTAGATGAAACCCACTAGTATGTGTAGGAGTTGATTGAGCCATGTTTGTGTTGTTCCTACCATGCTATGCTTGCTATGCTTAGAGTTGTGTCAGTCCGCTCATCGGGATGATGAACTGGAGTGAAAGGCTGTGTTGGTTCGAGAGTAAAAGTGTTGAACACGATTTGGTAAAGGTATCGATGAGAGGCCATGTAGGAGTACATGGTGGGTTGTTTCATTGAAGCCGACCCTAAGAACTGAGATCTGTGTTTGTGATCCATGAACTAGCTACTAGCACGCATTGGGCCCGAAACCAATGGACCCTCTCGGCTTCTTAACCACCCTTGTTCTTAGTCCGGGAGTTGCAAGTAGTTTCGTGTTTGTAGCAGCATCTTTGGGGGCGCCATGCATAGCTGACCTTAGGGGTGGGTTGTGTTGCGGTAGGCACGCGGGTCTTGTACCGAAAGTGCCCGTTTGGTATCTCGGGAACCCCGCACACATCGTTCGGGGCTGTATGGGAAACCTCGGCGGACTCCTCATGGATGGAACCCGAATAGGCGATAAACCTTGACTAGGGACTTGTGTGTTTAGGTAGGCTGTGGCCGACACCCACGTTGGGCTTCCGCTTGAAGGTTGCCGAGTACATGTCGTGTAAACGGCGGTAAGTGGTGAGAGCGTGTGTGAAGAAGTACACCCCTGCAGGGTAAATATGATCTATTCGAATAGCCGTGTCCACGGAGAAGGACTTCGGGTTACCTATATCAGTTCATAGACAAGTCAATGGATACTACTAAAAGCCTCAAGATAAGTGTGAGTATCGTGGATGGCCCTCTCGGGGATGACGAGAGAGGATCCACGGTGGAGTATTGTGATGGTGATTAGTGGACTCGTGTACGACAATTGCTTTACAAAGTGTGTTACGTAGGATAGCTTAGCCAAGAGTCAAAGCTGGCTTGCTGCAAATAACTCCACTTCCTTCCTTGAGAATGTGCATGTATGATAGGATTCTGTGGTAAGACTTGCTGAGTACTTTTGTACTCATGTTTGCTTAATCAATGTTTTCCGTGAGGACAATACTACCCTCCGACGGGTTCTATGTAGATGTTGACTTTGACGAGTGAACTAGCCACCCAGCTGGCGATCTAAGACTTGTGAAGGGCCATTGTAGATAGAAAGGCTCCAACAAGCTTTCTTTCTTTCTAGAGTCTGTACTCAGACTAGTTTGCTTCCGCATGTGCTTGTATGATTTTATAACTTGAGTGTTCGGTCATGTGACCCCTACCTGTATGACTATGTTATGTATGGCTCCTCGAGCCTCTTAAATAAAGTACTTGAGTTGTAGAGTTTTGTTGTGATGCCTTGTTGTATTTACTCATATCGGGCATATTGCGTGTATGATTGAAATGCTTGGTATGAGTGGGATCCGACAATCTAGTTGTTTATCCTTGGCAGCCTCTCATATGGGGAAATGTAGTCTCGTGCTTCTTAGCGACAGTAGTCCGCCATGACCCGGTTCACCGGAGTCCTGCTAGCCCAGCACTACTGCTTGGACACTTGACTGGCGGCATGTGTTTCATTTCGTTCCTATATGTCTCCTCGGGAAATGTCACGCGGTGATATTCGGAGTCCCGCCTAGCCTGCTACAAATTTTAATAGCGGAGTCCTGTTAGCCCAAAGGTTACAGCCCGAGTTCATACGTTGATGACCGACATGCTCAAGTGATTCATGTATGCCTGTCCCCATAGGTTAGCGCTGCTTTGGGTTCACGACTAGCCATGTCGGCCGGGTTCTTTGTCATGTGGATGCTAGCGACACTATCATATACGTGAGCCAAAAGGCGCAAACGGTCCCGGCCATGGTAAGGCGACACCCGTGGGAATACCGTGCGTGAGGCCACAAAGTGATATGAGGTGTTACCAGCTAGGTCAATGTGACTTGGAATCGGGTCCCGACACCCCTTTGCCGTCGAGTTAGGTATAGATCATCGTACCTTTGCATAAAGCGGTGTACCAACCTATGTTTTTACTATCTTACCCTTGTCTACTTGGCACATGTGGTGACCCCTTGCGCCTATAAAAGGAGGCCCAAGTGCAACGTAGAAAGGGTTCGGTTCGGCTCCGGCTTAGTTCATTCTACTCATACTAGACCACACTCAGGCTAGGTTTTGTAACTCCCATTGCTCCCTAGCAAGAACACAAGATAATCCACAAAGCAGCAGTAGGAGTATTATCTCTCCGAGAGCTCCGAAGCTGGGTAAACTTGCTCGTGTGCATCGCTTCGATCCGCTCTTCATGCATCCTCCGCCCCCCTCCGAACCACAAGGGATCCAGGTCGCATAGGTGTTCGTGGGACACCATCAGCTTCCCCGACAGCTTTGGCGTGTGAACCCGATCCAGCGTTCACACGAGCAGTTTCTTCATCTACATCTACGTCAACATGGCACCGAAGAAGAAGTCTTCGGCAGCAGCAGAGCCGTCCGCGTCGAACCCACCACCACCGGAGCCGTCAGGTGGTGGGGGAAACGCTGGCGGAGGAACGGGCGTCGTCGGGAGAGCCCACAACGCCGCCAAGTCCAAGGACAAGGCAGCGCAGGCGTCGGCGTCCGAATCTGCACCGCGTCCTTCTCAAGAAGCGCGGGACCGACAGCGTCATGATGCTCGTGGCACCATACGCTCGTTGGATCAAGGCCAAGCTGGAGGATCCCGAGGCCCTCGAGACCCGCATGCACATCGACATCTTTGATGCCGAGTGGAGTCTGATCGCTTAGGCGGGATGCTGCTCCTCCTAACTTGGTTAGGAGTCCGAGCACATCCCGTTCTTCGCCCGTCACGCCGCTGCCCGCCGACCACACCGGCGTAAGCCTTGGCAAGAGCTCGATTGCTTTTAGATTACCCTCCAACGGCCGATAAGATCGACGAATGGAGGGCCACACCAGAGTCTCATCGGCCGCTTAACGGCGACGCCCCGCTGCAATCGAAAGTGCCTCGCAGCCGCGGCAAGGTGACAAGGCGTGAGCTGATGGCGACGAGACTTGCGGGGGTGCAGCCACCGTACACTCCCCTTCCCGAAGGCCAAGATCGCCGACTCGCCGGATCCACCTTGACAGCGACTCCACAGCGTCGTCGGATCCGCGAGCTCGTCGCGACCAACGCCAAGTTCTTCGAGAACGGCAAGAAGAAGACGCCGAACCCGTGACGAAGCGCCAAGAGAAGCGCGTCGTCAGTCCGACCAGCGCGCCGGGTCCACTGTCGATATGCATGCGCCAGGGGAACCGGGCGACTTGCCATACGCGGTAGGTTGCCCTGCGTTCACCCGTGAGCTGCGGCAAGTCCGGTGGCCCGACAACAAAAACTTCAAGCCAGATGTGCCGGAGAAGTATGATGGCAGGACACACCCATCGGAGTTCCTCAGCATCTACACCATTGCGGTGCAGGCTGCGGGGGGACGAGACGACAAGATCCTCGCTGATTACTTTCCCCTGGTGCTCAAGCCAAACGTCAGATCTTGGCTCATGCACTTGCCGGATGGCTCTATCTCTTCTTGGGCAGATTTGTGCCACCAGTTTGTTGGCTCCTTCACAGGCGGCCACAAGCCTCATGGACAGGAGTGTGACCTTCACCTACTCGCCCAGAAGGAAGGAGAGTCCCTGCGCAAATTCATCCAGAGATTCAGTTGAATGCACTACAACATCCCAGACGTCCACCCTGCCGCGGTGATCAGTGCATTCCATCAGAATGCGCGAAACCGCAGGATGAGGGAGGAGATGGCGATGTGCAAAGTGAAAGACGTCAGCGAGCTCTATGCCCTGGCCGACAAGTGTGCCCGCGCTGAAGAAGGAAGAAGACTCCCAGGAGAGAACATGGGAGCAGAGTCTGATAGTGAGGAGACCGCCCCGGCAAGGAAGAGCCGGCGGCGAAACAACAGAAGGAAGAAAAACCAAGAAGTACTAGTTGTCGAGCAGTCCGGCAAGGATGGTGCCGCCAACAAAGCCAAGGCTGGTGGCTCCGGCAAGGAGGGTGCCGTTGACGCCGACCGCCAAGCTGTGGCGGCTGCCGACAAGCCTGACAGCTCCAACAAGCAAGATCAGAAGATCCACCGCACCAAGGGCCACGATCTCCAGAGCTGCAAGAAAGTCGAGCAGCTTGTTGAGCTACAGAGAGATGAATACGAGCGGCGAGACAAAGAGAAAGCCCAGGAAGGTGCAAGTATAGCAAGTAAGAAGAGACCCGGTCGGGGAGGGCGCCGCGGCAAGGCCAAGCAGCGGCAAGGAGACAGACCTCCCCGCAGCCGCGACAAGGAAGAAGACGAAGATGAAGATGATGAAGACATGGAAGATGATGAAGCTAATGAGCAGGAGTTTCAGAAGGCAACAAAGGTCCTTCGCGTTGACGGTGGTGCCTCTCTGCATACCTCGCACCGCCAACTCAAGCAATGGATGCGTGAGTTTAATGCAGCAGAGCCATCCATAGAGTCGCGCAAACCTCTGAAGTGGTCCAGCACGCCCATCATCTTTGACATTGAGGATCACCCTGATCGCATCACTGCGGTCGGGTGCTTGCCGATGTTGGTATCACCAACTATCCGCAACCTCAAGGTCACAAAGATGTTGGTTGACAGCGGGGCCGGCCTGAATCTGATCTCCTCCGCAGTGCTCCAGAAGCTTCAGATCCCTGATAGCGAGCTCGAAGAAACCGGTACTTTCCAAGGAATCAACCCAGGAAGGAGCAAGCCGAAAGGGAAAATCACACTGCCGGTGACATTTGGCAGTGAACTGAATTTTAGAACTGAGAGGGTCACATTTGACGTTGCTGATTTCCCATTGCCCTACAATGGAATACTTGGCCGTCCATCGCTCGCCATGTTCATGGCAGCCTCTCATTACGCGTACAACCTGCTCAAGATGCCCGGCCCGATAAGCGTCATTTCTGTCCATGGCGACAAGAAGGATGCGCTCATCTGTGCCGACAAGATTTACCGGGATGCAGCAGCCGCCACAGATAGCAAACCACTTGCACCGAAGCTCCGGGGAAAGAAGAAGAAGACCACTTTGTCCGGCAAGAACTCTGATGCCCACTCCGGCAAGCGCACCTCTTCGGAGTGCTGCGCTACCGTCGAGGACGCACCATCGAGCTCCACCGGCAAGTGCAAGAAGAAGATGGCAGCTCCGCCGAAGACCAAGAAGGTGCCCGCCAAGGAGGATGGCACTGGTGATACTTTCACCATCAGTGCCACGCTTGACCCTAAATAGGAAGGCGAGCTCGTTGCTTTCCTGCGGGCGAATGTCGATGTGTTTGCATGGCAACCATCTGACATCCCCGGCGTTCCCAGGAAAGTAATTGAGCAACACCTAGCTGTCTATCCTCACGCGCGGCCCGTCAAGCAAAAAGTTAGGAAACAAGCAGTGGAGCGCCAAGAATTCATAGCAGAAGAAATCAAGAAGTTGGAAGCAGCAGGCCTTGTCAGAGGAGTACTCCATCCCACGTGGCTGGCCAATCCGGTAGTTGTACGCAAGGCAAATGGGAAATGGAGACTTTGTATTGACTTCACAGATGTTAATAAAGCTTGTCCCAAGGACCCATTTCCGTTGCCACGTATTGACCAGATTGTTGACTCCACGGCTGGATGTGATTTGCTTTCATTTCTTAATGCATATTCAGGGTATCATCAGATCTTCATGGCAGAAGAGGATGAAGAGAAAACCGCATTCATTACACCATGTGGCACGTCATCGTTTTCATACGGATGCCTTTCGGTTTAAAGAATGCTGGTTCAACTTTTGCAAGAGTAGTCCATGATGCCTTTGAGCCACAGATACACAGAAATGTAGAAGCCTACATGGATGATATAGTGGTCAAGAGCAAGGACAAAGCAACTCTGATTCATGATTTGGATGAGACATTTGCAAATCTGCGCAAGATCAACCTCAAGCTCAACCCCGAGAAGTGCGTGTTTGGAGTCCCTTCCGGCAAGCTTCTCGGGTTCTTTGTGTCTTAGCAGGGAATCGAAGGCAATCCCGACAAGTTTAAGGCCATTGAGCAGATTGAAGCACCGAAGCGCGTCAAGGATGTCAGAAGGCTTGCCGGTTGCGTGGCTGCTCTCAGCAGGTTTATCTCTAAATCTGCTGAGCGCTCGCCATTTTTCAAGATTTTGAAAAGGCAGGTCCACTGAAATGGACTCCCGAAGCGGAGGCTGCGCTGCAGGATTTAAAGAGATACCTGTCCTCCGCTCCAATACTTGTCGCACCTAGGCCACAAGAGAAGTTGCTGCTGTATATAGCAGCGACCAATCAAGTGGTTAGTGCTGCGTTAGTAGCGGAGAGGGAGGCGGATGATGAGCCGGCAACCGAGGCAGTTGCATCCTCCGACAAGCAGATGGCTTCGCCGTCAAGCTCTTGTCTCGACAAGAACAGATCAGCGCAGGGTTTCGATAAGATACAAAAAAGGATGGTGCAGCGCCCAGTCTACTTTATCAGTTCCCTTCTGCAGGGGGCTAGGTCAAGGTACTCTGGTGTGCGTGTTGCTTTTCGCCTCCTCATGGCCTCGAGAAAGCTGCTCCATTACTTCCAAGCACATGAGATAACAGTTGTCACCGCTTTCCGAAGAGGATATTGCAAAATCCGTAAGCAACAAAGTGTGATTGTCGAGTGGGCACTGGAACTGTCAAGCTTTCTTCTCAAGTTTGAAAGCACTTCAACTATCCAAAGCAGAGCATTGGCAGAATTCATAGCAGAGTGGATGCCGACGCAAGATGAAGAAATTCCAGAGACAAGCATCCCCGTCAAGGAGGCAAATAAAGAGTGGCTGATGTACTTTGATGGAGCTTTCTCGCTGCAAGGCGCCGGTGCCGGGCGTCTTTGCTTATCGCACCCACCGGAGAACACCTCAAGTACATAGTCCAGATGCACTTTCCCAAGGAACAAGCAACAAACAATACTGCGGAGTATGAAGGTTTGCTTGCCGGTCTAAGGATTGCGGTAGACCTTGGGATCAAGAAACTCATTGTCAGGGGGGACTCGCAACTTGTCGTCCGTCAAGTAAATAAAGATTATCAGAGTCCGTTGATGGAAGCCTACGTTGATGAAGTGAGGAAGCTAGAAGAGCACTTTGAAGGCTTGCAAATGGAACATGTTCCAAGAGCTCAGAATGATATAGCTGATGGCCTCTCCAAATGTGCCGCACTTAAGTTACCTGTGGAACCAGGAATTTTTGTGCTCAAGTTGACTCAGCCAACCGTAACACCATCAACAGGACAAAGCAAGAAGAGAAAATTGGTTTCCAGCGACTACTTTCCGGCGGAGCTCCCTGGAGCCGCCGCCAAGAAAGTCCCTAAAATCAATGCAAATATCACTGAGGAGCAGTCTGCTCCGACAAACCCTGTAGTTTGTTTCGTTGAAACAGACGCTCCCGACAAACTTTGCTCCGACAAGCTTGCCGGGGATCATCAAGCTCCGGCAGAACCTCAGGTTCTTGCCGTGGGAGCTAATGTACCCGCAGTGATAAACGAGCCTTTAGTCCTTGTTGTCGAGCCACAAGCTCCAACATGGGTGCAGCAAATCGTCCATTTCCTTCAGACAGGAGAACTTCCCGAAGAGCAAGAAGAAGCGGAAAAAGTAGCCCGGCAGTCAAGTATGTACCAGTTTGTTGACAACATCCTATACAGAAGAAGACTCAACGGTGTGAAATTGAAGTGCATTTGCCGGGAAGATGGGCAGAAGCTGTTGGCAGAAATACATGGAGGAATATGTGGTCACCACATTGGCGCAAGAGCACTTGCCGGCAAAGCTTTCCGGCAAGGTTTCTTCTGGCCAGAAGCCCTCCAGGATGCAACTGCACAAGTAACCAAGTGTGAAGCGTGCAGTTCCATTCCAAACAGATACACCAACCAGCTCAAGCTCTCCAGACGATCCCTTTATCCCGGCCCTTTTCGGTTACGGGGCTCGATATCCTCGGCCCCTTCCCCGAAAGGTGCCGGGGCTTTGAGTACTTGTACGTCGCAATCGACAAGTTCACAAAGTGGCCGGAAGTGGAACCAGTGAGGAAGGTGACAGCACAATCAGCAGACAAGTTCTTTAGGTCAATTGTTTGCCGTTTTGGGATTCCAAACAGAATCATCACCGACAACGGCACACAGTTCACAAGCCGCACCTTCATGTAGTACGCCCAAGATCTTGGCGCCAAGATCTGCTTTGCTTCTGTTGCTCATCCGAGAAGCAACGGTCAAGTAGAGAGAGCAAACGCTGAAGTGCTGCGGGGACTCAAGACCAGAAATTTCGACCGGCTGCGCAAGTGCGGAAGGAACTGGATCGAGGAGCTGCCGGTGGTTCTTTGGTCGATCAGGACGACACCAAATCGAGCCACTAGCCAGACACCTTTCGCTCTAGTCTATGGAGCAGAGGCAGTTCTCCCCACGGAACTCGTATACGGGTCACCACGAGTGCTCGCTTATGATGAGCTTGAGCAAGAGCAACTGCGACAAGATGACACGCTGCTCCTCGAGGAAGATCGTCTTCAGGCTGCTGTACGAGCTGCTCGTTACCAGCAAGCTTTGCATCGCTACCATAGCCGCAAAGTCAATGCCAGAAGCTTCAAGGAAGGCGACCTTGTTCTTGGCGCTGCTCAATCCGCCAAGAATTCCAGCAAGTTGGCGCTTGAAGTGGGAAGGCCCTTATCGGGTGAAAGCGAGTCACTAGGCCCGCTGTCATCCGCCTTGAGACCGAAGATGGCGTTCGGTGAGCAATTCCTGGAATATAGAGCATCTTCGCAAGTTTTACCCATGAGGCGCTGCTGTTTAACCTGCTCCCAAGAATCCACCCTTTTGTACAAGTCTTGCCGCTGTTGCATGTAATCCTTTGTACAAAGCTGGGCGCATACCCCGTGCATCAGTAAAGCCTATGTGTTGCGCACAACTTGTCAATACATGCTTTCATAATCTTATATGCATGTGTTTACTAACCTTTTGTGCAGCATCCACACCCGGTAAGCGATAACGAGCCACTAGGCTCCATAACTTTATTTTCTCTTCTTTCTTCTCAAACAAGGAGAAGGTTCATCCACCCACAAGTTAACCGGGGGGAAGGGGAAGATAATAGTGTGGGCCGCTAAGCGTCGCTCGAGGAACTGTCGCCTTGCCGGGAAATGGACAACAGAGAAGCTAAGTTGCTAAGTTTAAACGACCAGTTTTAAATTTTTAAGTTATCTTCCTCGAACGATAGTACTTTGTATGGAAAACCTGTGCGGCGTAGGAACCGACTTCGCGACTAGCTTGCGCTTCTTACTTTGTTTCGAGCCGCTCAACAACTTAAGTGTGCTGCAACTAGTTGCGAAAAGGTTGCTTGTCGGAGGCGACATCGCCAAAGAAGCTGAAGTTCCGCACTCGGCCATGCGGCAAAGGTGTTCGCACTGACGAGTTCCCCTAAAAGCGTAGGGCATAAACATACAAGGGAAGAAATCGAATAAAGGAAATTACATTGCATTCGATTGCCTAAGATAGTGTATATTACATAATAACTTGTCGCGGATCTAATAGATTTTTTACCTAAACATGATCTACAGCGACAAGAGAAAGATAAACTTGGTGGCCTAGTCCACGCGGTCGTCGTCGAGCCTCTTAACTCCGCTCACCCTGTCCACAATGGGTGCGACAAGGTCCTTGAGCGCTTCAACATCGGCGGATGGAGGCAGGGACTTGAGGGCTTTGTTGAAGTCGACGCCTGGGTTGCGGAAGGCCACCTTCATCAACACCTTCTGGAGAGCCTCGGCGCAGACTTGACGTGATTCCTCCGCCAGTTGCTTTGGAATCTCTTCCCGGAGCCGCTGGATACCCGCCAACACGCCCTTGAAGAATAGGCTAAGCTTGACGCTGGGTTGGAGGTTCTCGTCGGTGGAGTACCCAAGATCCGTCATCCCCAGCTCCATCAGCTCATTATGGATGCCGGCGGCGGTGTCCACAAGACCTTCTGTCCAGTGCATTATGCTGTCTTTGAGATTATTCTGGGCAGTTACAGCATTCGACAACAACTCCTCGGTGGCCTTGATCTTTTCCAACAGGCCCGTTTCCCGCTCCTTGGCGCCATTCAATGTCTCCATCAGGGTGGTCAGTTTCAACTCCAGATCCGCCTTGGCATCCTTGGCGGCGTCGAACTCCTTGATCTTCTCGGCAAATCGACCCTGCAGCTCGCCGAGGGTGTAGGCGTCCTTCTCGCGCTCGCGCTTCAGCCCGGCGACCTCCTCGGCGCTCTTCTGGAGGGTGGACTCCAGCTGAGCCACCCTCGTCTCCAATTCCCTCTTGGCGGCCTCGGCAGCCGCAGTAGCATCTTTTGCCTCCTGAAGTGGCCCGCCAATCGTTTGCTCGCGTGCGGCGAGATCTTCCTCATAGCTATCGAGGTTGATCTTCACGCGCCACCACCTTCTCGCTGAGAGCTTCTCGCCGCAAGCCTCGCTGCTCCTCGACCTCGCCTCTTCTCCAAGATGAAGGCCGTTCGCTCCTCGACAAGCTGCTCCAGCGCCTCTGCTATATCCCGGAGAGTTTCTTTGTTGGCGCGCGGAGCTCCTCCGCGTTTCTCCAAGTCAGCTCCGCCCTCGCGACAAGCGCCTCCGACTCCAGTTTGGCTTGTCGGGCGCGGTGAAGCGACAAAGAACCTCCTTAGCAGCTGCTCCTCCTCAGGTTCGCACTGTTGCTGCTCGGAACATCGACCAGCGACAGCCGGCGGAGGCAAGCAGTTCAGCGTCAAGGTCTCCCTCGGCGGTGCCACAGAGCTTGATGCCCGGGAGCTTGATAAAGACACCCTCGCCGGCCTTCAGATAGGCGCCAGGCTGGGGCTCTTCGGAGTCAGGCGCGGCACCGGTGGCGGGAGGATCGGCGGTCGGTGCAGCGCCTGGCACTCCTGCGGCCTCAGGGCCGTCAGTACGATCGCCAGATTCCTCCCCAGCCTCTGCGCCAGCAGCCTCGGCGGCCTCCTCACCGGCGGGCCCGTCAGTGCCAGCCTCCTCCTCCATGTTGGCGGCGTCGGCATTCTCGCCACGAGCGTCCTCCTCGCCGGCAGCCTCAGTCTCCATCGGATCTCCGACAGGTGGATCTGATGGTCAAAAGAAGAAAGAACAATTCAAGCAGATGTTCGAAAGAGAAGAACAGAAGAAAAAAGAATCCAATGGATGTTTTCAGACAAGAAAATCACCTGCAATGGGATCTGTTGCCGCGGTCTCCACAACCGGAGGGTCGTCGGCGCAGGTCCTTGTCGGGGAAACTCCCCTTGTCGGAGAACCCTCCCTTGCCGGAGAGCGCTCCCTTGGCGGAGAGTTCTCCCTTGGCGGCCTGGTTGAAGCAAGCAGAACTTCGGGAGTGACCTCCGGAGCTTCCTGATGAGGCTGCTCTGCTCCTACATAATTCAACAAACCAGATGTCAGTGACGGAGAAGCACCCAAGCACACCTAACCATGAGAAATGAACCAAACACTTACGCTGGGGGCTGTGCTGGGGGCTGCTCTGTTGAAGGGTTGCCGGATCCGGCAAGGGAGCCCCGGATGTGCCCCCTGTTGCCATGGGGGAGTCATCTGAGACGACAACCACCGGAGTCTTGGCCCTCTTCGACGCCCTCTGAGCTAGCGTCCTGAAGAAGGAGAAGGTTCAGAGTGAAGCCAGTCAGATATAAGAAAAAGCAATAAATCAGAAGATTACAAGTAGCAGCGACAAGATCTTACTCTTCCTCTTCTTCCTCGGAGCTGAGGGCGGAGAGATCAAACTCCGCTCCAGCGCGACGAATTGGGGGAGAAGATTCCCTCGGACGCTTGGCGGGTGCAGGGGCCGCGACTCCAGAAGACCCCGCGCTCGTCGCCATGGCGGAATGAGGCGCTCCCGCGGCAACAGTGCTTGCCGCGGTGGAGCGCGTCGGGCGGCGAGGCGGCTGTTGGACCGTATGCCGCCCCGCCACTTCTCCAGTCTTGCGGAGGCGTCTCCTTGGCGGGACAGCGGGCTCCTCCTGCGGCAAGCTACTTGACGGCGGAGGAGAGGCGCCCCCGGCAGGCTCGCTCGGTTCGTTGTCGGGCTCGGTCTGCTCCTCCTCACCGACGAACTCTTCTCGGTCGGCAAGGCTTGCCGCCTCGGCCGTCTCTGCCTCCTCGACAGTGAACCCAAACACGCCGGCGGCAGCAGCAGCTTCTCGCAGCCTCCTCCAACCTCGTGGCGTCGCACCATCTCCTGATCGGTGGTGTCGCGGGTGAGCCGCCTCTGCTCGTCGGCGCGGATCGGCACCTCCACCAAGTTGTCGAAGAACTGCTGCACGACGTCATCGGCGGGCTCCTGCCAAGTTGGAATGATTCCATGCGAATCGCACAACGGCATTATCGCGCGGATGCTGTCAAGCGACGAGTTGTTGCAGAAGGGCACGACTCCCCTCGGCAACATGCACCACCCGGGGTTGTCCGCTTCAGGCTTGAACAGCTCCCGCAGCATGCCGTCAAGATCCAAGGTAGTAAAATTCCAATTCAAACCCGGGCGCAGCCTCATGATATCCGCCGCGTTCTGGAATTCCCAAGCAGGCCTCCCTCTCTCCTGCAAGGGCGCAATGCGGCGGCGAAGGAAGTCCGCGCCAACTGCTCCTACGGTAAGCCCTGCTTGCCGGAGACGCAAAATCCTAGTCACGGCAATCTTCAACTTGTCGCCCTCCGCGCCAAGTTGCTCCAGTCATTGCCGCTGCATTATGGGGGTTTTGCGCAGGCGATCAAAGGCTGTGGCTCCTCCTCTAAGATCCAACACCAGTCAGCTCTCCACTCCTCCCACTTCATCGCAACTCTCCGTCAAGATACGCTTCCTTCTTGCCGATCCTAGAAGTCCATGCAATTCCTCCAAAGAAGCGGCTCTCCTCTCTCTACGCGGGGTGAGAAGTAGTGGCGGAAGAGTGCGACATTTGGATGGACCCCGACAAAGTTCTCGCAGAGATGTGCGAAAACGGCCATGGTGAGGATGGTGTTGGGGGTGAAGTCAAGGAGGCGGGGCCATATGTGTTCATGACATCACAGAAGAATTCAGAAAAGGGCGGACAGAGCCCGCAGTGGAAGAAAATCGCAAAAAAAGGGTACTCGATGGAGACCTTAGCGGACGTGGCGGCGGAGATGACCCTCGTATGCGGATGCGCCCGGGTCTCCATCGACCAGAAGAGATAGTACAGCTCCCGCAGCTCCTTCCTATTGAGCAGGGGGTCGAAGAGGGCCCGCTCCTTCCGCAGCGCCGCGAGCCGCTGCGCCTCTGCCGATTTCACGCCTTTTCCCTTGTCGGCCTTCGGAGCCATAGGGGGAGGTGGTGGAGGAGGTCGACGGCGTTGGTGGCACCGGTGGCAATGGAGGGGGCGGAGCGTTGCTCTCTTTGGGCTCGAGAAGGAAGGGGAAAGCGACGGGGGTTTTCTAATATGACAGCGAGGGCAAGTGGGCGCCCTGCCCCTGTTCCCCCTGCTTATAAAGGGGGGAAGGGACGGACGTTCCGATTTTTTCCATTAGAGAAAGCCCCACGATCTCCCCCACGACGCCACGTCCGGTGCGTGACGTTCGTGGGAGACGTGGTGGGTCCAAGGCGAATAACGGCGTAATCAAGACCACGCGTGCCCGTGCACTGTTTTAGGCCTGGCTCAACAGAGCTCGGAGCCAAGTGTGGCCCAGGCCCGGGGGCTCCTGTCGGTGTACTAGAGTAGGGGTACCCTAGTATCCCGAACTCGTGCACGGGCAGTCGCAGCGCCCCGCGGCAGGGCTGACCTGATGATCGCCAAGATCCTCAGCGGCTCCTCTGGAGCCATTCAATAACAAAGTAGTCAAGGCCCCGGCAAGAGGAGCTTGTCGGGAAGGCCACTCAGGGCGCGAAGGAAACAAGGCCCCCGAGCGCGACAAGGTTTCTGCCGCGGCAAGGCACTTGCGGGGGGGGGGGGGGGGCAACCTCTCTTCATCTCCGCTCCAGCTCATCCGCCAACGTGTCGCCATGGGGCTTTCCCAAGCACGCGTGTCGACGGGCTGTGCAGCCAGCGGGGAGCAGCGATAAGCGACGCTGACGAGCTACCATCGTGGCAAACGGAGGCGCGCTTGACGGTCCCTGTTACACTGTTCAGGCGACTGAGACGGGCATTAATGATTCTTGTCCCTTGCCGTCAGAGTTAGGTATAGATCACTGTACACTGTACAAAGCGGTGTACCAACCTATGTTTTTACTATCTTACCCTTGTCTACTTGGCACATGTGGTGACCCCTTGCGCCTATAAAAGGAGGCCCAAGTGCAACGTAGAAAGGGTTCGGTTCGGCTCCGGCTTAGTTCATTCTACTCATACTAGACCACACTCAGGCTAGGTTTTGTAACTCCCATTGCTTCCTAGCAAGAACCCAAGATAATCCACAAAGCAGCAGTAGGAGTATTATCTCTCCGGAGAGCTCCGAAGCTGGGTAAACTTGCTCGTGTGCATCGCTTTGATCCGCTCTTCGTGCATCCTCCGCCCCCCTCCGAACCACAAGGGATCCAGGTCCCATAGGTGTTCGTGGGACACCATCAGCTTCCCCGACAAAGAGAAAACACCGGTTGAAATCATTGAGGAGAGAGAGCAAAAACTTCACACGAGTAGGATGGATACTCGATTACGGACTCCGGTTTCCAGAAGAAGAAGGGTGGGCGGGTGGGAAAAAAACAAGGACAACTTCGGACAGGAAAACAACATCGATTAAAAAGAACTGAAGATTGATCACCCAAAGCCAAAGAGGGTCGAATTAGCTTGACAAGAAATGCACCGGATGAAAAGAGCTGAGGAACAACGATCGAAAAACCAACTGCGTGATTCTAAAGAAAAATTTGAAGGGGAACAGGAGTAATTCAAAACACCTACGTCAAGATTCCTCACCAGAGCGACGAAGGGGCTGAGGAGTAAAAAGAATTCCTACTCTCCGATATAACTAGACTCCGAAAATAGTTTTCTTCTAGACTCGACAACGGCTAAACTACACGATCAATCAAGGGGGCTCCTAAGGTCGGTCGAGGCTCTGATACCAACTTGTCACGCCCAATATGCGACCCTATCCAAAAGGAACTCGACGGTCCCAACAAGGATAGACCCGCATATTGAAACGCTTTTGCAAGGTCGATATCATTACATCAACATTACATAATACATAGGGATACAACCAAGACATACAATGCCACAAGAATACATCAACATCATACATGAGAACAACATCCGACTACGGATGAAACATAAACAGAAACTCAAACAACATCCACCTCGCTAGCCCAAAGCTGCCGACCGAACCTATCCTCTGATCGAAGAAGAAGCGTAAGAGGAACTCCAACACAAGCAAACATCGCTCTCACGCCAAGATCATCACAAAACTGTACCTGCAATCGGTGTTGTAGTAATCAGTGAGCCACGAGGACTCAAAGAATCCCATTACCATGGGTATCAAGACTAGCAAAGCTTAATGGGAAAGGAAAGGGTAAAGTGGTGAGGTTGCAGCAGCGACTAAGCATGATATGGTGGCTAACATACGCAAATGAGAGCGAGAAGAGAAACAAAGGAACGGTCATCAACTAGTAATGATCAAGAAGTGATCCTGAACTCCTACTTACGCCGACATAACCCGAAACCGTGTTCTCCTCTCGATCAACCCTAAAAGAGACACTCACGGCTACGCATTACGGTTGGTGTATTTTAGAAGAGTTTGCTTCAAGTTTACTACAACCGGATATTAACAAATTCCCATCTGCCACATAACCGCGGGCACGGCTCTCGAATGTTTATACCCTGCAGGGGTGTCCCAACTTAGCCCATGATAAGCTCTCGCGATCAACGAAGGATATTCCTTCTCCCGGGAAGACCCGATCAGTCTCGGAATCCCGGCTACAAGACATTTCGACAGTAATAAAACAAGACCAGCAAAGCCGCCCGATGCGCCGACAATCCCGATAGGAGCTGCACATATCTCGTTCTCAGGGCAACACCGGATGAACACTACATACGGCAACCGACGATACACCAAGTTGCCTAGGGGCTGCACCGCAAAGTGGGCCTGGGTTTGGACCAACACTTAGACAAGCATTGGCCCGGTGCTGAATAAAGATGACCCTTGGGTTAATTACTCCCAAGGGAAATGTAGGTGGTGGTGAGGCAAATGGTAAAACCAATGTTGGGCCTTGGCCTGGAGGAGTCTTATTCAAAGCGAACTGTCGAGGGGTCCCATAAATCACCCGACCGCGTTAGGGGACGCAAAATCCGGGAACATAATACCGATATGACGGAAACTAGGGCGGCAAGAGTGGAACAAAACACCAGGCATAAGGCCGAGCCTTCCACCCTTTACCAAGTGTATAGATGCATTAATTAAATAAGATATATTGTGATATCCCAACAAGTAAACATGTTCCAACAAGGAACAACATCTCCATGTTCCAACAAGGAACAAACTTCATCTTCACCTGCAACTAACAACGCTATAAGAGGGGCTGAGCAAAGCGGTAACATAGCCAAACAACGGTTTGCTACGAAGGGTGCAAAAGGTTAGAGGCTGACATTGCAATTTGGGGAGGCTTGAATAAACAGGTGATAGGTAACACAGCATAGCGATAGAACGAAGCAACTAGCATAGCAATGATAGTAATGAGATCCAAGGTAGCAGTCATCTTGCCTGAAATCCCGCAAGGAAGAAGAACGAGTCCATGAAGAAGATGAACGGAAGAAGCCGAACTAAGCGTAGACGAACGAATCCTCACGACCGCAACGAAACAGGAACTAACAAGAAGAAGCACACAACATAGTAAACACACCACACATGAACAAGTCATCATGCACAACAAGCATGATGCATGACAAATCTAGATGAGGCTACTCATGGCAAGAGATGATGCAAACAAGAGCAACACATCAAAGCAAGTTTAAATGAGGCCGGAAACAACATAGAACAATTCCTAAGAAGTCCTCATATGCAAATTTCGAAAGTGGTCCAGATCTGAATAAATTTATGTTCAAGTTGTTAAACAGCAATTTACAATGCACCAAGATGATCTACACGAAATTCTAGTCAAGTTACATATAAAGTTCATTAGATTCGGAGCTACGACCTAGAAGATATGAGCAAAACAAGATAAGCATGGCATTGATGCAAAATGTATACAAGCATCAAGCAAACACCTCAAAACAAGGATGCAACATGATAATATGAAGCTAAATGCAATTATAAGCAAGTTTCATATAGAGCACACTCAAAACGGAGCAACGGTTCAACACATACACACTATACAAGTCATGACAACAATCTGTCCAAAACAGCAACTAGGCATATTGCAAGCATCAAAACAACATGCTACAGGACCTCAACGTAATAACAAAAGGCATGGGCATGATTTACAGGTAAAGCATGACAAAACATTAACACTGAGCTATCTCCAGAAATCACTAGAACATGCTCAAAAACACATGGCAAGATTGCAAATAATAACAGTTTCAGACTTGTCAGGAAATAACATCAGGTTGCAATGTTTAGAGCTATCAAACAACATGCTACAGGAACTTATCATGGAAAACAAAGGCATGGCATGAATATACTAAATGCATAGATCAAATGTCCTTTAGTGACCATGAGCCAAAAAGGATCAGAAGATATGATGGCAACCATGTAAACATAGCAAGTTATATTACAGATTCATACATGGCAGGAACAACAATACGTAGGCATGTTGGTGAGCTTGAACCACTCACCACAGAGAAATACATGGCATGGCAAGGCATCTCACAGCAAGAAGACATGGCATAGAAGCTATAAATGGCAAGAAAAACATCATAGCATACACGGATCAACTACAACAACCTTGGCAAAATTGAATAACATGTAAACAACCTGCCAGGAAACATTTTATAGCAAAAGTAGAGCTCGATTGACTCAAGCTATATCACTCCATAATTGCAAATAAGGGCATGGATGGATAGAGCATAACCATATGTTCAAAAAATCCTTACTGAATTATCTCAAAATATGCATGGATCTCTCGGTAGCATCAAGTTTACATGGCATAAAAATATCAGCAGAACAGGGGCTGAAATCAGCAACATCATGAAGCCTAGTTTGCATGCTTGTGCTAGTCACCACAGAGATCACAAAAATACATGGCATACACCCCTGTAAATATGGCATGGCATATTACAAAACACATGTAGGACTCAAGTTCATAGGCTGCACACATCAATCATGGCAAAAAATGACAAAAGTGCATGTTCTGATAAGAATCTGAAACTAACATCACATAGCCCTCTTCTAACAGAATTTCGGGCATCAAGATGAGCTCAAATGAAAATGATGCAATGAGATGAAATGATGTACTCGTCGAGCAGAACAATTTGGCATATTATACGCACAAAACGGAGCAATGTGCAGCAAGTTATGGCATGATGAACATGGCATGAAAAGACAAAAATCTGGGACTTAGGGGATTTGGAGGGGGAAAAGTCAACCTCTCGGCACGGATTTTGATGCAGCGCGGATCTCGCCGGAGACATCGCCGGATTTGCGGGGAACGGCGGTCGGCATCGAAGGGGGGGCTCGCCGAGCACGGAGAGCCGGATCAGGCCGCCTCACCGGATCGGGCGCCGCGTGAGGCGGGGCGACCAGGCGGGCGCTGCCGGGCGACGGAGCTCGTCTCCGCCGGTCGAGGGCGGCGCGCGAAGAGGAGGCGCGGGCGGCTGGGCTCGTGGCGGGCGGAGGCGTTGAGGGCGCAGCGGAGCTGCGGGGAGGTTCCGCGGGCGCGGAGACCGTCCCGGGCGGCGGCGCTGGCCGGGCATGAGGCGGCGATCATGGGCGCGGTTCGCTGGGGCTCTGCACGGGCCGAGTAGGCCGGGCGGGCGGCGCGCTGTGGCCGGGGCCACGTGGCACGCCCGAGTGGCAGGGGCGCTGATGGCGACGCGTTCCGGCCACGGGCGGACATGTCCGCGGCGCGCTGAGGGAGAGATCTAGGGTTTCGGGGGGATTTGACCGTGAATTTCGGAGGGGGAGGTGTATATATAGGTAGAGGGAGCTAGGAGAGTCCAAGTGGAGCAGCACGGTTTTCGCCCACACGATCGTGATCGAACGACCGAGAGCATGGAGGGGAGTTTGCTGGGTTTTGGGCCACTTTGGAAGGGGTCTTGGGCTGCAAACAAAATAGGCTTTTGCGGTTACCTGGTTAACCGTTGGAGTATCAAACGACCTCCAAATGGCACGAAACTTGACAGGCGGTCTACCGGTGCTATACCAAGGCCGCTTAGCAAACCTCGGTCCATTTCGAGACCGTTTAACACCCGCACACGAAAAGAGGTAAAAGGGTGCGCCGGGAGACATAGGAGTGCCGGATTGCAAAACGGACAACGGGGAAAATGCTCGGATGCATGAGACGAACACGTACGCAAATGCGATGCACATGATGACATGATATAAAATGCAGATGATGACATGGAAAAGTGCTACACGCAAGCACATGACATGGCAACGACGGCGAATGACTGGCAGACACCTGGCGCATCGAATCTGGGGCGTTACATTACCTCCTTTGCCTTCTCCAGTCATTGCCCAGATCCCCTTTCTCGCTCCTATCCTTCATGCTTCCGAAATCCCCAGATCTACTCCGACCCCGTGCCCTAGAAAGGTATGGCGCCTCGCCAGACCCCAGCCGAAGCTGGGTACTCGCCCGCTTTGGACTCCTCGAACATGTTGGAGAAGAGCCTTGCACGGGCGCGCCGGATGATGGCGGCGCAAGGCAACGACGGGGCGGCGGTGCTCAAGGCTGCTTCCGCCCTTCCTGAGGATCAAGGAAGCACCTTCTATCCGCTCTTCGTGAGCGCCATTGCCGCCGGTCTGGTGCCTCCCTTTTCTGAGTTCTTCTTTTCTGTCCTCCGCCATTACAAACTGCAAGCTCTGCACCTCCACCCCAACTCTGTTCTTCTCCTGGCGATCTTCGCCTACTATTGTGAGGCTCATGTCGGGGTGCAGCCCTCAGTGGCCTTGCTGCGCCACTAGTTCTACCTTCGGGCCTCCCGCGGCCCCATCACCGCGTGCGTGAGCTTTATCGCGTACGGCAGCTCCAACGCCATCTCGAAGCCCGGGAAGAGGATTGAAGGCTTCAGGAGCAAGTGGGTCATGGTGGATGCTAGGCGCATCCATCCTCGGCTGATTCTTCCCACGGAGCAGCCCACGCCCATCGACGCTTGGTCTCGCGCGGAACTCGTGGATTCCCGCACAAAGCCAGTGTTGGAGAAGATGGACGCGAACCTGTGGCCGGGCAACATGGCGACGGCGAAGCTGACCGGGGCGTCGCTCCTGAGGGAGTTCCTGGAGCACCGGGTGGCCCCGCTTCGGCAATACTCGCTTCCGCTATGGAGGCCTCGCCCGAGCCCCGTATTCTTGCCCGACGAAGATCTGGCTGCAGTCCTCCAATCTTTGGTCGGGGGAGACGTGACGAGGCTGGAGGGCGCTCGCGTACCCCTGTTCCTTCGAGATGATTGGGAGCAGGTGGTGGACTCCATGCCCGCTTTCAACAGGGACGGGCCTGTGCCCGTGGAGGTTCCCGAGGACCCGGCGGCCCTGGCGATGGTGAACGTGTCCTCCGGCGACTCCAGCGAAGAGGAAGAAGAAAAGGAGCAGGGAGAGGGGCCCGACTCCGAGGCGACCGACGGGGAGTCGAGAGCGCCTCCCTCGGGCGCAGTCCCGCGCCTCCGCCTCTTGCCGACAACGATGAGGATGGCGATGAGCGAGGTGGCGAGAGCTCGCCATCGATCCCGAAGAAGGACAGACGGGCTGGTTCCTCGCTGGTCTGCCCCGTTCCCGAGGCGATGTGCGCACGCGCCTCCCGCCTCCCGAGCCTCTTGAGGTTGATCCCAAAGCACTGGCTCTCGGGCTTCAAGTTCAGCCCGAGGTTGCTCGAGCCCTTGAGCGATGACCAGAAGTGCTTGATTCTCGCTTTGCTTCTTGCTTCGGCTGCTGAGGCTTGATATCTGTATTCCTTGGCTAGGGCTGGCGCGCGGTAAAAAGTCAAGGGCTCCTGAGGCTTCGCCCGGGACAGCACCTCCATCCGCGGAAGAAGGGGACGGCAAGATGCGGGCCTCTCCTGCCCGGTCATCCTCGCGAGGCCTGGCGGGGCTAGCTGGGGCGAGCTCAGCCCCCATGGCCCAAGCGACTCCCGAGGTATCCTTGCCTGATGCCACTGCCGCAGTCGTCGGGGCGCAGAAGGTCCCGACTCATGGTGCTGTGATTACGCTGCCGTCCTCTCCTCCTACTCCGCCAACCGCCGTTTCCCCGACTCCTTCTACTGTCCTGGATCGTGCTGCTGCTGAACTGGACCGGCTGCTAAAAGATCTTCTAGGCGCCGACCCTCGCTTGGTGGCCGGACGCCTAGAGCTGGCCTCAGGCTGGGTTCACTCTGATGCTTCAATTCGAGCAGCGCTAGTTTAGGCCGCGATGGCTTGCGACGAGGAGCAGCAGGCCGTCCTTGAGGCGAAGGCCGCTCACGACGCCGCCTTAGGGGAGGTAGCCGATGTCCGAGGTCGCTGCAAGGCGCTGGAGAGCGAGCTGCGTGGCCTCGCGACCACCAGCTTGCCACGGAGGCTCAAGGCCCGCCAAGAGAAGGAGGAAGACATGAAGGCTCGTGAGGCGGCCGCCAAGGACCGGGATGCCAAGCTTGATGAGCGCCAAGGCCGCTTAGGTGCGCTGGAGCAGGCGTTGGAGGCGAGGAAGATCGAGCTGGATGGCAAGGCGCGGGTCCTGGCCAAGGACCACATGGCCTTCGCGAAGCTGGAGGTGAAGGCTCGCACCTTGCTGAGGTCGCTTTACGACAGCGGCCTGGAAAGCCCGCTGGCCGGCACCAAGGACGGCCCCGCCAAGCTGCTTCCCTTCCTGGTCCGTGCCCTTGAAGATGTCACCCTTGGCCTCGGCCCCACGGCTGAGGCCGAGGCGCGTGTCCTGTCTTCTGCAGCGCTGACGCGCGTCTTCACCCACGTCTACCTTCGCGACCCCAACGTTGACCTTGACAACCTGTTGGAGCCCGTGAGCGGCGAGCTTGCCGCCGCCGCCGAGGCCGTGAAGGGTCGAGCCGAGGCTCACTGCAAAGTTCCGGCCTTCAAAGACTAAGCCGGGTTAGGCGCCGATCCTGAGGCTTCACGAGGCGAACCCGCCCAGCGCAGCTCCGCCGCCAGTGACGATGCTGCCGACAAGTGACTCCTTCGTGGCTCATGTCCCGCCTTCAGCTCCTGCAACATGCATCATGCCTCGTGGAGGCATTTAAACTTGTGTTTGGCGTTGTGAAACCAGTTATGGGCTGTAATATTTGCTTTTAAATTCCTTGAGATTTGCGCTTTTCCTTCCTACTTGCTTATGTTCTACGTCGGCAGAGCCCGCCCCCAAGATACCTCAGCCGCCAAGTAGCCACGACCGAAAACCTGGACTGGACCAAGGAGTGAGGGGCTACGTGAAAAGTTAGGCTCCTGAGTCGCGATGCTCAGGAGTCCTCCTTAACGCACGAATAGCAAGTAGGGAGGTGAGATGTATGGGTGAATTTACCATTCTACGTCGGCAGAGCCCGCCTCACAGATACCTCAACCGCCGTTAGCCTTTCTAACTAAGGGGTGAGGGCTACGTGACCAGTTAGGCTCCCGAAGTCACGATGCTCAGAGTCCCCTTGACGCTCAAACGGCCTTCGTACCTTGGCTCCGCTCGGGGAGAGACGTGCGATGAACCAGGCCCGAGGGGCCTGGCTGGGTGGCGTACGTCTGGGCATGACCCAGGCGTAGCCCCCGTGCCCAGCCCCCTTGCGCGGCACTCCCGAGGGGAGATGTTACGATGAGGCCAGACATTGAGCTCTGGGCTCCCTGAGGTTTATGCGGCCGGGGGCCACCCTCAGTTGTTTATCACCAGCGCGGAGGATAGCGCTTCCGTATGTGTACGGGCATAACCGCTCCTCGGCAGTGTCATCAACCACCGCGGAGCATGGTGCTTCCATCAGTGCGTGGAGAGGGCTCCCCCTCCGGAGGAGCCCTGGGCGCAGGTACAGCCCCGCCTCGACACGTGGCTGGCACGGTAGGGCTCGACGAGGTGTATCTGGCACCCGTGAGCCAAAGACGGTACTCACGGGGCCCTACCTCAAGGCGGGTTGCGCCTGGCACTGGGCCTTAACTTGTGATGTGTTCCTGCAAATATGGTTAGATGTCGATGCTCTACGTCCTCGGGTCCCGGCCCTCGAGCGGGGCTCAGCCATCGCTGGTATGCCAGGTCGCGATGCCGTGGACAAGGCCAGAGGGTGAGAGCTGGAGAGCCAGTAGGAGCCCATGAGTCGCGATGCTCAGGTACCCCCCCTTTGACGTGCAAGCGGCCGACATGAAGGAAGAGGGGTGCCATGGACATGCACCAAATAACAATCATGATGTGTCAAACGCACAACCCGAATAAGCGCAAGGGGGATACATGCCACTGGGTCTGGCCCGGGTGGCTTGGGGATGATGCTGCCCGAGGGGCACCCCCAATAAAGTAAACTAGAAACATGAATCAAAAGGGATACATGCCGCAGGGACGGACCCACGCGGCCTGGGAATGTTGCAACTCGGGGCGCCCCAAATGAAAATGAAACTCGAAGGATGTCACCGATAATGTTAAAGATGAAGGGATGCCGGGTATCGGACGTCAGGCGCCGCGGAAGCCGATCTTCACGAGCCCCTGTGCCCAGAGCCTCGGGGCTCCGGAGGCGCTGGTGGCTCTCGCGACCACCTCCATTTCCGCCAGACTGCGGAACTCCTGGCCACTTGAGCCTCCAAGATGCTCCTCATGAGGCGAGGCGCTGGCAGGCAGCCGCTCGGCAAGCCGTAAGGCATGCGAACGTAGCTGTGGGGTGGAACTTCACAGCGCCCCACGCGTGAGGGCCAGAGGCGCTCCTGAGAGGCGGCTCGGTTGAGCCCTGGTATGTCGATGCAGACGCGTAGCACACCATCCTCGCCTGGATGGGGAGCTACGGCGGTGTTTACGGCTGCCACTCATGACTCTTGACTCCTGCAGCTCCTGAATGATCTTGCTGACGAACCCCTGAGGGTTTGGCCCTCCTTGCCTCGCTCCTTCCTGAGGGAAACGTGCTTTGAAACACGCCTCCAAGTGGTTCCCGAGCGCCTCCCTCGTGAGCTTAGCAAAGTCGGTGGCCCTCCAGGAGAGAGCCCCCGAGCCTTGCTCGAGGAGGGCGTCGGAAACGCCTTCCTATGCGATGTAGGAGGTGCCCTCAACAAGCTGCTGGCTCGAGGGGCCTGCCTCCCGAGGGGTCGGGCCAGGCGATGTCTTCTTATTGTTAGGAGCAGCCTCGGGGAGCCTCCTGCTCCTGCGATCTGGGTCTTCAATTGACGCGTCTTGAAAAGCACGCCTGTGGAACACATCAAGCGCTTCTCTCTTCACAAGGCACCATGATGGCTCCACCGCTTCCTAGCATCTTGAGGACATTGTAGCCGTGATGAGTCACGGCCATGAATTTGGCCAGAGCTGGTTACACGAGGATGGCATTGTTTGGCAGGTTTATGTGTGCGACGTCGAAGTCAATGAGCTCGGTGCGGTAGTTGTCGCGCGCCCCGAAGGTGACAGGGAGGCGGACCTGCCCTATCGGAACTGTGGAGCCATCAGTGACTCCGGAGAAAGTCTTGGTTGGCTGAAGCTGATTGTACGGCACTTGGAGATTGTTGAATGTCTCGACGGACAGAACATTGAGCCCTGCTCCGCCATTGATGAGGGTCCTGGTGACTTGCACGCTGTCGATGATTGGGGAACAAAGCATCGGAGGACTCCGCTGTGGCTCAATACTTGAGCTGATCTGCTGAGCTGAACGTGATGGCGCATGCTGACCACCTGAGAGGGCGCGTGGCTTAGAGCTTGGGGAGGACTGCATTCACTTCGCTGGCGAACTGCTTGAAGATGCACTGAGAGGCTAGGGCTTGAGCTACGCCCAGGATGCAAGCGATTGCGCGTGGCTCTTGGAAGCCCCCAGCCCCCTCGTCTTGATGATGGTCTTCATTTCTCCTTGGCGGCGGTGGCAAAGGAGGGAGGCCTGCGTTGCCTTGTGGGCGATCCTCGCGAGGCTGATCCCTCCAGCCTCCCTCGCGAGGCGGGTCCCTCCAACCTCCTCGCGAGGCTGATCTCGCCAAATGTCCTCGCGAGGTCGGTCATGCCACCCTTGGCGAGGGCCACGGTCTTCCCATCATCCTGTGCTTCTTCCTCCTCCTCGGCCGTAGCCTCGATCATTGCGGTCGGGGCGTCGACCGATTTGCCCTTCTCGCACGACCCTAAGCTCTTGGCATTCGTTGGTGTTGTGGGTGTGGAGCTCGTGGTACACGCAGTACCGGCTGCCCTTGGAAGACTCGGGCTAATCCCTGCCTCGCTTGGTGTCTAGTTCTACCGTGAGCACGGCAGCCCCCTTGCGCTTCACGTCCTTGACCTTGGGCTTCTTCTCTTCGGGGTCGGCAGCCGGCAGCTCGAGGAGGGAAAGACATCCTTCCTCGGCCCTGGTGCACTTGGTCGCCATGTTGAACAGCTCCAGGGATGTGCACAGGTCTTCATGCATCGCCAGCTCCTCATTCATCTTGACGTCACGCACACCGTCGGAGAAGGCTGAGATGATGGCTTCCTTGCTTACCTTGGGAATCTTGAGGCGTGCATTGTTGAAGCGCTGGATGTACTTCTGCAAAGGTCTCTCCTGGCTGCTGCTTGATGTGGCGCACGTCGCTCACGGCAGGAGGACGGTCGCGAGTGCCTTGGAAGTTGGCGATGAAGCGGGTGCGCATCTCGTCCTAGGAGGAGATCGTGCCAGAGCCAAGTTCAGAGCCAGTGCGGGCACCGCCCATGATCGCCATGGGAAACCAGTTCGCCATGACCTTCTCGGCCCCTCAAGCAGGAGCTGGATGCCCAGCTCGTAGAGCTGGAGGAACTCCGCAGGGTCGGCCATGTCGTCGTAGCGAGGAGGCAGGTCTGGCTTGAACTGGTTGGGCCATGCGATGCTGCGTAGCTCGGTGGTGAAGGCGCGGCAGCCTGCAGTGGCCACGGGAGGCCTTTGGTGACGGAGGGCTTGATCTTGCGGGTCCCCGTGCGCTGCCGCTGGGAGCTGCGCGGGGTCTTGGCGTGCTGGAGCAGGGGCGCGGTCGTGACGAGCCGGTGCAGGGAGCACTCGGGCAGCTTCTTGGGGGCGAGGGACCTCTTGGCAGCTCTGCTCTTGCTGCGCTGGTGCCGGACGCAGTGGGTTCCGCCCAGGGGCCACGCACCTTGGGGCCAAGGCGCCTTCTTGAGGGGGAGGCGGCTGACGCGCCCCCGGAGCTTCATCGCCCGTGCAAGGCGGGGTGCAGTGCAGCGAGAAGGACGGCGCGGGGGAGCCCCCCACGACGCAGAAGAGCTCGGCAACGCGGTCGAGCCACTCCTCGTAGACGTCGTCGACGGGGCGGTAGCACAGAAGCTCGTTTGCCGGATGAGCGTGGATCGAGCCTCCATGCGCGCGCGGAGCGCGCGGGACGAAGAACTAGCTGGGGCGAGCGGAGGAGTAGCGGTGCGGCCGTCTCGCCTCACGGATGGATGCTGGGACGATGCCTGCTGCTCGTTTCCCACCGGGCCGGTGGCAGCGTTGACGGCAGGTGACGAGGAACGGCGGGGGCGGCCGCCGAGGGGGGCCGTCTGGGCGACGCAAGTAGCGAGAGCGGTCCAGCGCTCGGCGCGGGCCTGACGAGTGTCTGACATGGATGCGAGGGGCGGCGAAGAACAGGGCAGCGGAAGGCAGAATCCGGTGCACCCCTACTTGGCGCGCCAGATGTCAGATTTCGGGTTCCGGCAGACCCTCTAGGTTCGAACTCTGGGGTGCATGCGGAGATCTCACCTCCAATCTACCTACACCTCGTCGCCTCGCAAGGATCTAAAACTACACAAAGAGCAACACAAGGAACACAAGGTTTATACTGGTTCAGGCCACCATTGTGGTGTAATACCCTACCCAAAGGTGTGGTGTGGTGGATTGCCTCAGGGGCTGATGATGAACAGTACAAGGAAGAACAGCCTCGCGTGGGTCTGTTCTTGGCCGGTGCGACGAACTGCTAGGGGGGGTTCGGTCGCTCTCTCTCTCTCTCTCTAGATTGCTTGATCTCTAGCTCTATTCCAGATGCTTGATCTCTCGCTCTCTTTTCGATTCCCCCTACCCTATGGGTGGCTAGTCCTATTTATAGGCAGAGGCCCTGGGCCTCTTCCCAAATATTGAGCGAGAAGGGCGCCAACAATTGGCCATTTTGAAGCGGAACATCTAGTACACTTACACTGACTAAAGTTGGTCCTCGCCTGCCAAAGGCTCTGACGATGACGTCGGCTTGGGCTCCACGATGACCTCCTTCCTGCCGTTGTGTTGGTCTTGGCCTCGTTGCACCGAAATAGTTGCCTTTGCTTGATGCTCTCGCCTGCGCTTGCCTCCTTTGCACCAAAGAGGAAACGAGGACACTGCGCGGGCTGGCGCCCGCGTGGCGCCCTTGGTCGTCATGTCTTGCATCATGGGCACCTCGTTAGGTACCCCGCCTTGATCTCTCTGCCCCCTCCCGAGCCAGCCTGACGAGGCCATGCCTGATCGCTTCCTGTCGTCCGCCCCGTGAGGCCTGGCCCCTCGCGAGGGTCTTGAGCTTGTGCTGACGAAGATGGGCCATACCGGGCCACCCCTTGAGCCACGCCGCAGGCCGCAGGCAGGCAAGTCTGGGTACCCCCGTTCCCAGAACGCCGACACCATGAGTAGGGCAATTACGTATCATTAATTTCATTCTCTCCCAAGCTTGTGCAACACGTTCATGATCAAGTTGCTTAAAATTCATAATATCGTTTCTAAGAGAGATGATCTTAGCGGGAGGAAAATACTTAGAGATAAAAGCATCTTTGCACTTGTTCCAAGATTCAATACTATTTTTAGGCAAAGATGAAAACCAAGCTTTAGCACGATCTCTAAGAGAAAAAGGAAATAGCTTCAATTTAACAACGTCATTATCGACATCTTTTTTCTTTTGCATATCACATAAATCAACGAAGCTATTCCGATGAGTAGCGGCATCTTCACTAGGAAGGCCGGCGAATTGATCTTTCATAACAAGATTCAACAAAGCAGTATTGATTTCACAAGATTCAGTATTGGCAAGAGGAGCAATCGGAGTGCTAAGGAAATCATTATAATGGGTATTGGTGAAGTCACACAATTTGGTAGTACCTTGAGCCATCGCGACAAACAAGCAATCCAACACACGAGCAAACAAAAGGCAAGCGAGAAAAAGGCAAATGGAAAAAGAGAAGGAGAAGGAGATTCGGAAAGAGAGGGCGATTAAAACAGCAAGGGTGAAGTGGGGGAGAGGAAAACGAGAGGCAAATGGCAACTAATGTAATGCGGGAGATAGGGATTGTGATGGGCACTTGTGTGGCGACCAGATTTTCCGGATATTAAATTCCATAAAATGGCCCTTGTGCTCACCAGCCCCAGGATAACTGTTTAGCTGATGAGGCACCAACTTGATACAGAAATTCCAAGCAAAATACAAAAAAATGTAGTACAAGACCATTCTAGCCTGTGAGTACAACAAATGGTTTCTAGTGGTTGATGGCAGAAGCGATTTGTGGATCATCAGTGTCTATAGGACTCCAATTCCCACAGGAACCGCTGACCAGGTTAACTCCTATCTTCGTGAGGCTAGTATCACCGTTACTTAGGTTCCGGGACTGTCGGCACGGTCGCTCCTCTCCGTGCAAGGAAATCTGGCCAAGACAATAGCCATGGACAAGCCAGTGAGTACTTTGAATGTACTCGCAAACATTATGAACACATGTATAATATAACAATGATATGCTAAAAAATATCTTATGCTCATGACGTCATTGACAAAAGATAAATAAAACTCTGATGCGTGCAGGCATGTTATCTGTGAATATGCAATAACATGGTAGTATTAAAATGATTAAGAAATAAATAACAAAGACGCCATAGTCGGGCGTCTTAGCGACACCACATAAAGGGCTTATAAAAGAAATGCCACAGTCGGGCGTCTCAGCGACACCACATAAAGGGCTTTAAAAGAAATGCCACGCCATGCCTCAATGACACCACATAAAGGGCTTTAAAAGAAATGCCACAAATGGGCGCCTCAAATGACACCACATAAAGGGCTTATAAAAGAAATGCCACAGACAAGGCCTCAATGACACCACATAAAGGGCTTTAAAAGAAATGCCACACTCAGGCGTCTCAACACACCACATAAAGGGCTTTAAAAGAAATGCCACAAGGCGCCTCAAATAAACCACACAAAGGGCTTTAAAATAAATGCCACAGTCGGGTGTCTCAGCGACACCACATAAAGGGCTTATAAATAAACAAAAATAATGCGGCAGTCGGGTGTCTGAGCGACACCACATAAAGGGCTTATAAATGAATACGGTGAATATCCAGGAGGTAGAACCGTCCCAGGGATACTCAATGATTCAAATAATATAAAGGGGTTAGTCCATAATAATAATCATCCATAATAATAATCATCATCATCATCAAAAGTCACAAATCATAAACCAAGGTTTGGTTTAGTAGTGCTCCTCTGGATACTGACACTAAGACCGACACTTGACCCATCCCGGACTGGAATCCTTAACCGAGGACACGGCTATTTGAATAGGTTTAAATCTCTGCAGAGGGTGTACTTTTGACCCACGAGTAGCGGATTCTTTTAGTCCTTCGGGACTAATTCCGTCTACGGTCTTTTAATTGAAAACACACCTGACTTGCACACACCAGCTTAACTTACCCATGTCTGGAATCACCCATGACACATGTTAAGCAAAACTCTAAGTGGGGAGGCTTCAACCTCGCGTAGCATGGGATCAAATTTATAACGCGCGCTCTAAGGGGTGGCCTCCTCTCGGTCTCAACTGAAACACCCATGCCCCCGGACCAGGTGGCATGCCTACCGGCTTCAACCGATATCTTCCACCATGGCCTCTCTGTATGGTGTGTGCTAGCAAGAGGTTGACAACTTACTGAACCGTACTCTACTTGTTGTAGAGACGAGTGGTAGTACGAAACAAGCATGGGGGTTACTGGAACAAGACTCGATCTAGGGTCAACTTAGGGGTTTTAGGTATTCCCTGCATGATTAGAATAACAAATATATTTCATCCAACAGACAGAGTCACCTCTCATCATACTCTTCATGCCATGTCGGACACACTCGTCTCGACGAGGGACTAGGGACAAGCTCTGGTCTACCCAAGAAAGCGACTTTCCCATTTTCCTTACGGTAGGCACGAAAGGTATACGAGGATGGTCATCATCCCAAGCAAGTCCATTTCCAACAACAAGGAAAATCTAAATAAGCATGCATGTAAATGATCATACCACCACATAAAATAACGAGTTCCATGTAATGAGGTGATGTCATGATCGTGTCAAGCAATGCATACAACATATTGTGCCAGGGTTCAGAATGCTTGCCTTCAATGTGTGGTAAGGCAGGGTGCACTCCAAAACTTTTGAGAGTCTTCTTCTCTCTCTCCAAAGTCCTATTTTAAATAAATTTGAATTAACACACAAATCCAAAACAGCACAAAAAGTAGTTTTGAAAAATTATCAAATAAATCTTAAAATAAACTAGATCAAATTTGAGAGAGGAAGGAAAAATAATCATTTCATTTGGAGTTGTATTTAAAAAGTTATAGCCAGTCAAAGTTTAGTCAAATCTGTTATTTTTAAAGAAACAGAAAAGAAAACGTTTTAAAAGAAATACACGTCGAAGGCGCATTCGGGAAATGCGCTTCCACTTACTCCTGCGTGGACCAGCGCTGGGTCACTGACGGTGGGCCCGCCTGGCCCACTGGTCAGGTTTGACCAGTCCACGCGCGCGTCGTCCCCCTCCGACCGAATAGAGGCGGAGCTCCGGCGAGAGTTTGCCGGCAAACGGGGGCGTCCCTTGGTGATCTGAGGACATGGGTATGCTCAGGGGGTCGAGACGAATCCGTGGATACCCGCCATGGTCGCCGACGTGGACGGAGTCGCCGGCGACGAGCTTCGCGGCGGAGAAGGCGTTCGGGTGGGTAGTGGGTTTGGGGCTATGGTGGTTTCTGACCAAAACTGAGCGTGGGTCTGCACTCACGAGAGGGAGGGAGAGCTCCTGGTGGAGAGAGTGGAGAGGGAGAGGCACTGGTGGTGAAGGAATCGGCCGGGACTTGGCGGCGACCGAACCGGCCGGACTCGGGGAAGATGGCCTTCCCCTCCTCGACTGCTGGCCAAGGTAGCTCTAGGGGGATTATTTGAGGTTGCTAGAGGACTCGATTGAGCTCCGGGGCCCTTATATACGTGGTGGAGGTCGGTTCCGAGGTGGCCGGCGATAAGGACGACGGCAAACCGTCTTTCTGTAGCTATGGCGACATGGCGGCGACGCGCGCTAGGAGACGAGGCTGCGGATGAGCTGGAGATGCTTAAGGGGGCAGCTGGCAAGCGCTGGTGGCTTTGGCGGCGCCGACTGAGGCAGGGGCGAGCTGCGGACGCTGGCGTGCCGCCAAGGCTCTGACGGAGGCGCTGTAGGCTGCCAAGGCAGCTTGGCGCGTTGCTGTGAGAAGGGGAGTGCGTGGCGTGGCGCTACAGAGCAGGCCAAAACCAGGGGCGCGACATGATGGCTCGGCCGGGCCTCGTGCAATACGCGCGCTCTGCTCGCGCCCAGATGAGCACGCACGGAATGTGCTCGATAAAATGCCGGGGCATGCTAGAGGTCTCAGGTGAGGTCGGCAAGCAATAGAACTAGGTTAGTGATAGAGGGAAGATCAAGGGACAAGGTGGTTTGGTCAGCAGACCAAGTTCACAATGTAGACTTGAAATCATGCCAAATCTGGCTATGCACTCAGGGTGTTTGTCAAAATGCCAAGGGCATCTAGGCAAAGCTTGGGGTGGCCAATTTCTCCAGATCAGTGTCTCTTTGGATGGAAGAGAGGGTGGTGAGTTTAGTTTGTGAAAAGCACAATCTTGCTAGTGCAAGTTTTGTAGAATTTCAATTCTGGACAGAACTTAAATGGCATCATCTCATGAACCAAAAGTATTCCAATGATTGCATCCTCCTGTACTTAGGGGTTTTGCAGGGTTGACTACAAGCAGGATGAAGAATCAAGGGCCAAGGAGGAAGCAAGGATATGGTTGTTGTACAATCCATCATGTTGGCCCAGAATGAAGATGAGGCTGATTCACTCAAAATTTTCAAATAACATCCTTGGATTTTTGCATATAGAGGAATAATATGTTCCTACTGACATCCCATAATTTTGGTGGAGGCTGGAAAGAAGTATTTAGATGAGTTGCGGTGCAAAAATGCCTACTGGACCAGAGAAGGAAATTGGGTGTAGAGCTCAAAATAATTCATGAATAAATTATAACTTTGCACAAAAGTGATTTAAAAACATCACCAGAGATCTCCAATTTTTGGTTGGAATTTGAGGTGAATTTATCAAATGGTTGTAGTTCAATCATGGCCATATAATCTTGGAAAAAACCATTTTTCAAGCAACTAAAGATCAAGCAAATTAAATATGTAATTAGTTCTACTAATATAAGAAAAGTTTTTCTTGAGTGGTTAAACAAGTCCAATATTATAAGTAAAAGATTTTCCATCTTAGGGAACAACTCCAAGATAATCAAGAAAAGAATGGTCTTGAGATCAAGAAAACCCAAGAAAAAGGAAAGTTAAATTTCCTGGCAAGATCTTTGTTAACAAAACAAGGTTAAAATTTTGGGGTGTCACAACTTGGTATGTTCACTTTTGCGTAGACTCCCCGGCGATGGCGCCAGAAATTCTTCTTGCTACCTCTTGAGCTTGCGTTGGATCTCCCCGAAGAGGAAAGGATGATGCAGCAGAGTAGCGTAAGTATTTCCCTCAGTTTTTGAGAACCAAGGTATCAATATAGTAGGAGGCCACGCGCAAGTCCCTCGTACCTACATGAAAACAATAGCTCAACGCAACCAACGCGATTAGGGGTTGTTAATCCCTTCACGGTCACTTACGGGGGTGAGATCTGATAGAGATGATAGATAATATTTTTGGTATTTTTGATATAGAGATGCAAAGTGAAAAGTAAAAGGCAAAGTAAAAAAGCAAAGCAAGATTAAAGTAATGGAGATTGATATGATGAGAATAGACCCGGGGGCCATAGGTTTCACTAGTGGCTTCTCTCAAGAGCATAAGTATTCTACGGTGGGTGAACAAATTACTATTGAGCATTTGACATAATTGTGCATAGTTATGAGAATATCTAGGTATGATCATGTATATAGGCATCACGCCCGTGACAGGTAGACCGACTCCTGCTTGCATCTACTACTATTACTCCACTCATCGACCGCTATCCAGCATGCATCTAGAGTATTAAGTTAAAAACAGAAGAACGCCTTAAGCAAGATGACATGATGTAGAGAGATAAATTCAAGCAATATGAAATAAACCGCATCTTGTTATCCTCGATGGCAACGATGCAATACGTACCTTGCTGCCCCTTCTATCACTGGGAAAGGACACCGCAAGATCGAACCCAAAGCTAAGCACTTCTCCCATGGCAAGAAAAACCAATCTAGTTGGCCAAACCAAACTGATAATTCGAAGAGTCTTGCAAAGATAACCAATCATACATAAAAGAATTCAGAGAAGATTCAAATATTATTCATAGATAGACTTGATCATAAACCCACAATTCATCGGTCTCAACAAACACACCGCGAAAAGAAGATTACATCGAATAGATCTCCACGAGAGAGGGGGAGAACTTGGTATTGAGATACAAAAAAGAGAGAAGAAGCCATCTAGCTACTAACTATTGACCCGAAGGTCTGAAGTAAACTACTCACACTTCATCGGAGGGGCTATGATGATGTAGAAGCCCTCCGTGATGACGGCCCTCTCCGGCGGAGCTCCGCACAGGCCCCAAGATGGGATCTCGTGGATACGTAAAGTTGCGGCGGTGGAATTAGGTTTTTGGCTCCGTGATCTGCTCGTGTGGGGGCAATGAGGTATATATAGGAGGAAGAAGTACGTCGGTGGAGCTCGAGGGCCCACGAGGCAGGGGGCGCGCCTAAGGGGGTTCCCCACCTCGTGACCGCCTCTCGATGCCTTGGCGTAGGGTCCAAGTCTCCGGATCACGCTCGGTGAGAAAATCACGTTCAAGGTTTCATTCCGCTTGGACTCAGATGATATTCCGCTTTCTTCAAACACCTAAATAGGCAAAAAAACAGCAATTCTGGGCTGGGCCTCCGGTTAATAGGTTAGTCCCAAAAATAATATAAAAGTGGAAAATAAAGCCCAATATAGTCCAAAACAGTAGATAATATAGCATGGAGCAATCAGAAATTATAGATATGTTGGAGACGTATCACCATGTCAGTGGTGAAGTCCTTCCAATGCTTCTTAAATATGAGGTGATGGCAGGGGCAGGGATGTAGTGAGCAGAGGGAAACGATCTCGACAAGTTTTTTGTTGCAAACTTGGCCACATCTTGGTGATCAAGCTAGTGAGGTTAAGGACTAAACTTGTTGTCTAAGATGTTTAGGCTAGCAAGGACTACGGTCCTGGGAAGTTGGAAGGGATTTGGGCGAGTATTTTACATAGCTGAAGTGCAACTGTCAAATATGACCCAGAAACCAAATGAGGAAGAAACGCTGACTAGGAGTGTTAGATAGAGCTACCACTTGGTAAAGCTTGAGGATTTGGTCAGATGTAGATGCTGCAAAAAGATCATACCAAATAGACTTGCCAAATTGGTACTTGTTTCACAAGCATCACTTCTGACCAGAAACTTGGGAAATTTACAAGAAAATATTGGCTGGATGGAATGAGCCAAACTCTTGGGAAGGTGGGTTATATGGATAGGAGATGGCTTGGAAATATTTTCAGCCATAATGGAGCAAGATAAAATATACTTGCTTCACAAACTGAAAATTTGGACAGAAAACAAGAATTGCTCCTGTGCTCACATAGATCAATGAAATGAGCTGAATTTGGGTGGAGGCAAATGATTTGGAAGACTTGAGACGATGGCAAAGTTTCATCCCATTTGGAAACTCTATGAAGGTACTTCCTTCACAAAGTTGCATTCTGGTCAGAAACTTTGAAAAATTGCACAAGGAGCTAGGATGAATGGATTGAGCTCATCTTTGGTATCCATGGGTTATTTATCAATGTTAATCACCCTGCCAAATTTCAGTTCAATAGGAATTAGTAATAAGGCACACTACTAGGAAAAGGCCTACTAGTGGCGCACCTTTTTTGCCTACTAATGGCGCACTACAGGTGCGCCACTAGTAGCATGCCATTAGTATTTTTTACTAATGGCACACCTGTGGTGCGCCATTAGTATCTGGTATACTAATGGCGCACCATGCAGTGCGCCATTAGTATAGCCCATGGTGCGCCATTAGTATGCCTCCCAGGGGGCCATATTTACCCATGTGCTTTGGCATACTAATGGCGCACTGGTGGATGATGCACCATTAGTGTGCTCTGGCTTACTAATGGCGCACTATGTGGTGGTGCACCACTAGTATGAATATTAGGGATTTTTTTTCTTTTCTGATATTTTCACAGGTTACAAAATATATTATTGGAGAGAATATAGCTAGCACCACACAGTAACAACAGATTCATCGAATACAATAGAAGATTCGAATACAATTCATCATATTAGTCTCCGAATTTAAAATACCGAACAAAGTTAGAACATTACAAGTCTCGAAACCGCGAGTAGCGAGTTTGTCTTCACATTACAAGTCAATATCAATCATCTAAACAACCATCACGTAGAAGAGAGCTGCGGTCATCACGATGAGCATAATCGCGATGAAACTGGTCTTCATCCGGTTCCTCCAACGCTCCCTCCTCTCTCCCGCTAGATAGCGCTACAGATCTAACTTCCGCCCGCCCTAGTGGTGTACCTTTGTAATCACATCGCTGAAACAGTGAACCTGTCTCCAACACTCCTCCCAGTTGTCGTAGACTCCGGGAACCTTACCCTTGTACACGACGTACGACGACATCTCTATGCACTAGCCAAACAAAACGTTAGTAGCAATTCACAGACAATACACAAGCAATATCTAAGTATGCAACAAAAGGATCGGAAGAGAAAAGCAACACATTAATAGCATCAATTACATCTAAGTTGAACGACTGTCCAAACCAAAGAGACATACAAGTTCATTAAAGTTTAATTACAACATGAGACAATGGATGTTTCAGAACTACACATAGCATCATTACTTTCGACTCGACTCAAGGGACCGGAGCGTGGATGAGGCCGCCGTCTCTCGTGATGGTCATGAAATCGCGGGCGTTGTCAGCCTGCATTTGTAGAGTTGTGTCTATCTCACTATTGGACGGTTGATTTCTGAGGTTGAACTGCCCCGAGGTACGAAGGACATCTTGATGGATGATTTCCACAAACTCCGACTGGATGCAAAAGAATTCTTGTCTGATGTCCGCGTCCTGGATTGCCGACAAGCTCATGGCCCAATCTTTGAGATTATTTGGTAGCAAAAGGTGATTATGGTCTCGTACGATCGCCCGCATGTGATGGAGGGCGTAGTAGGCATCCTTCTGACCGCCAGGCGGATGCTTGACGCAGTAGAAAGTCGTATTGTGGGCGAACACGTGCTTGCCGTACTTACGAAATGGCCTGGTGAAGGTGCCTCCAGATTTGGCGTAGCCGGGGAGAACATCATCAAGAACTTTCTTGATATTTGTGTAGTCTTTCTTCGACTGACGGTCCGAGTCGAAATACGTGGCCATGGAATATTTCGGGCTTAAGAGGATGAGTGTGCAATGTGTGTCACTGCACAAAACACGGAATGTTAGAAAAAAACGGTCGAAATCTAAGAAATCATATGTTACGGGGCAGTTAAGGGGACGACTTACTCGGGAAAGTAAGGCACGAGGAAGTTATCCTTATCTGGGTTTGCCAGCATGACGCCTTCGAGGTAAGAACTCGCGACTTGCCGGTCCCCAGCGCTGCCCAAGATCTTGGCACGCATGTAGAAGGGGTCGACTATCACGATGTCCGGGGTCTTGTCTCTAATGATCCGCATCTCCATACTCAGTGAAGATAGCGGAACGAAGGTGTAGTGAAGCAGATGAAGGTTAAACATAGCGAAGATGTCATCAAACCGCATGACGATCGTACCCCCGATGGAGTTATCCACAAAGCCGTTGCCCTCTGGCAACTTGCCACGAAAACCGGGTATGCCACGTCATTCTCTCTGAGACGCCGCTTCTCCAAAGAAAGAACACTGTCATGCAGACTCCGCATAGCACCTGTTGCAGCATTGAGCATATTAGTCGGTAGCATCAGCCTACCCGCCACATGCACCCTCCTCGAGATATCCTTAGGTGAAGGTGGCCCGTCCTGAGCACGGATCGTACTAGGTGCCGGCTGGCTCGCACCCTTGTTACTCTTTCTTTTCCGTCCCTTCTTCTTCTACTGTAATGGGACCGAGTTCTGCTCACAGACCGCCTTCTTGAGTGTGTTGGGGCTGATAATATTTTGCACCTCGGCTATCTGAGGCTCAGTAAAGTCGGCAGCTGGAGGCGTCTCCGGAGAACTGAACGCCAGACGATGCCTGTTGCAATTGAGTTTATCCGCGGTACCAGCTAGATCGCGATCGCCTTTTGTAGGGTTAGGTTCTTGAGAAGGAGGCCCCAAGAATTCCTCATCGTACCTATGTTCGGCAAAGTACTTATCGACGTTGGTAAATGTACCGTCGTCGTTGTCGTTGTCGTCCGGATCCTGTGCCATATGCATGTTTGGATCCTGTGCCATAGAGATGTCCGGTATGTCCGGTAGCGTTGCCGCGGTCTTGCCATGGCTTGGCGCCGGCACGACTGGCGGTGTTGTCGTTGGGGTGGTGTCCCCCGTCCCCAAACGAATCTGGCTCTTCGGCCAAAGCAGGGGCCAGCTTAGGCAGGCGCTGAGGGTCATCAGATCATCTTCGTCGGCCCCGACGGGTCGAATCGGAGGTAACAACTCGTCACAGCCTGGCAGCACCCGAACCAGTTGAACCCTATACACGATGGGTGGCATCGGATTACCGTGGAACACGGGGTTGCCCGGTTGAACGATTTTGCCCTTGGCCACATCGACCAACTCGTCGGTCACGAAGTGCAGGAGAGTGCACGGAACGTCGGCGGCGCCCTGTGAAAACATGTTGGGCGTCAGGGATGCCCAGTCAAAGGGAAGGAGATGAAGTCCTCGGCCGAGAGGCTTAATTAGTTACCATGATGATGGCGTCGAGCTCGGCTATTGTCGAGGCACCGCCAACGGGGGGCGTGCAACTGACGGAGGGGCCGCTTGTTGCCGAGGTGCCGGCCAGCGTACACCCGGGTGCATTAAGTTCCAATGCCGGTGCCGGCGTCGGAGACACCAATACCGCCTCCGCCGGAGACACCAATGGCGCTCCTCGCTAGCGAAGTTCGGCCGTGAAGCTGGGAATCGGGGGCGGCCCCTGTTGGCCGCCCACAATCCACGTTGTCAGCCCATGAATCAAGGTAGGCATAATGCCGGTGAGCGTCGATCCCAGTTGTTGTTGCACTTGCTCTTGGACAATCTCCGGAATCCGCGCCACTTGTGACTTGAGTTCATGAACCTCTCGCGAGTGGCTTTCCGAGCTGGTCTTTCTCTCCTTTCGCCCACCAGCGTTATAGTACGACGACCATTTTGTGGATAAGCCTTTGCCAGCCACACGACCAGCTGAGGACGGCTTACTAAGCTTATCCTTGTTTTTCATTACGTTCAACGCCCTATTTAGAGTGTTGTGCCAAGGGGTGCTCTGAGACGACCCCGCGCAACTACTTTCAGTCTCCTGCGCCAGAACAAGCTCAAGCGCCCTGGTCTTCGGATCCGTGGTAAGCTCCTTTGTTATCGGGTCCTCCTTTTACCCGGCCCTGACATAGTTCTTGGTCTGCTTGTCACGGTATTTCTCCATGTAGCAATAGTAATGCACCTAATCAACATTGTAGATCATCCTGTTACAAACTTGTTCTAATCCTGCAAAGAATAGACTTAACTGTTCGATGCAACATTCTGTAGCAATGTGTTTCAGAACGCTAATCTTGCATAGCAGTTTTACAATCGGTTTCAGAACAATATGATTAGTGGAAAATTATCGAGAGGCGGAGGAGATGTAAAGCATGACAAGTCAGGAATTCGTTGCACACTTGAGAAGGTAAAAAAAGCAGGAGCCATTTTTCAGTCTATGATTTTTCAGTTTAGGTAAAAAAATAGTCTGTTTTCAGTAGCTGTCTCTGATGATCTTTTAATGAGAAAAAGAACATGTGTACTCCAGATGTCAACATTTTCAGTCTAAGTACTCCAGGCAGAGGTTCTTTCAGAATTTTATTTAAATTAAATCGGCGTGTCAACAAGATGGCAGAGGTTCTTTCAAAATTTACAGAATCGATTTGTGCTTCAAGCTGAAAGCAGGTTCTTTCAGAATTTTCTTTATTTTAAACAGCTCTCAAAACAGTATTGCTCCATCAGTAGATCAAATCAGAATTTTCTTTATCTTAAAATCAGATTATGATTCAAAAAAAAAATTATCCTAAACAACAGAGAGAGGAGATGACCATCATATTGTTTGTGCTTGCAGTGTTTCAGTCTATGATCATCAAATTGTTTGTTCTTGCATTGATCTCCTGGAGTTAGTTTCAGCAGAGAGAGGAAATGAACCTGGGCAGCAGCCGAGCCTCAACCTGGGCGCGGGCGAGGAAGAGCCCAGCACCCACTAATCGGTTTCAGAACAATCGGTGGAGACGGAGGAAGGAGGAAGGAGGAGAGGTACCTGGGCGGGCGCGGCCGGTCGCTGGAGGGGTCGGGGTCGGCAGCGGCGGCGGCGTCGAAGGGATGGCTCGAGGGTGTACGAGCTCGTCCGGGTCCTCGTAGTCGAAGAGGAAGACGGCGGAGGTCCTCCTAGGCGCCTCGGTTGGTCGTGGGGAGGCCGGGCGCCACGTGCTTCAAGGGTCGGGGGCGCAGGGGCGGCGACGCTGGGAGCAGGGCGGCGGCGCGGGGGAGCGGGGGCGGCGGCGCGGGGGAGCCGGAGCGGGTGTGGCGAGGGAGGGAAGGTGATCTGGCGAGGGCGAGGGAATGGGGGATCGGGCGAAGGGTCGGGTATCCAGCTATAGAGGGGGGAATGTTAGTAATGGCGCACCATCTAGGGGTACGCCATAAAAACACTCAAAGCAATGGCGCACCATTCTCTGGTGCGCCATTAGTAACTTTTTTTCGGATAGCAATGGCGCACCCTACTCTGGTGCGCCATTAGTAACTTCTTTTTTCATTATTTCTTGTTGGATCTAATAATTTGTTTTTTATCAAATTTGTTATTTTCACGAGGACTAGAACAGAAGATATCATCAAATATCATGAAATTGGTTTTCTTTAAATATCATCAAATTTGTTTTTTTATTTTTAATTGAAAATCATCAAATTTGTTATTTGAAAATATCATCAAAAATCAGGGGAGGGTGCGGGGTGTCGGCGGCGGCGGTGGAGCGGGCCGGGGGAGGGTGCGGTGGGTCGGCGGCGGCGGTGTAGCGGGGGAGGGTGCGGGGGGGGGTGGAGCAGGAGGTGCAGTGGGTCGTCGGCGGCGGTGGAGGGGGATCAAGATCGAGTGTCCTCATGAATATTCAATATTTTTTCATATTGAGTATGAAAAAATATCATCAAATTTGATTGTTTTGGAATGTTATAAACAAATATATGCATGTGTAACATCCCAAAATTCTAAATTTTGGAATGTTATAAACAAATAGATAGTTTTGGCTGATTGTTTGATTGATTGACTGAGAGTGAGTGAATTCGAAACTTTTTGAAAGTTAAATGAGAGGGAATAAAAGGACTTTCCCAAACTTTCATTTTTGCTTTTATGATCTTCGGGAATCCAAAATTATTTTCATCACAAAACCCTGGAAAGAAGATGCCTTGTCTTCTTCCATTTTTTTAAATTACTAGTTGTGTTTAAAATATTTGAATTTCATTTGGAAAATATTTTCCAATTCTGAAACTTTATGCAACTCAATGATTTTCACGAGCGAAGATAAAATGACTTCTTCAAAACATATGAAATATGAGTTGGGAGTTTCAAAGAATTAAATTCAAAGTTCCTTTGAATTATTTTCAATTGGAGTTATTTGAGTTTTATTCAAATTATTTTTCTCTAAAAATAAAATATATGGAAAATAGGGTAACATGATTCCCTACATCAGAAAAATTGGAGGGAAATTAATTTGAAATCATTTTGTTATTTTTAAAATGATTTTCAGTGGATTTTATTAGGGCAGTAGCACTGTTTGTTTTATTTGAATTTTTGTGTATTTTATTTGAAGCTAGCATAAAGTTCATCATGTAGGAAATCTTTTTCTGAAAATTTTGATATATTATATGCCTATATAATATATTTATTTATTTGGTTTTATTATAAAAAAAAAGGAGCGCAGCGCCTTGGGCCAAAGGCCCAAGCCGCCTAGGAGCCACCGGCCGGCCACGAGGCCACAACGCACGCACCACGCACCTAGGGGAGCCAGGAGCCCCAAGTTTCCTATTCTTTTACGATTCTTAGTAGAATTTGACCCCGTTTTGTTATTCCGTTTTTTATTCCTAGGATTCCTAATCCTAATCTATTTTTGTCCCCTACCCCAAGCAAAACCCCTCCTCCCCAATATAAATACCCAAGCACCCCTCCAACACATCAAATCAACTCTCCTCTCCTCTCCTCCACAAAGAAGCAGCAGAAGCCGCTGCCGCCGCCTCACCAAGCGCCGCCGCCTCACTGCCGCCGCCGCCACTTGCCGCCGCCGCCGCCCTACGCCGCCACCGCCGGAGCCCCTCGCCTCTTCGAGGTACTAGCCCCGCGCCGCGTCACGTTTTCTAGATCGGTTTTTCATTTCGGTTTTCTTTCCGAAACCCTAGATCGGTTTTCTCGCCAGTTTTTCTTTCCGGTTTTGTTTAGCGAGCGTTTGCTCGATAGATTTTTCTTTTTATTTTTAATTCCCGTCATGGACCTATCAGTAGTCCCTAATCTTCAAACGATCATAACTTTTTACTCAGAAGTCGGAATCCAACGAAACCAACGCCCACTTCTTCGTTATAATCTCCTCTATCCAGAATACAACTCAAACATGTTTTTGAAAGTTTTAAAATTTGAATTCAAACAGATTTGTATTTGAACTTCGCTTGATCATAACTTGAGTTTCAGAATCTTGATTTAGTTGATTCTTTTTGCAAATCAAGCTCTTGACCTAAACTTTCTGATAAGGCCAAATTCACATAATTTTGGTACTGTTAGAAATTGTTTTATGCTGCAAGAGTTATTTGATTTGGTTTTGACGTTGTTCGAATTGTTTTCTTCGTTCTTTCCGATCTTTTGAGTGATTGCTTATGTGTGGTTACTATTGCTTGATTACGATAGATTGACCGGAGTGTGACGAGTGGAGCTATCAAGAGTTTTGAGTGCGAATCATCTTCATCAACTTTGCAGGCAAGTAACACTTGATCATATCTTTTCTACTACCCAGTTTTCATGCATTAGATCAATCCTCAAACACTTGCATGGTTAGGATCTAATTAAATTGTGGGATGGGAATCAGATTGAGGTAGTACCTATTACCTGTTTTACTTATGAACCTTTGGGAGTTACTTCTACGTTTGCTTATTACGCCATGCTATGATCGTAGACGTGGATTGGGTTTAAGTGAATATCCATGACAGATGTGAGAATGATAATTAATGGTTTATTTAAGGTGGCAACTTAAACCCACATCTAGGTGGACTGAGGCACCTGGCTATTCCAGGACTTGCCTGTCAAGGCACCTGGGTAGACAGGATTTGCTCAGATTTCTTCTGACCGCCACCCAGGCCCAAAGGGATCATGAGATTATTCAAACTAGAAACTTCCGTGTGCATCCACAAGCCATTATGGGCTCTGGCGTAGTTGACTAAGTTGTGCGAACTCTTCTGCAGGCAGACTAGCGTATGTAGGGGATGTAGGTTGGTACGGTCTACCCACATGTAAGGTGCTAGCGCTCGAAAGACTATGTCTCGGTCATCCGCTTCTCAAACACCATGTAGTGCGAGAAACCAAACGGAGGCGATCGAGTCTTGTGGGGAAAAGTGCAAACCTCCGCAGAGTGTACAAACTAATCATGGTTAGCCGTGTCCCGGTTATGGACAATTTTGAGTATCTAGTACCGGATTATCCTGTTGATCTCATCACGTTACTTAATATAATTTGTTTGGGTTTAATGAGTACTTTTAATTGGGATTGAGAATGCTGTCAACCATTCTCAATGTTTAACAACCACCATGATAGTTAAACAAATTTATTCCTTTGCAGTAGGGAAAAATTGGCTTTTCGCAAAAACTCAGAATCAGAGAGCTTTCCACCAGCCATATATGCATGTAGTATTGGCTTATTCTTTCATTACTCTCTATGTGTTACATTGCCAAGATATTCCATGTGTGACCCGTTTCGGGCTGCAACTTTTCATGTTGTAGACTTTTCAGACGACGAGTAAGTGATATGTTAGGGTTACGATTTCATATACTCAACTTTGTCGTTGGTGTTGATGGTAATCCACAACCTTGTTGCTTCTGCTATATTTTGGATCGAGGTAATAGTATTTACGTTACTTTATACATGTGATTTACCTCTGTTATAAATCCTTCGAGTAATCGTGTGTCAAAGATATCGATCCAGGATGACACGAAGCACGTAGACTTGATCCATTCGGTCGGGTCGCTACAAAGATGGTATCGAGCACATGTTGACTGTAGGACGTGACCCTAGAAACCGATAAGCCCATAGGAAAGATTTTTCTCTACAACTTCATTTTCAAAAGATCTTTTACCTCTCTTCTCTTCCGAGCTTATTCAAATATTCCTTTTAGTGAGACCATACCCCTTTTCACTTTTGACCACTCGAAGATTTGACTGATGAGACTACTCCAAGGAGACAAGATATCGGACAACTAAGACCATTTGGAATGAAGATGATTTTACCGTATAAACGGAAACTACAACGGTGAAGACTCCGAAGACTAGGAGATTTGAAGGCTCCAAATAAATTCCGGATTTGTATGACCTAGGAAGGTTACGCTTATGGAACTTGGCAGACTATGGAAGTAATCAATACCCGAGATTAAGGTGTATTGGAGTAAGACCATGATCTGGAGTATTACAACAAGGAGTTAAGATGGACCTACAAGAAGCAATATTTGACAAGAAGGCAATTGGTGAAGAACTCAGGAACCGGAAGCTGAAGTAACCAAACTGGAGGAACAAAACATTGAGATACCGGAGATTTGACAGTAACTGAAGGACAGTAGGATCATGGATCATGTCAAGGATGTTGAAACCGACAGTTGGAACGTAACTCCAGAAATATTGAAGGACGTCGCGAGAGACTTCAAGGCCAACAGAGATGATCCGCAAAAGAAGTTGAGAAGGACAAGCATGATCAAGGAGCCATCGAGACATGATCAAGATTGGAAGAGTTTGATGACTTTGAAGATTTATTGACCGTTAGAAGACCAAACCCTGTTACATACCTACGTTAGATGCATTTATTGTGAGCTGTCATTTGTTTGATGTTTTCCGGCAGCTACAATAAAATCTGTCTTTTCAAAACCATTGTTTGTACTGCAGTGCATCCCTCTCGATCTCTCTTATCCCACCCCAAACCCATGGACCCATTAGAGGATGGATGGAGATGAGCTTGTAATTTCCGGACCAATGAGTCAATTGGAGATGCACCGATGGATTCGTAACATGGAGGATCACATGAAGAATAACCCGATAGTCGAAAAGATATGACCCAAAGCATGCTCTTCAAAGGCTTTGAAAGAGGTGCTGCTATCTAGTGAAGGATGTACCAAACCATCAATGTGGCTGGAGTAACCACTTGGGAAGAATTTAAGCTGACTTTGCTAAAGTCTCGGTTTGTGTCCCAGAAGTTGAAGCCTTATGGAAATGATATGGAGAAAGTGCATGCAAGCTTTGTGGAGAAATAGGACACAACCATAGAGAAAATAAGGACGAATACCCTCATAATCGGAGGATTATCAAAGGAGTTAGCCGAGGATTTTCAGGGAACTTTGGTTGGAGATTGTTCCCAAAGGTTTTGGTGCAGCAATGGAAGTTCAGTCTACATTGTTGAGAAAAATCCGTGAAGCTCAGAAGGATGACAAAGATATTGTTGAGGTAAAACAGAGGATGAGCAAAGGAAAGGCCAAAGGTTTTCGTAAGGATGAGCACGACACCTTATGGTTTGAGGACAGTGTACATATACCCAATAATGCAAAGATCGTAGTTAAAACTTCAGAGGCTCATGACTCACCATACTCGATTCGCCTCGGAAACACCAAGATGTATTTGGATTTGTAGGAGTGTTTACGTGGATCGGTATGAAGAAGGATATTGCGGAGTATGTAGTCGTAAGTGATGTATGCCAGAGAAAGTAGAAGCAGAGCATCAGAAGCAAGCAGGATTATTGCAGCCTATGCCGATACCCGAATGGAAGTAGGATAATCATGGCATGGATTTCATTTCCGGATTTCCCATAACCCGATTGGGATATGATTCTATCTGGGTAGTAGTTGATTAGCTTGACCAAAGTGGCTCGCTTTATTCCAGTGAAAAACCACCTATACAAGTGTGAAGTTGGCCAAGATATATTTGACAAGGATCGTATGTCTGCATGGAGTTCCGAGGACCATCGAGAGGAACACAGTTTACCTCAAAGTTTTGGAATCAGCCGCACTGCATTTTGGGTACTAGGCTAGAGTTCAAGACAGCCTTTCATCCGCAGATGTATGGATAAATCAAGAGAGTAAATCAGATTTTGGAGGACATGTTGAGAGCGTAGCGCTAGATTATGGATCTAGTAGTGATGATAATCTACCCTACGGGGAGTTCTCATACAACAACAGCTACCAAGTCAGTTTGAAGATGGCCCCTTTTGAAGCTTTGTATGGGAGAAAGAGCCATACACCGTTGATGTGGGATGAAGTTGGGGACCGTCAGTTGTTTGGACCAAATAGGATCAAGGAGTCAAGAGAATGTTAAGTTGATTCGAGATAGACCAAGATAGCTCAATCCAGTGTAAGAGTTATGCAGACTCAAAATGCAAGGAGGTAGTCTATGAAATCGGAGACAAAGCATATCTTTGTGTGCCACCTCTGCGAGGAGTTAAACGATTTGGAGTTAAGGGAAAGTTAGCCCCGAGATTTGTAGGACCATACGGAGTTTTGGAGCGTATGTGAGAATAGGCTAACAAGTTGAAGTCACCCGAAGGACTGTCAGGAGTTCATGATGTGTTTCACGTTTTCCAGTTGAAGAAGTGCCATGCAGAGATGGCCAATATTTCCTTGTAAGGACGCTTGACCTCGAAAGGATAATGATGTTCCACGAAGTGGAGTATGGACTTCATAAGTATAAGTTTTTTTTATCTTGGTATGTGGGACATCCCACGAGGATGAAGAGATGAATTACTATTCGATATAAAGGAGGTATGATGTTGGAAGTATGGATCAATGGAAATTCCATGAAGAGTCTGAGTAATCATGTCCCCGTTTGGTGCAAATATAAGGAAAAGAGATAGTACATTTGGATGGATTTTAAGTATGCCAGGAAGTTGGATGTTGGGATAATGATCAGTTGGCCAGATGATGAGTTCAAGATTTGCAAGTGCTGAGATGGGACATAACCCATAGGCCCCAGGACCTGCCAAGAAGCAAGCACACTCTTGCTGAAGGAGAAACCCTGGAAGAGTTACGACTTGTATCAACCGACGATTTGATAGGAGTAACGCAAAACCTGAGAGTTGTGAAGGAACGATAGATGTTTGTTTGGCTTGCAGAATCAATGGATTTTCCGAACTTGGTTCGTCGACAAGAGAAATTCTGCAATGCTTGTGAGGATGACCGAGTGTTAGAATGCGAGATTCACTAAACCATGTACAAGGTAATGATTTGGGTGCGGGATGGATTGATCACCATACCGACTTACTCTTATTATTCGCTTTGCTATATGGGATAGTAAATCTGAGTGACTTACCTATAGTTGCAAGACGACGATATTAAACCTTGTTTAAACCTTAGAACGGTATAGGTATTTCTTTTCCCCTTGTACACGGCAGCTGTTGCCAACCGTAGGTCATACGGTGAGGTTCAACCTGCACCGCTTTTCTGCAGGAGAAAACCATAAATTGTTGACCACCATGAGATACCGATATTTGTTTAGAATTGGCGCCAGACCCGTCAGCTAAGAAGACCCGATTTCGGGATAACCTTACCAAGAGGAAAGGACAAAGGAATTTAGGAAAAGGTTATGCCACTACCGGAAGAGCCCAGAGAAGGAATTATCCTTAATATCTGAGAAGACCGACATCACAAGAATAAGGATGGAGTATCCGAAGTTTTGATGGAATCGTAAGAATGCTTCTAAGGGTGGTAGCACCGGAGACCCCGGAGACGATCGATGGATTTTGAGAAGACCCCCAAACCCTAACCTATTTCTTTCTAGCCTCTCTGAATCTCGAGGACGAGATTCATTTTAAGGGTGGTAGTTTGTAACATCCCAAAATTCTAAATTTTGGAATGTTATAAACAAATAGATAGTTTTGGCTGATTGTTTGATTGATTGACTGAAAGTGAGTGAATTCGAAACTTTTTAAAAGTTAAATGAGAGGGAATAAAAGGACTTTCCCAAACTTTCATTTTTGCTTTTATGATCTTCGGGAATTCAAAATTCTTTTCATCACAAAACCCTGGAGAGAAGATGACATGACTTCTTCCATTTATTTAAATGACAAGGTGTGTTGAAAATATTTGAATTTCATTTGGAAAATATTTTCCAATTCTGAAACTTTGTGCAACTCAATGATTTTCACGAGCGAAGATAAAATGACTTCTTCAAAACAAATGAAATATGAGTTGGGAGTTTCAAAGAATTAAATTCAAAGTTCCTTTGAATTATTTTCAATTGGAGTTATTTGAGTTTTATTCAAATTATTTTTCTCTAAAAATAAAATATATGGAAAATAGGGTAACATGATTCCCTACATCAGAAAAATTGCAGAGAAATTAATTTTAAATCATTTTGTTATTTTTAAAATGATTTTCAGTGGATTTTATTAGGGCAGTAGAACTGTTTGTTTTATTTGAATTTTTGTGTATTTTATTTGAAGCTAGAATAAAGTTCATCATGTAGGAAATCTATTTCTGAAAATTTTGATATATTATATGCCTATATAATATATTTATTTATTTGGTTTTATTATTTTTATTTGTCTCTGTTAAAAAAAATTAAAAAAAAAGGAGCGCAGCGCCTTGGGCCAAAGGCCCAAGCCGCCTAGGAGCCACCGGCCGGCCACGAGGCCACAACGCACGCACTACGCACCTAGGGGAGCCAGGAGCCCCAAGTTTCCTATTCTTTTACGATTCTTAGTAGAATTTGACCCCGTTTTGTTATTACGTTTTTTATTCCTAGGATTCCTAATCCTAATCTATTTCTTGTCCCCTACCCCAAGCAAAACCCCTCCCCTCCCCAATATAAATACCCAAGCACCCCCTCCAACACATCAAATCAACTCTCCTCTCCTCTCCTCCACAAAGAAGAAGAAGAAGTAGCCGCCGCCTCACCAAGCGCCGCCATGTTCACCATTGCCGCCGCCACTTGCCGCCGCCCCACGCCGCCACCGCCGAGCCCTCGCCTCTTGAGGTACTAGCCTCAGCCAAGGCCACGCTTTCTAGATCGGTTTTCTAGATCGGTTTGTCGTTTTGTTTTCTTTCCGAAACCCTAGATCGGTTTTCTCGCCGTTTTTCTTTCCGGTTTTGTTTAGCAAGCGTTAAACCGATAGATTTTTCTTTTTATTTTTAATTTCCGTCATGGACCTATCCGTAGTCCCTAATCTTCAAACGATCATAACTTTTTACTCGTAAGTCAGAGTCCAACGAAACCAACGCCCACTTCTTCGTTATAATCTCCTCTATCCAGTAATACAACTCAAACATGTTTTTAAAAGTTTTAAAATTTGAATTCAAACAGATTTGTATTTGAACTTCGTTTGATCATAACTTGAGTTTCAGAATCTCGATTTAGTTGATTCTTTTTGCAAATCGAAGCTCTTGACCTAAACTTTCTGATAAGGCCAAATTCACATAATTTTGGTACTGTTAGAAATTGTTTTATGCTGCAAGAGTTATTTGATTTGGTTTTGACATTTTCCGAATTGTTTTCTTCGTTCTTTCCGATCTTTTGAGTGATTGCTTATGTGTGGTTACTATTGCTTGATTACGATAGATTGACCGGAGTGTGACGAGTGGAGCTATCAAGAGTTTTGAGTGCGAATCATCTTCATCAACTTTGCGTGCAAGTAACACTTGATCATATCTTTTCTACTACCCAGTTTTCATGCATTAGATCAATCCTCAAACACTTGCATGGTTAGGATCTAATTAAATTGTGGGATGGGAAGTAGATTGAGGTAGTACCTATTACCTGTTTTACTTATGAACCTTTGGGAGTTACTTCTACGTTTGCTTATTACGCCATGCTATGCTCATAGACGTGGATTGGGTTTAAGTGAATATCCATGACAGATGTGAGATTGATAATTAATGGTTTATCTAAGGTGGCAACTTAAACACACATCCTGGTGGATTGAGGCACTGGCTATTCCAGGACTTGCTCACAAGGCACACAGGTAGACAGGATTTGCATATATTTCTTCGGACCGCCACCCAGCCCAAAGGGATCATGAGATTATTCAAACTAGAAACTTCCGTGTGCATCCACAAGCCATTATGGGCTCATGGCGTAGTTGACTAAGTTGTGCGAACTCTTACGGGCAGACTAGCGTATGTAGGGGATGTAGGTTGGTACGGTCTACCCACATGTAAGGTGCTAGCGCTTCTGAAAGACTATGTCTCGGTCATCCGTTTCTCAAACACCATGTAGTGCGAGAAACCAAATGGAGGCGATCGAGTCTTGTGGGGAAAAGTGCGCAAACCTCTGCAGAGTGTACAAACTAATCATGGTTAGCCGTGTCCCCGGTTATGGACAATTTTGAGTATCTAGTACCTGGATATCCTGTTGATCTCATCACGTTACTTAATATAATTTGTTTGGGTTTAATGAGTACTTTTAATTGGGATTGAGAATGTTGTCAACCATTCTCAATGCTTAACAACCACCATGATAGTTAAATAAATTTATTACTTTGAAGTAGGGAAAAATTGGCTTTTCGCAAAAATCAGAATCAGAGAGCTTTCCACCAGCCATATATGCATGTAGTATAGGCTTATTCTTTCATTACTCTCTATGTGTTACATTGCCAAAGATATTCCATGTGCTGACCCGTTTCGGGCTGCAACTTTTCATGTTGCAGACTTTTCGCATTTACGAGTAAGTGATACGTTAGGGTTACGATTTCCTATACTCAACTTTGCCGTTGGTGTTGATGGGAATCCACAACCTTGTTGCTTCCGCTATATTTTGGATCGAGGTAATAGTATTTACGTTACTTTATACATGTGATTTACCTCTGTTATAAATCCTTCGAGTACCGTGTGTGTCAGCATACCGATCCAGGGATGACACGAAAGCACAGAGACTTGATCCATTCGGGTCGGGTCGCTACAGCATGACATCAAGGCTGTGAGGCACATGGTGGATCTTCCAGTACGACAAGTCCAAGAAAAGAGACCTTGTTTTCCATACCTTCAGCAGCGGCTCTGACGCCTTTCGCTTCTTTCCCGGTTGTGGCGCCTTTTGCTTCTTTCCCGACAGTGGGCAATCTTTCCAATTTTTCAACAGCTCGTCTATTTCCTCGCCGCTCCTCATACGCGGGCGTGCTCGGGGTTCGGTTTCACCATCAAACAGATCCTTGTGTTTTCTCCACGGGTCATAGTTGCGAAGCCACCTTCGATGTCCCATGAACACGGTTTTCGAAGACCCGGGATCTCTATCTAGCTGGCGACACGTTGTGTCATCCATGCACCTGATGCATCCAAAAAATCAGCGAACCACCTGCCCTGCGAGATATCTGTAACCGAGACAGTCGTGCACCGTCGTGAGCAGTGCGGGTCTCATAGGGAAATATTCTTTCTCCGCGGCGTCCCACGTATTGGTGGTGTTTTCCACAGCGTGTCTAGCTCCTCTTTCAGCAGCCCCATATACAGATTGATGTCTTTCCCTGGTTGTTTCGGCCCTTCAATTAGCATACTCATGTGAATGTACTTCCTCTTCATGCACAACCAGGGGGGAAGGTTGTACATCCACACAAACACAAAGCCAGGTGCTATGTGTGCTTCTCTCGCTGCCAAATGGATTGACTCCATCGATGCTCGCTACCAAAGCATGATGTTCCTTGGATCGCTCCCAAATTCTGGGTCTTGAAGTTCAACGCTTGCCACCGCTCGCATCCTTAGGGTGACTCAGCATCTTGTCGTTTTTATTTATCTCCGGATCATTTCCGTCATCTTCTCACTTCTTCTCCTCCCTATCCACGTGCCAACGCAGGAGCTTTGCTACCGTAGGGTCCGCGAAATATCGCTGCAGACGAGGAGTGATCGGAAAGTACCAACCACTTTTCGAGGAGCTTTCTTCCTCTTCTTGTATCGAGTGACGCCGCACACCGGACATATGGTAGCCTCCGCGTGCTCGCCCCAATAAATGATGCAATTGTTCATGCACACATGGTATTTCACGTGTGGTAAATACAGAGGACACACCATTTTCTTTGCCTCCTCGAAACTGGTCGGGCACTTGTTCCCCTTGGGAAGACGTTCGTGCTGTAATGACATGTTCTCGCCGAAGCATGCGTCGGTCATTTTGTGTTTTACCTTCATCTCCAGAGCCATGAGCGTTACTTTCAGGCGGTTATCGTCGGGCTTGCATCCTTCATACAATGGAGTAACCGCGTCTATATCCAGTTGATCCAGCTTGGCTTTCTCTCGGGCAGTAGCTCTTGCGTTATTCGTCTGCTTGAGAAGCATCTCTTGAATATGAGGGTCCTGCACCCAGCCTCCATCGTCATCTGCTCCGGCATCTTCATCTTCATGATCATGCCCTTCGTCTTGATCTTCCTCATCATCATGTCCGGCATCTTCTACATGATGACTGTGTACATCATCATCGTCGTGATCATGTCCTGGAGATTCTTCGTCTTCTCGCCATCCCTCGCCGCGGTGGTTGTCTTGCTGCCCTTCCTCATTTCTTGCCCGACCCCCATGGACGACTTCATAGTCATTTTCATCACCTTGCCACTGATTGCCATCCATGAAACCACGCAAGAGCAGGTGGTCCCGCACCTGCCCAGAATCTGGGTCCGCAATAAGGCTCTTCATCTTGCATCTTCCACACAGACATCTTATCTCCTTCTTGTTCTTTTGCAGCATCTCGGCCTTCGTGGAGCTCAAAAACCTATTCACGATGCCTTCGGTCATCGTGCAGACCATGGTCGCCTGCGGGGTAGAGCAAAATGATATTTTAGAACCAAGAAAAAATTTGGCATGACTTTCCCTAAAAATAGGACCAAAAAGAATGCATAGTGCCAAAATTCTCACCGAAACGGAAATGAATGAACATTCCGGCAAAATATTGGCAACTATCGCATTTCAAATATCCAGCAAGGCCATAAAAAGTGCATGTGCACGTTGTTGGAGCGAGGGAGAGAAAAATAGTAGATCTACAACATAAAGATAGCTTTCCCCTTACTTACCTATCAAAAAAAGGTAATTTAACCACTTAATTTTGATGAATCTATGGTGCAAATGAGGTGAGGAGGAGGAGGCAGCCGACACAAGCTTGGAGGAGGTGGTGGAGAGAATGAAGTGGGGAAAGTGATTGTGTAGGTGTGGCTGTCCAAAATATCTAGCTGGTCCCAGGTTACTAATGGCGCACCACCAACAAATGCGCCATTAGTAACCCTGGTTACTAATGGCGCGCCAGCTTGAGGTGCGCCATTAGTAGTTTTGCAAAAAAAAATAGTAGTGGCGCACTGTGTTGGAGGTGCGCCATTACTAGTTAAACTAGTAATGGCGCACTCTTCCCTGGTGCGCCATTAGTATTTTTGGAAAAATATAAAAAATTGTTACTAATGGCACACCGTGGGTCTGGTGCGCCATTAGTGTATACCACACAAATGGCGCACCAACTCATGGTGAGCCATTACTATATAGTAGTGGCGCACCACATGTCTGGTGCGCCATTAGTGGCCATATCATCTATAGCCCTTTTCCTAGTAGTGGCACTTCCTTTGCAAAATTTCAGAGAAGGAAGAAACTTGCATTGGATCATGTGCCCAATTTTTGATTTGTGGAACATGAGAAAAGAATGGAACAAGTGATTATATAGCAAGTACAAGCTCCACAATTTATGTGGGAATTTTCTCTGCTATAAAAATGGTAGTTCCTTTAGAAAATGGTAGAAATGCAATATTGGTATTAAATAGGAAAAGACAATTTTCCTTATTGAATTATGGCCAATATATTTTCCAGAGCTTGTATTAGGCGTAAGTATCAACTCCACCAATTCACATGAATTTAGGAGATGACTAGTTATGCCTTTGGATTTTATCCCTCAGATAGACAAGAAAAGGAATAAATCACAATTGAAAAATATTGCATGGGACTTGGCAATATTTTTGCATATCCAAGGGTTAGGAGGATAGGAGGGTCTCTAGGAACAGATGGGAGGAACAACATCGCAAGGAAAATGATGACTCCTTTGTAATCACAAAGGCCACATTCAAATTCCAAAAAATTTGAATTTGGGTTTGAGAGGGTTTGGGCTGATGCAAATGAGGTCTTGCCCACTGACAAAGACATGAGAAAGGTTTTGAAAAGTTGGAGATGACAAGAAGTCTCAGAGTCATCCAACAAACTCAGGAGAAAGATTTTGAAAATGGGTGCCAAGAAGGAATAACAGCACAAAAATTGGTAACCCAATTTTGGGGCTGTTACAATGCTCTAATAGCAAAAATGAGTACCACGACTACCGCCGCACAGGAGGGGTACCAAGTGTGAATCAAAAATCATAAGCTACAGTGAAGAACGAAGAAGGGCGAAGATGAACTCCAATGAACTCGTAAAAAACCCTAATGAGATCTAAAGTGAAAGGAAGAGGGCAAACTCACCGGAGCTGTTGAGCAGCGGAGGCGCGCGGACAAACTCTGGTTAATTTAGGTTGATGGTGGCGGCGAAACTCGGGCGCTGAGGCGTCGACGAGGAGGCAAGGGGGGAAAGTGAAAAGGGACCCCTGGCCCTATTTATAAGCGGAAAGGATAAGTGGCATGCGCGAGAATCGAGGAGATTGAAAAAGGGATATGTGATAACACAGACGCCTCGATCTTCGGAGATTCATTAGAAGAAAAGATTTATTAAGATTTGGGCCTTGTTGTGATATTAGTGAGAGGTGACGTCACGACGGGTTACCACAATCCTAGGGGATGACGTCATGGCAGGTTACAAGGTCTTGCAAGAGCAAAATGAGGAAATATTTTTTCTAAGTGTTGAAGATTGACATGAACAAGTTCACATCAACCTGGAGCCTAATGTTGGGGATATAACTATTGGGTATGACCTGCCCAGGAGGGGCCGGGTCATACCACTGGTGGTTCATAATGACAAGGCCCGTGAAGATGTTGAAGATGGCGGTTCACGAAGCAGGCATATTGAAGGCTCAAGACCCAAGGGCGACTTGAGGCCCACGGGCGTAAACCGCCATATGTTAACTTGTATGTCAAGGAAAGTGTACGTTCTGTTACCAAGCCAGACACATTGAGTATGAGCCAGTCGGGACTCTGTAGGATGCCGGGCATCAGCCTATGTATATAAAGGGGTGACCCGGCGGCTATTTAGGGCAAGAAACAAGAGATATAAAGCTAGGTCAAGCGTATTTGCTCCCTGGTAATCGAAATCTAGGCAATACCACCTCGAAATGGATTAGGCTTTTACCTTCACGGCAAGGGGCCGAACCAGTATAAACTCTGTGTCCTTTGTCCCGTTTAACCCCTTTAAGCTAACCTAGTTGCGATGGCTCCACGACTAAGTCCTTCTGCCAGGACATCTCCCGTGACAATTCCACGACAGTGTAGTAGGATCTTTATTTAGTTTGATGCATACACTTGTTATTTTTTGGTAGCCCTTTTGTAAAGATGGCTGATGTTTGGTTTGGAAGAGAGAGCTGCATCTTTACTCGTCTGGCCTGCTTACTGCTTCTGTGGCACCCCCAGCCCTGGTTGTTGCTGCTGCTGTTTTCAATGTACAGTTAGTAGTATATTTCGTCTGTTGGTTGAATAAATGTGTTTTTAGAATGACAAACACAATGTTTTGGAAGTCGTTGCACGGTCCGATCCTTTAGTTTTTTTTCAGCCTGAGGGAGTCCTGGACTAGGGGGTGTCCGGATGGCCGAACTATCATCTTTGGCCGGACTCCTAGACTATGAAGATACAAGATTGAAGACTTCGTCCCTTGTCCGGATAGGACTTTCCTTGGCGTGGAAGGCAAGCTTGGTGATACGGATATGTAGATCTCCTACCATTGTAACCGACTCTGTGTAACCCTAACCCTATTTGGTGTCCGTAGAACAGAACAACAATCATACCATAGGCTAGCTTCTAGGGTTTAGCCTATCTGATCTTGTGGTAGAGCTACTCTTGTACTATCCATATGATCAATATTAATCAAGCAAGAGTAGGGTATTACCTCCATCGAGAGGGCCCGAACCTGGGTAAAAACATCGTGTCCCTTGTCTCCTGTTACCATCTGCCTAGACGCACAGTTCGGGACCCCCTACCCGAGATCCGCCGGTTTTGACACCGACATTGGTGCTTTCATTGAGATTTCCTCTGTGTCGTCACCGATAGGCCCGATGGCTCCTTCGATCATCAACAACGATGCAGTCCTGGGTGAGACCTTTCTCCCCGGACAGATCTTCGTATTCGGCGGCTTTGCACTGCGGACCAATTCGCTTGGCCATATGGAGCAGATCGAAAGCTACGCCCCTGGCCATCAGGTCAGGTTTGGAAGTTTAAACTACATGGCCCACATCCGCGGAGACTTGATCTTCGACAGATTCGAGCCGCAGCCGAAAAGTCGCCCAGACTATCTCGATGGGCATGATCTAACTCTGCCGAACAAAGGTCACCGAGGTCGCACTAGTGTCTGCTCCGAACATTGATTCGGAGCCGATCTCGCCGATCGAGGATGGTTGGTTGGACACCATCCCTGTCCGTCGCGAAGCTCGTGACTCCCAGGTGCCGGACTCTTCTCCAGACTCCGAACCTTCCGCGCCCCTGCCAGTCGAATCCGATTGGGCGCCGGTTATGGAATTCACTGCCGTGGACATCTTTCAGCACTCGCCTTTCGGCGATATCCTGAACTCACTAAAGTCTCTCTCTTTATCAGGAGAGCCCTGGCCGGACTACGGTCAGGAAGGTTGGGATTCGGACGACAAGGAAATTCAACGCCCACCCACCACCCACTTCGTAGCCACTGTCGATGACTTCACCGACATGCTCGACTTCGACTCCGAAGACATCGACGGTATGGACGACGATGTCAGAGACGACCAAGAACCAGCGCCTACAGGGCACTGGAAGGCCACCATAACTCATGATGTGTGCATGGTGGATACACCCAAGGGAAGCGATAGCGAGGAGCAACGGGACACTGCGAAAAGTAATCCTACTGGAAAGCAGTCAAAACAGCGACGTAAGCGCCGCTCAAAACCCCACCTCGACAAAGACAGCGCCCACACAGACCCAGCCATGGAGCAGGGCGAGCCGGCCGACGACGAACATCCCATGGAGCAACCATCCGAACAGGATAACTTGGATAAACAACCCGTCCCCGGCAACGACAGCAGTCCGGACAATTTCTCGCCGGACATATCATTGGAGCAGAAGAATCTCCACAGAGAGCTCGTCGCCACCGCACGTAGCCTAAAAAAGCAGAAACGAAAGCTCAAAACAGCGGAAGATGCACTCCAAATGAGATGGAGCAAAGTACTCAACACCACAGACAAATTTGGCGATAGCCGCCGAACAAAGAGATACCCAAAGCGCAAACTAATGCCCGAATTCGACGAGGAGGCCGTAGAGCCCCCACGATCAAAGAACAAAGAGGCCGCCCGGTCGGATAGGCGACCACGTGGAAAACATAGAGTGGCAAGCGGCGCCGCACACAAGCCGGCACGCGATCCGCATAAGGAATCGCACCAACAGAATGACCCAGTTAGGTCTATCTACGGGGCAAAAAAGCAAGCTCTAGAAAGCAACACAGCATGTCGAGTATTCGAACACCACGGCACACCCAAATACAGGGGCGCCGCACATCCCCTATGTTTCACCGATGAGGTGCTAGATCGCGAATTCCCAGCGGGATTCAAACCCGTAAACATAGAGGCATATGACGGAACAACAGACCCTGGAGTCTGGATCGAGGATTACATCCTGCACATACACATGGACAGAGGAGATGACCTCCACGCCATAAAATACTTACCCCTCAAACTCAAAGGGCCAGCTCGGCATTGGCTTAAAAGCCTTCCCGAAAACACCATTGGAAGTTGGGAAGAGCTCGAGGATGTGTTTCGGGCAAATTTTCAGGGGACCTATGTCCGCCCTCCGGATGCAGACGATCTAAGTCACATAACTCAACAACCCGGAGAGTCAGGCCGGAAATTCTGGAACAAGTTCCTTACCAAAAAGAACCAAATAGTCGACTGTCCGGACGCCGAAGCCTTAGCAGCGTCAAACACAACGTCCGAGACGAATGGCTCGCCAGACACCTCGGCCAAGAAAAAAGCCGAGAACAATGGCCGCATTAACAAGCCTCATGACCCGCTTTTGCGCGGGAGAGGATAGCTGGCTAGCAAGATGAAGCACCAGCGACCCAAGTACATCCGAGGTCAGGGATGGAAATGGGAAACCACGACGCAACAAGGACCAGCGCCGGACCAGGGGAAACAATCCGAAGAGCGCGACAGTCAATGCCGGATTCAAAAGCTCTCGGCACAACAATAAAAAACTGCCCCTTAAGGATAATAGCGACGAGCTATCCAACTTAAACAAAATCTTGGACAAGATATGTCAAATCCACAGTACTCCCGGGAAGCCTACAAACCATACCCACAGAGATTGTTGGGTCTTCAAGCAGTCCGACAGACTCAACACCGAACACAAGGGGCTCGACACACCAAGTGAGGATGATGACGAACCCCACAAGCAGAGCACCGGAAAACAAAAGAATTTCCCACAAGAGGTTAAAACAGTAAACTCACTTCACGTGATAAAAGGGAAAAACAGAGCGGCCCCACTAAAATGCGCCGCATGAGACTACCCTAGCGGAGTACCAACACCGTTGTCAAAACCAATCACCTTCGACCATCAGGACTACTCCGAAAGTATCCGGAACGCAGGATGGACTGCCTTGATATTGGATCCTATAATCGACAGATTCCAATTTACACAAGTCCTCATGGACGGCGGCATTGACATACACCTGGTATATCAGGACACAATCCGCAGGATGGGGATAGACCGAACCAAAATTAGCCATAGCAACACTTCCTTTAAAGGAATAATGACAGGCACATATGCCCATTGTACGGGCTCCCTAACATTAGAAGTTATGTTCGGTTCATCCGACAACTTCCGTCGCGAAAAGTTAGTCTTCCATGTCGCCCCATTTAAAAGTAGCCATCAAGCACTATTGGGACGCGAAGCTTTCGCCCGCTTTAACGCAATTCCGCATTACGCATCTCTTACACTTAAAATGCCCGGTCCACGAGGCATCATATCATTAAAGGGAAACTCCGAGTATTCTTCGAATACGGAAAAATGTGAGACTGCCTTAACAGCCTCACACTAATACGGCTTCGCTGATCAAAGCATCTAAAGTAGGTCATTTAGACCCCTGACACGGTTAGGCGAGTCCGGCTTAAATAAACAAGGGGCTTACTAGCCGCGTAACCCCTTACAATGGGCTCCACGCATGTACAACAAGAGACAATAAAGCTCAATTTTATTCATTTTTTGAATCGTACACTGTTTATTTCAAACTACATTTTTCGCACGATCTTTTTTCAACTAAGGTGCTCTCTTTTACAGATGAATGCCGTGCTATACCCGTCCAGGATACGGCACAACGGAGACACAGGCGCAGACGTGCAGCAGGGACCCGTTGCAAGGGTTCTTTTCAGATTAAGACCCTGCGTAAACCTTTCTCACTATCTCTTGTTGTTATTCATCCCCCGATCGCTTGTTATAACCGAGGAGGAGGCTGGCGTTTTGGCATCGGCCGCATCAGAATTTTGCACGTACCTGGACACCAGGGGCTTGTTACCAAGGGCATTGTTCGGCCCGCTTTAGAAAAGACCGAATACCTTAGGGAGTATTCGGCGTCTCGAGTTAGGCCTTATATGCATCAGCTCCGAATCATGTCTTTGGTAAAATGTTGGGTTTGCCCGGCTCCTGTGTTTTGCTGCCTTACGTTCCGTTCTATCGGCTAACGCGGCACCAGGAGAACTACTGCGATTGTGCCCCGGTTCGGCCGGGCGAGCACCTCAGTAGAGAAAGCCGAAAACTGACTATCATGATATAGCAAGAGACTGGTCAACCACTCGATGACTCACCAGAATGTTTAGAATTCCTCCGCATTAACGAAGGACTGTTTTCCGGTCAGCACATACGCACTCGAATTCGGGAGAGTGTGGTGCCCAGAGGCTATATAGTAGCCCCACCATCAAACTCCTATGGCTAAGTGAAAGTGATAAAGCATTATAGTCTGGTTGCCTAGTTTGCTACGCTACCACCTCCTTAATAGGACCAAGACGTTGGATTAAGTGTGAAAAAGCGCCTTCTTTGCAAACACCCCCGCACTATGTGCGTGGGCTGAAAGACTGCCATCTTTCAGGTTATATATACATATACATCAACAGTCGCACATGGAGTAGTTTACTACTTGAACACACAAGTATAAAAAGCTCTTATATTATATTGAAACATTGTTTCATAAGTTACACATGTCATTCAAACATAACATCCTTCGAGCACTGCGTCTATATTAAATGAGCGCCCGAAAGAACTTCCTCAAAATAGCGCTCGACTGGTACTCGGCTTCCATCCGAATCTGGGGACGCAACATCGGTGGCCTTCATTTCTGCCCAGTATGTCTTGACACAGGCAAGAGCCATCCGCGCACCCTCAATGCACGCCAACCGCTTCATTGCGTCGATATGCGGTACCGCACCTGTTGGGGAACGTAGTAATTTCAAAAATTTCCTACGCACACGCAAGATCATGGTGATGCATAGCAACGAGAGGGGAGAGTGTTGTCTACGTACCTTCGTAGACCGAAGCGGAAGCGATCACAACGTAGAGGAAGTAGTCGTACGTTCTCCTCGCGATCCAACCGATCCCAGCGCCGTTACTCCGGCACCTCCGAGTTCTTGGCACACGTTCAGCTCGGTGACGCTCCTCGGACTCCGATCCAGCAAAGCTCCGAGGAGAGAGAGTTCCGTCAGCACGACGGCGTGGTGACGATCTTGATGTTTTACCGACGCAGGCTTCGCCTAAGCACTGCTACAATTTGGTGAGGTGGAATATGGTGGAGGGGCACCGCTGCGGCTAAGGAACGATCTCATGGATCAACTTGTGTATTCTAGGGTGCCCCCCTTTCCCCGTATATAAAGGAGCAAGGGGGAGGGCCGGCCGGCCCTAGGAGGCGCGCCAAGGGAGGGGGTTGTCCTCCTCCTAGTGGGAGTAGGACTCCCTTTCCTTGTCCTACTAGGATGAAGGAAGGTGGAAGGAAAGAGAGGGCGAGGCTGAGGGACAGGGGGGCCGCGCCCCCCCTCCTTGTCCAATTCGGACTCCCCATGGGGGGGGCGCGCGCCACCTCCTGGTGCAGCCCTCTCTCTCCCCTCTTGGCCCAATAAGGCCCATTACTTCCCCGGGGGGTTCCGGTAACCCCTCCGGCACTCCGGTTTTCTCCGGAAACTTCCGGAACCTTTCCGGTGTCCGAATAAAGCCGTCAATATATCAATCTTTATGTCTCGATCATTTCGAGACTCCTCGTCATGTCCGTGATCACATCCGGGACTCCGAACTCCTTCGGTACATCAAAATGCACAAACTCATAATATAACCGTCATCGAAACCTTAAGCGTGCGGACCCTACGGTTCGAGAATAATGTAGACATGACCGAGACACATCTTCGGTCAATAACCAATAGCGGGACCTGGATGCCCATATTGGCTCCTACATATTCTACGAAGATCTTTATCGGTCAGACCGCATAACAACATACGTTGTTCCCTTTGTCATCGGTATGTTACTTGCCCGAGATTCGATCGTCGGTATCCAATACCTAGTTAAATCTCGTTCTTTGGAAAGTCTCTTTACTCGTTCGTAATACATCATCTCACAGCTAACTCATTAGTTGTAATGCTTGCAAGGCTTAGTGATGTGCATTACCGAGAGGGCCCAGAGATACCTCTCCATAATCGGAGTGACAAATCCTAATCTCGAAATACGCCAACCCAACATCTGCCTTTGGAGACACCTGTAGTACTCCTTTATAATCACCCAGATTACGTTGTGACGTTTGGTAGTACCAAAGTGTTCCTCCGTAAACGGAGTTGCATAATCTCATAGTTATAGGAACATGTATAAGTCATGGATAAAAGCAATAGCAACATACTAAACGATCGGGTGCTAAGCTAATGGAATGGGTCATGTCAATCAGATCATTCAACTAATGATGTGACCTTGTTAATCAAATGACAACTCCTTTGTCTATGGTTAGGAAACTTAACCATCTTTGATTAACAAGCTAGTCTAGTAGAGGCATACTAGTGACACTCTGTTTGTCTATGTATTCACACATGTATTATGTTTCCGGTTAATACAATTCTAGCATGAATAATAAACATTTATCATGATATAAGGAAATAAATAATAACTTTATTATTGCCTCTAGGGCATATTTCCTTCAGTCTCCCACTTGCACTAGAGTCAATAATCTAGATCACATCACCATGTGATTCACATCGATAGTTCACATCATCATGTGATTAACACCCATAGTTCACATCGTCATGTGACCAACATCCAAAAGGTTTACTAGATTTAGTAATCTAGTTCACATCGCTATGTGATTAACACCCAAAGAGTACTAAGGTGTGATCATGTTTTGCTTGTGAGATAATCTTAGTCAACAGGTCTTCCACATTCAGATCCGTTATGTATTTTGCAATTTTCTATGTCTAAAATGCTCTGCACGGAGCTACCCTAGCTAATTGCTCCTACTTTCAATATGTATCTAGATCGAGACTTAGAGTCATCCAGATCGGTGTCAAAACTTGCATCGACGTAACCCTTTACGTGAACCTTTTTCACTTCCATAATCGAGAAACATATCCTTATTCCACTAAGGATAATTTTGACCGCTGTCCGATGATCTACTCCTAGATCACTATTGTACTCCCTTGCCAAACTCAGTGCAGGGTATACAATAGATCTGGTACACAGCATGGCATACTTTATAGAACCTATGGCCAAGGCATAGGGAATGACTTTCATTCTCTTTCTATCTTCTGCCGTGGTCGGGTTTTGAGTCTTAATCAATTTCATACCTTGTAACACAGGCAAGAACTCTTTCTTTGACTGTTCCATTTTGAACTACTTCAAAATCTTGTCAAGGTATGTACTCATTGAAAAACTTATCAAGCGTCTTGATCTATCTCTATAGATCTTAATGCTCAATATGTAAGCAGCTTCACCGAGGTCTTTCTTTAAAAAACTCCTTTTAAACACTCCTTTATGCTTTGCGAATAATTCTACATTATTTCCGATCTACAATATGTCATTCACATATACTTATCAGAAATGCTGTAGTGCTCCCACTCACTTTCTAGTAAATACAGGCTTCACTGCAAGTCTGTATAAACTATATGCTTTGATCAACTTATCAAAGCGTATATTCCAACTCCGAGATGCTTGCACCAGTCCATAGATGCACATTTTTGTTAACACCTTTAGGATCGACAAAACCTCTTGGTTGCATCACATACAACTCTTCTTTAATAACTCCATTAAGGAATGCAGTTTTGTTTATCCATTTGCCAGATTTCATAAAATGCGGCAATTGCTAACATGATTCGGACAGACTTTTAAGCATCGATACGAGTGAGAAAATCTCATTGTATTCAACATCTTGAACTTTGTCAAAAACCCTTTTCGACAAGTCTAGCTTTGTAGATAGTAACACTACTATCAGCGTCCGTCTTCTTCTTGAAGATCCATTTATTTTCTATGGCTTGCCGATCATTGGGCAACTCCACCAAAGTCCACACTTTATTCTCATACATGGATCTCATCTCAGATTTCATGGCCTCAAGCCATTTCGCGGAATCTGGGCTCATCATCGCTTCCTCATAGTTCATAGGTTCATCATGGTCTAGTTACATGACTTCCAGAACAGGATTATCGTACCACTCTGGTGCGGATCTCACTCTGGTTTACCTACGAGATTCGGTAGTAACTTGGTCTGAAGTTACATGATCATCATCATTAGTTTCCTCACTAATTGGTGTAGTAGTCACAGGAACAAATTTCTGTGATGAACTACTTTCCAATAAGGGAGAAGGTACAATTACCTCATCAAGTTCTACTTTCCTCCCACTCACTTCTTTCGAGAGAAACTCCTTCTCTAGAAAAGATCCATTCTTAGCAACGAATGTCTTGCCTTCGGATCTGTGATAGAAGGTGTACCCAACAATTTCCTTTGGGTATTCTATGAAGACGCACTTCTCCGATTTGGGTTCGAGCTTATCAGGATGAAACTTTTTCATATAAGCATCGCAGCCCCAAACTTTAAGAAATGACAACTTTGGTTTCTTGCCAACCCATAGTTCATATTGTGTCATCTCAACGGACTTAGATGGTGCCCCGTTTTAACGTGAATGCAGCTGTCTCTAATGCATGATCCCAAAACGATATTGGTAAATCGGTAAGAAACATCATAGATTGTACTATATCCAATAAAGTACGGTTATGATGTTCGGACACACCATTATGATGTGGTGTTCCAGGTGGCATGAATTTGTGAAACTATTCCACATTGTTTTAATTGAAGACCAAACTCGTAACTCAAATATTTGTCTCCTCGATCAGATCGTAGAAACCTTATTTTCTTGTCACTATGATTTTTTCACTTCACTCTGAAATTCTTTGAACCTTTCAACTATTTCAGACTTATGTTTCATCAAGAAGATATACCCATATCTGCTCAAATCATCTATGAAGGTCAGAAAATAACGATACCCGCCGCGAGCCTTAACACTCATTGGATCGCATATATCAGTATGTATTATTTCCAATAAGTCAGTTGCTCGCTCCACTGTTCCGGAGAACGGAGTCTTAGTCATCTTGCCCACGAGGCATGGTTCGCAAGCATCAAGTGATTCATAATCAAGTGATTCCAAAATCCCATCAGCATGGAGTTTCTTCATTTGCTTTACACCAATATGACCTAAACGGCAGTGCCACAAATAAGTTGCACTATCATTATTAACTTTGCATTTTTGGTTTCAATATTATGAATATGTGTATCACTACGATCGAGATTCATTGAACCATTTTCATTGGGTGTGTAACCATATTAGGTTTTATTCATGTAAACAGAACAACAGTTTATTCTCTTACTTAAATGAATAACCGTATTGCAATAAATACGATCAAATCATATTCATGCTCAACGCAAACACCAAATAACATTTATTTAGGTTCAACACTAATCCCGAAAGTATAGGGAGTGTGCGATGATGATCATATCAATCTTGAAACTACTTTCAACACACATCGTCACTTCACCCTTAACTAGTTTCTGTTTATTCTGCAACTCTCGTTTCGAGTTACTACTCTTAGCAACTGAACCAGTACCAAATACCGAGGGGTTGCTATAAACACTAGTAAAGTACACATCAATAACATGTATATCAAATATACCTAAAGGCGTTGCTGTTCGTGACCATCAATGATTGGCCTGCTCTCAGTAACCTTTCAGGACAGACAAACAAGGGATACCGCGGATGCACGCACCGTTTGGATGATACCGACAGTATATATTTCGATAGTTGTAGTAAGAATGTGTACCTGGGACATCGTCGATTTCTTCCGACAAGGCATCCCATAAGAAAGAAAGGCAAGCATTTCAAAGGTGAGGCAGATCACCGGACAAAGGCTCGCCACCGTACTGGTCCTGATGTACATGATATGGTCAAGGATTTGAAGGTAATCTTTGGAATGGGTCCTGGCAGACAACCTATTCCGAAGGACGCTGACGGACGCGCACCCATGTGGAAGAAGAAATCTATATTTTGGGACCTGCCATACTAGAAAGACCTAGAGGTCCGCTCCGGAATCGACGTGATGCACGTGACGAAGAATCTTTGCGTGACCCTGCTTGGCTTTTTGGGCGTGTATGGGAAGACAAAAGATACACCAGAGGCACGGGAGGACCAGCAATGTATGCACGGAAAAGACGGCATACATCGAGGTCGAACCAGCTACGCTCTTACCAAAGAAGAGAAGGAAATCTTCTTCGAATGCCTGCTCAGCATGAAGGTACCGTCTGGCTTCTTGTTGAATATAAAGGGAATAATAAATATGGCAGAGAAAAATTTCCAGAACCTAAAGTCTCATGACTGCCACGTGATTATGACGCAACTCCTTCCGGTTGCATTGAGGGGGCTTCTACCGGAAAACGTTCGATTGGCCATTGTGAAGCTATGTGCATTCCTCAATGCAATCTCTCAGAAGGTAATCGATCCAAAAATCATACCAAAGTTACGGAATGATTTGGTGCAATGTCTTGTCAGCTTCGAGTTCTTTGTTCCCACCAACCTTCTTCAACATCATGACGCACGTCCTAGTTCACCTTTGCAAAGAGATTAACGTTTTGGGTCCTGTATTTCTACACAATATGTTCCCCTTTGAGAGGTTCATGGGAGTCTTGAAGAAATATGTTCATAACCGTGCTAGGCCAGAAGGAAGCATCTCGAAGGGCTATGAAAATGAGGAGGTCATTGAGTTTTGTATTGACTTTATTCCTGACCTTAGGACGATTGGTGTTCCTGAATCACGGCATAAGGGCAGACTGGAAGGAAAAGGCACGCTAGGAGGGCATCAAATAATATGTATGGACGGGCATTCTCTCACTGAAGCACACTACACAGTTCTACAAAATTCCGCCTTGGTGGCTCCGTATATGGAGGAACACAAGAATTTTCTACACTCCAAACACCCGGAGAAGTCTGACGACTGGATTACACGCGAACAAACGAGGACTTTCGTCGGTTGGTTGCAGAAACGTGCCCTGAATGATGGCGATATTCAAAATGACCTGTACTCGCTGTCCTAGTTACCATTTTCGAATATAATGACTTTCAAAGGGTACCAGATAAATGGGAATACATTTTACACGATCGCCCAAGATAAGAAGAGCACCAACCAAAACAGTGGTTGTCGCTTTGATGCAACAACCAACACGGGAAAGGAAACATATTATGGTTACATAGTGGACATATGGGAACTTAACTATGGAGGTGATTTTAAGGTCCCTTTGTTTGGGTGCAAATGGGTCAATATGACACGAGGCGGGGTAACGGAATACCCGCAGTACGGAATGACAACAGTGGATCTCAACAATCTTGCATATGCAGACGAACCATTCGTCCTAGCCAATGATATGGCGCAGGTTTTTTATGTGAAAGACATGTCTACCAGGCCAAGAAAAAGAAAAGATAAAGAACCGAATGGATCATACGAAGAGCCAAAGCGCCACATAGTTCTTACAGGAAAAAGAAACATCGTGGGAGTGGATGACAAGACAGACATGATTATGAAAAGTTTGATGAAATTCCTCCATTCACAGTGAATATTGACCCGAGCATCCAGTTAAATGATGAAGATTTTCCATGGCTACGGCGCAAAGGGACACACGCGAAGAAAAAGTTTCACATCCAAAGATCTGGGATGTGATCGGCTTCACTATCATCACTTTCTTCTGTGTTTCACACCCAGGAGGGAATCTCTGTAATAGTTAGGGTAGTTATGTATTTTGGCATTTGAAACGCGAAGAAATTTTATGTGCAAACAAAAGTAGAGAGGGTTACGGCAAAAACTGGATGCACTTCGTGTACAACATGGACAATCTTTTTCGAAGTATCAGGGTTTCCGACGAAAACTCAACTGTTGCATTACCAAATTGAACATAATGATAAAACACACTAATACTAAATATAAGAAAAAAGAATCACTGAAAAATCTTTTTTCGAAGTCAAGTTATATAAAAACTAGTGATTCACACAAATTTCAAATAATTCAAAATTTAAACTATTCAAATTTGAAAACTACCGGCACTAATAGAAAGTTTGTAATTTTTTGTACCTAAAGCAAAAATATTCACAAATAAACTCTAAATATAGCAAAAAAACAACTCAAAAATAAATAAAACAAAAATAAATTAAGCGAAAAAAATTAAGAAAATAAAAAACCCCGCCTACTGGGCCAAAGCAGCCTGCATACGACTAGGAACCCAACCTTTTGTTGGGCCAGGATGCAGGCCAGCAAAGGCCCACTAGGCCCACTAGGCAGAAGAGAACAGGTAGGCCCAGTAGGCCTGCTTAGGAGAGGAGCTCGAGAGAGCTACCGCACTGGGCTTATAAACCCGGTCACGGTAGCCCTCGGCTAGTGAGGTGGGACTAAACTTGCCGCACCGCTTCAAGGCCAACAAGACCCCTTTAGTACCGGGTCGTGGCACCAACCGGTGCGAAAGGTGCGTCTTTAGTACCGGTTGGTGCCACGACCGGTACTAAAGGGTGGAGTGCTTCCGCCGCTGGCAAAAACAGACCTTTAGTACCGGTGGGTGGCTCCAACCAGTACTAAAGGTCCATCCTATATATCGAACACTTGAAAAAATTTCAGTTTCCCTCTGTGTCCTCCCTCTGTCGCGCCGCCCTGCCCCGATAGACGCCGTCCCCGTCGACGTCGCCGCCCCGCCCTAAATCGCCGACCCGGCCGTGCCGCCCTCGTCGCCGACCCGGCCGTACCCGCCCCTTCGTCGCCGCCCAGCCGTCCCGTCCCGCCGTCCACGTCGCCGCGCCCGCCGCCCGTCGTCGCGCCGCCCATTGTCGCCCGTCGTCGCCCGCCCGTCGCCCGTCGCCGCCCGCCCGTCGTCGCCGCCCGTAAATCGCCTCGCCCGGTGAGCTTCGCCCGCCGCCATGTCTAGTTGTCCACACACACACACACACACACACACACACTACACATACACGCCATTTTTATAGAAATGTTAGCAATTTTTTGTTTTTTAGAAATATAAATATTAGAATTGTTAGTTATATAGAAATGTCATAAATGTTTTCTGTTTTTAGTTATAGAAATATTTATAGAAATGTTATAAATGTTTTTTGTTTTTTAGTTATAGAAATATTTATAGAAATGTTAGCAATTTTTCTGTATTTTAGTAATATAAATATTAGAATTGTTAGTTATATAGAAATGTTATAAATGTTATCTATTTTTAGTTATAGAAATATTAGCAATTTTTCTATTTTTAGTTATATAAATATTTGAATTGTTAGTTATATAGAAATGTTATAAATGTTTTCTGTTTTTAGTTATAGAAATATTTATAGAAATGTTAGCAATTTTTTTGTTTTTAGTTATATAAATAGTTTTTATGCGTGCCTCTGATTATTTGTTAAATTTTATAATTAGTTTTAGTTAGATGAATTAGTTTTAGTTATCACAATCAAATCATTTAAAAATGTTACTTTTTATGGGCATATAGTATTTGTTCTCGACGATATGCCGGCCCGCATCCTCGCCGTCGATTCGCTCACACGGCGTCACCTTCTAAGGACCCATGTCCCGGACTGGGCTCCGCCGGGCTGGCACTGGGAGGTGCTACCTGGAGGGGCGCGCCTCTTGGTGAGGAACCCGACCTCGGGTCCCATCGTCGACCCTGATCTTCTTTGGTGACGTTCGCGTGGGCCACATTCGGTGCAGAGGCAGCCGGCCCCGCCGGAGGTGGTGCGTCGCCGTGTCAGGGAGGAAGATGAGCTCTTCGTTCGATACATTGCTGCTATGGTCGACGTCAGGTTCTCCACTACTTGGCGGGTTCTTTGGGCGTATGACCGAAGATATGATCCTGTGATGGTTCCTTCTCTTTGGGTGTGCACCGCCGTGCCCCTGTGAACTGCGAGTGGCGCCCTAGATTCTTCTGTAGTACTCGATCTTTATTAGGTACCTAGCCAGTGATGTATTCGATATATAATATTCGAGACGATGTATTCGAGATTATATATATTAAGACGATGATGTATTCGAGATTATATATATTAAGACAATGTATTCGAGATTCAGTTTTTCCTTATTGATTGCATCCATACATTGTAATTTGAATACTAATTAAATTGTTTTATATTTCTTCTGTATTAGTTAAGTAAAATCTATGGCGGACAATACCGGCAGAGAGAGAGAAGAGGAATTGTTCGACATCATACGCAGCCCTCACAGGCTAGATGATCTGAATGAAGCAGATGACGGCTCCCAATATCTAAACAATACCGGAGAGGGTGATGAAAAGATATTCGATCTCGACGACCGAGCTGATGAAGTCATGAACTATGATTATGATTATGATGACACAGACAATGTTTGTGATGACACAAACAATGCTGAACTTCAAATAACAAAGACTACCGGCGAGGTATATTTATATAAGCAGGCATCATGGTGATCATCACATGTTTTTTATTGAAGATATATTAACAAATCGATCATTCTTCTTTCACCCCTCTGGATCGAGCAAATCTGCTTCTACAGACAGCAGGACAAAGTGAGGCCCAGACAGATTGTTGAAGGATGGTGTAAAGTACAACATCGAATCCATCAAACCTAGTGGTGAACCCCTCTCGCCTAAGAAGATTGCGAACAAGTGTTCTCGTCAGTGCGGAGTTCTTGTGAAGGACAAACTCCTGATCTCCATTCAAGAATAGAAAGAGCCAAAGACTAAACGTCCAGGTGTTACTTGGGTCAACGGCAGAGCCAAAGAAGCCCTTTGGAAATCTCTGATGGAACATTTCAACCTACCAGATCATTTCACTAAAGCAGATGTGGACAAAGTGAAGGGCGCTGCTCTTAACAAGATGGCAATTGCATTCAACAGCCACAAGAAAACTGTATGGTCCAACTACCTCGCTAATGAAAGGAAGACTCCAGAATTCACGGGAACACTGGAGAATCAAAGAGAGCACTGGGACGATTTCGTGACCTTCAAGGATTCATAATTAGCTAAGGAACGGTCGATGAAAAACAACGCAAATGCCACAAAAAGACCCAGTTCCATAGGCTGGGTCCAGGTGGCTACGCGGTGGGATTGCCTAAGTGGGATAAGTCTGAGCAAGAGATGGAGGATGCAGGGGTCACACGGATTACTAGGAACTGGCCCCCCAAGTGTAGAACTTGGTTCTGTGCGCATGGGGGTGCGTTGGACCCGAAGACAGGCGAAGTTTCACGGAAGGCATGTCTAAAAGGAGCCGAACAAAAAATAATTGACGCAATAGAAGAAGCTCGAAAGGGGGTGTTCATGCCCAACAGAGAGAACGACGAGCTTCTGGCATACAGGAAATCCTGAACACCCGGAAGAACACGAGGCAAGGGCGTTATTCCCTGGTATGAGGGCTTTTCAGAATGGAGCGAGGACTACAGGACACGTGCAAGAAGGAAGATGGAGGAGGAGAAGAAAATGAAGGCTGGAGGAGGAGCAGAGGAAGCGGGGCGCAGAACGCCTTCAAGGCCTAGAAGCAAGGCATGCAGACACTGGCACTCAAATTCCAGCAGCGGCGGCAGCAGCAGATCGACTCACTTAGCCAAGAAAGGGGGTCTCAAAGAGCGGCAAAGAAGCGGATGATCGTCCGGCATTGGATAGCACCATCCCATCCATGCCGAGAAGCAGCGTTGGTTACGCCCCAGGCGACACCTTCTTTGGATACATACCCTGTGGATGACATCATAGAGAACACTAACTATGAGCTACACTCCAAAATGAAGAACATATCCATGAAGGTGGTGGATGGCGTTGCTTTTCCAGTTACCCCTGAAGCAACCTTCCATTGCATCCCGATTCAAGAGGGCTATGCTCGTGTCATGGCTGATGAAGTGGTGGACCCATATTCGGGGCTACAGCTTGACTTTCCTGGAGGTGAAGACGAGCGCACACTAGGAGAGACCATACATCGTATCATCCTATGGAGAAAGGATTGCATCATCTTTTGAAGTCCACCGACACCGCGTCGTCTGCCGACTCCGCCACCGAGTCAGCAGACTCCCGCTCCTCCAAGTCCACGAAAACGCATCAGCCGACTCCTCCTCGAAGTCCGCCACCTCCTCCAAGTCCCCGAACGTGTGAGCTGACTCCTCCGGTTTCAAGTCCGGCACAGCGTCATGCCACTTCTCCGGTTTCAAGTCCGGCACCATGTCAGGCCACACCTCCTGCTTCAAGTCCGGCACATTGTTAGGCCACTTCTCCTGGTCCAACTCAGCCACGTCAGCCGTCTACGCCGTCTCAGCAATCGCAGAAGAGACATGCCGCAAATATGGTGCGTAGCGGTACGAGTCGAGGTAGTTCAGGAAATGCAAAGGAGACAAGCGATGTAAATATGGTCCAAGCCTCGCTCCTCTTCCTCAGAGGCCTTACGACATGACTAAGGAGCAAAACGCAGCCATAGTGCAGGCCCAAGTGGACGCCCATTTTGGACCGAAACCGGCATCGCCGCCAAAGGAGAAAGTGCCTGAGAAACTAATTGACCACTTCATTAAAATGGCTAGAGAACTAGCTCCCAAGCCTGTTGACTCGGACTATGAGCGCCAAATCAGGAAACTACATCGAGAACGGCTAAAGAAGGAAGCAAGCTCGAGCTCGAGCCAACAAGCAATGAGCAAAAATGCGGAAAACCGTTCCCAATTTGGGAGAACAGGCGGCGCAATCGATCTCCCCGCTTGTTGTGCCAACAACAACACATGAGAGGAGGCCGCGCGCCCAATATTATTGTGGGCAAACCGTTAAAGTTCCGCAGCTAGGCGATGTGGTAATAACGGAGGAGCATATAATGCAGGCTGAAATGCTCAAGATCTCTGTTGGACAACTCCTCGAAATTGAGCCCATGTCTCCGCTTAGAGAGGAGGAAATAAATGGAAATATGCCCGGGGCAAACCTTTGGTCCACCCAGACAAGGTCAAGAACCTCCAAACGAGAATGTATGAATAGCATCAATGGTACATGAACATTACCAAGATTTCCAATCGAGAGTCCCTCATGGTGAATGTCAATAAGGAGCATTACTACCATGAGAAAGCTCTGTGCGTTGAGTATTCATAACTATATCAGTTATACAATCAAGACGCACTCGACAAATCTCTCGTCAGTTGCTATTGTTTGTAAGTGATTTCTTTCTGTAATTTTTGATCAATCATTACATCTAATTATCCACACTATATATTCTTTTTCGTGGTATTATATGTAGGATGAAGATGTATGAAATGAAAAAATCTGGACGCTATGGCATTGGGTTCATTGACCCAAATACCATTAATGAGTACACATGGAATCTTACAACTTCTAAAGCAGGTGTAGAGGAAAGTATGCTAGAGTTCTTGAAGTGCCTCAATACCAATGAAGATATACTACTTCCTTACAACTTCACGTGAGTTAATACAAATTTTGTTTTTGCTTACGAGCTAGCTAGATGTTAATAACTAAGTGTATACGGTTTACGATATATAGTTGATTAATTTTATGCACATGCACCTTAATTAAGACATGCAAACGCGTGTGAGCATGCAGTTTCCAATCGGATCTTGTTAGTCATTAAAGTTGACAAAGCAACGATTGAAGTACTCGACTCGCTACTTAAATAAGATAAAGACTACACCATCATCAAGGGGATAGTCAACAGGTAATTTCAATCATTATTAACTATATCTCGGCCTATTATTAGTTCGTCATTTCTTGATATGAACTATTTAATAACACCTTTATTGATTTTCTTTGCCGGTAGGCAGGGCTTGGGCAAAGTTCATCAAGGTGACTCGAGCAAATGGCCAAAAAGTTGTTTTGGCATCGACCAAGGGTAAGTAATTAAGTAGTACTAGCTAGCTAGCCATCTCTTTAATTCTTTGTTTCAATACCATTAATTAATTATCATGCTTGACTAATCATTATCTGATTCAATTCCATTCTCGTAAAGGCCACAAGCGGTAGCGCCGGGAATGATCTTTGTGCATTCTATGTTTGCGAGAACATTCACATGATGGCGTCCGAAAGGAGCAGATTTCAAAGACAGGAATGGGTACGTTGTCAGAAATCTATTCACACCATTATCGATATCTTGTAACACAACTAATACACATGCATATTGATCTCCTTCTTAACAGTTCAGAGAGGTGCATGATAAGCTCCTACCCGAGGAGCGCATACTTGCACTTCAAGAGGAAATAGCCGGATTTTTGCTCGACCAGGTCATAGATCCCAAAGGAGAATACTATTACCCTCTACCGCCCCCATGAACCACTTGTCATCGTGCATGCTTCGAAGGCACCAAGGCAACATGTAGAAGAAATTGTATATGTATATACATGTGTATGTGTGAATAGTTAATGGTGTTGGCTGTGAGACATTCGATAATATTATATATATATATATATATATATATATATATGCGGTTCTACGTACAAGAAAATCTATTTATATATATATATATATATGCATAACGTGTACAATTTGTAGTATCGTGAAATACCAGCAAACAAAAAAGAATTAAATGGAAAATAAAGCCAAATTGAAAACACAAAATTAAAGTAAAAATTAAAAAAAAACCCAAACATTTACTACCGGTTGGTGTTACCAACCGGTACTAAAGACCTACGCGCACATGGGCCTGGCTCGTGCCACGTGTTTGCACTTTAGCGCTGGTTCGTGACGAACCGGTACTAAATGGGGGGGGGGGCTTTAGTCCCCACTCTTTAGTGCCGGTTGGCGAACCGACACTAAAGTCCGTCACGAACCGGCACTAAAGACCGGTTTTGCATTAGTGGTAGATTGGTCTTGAGGGCCTGAGGATGAACTAGTACCGTTGGGGAATGCAGTAATTTCAAAAAAAAATCCTACGCACACACAAGATCCATCTAGGTGATGCATAGCAATGAGAGGGGAGAGTGTTGTCCACGTACGCTCGTAGACCGTAAGCAGAAGCGTTATGGCAACGCGTTTGATGTAGTAGTACATCTTCATGATCCGACCAATCCTAGCACCGAAGGTATGGCACATCCACGATCTGCACACGTTCAGCTCGGTGATGTCCCGCAAACTTTAGTCCAGCTGAGGTCGAGGGAGAGTTTCGCCAACACGACGGCGTGGTGATGGTGACGATGTATCTACCGGCGCAGGGCTTCGCCTAAGCACTGCAATGATATGATTGAGGTGGAAATCTGTGGAGGGGGGCGCCTGCCGGATTTCGGGTTCAGGCAAACCCTTGAGGTTCGAACACTGGGGTGCGCACAAAGATCTCTCCTCCCCCTAGGTCACACCCTCACCGCAATCTCAAGGCTCAGCGCGTCGAAATCGAAGAACATAGGAACACAAGATTTATACTGGTTCGGGCCACCGATGTGGTGTAATACCCTACTCCAGTGTGGTGTGGTGGATTGCCTCTTTGGATGTGGAAGAACTAGTACAAGGGAAGAACAGCCTCTTGAGGAGAGGTGTTCTTGTGCTTGGCGAGTCTGTGTCTTTGAGGATCCGTTACCTTCTACGGTGGTGGCTAGCCTTATTTATAGAGACCACGGTCCTCTTCCCAAATGCTGGCAGGAAGGGATGCCAGAACAGCCAAATTTGAAGGGAGAAAACTAATACAAGTTATCCTCACTAAAGGTGGTCTTCGCCTGCCAAAGGCTCTCGTGGTGACGCCGTCTTGGGCTCCACGGTGACCTCCATCCTGTCGTCCTGCTGGTCTTGGTCTCGTTGCACCGATATCGAAACCTTCGCCGGACGACAGGAAGCTTCCTCAGGCACGGCCTCGTCAGGCTGTCTCACGAGGAGGCGGAGAGATCAAGGCGGGATACCTCACGAGGTGCCCATGACGCAAGCCATGGCGACCAAGGGTACCAGGCAGGCGCCAGCCCGCGTAGTGTCCTCATTTCCTCTTTGGTGCAAAGGGGGCAAGCGCAGGCGAGAGCATCAGGCAAAGGCGCTCGTTTCGGTGCAACAAGACCAAGACCGTCACAATGGCAGGAAGGAAGTCATCGTGGAGCCCAAGCCGGCGTCACCACCAGAGCCTTTGACAGGCGAGGACCAACTTTAATCAGGATAAGTGTACTAGATGTTCCCCTTCAAAATGGCCAATTGTTGGCGCCCTTCCCGCTCAATATTTGGGAAGAGGCCCAGGGCCTCTGCCTATAAATAGGACTAGCCACCCACAGGAGGAGGTCTTAGCTGGTTCCACAGTAGAGGGTAGGAGGGGCCGGAATCTGTAACAGAACCAGAGACCAAGCAATCTAGAGAGAGAGAGAGCGACTGAACTCCCCCTAGCAGTTCATCGCACCGGCCAAGAACAGACCCTCGCGAGGCTGTTCTTCCTTGTACTGTTCATCATCAGCCCAAGAGGCAATCCACCACACCACAGACTGGAGTAGGGCGTTACACCACAATGGTGGCCCGAACCAGTATAAACCTTGTGTCTCTTGTGTTGTTCCTTCGGTAGTTTAGATCCTAGCGAGGCGACGAGGTGCAGGTAGGTAGGGGGCGAGATCTCCGTGCGCACCCCAGAGTTCGAACCTAGAGGGTATGCTGGAACCCGAAATCCGACAAGGATAAATTGTAACGAGCAACAAGTAACAAAAGTAAATAAAGTGCAGCAAGGTGGCCCAATCCTTTTTGTAGCAAAGGACAAGCCGGAACAAACTCTTATAAAAGGAAAAGCGCTCCCGAGGACACATGGGAATATCGTCAAGCTAGTTTTCATCACGTTCATATGATTCGCGTTCGGTACTTTGATAATTTGATACGTGGGTGGACCGGTGCTTGGGTGTTGTTCTTACTTGAACAAGCATCCCACTTATGATTAACCTCTATTGCAAGCATCCGCAACTACAACAAAAGTATTAAGGTAAACCTAACCATAGCATGAAACATGTGGATCCAAATCAGCCCCTTACGAAGCAACGCATAAACTAGGGTTTAACTTCTGTCACTCTAGCAACTCATCATCTACTTATTACTTCCCAATGCCTTCCTCTAGGCCCAAATAATGGTGAAGTGTTATGTAGTCGACGTTCACATAACACCACTAGAGGCTAGACAACATACATCTTCTCAAAATATCGAACGAATACCAAATTCACATGACTACTAATAGCAAGACTTCTCCCTTGTCCTCAGGAACAAACGTAACTACTCACAAAACATATGCATGTTCATAATCAAAGGGGTAATAATATGCATATAGGATCTGAACATATGATCTTCCACCAAATAAACCAACTAGCATCAACTACAAGGAGTAATCAACACTACTAGCAATGTCACGCCCAAGATGCGACCCTATCCTAAAGGAACTCGAAGGTCCCACCAAGGATAGAAGGCATCTTGAAGACGCTTTTGCAAGGTGGATATCATTACATCAACATTACATAATAGTGGGGATACAACCAAGCCATACAATGTCACAAGAATACAACAATACATCATATACAAGATCAACATCCGACTACGGATGAAACATAAACAGAAACTCAAACGACATCCACCCTGCTAGCCCAGGCTGCCGACCAGGAACCTAACCCAAGATCGACGGGGAAGAAGAACTCAAAACAAGTGAACATCGCTTTCCCGTCATGATCATCTCATAATCTGTACCTGCAACCGTTGTTGTAGTAATCTGTGAGCCACGAGGACTCAGCAATCCCATTACCATGGGTATCAATACTAGCAAAGCTTAATGGGAAGGAAGGGGTAAAGTGGTGAGGTTGCAGCAGCGACTACGCATATATGGTGGCTAACATACGCAAATAAGAGCGAGAAGAGAAGCAAAGGAACGGTCGTCAACTAGTAATGATCAAGAAGTGATCCTGAACTCCTACTTACGTCAAACATAACCCAAAATCGTGTTCACATTCCGGACTCCGCCGAAAAGAGACCATCACGGCTACACGCGCGGTTGGTGCATTTTAATTCGGATCTGGTGTCAAGTTATCTACAACCGGACATAAACAAATTCCCATCTGCCCATAACCGCGGGCACGGCTTTTGAAAGTTTATACCCTGCAAGGGTGTCCCAACTTAGCCCATGATAGGCTCTTGCGATCAACGAAGGATATACCTTCTCCCGGGAAGACCCGATCAGACTCGGAATCCCGGTTTAAAAGACATTTCGACAATGGTAAAACAAGACCAGCAAAGCCGCCCGGATGTGCCGACAAATCCCGATAGGAGCTGCACATATCTCGTTCTCGTGGCACACGGATGAGCCAGACGACGGGTTGGCATAGACCACTGGTTGCCAGTGGGCGCCGGACATCGCTTTCGGTTTGGACCAGCACTCGGAGGAGAACTGCCCGGGGTAAAATAAAGATGACCCTCGGGCTCCGGAAACCCAAGGGAAAAAAGGGCTAGGTGAGGCAAATGGTAAAACCAAAGTTGGACCTTGCTGGAAAAGTTTTATTCAAAGCAAACTGTCAAGGGGGTCCCATAAATCACCCAACCGCGTTAGGGACGCAAAATCCGGGAACATAATACCGATATGACGGAAACTAGGGCGGCAAGAGTGGAACAAAACACCAGGCATAAGGCCGAGCCTTCCACCCTTTACCAAATATATAGATGCATTAATTAAATAATAGATATTATGATATCCCAAAATAATCCTGTCCACCATGGAGCAATCTTCAACTTCACCTACAACTAACAACGCTATAAGAGGGGCTGAGCAAAAGCGGTAACATAGCCAAGCAATGGTTTGCTAGGAAGGGTGACAAAGGTTAGAGGTTCATGGCAATTTGGGAGGCTTGATACGCAAGTGGTAGGTAACGCAGCATAGCGATAGAACGAAGCAACTAGCATAGCAATGATAGTAATGAGATCCAAGGTGACGGTCATCTTGCCTGAAATCCCGCTAGGAAGAAGAACGAGTCCATGAAGAAGACGAACGGAAGTAGTCGAACGGATCCTCACAATCGCAACATTACCGAAACTAAGAAGCAACACCGGAAAGAAACAAACAACATGGTAAATGCACAAGCATAAATCACCCAACAATACAATCAAGTATGATGCTTGTCCGGTTTAATGAGGCATGGCATGGCAAAGTGCAACAAACAGTACTACAAGTTAAGTGGAACTCAATATGCAACGAGTTGCATATTGACGAAACACCACGTCAATTATTTAGTTCTCTCTCGGTTATGTACCCAACAATATTCAATGTTATTAAACACGGCAAGGGGTGAAGCATAAATAAACTACACTATCTAAGCAATTTAAATGGGGCTGGAAACAACAAAGAACAATTCCGGAAAATCCCCACATGCATTTAGCATTTTAATGCAATGTAACGCCCCGGATACAACTTTCCATATTCGTAACTCCAACTCTTGCCTTTTCCGGAGATGCGATATTATTATTTCCTTCGTGGTTGGGTTTTGTATTTTGTTTTGCATTTTGTTTCATGTCAGGCATTTCATCTCATAGCATCATGCGCATTGCATCTGCATGTTTTCATAAAAAGTGCATCCGTTCCTAGTTGCCGCTTCTCCCTCGCCTCAGTTGACGTCTCTCAAGCCAACCGTTCTTTTGTTGGCCGACCGTTTGGCCCTTTCTGCACAGTGCACTGACCCCCACGCGTGCGTCCGAAAGTTGTCCCGAACCCGACCCGCTCTATTCAGACCGTTGGATCCGGATCGTCCCCAATCATCCCGAAAGTATCTTCGGCTATTTGTTGGAATCTCCCTACCTATTTACTCTCAACCACCCGATTTTGACCGGACGGACCGGATTAACCCCTCCGCTAATCCACCTGCTATATAACCAGCCAAAACCCTAAAATCTAGGGAGATGTCCCATCCCTCCCGTCTCGGCCGCCGCCACTTTCTTCGTTGGGATCTCATCCCGATCCAATTCCACCAACCGAAGCTGTTTCCTCCTTCCTCGATCTCCCCTGCTTCTGCGTACGGGGGCGACGACGACCGTGCCCTTCCTCCCCTGCCTCCTGGACAAGTCCGGCCTCCTCTGCCCCCTCCTCGACCTGCAACGCGTCCTGTCTTCCTCCTCGTCGCGCCAATCCAGGAGGATCGACCTCGCGCGCCTTCCCCGCCATGGACGACCTCCCTGCATCCCTGTCCAAGGGCCCCGGTCCGCCTCCTCCGGCCACCTCCCCGCGGCGTCGCCCGCCGGATCAGCCCTTCCGCTCCATCCCGCCGCTCGTCGGAGCCCTGCCACGCGCCAAGTCTGCCACCGTCGACCTGCTTCCTCTGCTTCGAGGATGTGGCCCGCGCCAAGTCCCCTACCACGCCGGAGCAGATGCAGCTCCGTCCCCGCCGCCGTTTTGCCTCGCCGCCGCCCAGGGCCCCGGCGACCTCATCGTCCAGGCCTCCTCCGTCGCGCGCCGACCTGCTAGTCCAGCTGCCGCCGTCTCCTGCGTCGGGTGTGATGCGTCTCTGTTCTTCAGAAACGAGCAGAGGACGAGGCTCCGCTCGTCCCGCTCGCCCGTGGCCGTTGACCTGTCGCCCTCCTGCGTGGGCTGCCTCATCCCAGCGCCTCCAAGGCCCAGCGCGCCCCTCCTGCAGCCTCCCCTCCAACCGGGCCAAGCCCATGATGTGAGCAGCCACCCACCCCTCTCCACGAAACCTTCTTTGAGCCAGCCAGTTTGACCCAGCGTAGATTTTTTCCTCGCTGCAATTTACTATTTATCCTGTGATTTACCAGTTTTCTGAAAAACCCTCTTACATCATGCATTTAATAACTCACAATTGGTGCATCGGATTAAAATGTTTTATATATGTAAAATGCTCAGAAAATTGTGTAGATTAATAATATGCCACTTTCATCCCATGTTAAAATGTTTAACTTGCTGTCTATTTAAATTTGCTAATATGCCATGCTAAAATGATTTATTTCATAACTAAATAACCGTAGCTCGGATTTAAATAAATTATATATGTAAATGGGGTAGAAAAATGCCTAGTTTAACATGGTGCACTTTATTTTTCTGTTTAACAACATTAAAATTGTGTATAGGGCAGAACAGTACCGAATCTAAAATATTGCTCATGAGGTTTTTCCGGAATTGTTGTTTGATGTTACCGGCCTCATTTAAACTTGCCTAAATAGTTAGTTTACTTTTGCTTCACCTCTTGCCATGTTTAACAACATTTAATATTGTTGAGTACCTATTCGGGAGAGAACTAAATAAGTGATGTGGTGTTTTGTCAATATGCAACCCGTTGCATATTGAGCTCCATTTAACTTGTAGTGTTGTTTTTGTATATTGCCATGCCATGCCTCATTAAACCGGACATGCATCATACTCGCTTGTGCATCATGCCATGTTTATGTGATGCTTGTTTACTATGTTGTTTGCTTCTTTCCGGTTTGCTTCTCGCTTAGCTTCGGTTTCGTTCCGGAGTTGTGAGGATTCATTCGACTTCGTCCGTTTGTATTCTTCATGGACTCGTTCTTCTTCCTTGCGGGATTTCAGGCAAGATGACCATACCCTCGAAATCACTTCTATCTTTGCTTGCTAGATGCTCGCTCTTTTGCTATGCCCATGCTGCGATGCCTACCACTTGCTATATCATGCCTCCCACATTGCCATGTCAAGCCACTAACCATCCTTTCCTAGCAAACCGTTGTTTGGCTATGTTACCGCTTTGCTCAACCCCTCTTATAGCGTTGTTAGTTGCAGGTGAAGATGAAGTTTGTTCCTTGTTGGAACATGGAGATGTTGTTCCCTGTTGGAACATGTTTACTTGTTGGGATATCACAATATATCTTAATTAATTAATGAATCTATATACTTGGTAAAGGGTGGAAGGCTCGGCCTTATGCCTGGTGTTTTGTTCCACTCTTGCCGCCCTAGTTTCCGTCATATCGGTATTATGTTCCCGGATTTTGCGTCCCTAACGCGGTTGGGTGATTTATGGGACCCCTTGACAGTTCGCTTTGAATAAGACTCCTCCAAAGAAGGCCCAACATTGGTTTTACCATTTGCCACCTAAGCCTTTTTCCCTTGGGTTCTGCAGACTCAGGGGTCATCTTTATTTTAACCCCCGGGCCAGTGCTCCTCCGAGTGCTGGTCCAAACTAGAGCCACTTGCGGTGCCGCCCCGAGGCAACTTGGGGTATCGTCGGTTGCCGTACGTAGTGTTCATCCGGTGTGCCCTGAGAACGAGATATGTGCAGCTCCTATCAGGATTTGTCGGCACATTCGGGCGGCTTTGCTGGTCTTGTTTTATTGCTGTCGAAATGTCTTGTAGTCCGGGATTCCGAGACTGATCGGGTCTTCCGGTAGAAGGAATATCCTTCGTTGACCGTGAGAGCTTATAATGGGCTAAGTTGGGACACCCTGCAGGGTATTATCTTTCGAAAGCCGTGCCATGATTTATGAGGCAGATGGGAATTTGTTAATGTCCGGTTGTAGAAAACCCGAAGTTGATCTTAATTATAATACATCAACCGCGTGTGTAACCGTGATGGTCTCTTCTCGGCGGAGTCCGGGAAGTGAACACGGTGTTGGAGTTATGTTTGACGTAGGTTGTTCTAGGATCACTTCTTGATCATAGTTGTTCGACCGTGCTTTTGCCTTCTCTTCTCGCTCTCTTTTGCGATTGTAGCCACCAGATATGCTAGTCGCTTGCTGCAGCTCCACCTCACTACCCTGTCCTACCTTTAAGCTTAAATAGTCTTGATCTCGCGGGTGTGAGATTGCTGAGTCCCGTGACTCACAGATACTTCCAAAACCAGTTTGCAGGTGCCGATGAAACCGTGCAGGTGACGCATCCGAGCTCAAGGAGTAGCTCGATGAAGATCTTGTTCTTTGTGTTGTTTCGTTTTGATTGATCAAGAGTGGAGCCCAGTTGGGACGATCGAGGATCTGTGTAGCTTTGGGGTAGTCTTCTTTTATTTTGGTTCCGTAGTCGGACCTTGATTGTATCTGTATGATGTAATGCTTTACTCATGTATTGTGTGAAGTGGCGATTGTAAGCCAACTATGTATCTCTTTCCCTTATGTATTACATGGGTTGTGTGAAGATTACCTCACTTGCGACATTGCTTTCAATGCGGTTATGCCTCTAAGTCGTGCTTCGACACGTGGGAGATATAGCCGCATCGAGGGCGTTACATGCAAACACAATTTTAAACATTTTAAATGTTGTTATCATGATGCGAATGACATATGCAAGTTTTAAGCAATTTTATGAAAATGTTGACATGAGCATGATACGAGGCATTTGTCGCTATGGCAGAAGGAAAAGGGTGCCACGACGACGAATCCGAAAATGATGCAATGGCAACATATCGGTTCCGGTAGCTCATGGAGATACCGGTGCAAAAGGAAGCGTGCGGATGTGCGGAACATGCTAAAGACGGTGGGGTGCTCCCGACTACCGGGTTCCCACAGGTTAGTGGCATGGAAACGAGTGACAATTCGGACACGGTGCAAACGGTACATCTCATACAACACATGCATTCGGTCCACGGCGGTCGTATCGACGGTTATACCTTCGAAGCGTGCATTTTCAGAACAGATCAAGTTCGTCGAAGGAAGTAGTGGTACACGGGCCGTAGTGGAAGTAGTCATTCTCGCGACGATAATGGAAGTAGGGGTACACGGCGACGGTAGTTGTACACGGATCTTCGGTGATGGTAGTGGTACACGGTCGTAGAGGAACTTGGCGAATCTGCGTAGTCATACACATTCAAGAAGAAACTTATGCGGCGTCGTGGAACTTGGCGCATCCAAAGGGTACTTGACGGGTCCGAAGTCTCCGGCCGTAGTGGTACTTGCTGTTACATGTAGTCGAACTTGAGGTGCTCCTGGCGTCGGACTTGCGGCGTTGGACAGAACCATGGCGAGGTTCAGCAGCTACCCCACGTCCATGACGAAAAATGAAGCTCGGGCAGGGAGTTGAAGCAGCAAACAGGGGTGTGATGCAGGAGCGACGGCCGCAGGACTTGGCGCGAAGCAGGAGGCTGGTTCCAAGCGGGACTTGCAGCGGCAGCGGTGGGAACTTGACACGGAGGTCTCGCGAGGCATGGGGAGGCTCGAGGCGACAGCGTCGAGGAGGAAGACCGGCGACGCAGCTGCGGGCACCGGGAGGCGTGGCTCCGACGGGTAGGGCCGGAGATGAGGTGCGAAGAAGCGGCGAGGGGCTCGGCGACGGGGCGCCTGAAACTGCTATCGGTGGCGCTTCGTGGCCATGGGACGCGGAATCCCAGTCAAAGGCGTAGCGGTGGAGGACCGGGCACGGCGTCGGTGAGAGGGTGCAGCAGCTGCCGGGCGGCGAGGTCGAGGCGGGTTGGTGGCGACGAGGAGAATCAGGAGGAAGGCCATGGCAGAGGAGGAGCGGCGCCGGGGTTTGGAGGAGGACGGCGAGGGATCGAGGAGAGAAGTGGATCGGGAGAGGGGTTAGCGTTGCCCTCTCCTGCGTGTGGCCTTCGAGAGGGAGATGGGGATCGGCGAGGCTCTCCCCTGGAGCTAGGGTTAGCGAGGGAGAGAGGCTGGGCTGGCCTTCGGTCGCCTGGAGGCCCAGCTTGACCTTGGGGCAACTTCAGATGGAAGGGAAAGGCCAGGAGGCCTGCTTGGCTGGCCAAAAGAAAGAAAAGGGGTTTCTTTGGAGGTTCAATTAAACCTGAAGTTAACTGAAATGGCATGTAACTACTTTGACATAATTTCAAAGCTCCACAACTAGATTTGGAGCAAGGGGAGAAGGATGGAGGATTTAAATAATTTAGAGACGAGAGGAGTTTCAAATGCACGTGTGTCATGGTCAATTCCAAATTAATGGAATATTTACTATAGCTCCCTAATAAATTGTAGGAGACTTTGAATATGTTTTAAAGAGAAATCACCATGTGCATTTCCCTCAAATTAAATTGATCAAAGATCCACACGATTTATTTATTTGAGTTTTTAAAAAGGGGATGCATGATGACATGATGCAATACAAATGATGCAACGATGAATGCAACAAACAAAACAAATCACACGACGAAAGTCGGAAAACATGAAGGCATCTGGAGCGCCGGTCTTGGGGTGTTACAACACTCGAGCACTACAAGAGGATCTCGTCCTGAGATCTAAGGATGGCACCGGAGAGAAGCGGAAGAGGAAGAGAAGAGGTAAAGCTAAGTTGCTTCTTTGACAAACGAGTGAAACCACGAACCTTGAGAGGTTGAAAAACTTGAAAGAAAAAATACAACGGAGATGAACGAAGTTGAGAGCACTCCGGTAGAAAACAGAAACAAGGAACACCATGTGAACCTTGGAGGTTGCAAAGCTATGAATGACGAGTACAATGGACAAGAAGGAATTGAAACCACTGGTTGAAACGAGATAAACAAGGAACAAGGAAAGATCAAATTCGGACAACACTCCGGTTGAAAAGAGATGCAAGACTTGATAAGATGAAAAGAACTTGAAGAGATGACCCCACACTCCGATTAAATGGATAAGCATGAAAAGAACACGATCCTCACAATTCGAGATGATGAGTGAAGAGAGCAACATCACCATGCCTCCGGAAGAAAGAATAGGAGATAGATCATTGAAATAAAAGAATGGAGAAGAAAATGCCAACTTCTGCCACAAATGAGCTTGGAAAGTACCCCTCCAAGAAGGTTATAACGGAGTTGTTGGAAAACCAACACCGAAAAAGAATAGGGTTGTAGTGGGCTTATGGAAACATCTCAAGACTATGAGGTGACAACCGGCCACTAATGGAAACCATTGATTTGATTGAGAGCACTAAAAAGATGAAAAAACTTCTTCACCGAGATGAGAAGGAGAAAATTGGATCATAGATACGCACCACAAATAGCAACATTCCTTAGGGAAGTCTTTAGGTGAAATATGACCCAAGATAACTCCAACAAAGGGATTGATGGATTTAAAATACCTCATTCTTGACAACAATATGAATCATGAAACATGAAGGAAATTGTCAAGAGTGACATAACACCACCTCAAAAGATAAGGTAGAACGAATTGCACTTTGGAATGCAAAATGAAGATTACTTGAACTCCTCAAAACTAAACATGTGTTGAACATCATGTTTATTTTTAGAGTATAGCTTGGCGGGTCATAACTTCAAGAGAAATCTTGAAGAACAAATCGAGAATGAAAGGAATCCTTGATGAACCATCATGTAGAGCCTCCATGAAGAACTCCGGTAATAAAATGATGATAAAAAGAAAGATAAGTTGAAGACACAAGGTGAATCCTTGCAATAATTTAGGTGGAGCTTCGTGATGAGATAATGCGGAAAACATGGAACTCTAGAAAAGGAAAGATGGAGCATCTCGAACCGAGAAATGTGACATGATGACAAATGATGGAAAGAAGAAACTAGATCACTTGGATGAAACAATAATAAGAATTACGTTATGTGTATCCTTCACCAATTTAATTGATGATAAGCAACGGATTTGGCACACTACTTATTCTCGTTGAAAGGATTAAGAGAGATATAACGCAAACTTGAGTAAGGTCTTTAGCAAACCACCAGTAGGAATTGAAAAGAACGAATGAATTGATATGGTAATCAAGGAAAATAAATCTTGAACGAACCACCGTAAGAATTGAAAATGAACGTAGCAAAGGCACAATTCACCGGGAAGAATTGGAAAACGAATGAAGATACTTGAGGGGATTTAGCTACAAGAGAATGAAGAAATCATGAACTGACTAGAGGATATTTGAACGATTCACCGGTATGATTTGGAGAACGAGAGCTACACACTGAGAATGAAGAATTATGACATGATGGCCTTCGGAGGAAAGAAATGGAAACAACTCATGAAATGCTCCGGATGGGTGAAAAGAATTCCCACAATCGAAAACAATTATGAGAGGATGGCATCAAACTTGAACTACGCATCTTTGGAAGAACGGGTAAGGATTTAAGAGGAACTCTTCTTCGGTCTTCACATGCTGAGAATGACAAGGAGAAACACCACCAAATTGTTGAGAAACTCCGGGAGGATTAAAAGAGGAAAGGTTGAGCAGAAGATGAAAAGAATTTGAAAGTGGCCTAGGAGAAGGCATGTGACTGATGAAAATTCATTTTTACGTCAAACTTTGAAATGAATTTGAGAATAGTTCCGGGAAAATTAGAAGAGTCAGGTAAGATCCTGGAAAAAGACCTGTGGGTTAGGGCCCACTCGAAAGAAACATCGTTGAAGGATTGCTTGAAATAAAGATTGCACCAGTAGAATTAAATGGCTTGAATGAGATAACAACCACAAATAACTTGAACGGATCTGGAATGAAAAGACGAGCCTTCTGAGATATCTTCAGCACTCCAGGACAAATGAATAGCGAGAAGTGAATGATTAAGAGGTGCATTGGCATGAGAAATCGTTAGAAACGAGGAAAGGAATATGATGAATATCGAAAGCTTGAGTTAAGTCCACCAGAAAAGAATACGAGAATGAAGAATGATGAACTTGAAACTGTTGAGCATCTTCATGGGAAATCACCGGATAAGAACATTGAAAGAAAAGAATGAAGAGACTTCCCACAAATAAAAAGGATACATGATTAAGAAATCTGAGTCCTTGAAGAAAAAGGGTGGGAGGGCGGGAAAACAAAGGCAACTTGGGACGGATGAAATGGATACCGTTGAGAAAACTTAGAATTGATCTCGCAAATGTTGAGATGATCGGATCCACTTGAAGAGAAGCACGCCGGTTGGGAAAATAATTAGCATGACGACCTCGATGATCAAGAAGGATTAGTGTTCACATAGCAATATGAGAACACCGTTTAGGAAAGGTATGGATTCAACATTTGACTTCGAAGCAACTCGAATACCACAAATAGAACAAAACAAAGGATTTGGCTTGCAGAATAAGCCGGAACAAACACATATGATAGAGATTTACCCAATCCCATATCACGCATCTGTCGGAAAGATATTCTAGGAGCTACTTGAATTCCCACCTATAAACTCCCGAAACTTTCGGTTATGCAATCTGGTGTTGGGGATACAAGGGACACAAAATATATCACCCAAACTAACAATACCTAGATCCAGCTGTATCCATCCTTCAACACATAACCAAGAAAACTCCGGAAATCGTGTACCTCAACCTTCGAAAAGCATCCGTTATCTGAGTTATGGCAATACTCGAACTCCCCGATCTTGGGTGGCGTCGAGGTTATCTCACCAACAAGCGCATAAAAGAGATTTTCGATGTCGGCAAAACTCAGGTATTCCAGAACTGCAACGATAAAATTGTGGCGACAACACATCGGAGCTCAACTCCCCGGGACACTGCCACAACCCCTAATTGTCAGGAGGCACCAAGAACAATGTTCTCGTCAAAAAACCAACGGAACGATTCCAAGATACCCGCGTGATCCTAAGAAATTTTTCGTGAAATTTGAGGAGAGGAAAGACAAAACATCTACGTCAGGAGGCCTCACCGGAGCAACGAAGGGACTGAGGAGTAAAAAGGATCCTACTCTCTGATATATATAATCCTAAGACTCAAAATAGTTTTCTTCTAGACTCAACAACGGCCAACAATCAAGGGGGCTCCTATGGTCGGTCGAGGCTCTGATACCAACTTGTCACGCCCAAGATGCGACCCTATCCTAAAGGAACTCGAAGGTCCTACCAAGGATAGAAGCGCTTTTGCAAGGTGGATATCATTACATCAACATTACATAATAGTGGGGATACAACCAAGCCATACAATGTCACAAGAATACAACAATACATCATAGACAAGATCAACATCGGACTACGGATGAAACATAAACAGAAACTCAAACGACATCCACCCCGCTAGCCCAGGCTGCCGACCAGGAACCTAACCCAAGATCGACGGGGAAGAAGAACTCCAAAACAAGTGAACATCGCCTTCGCGTCATGATCATCTCATAATCTGTACCTGCAACCGTTGTTGTAGTAATCTGTGAGCCACGAGGACTCAGCAATCCTATTACCATGGGTATCAATACTAGCGAAGCTTAATGGGAAGGAAGGGGTAAAGTGGTGAGGTTGCAGCAGCGACTAAGCATATATGGTGGCTAACATACGCAAATAAGAGCGACAAGAGAAGCAAAGGAACGGTTGTCAACTAGTAATGATCAAGAAGTGATCCTGAACTCCTACTTACGTCAAACATAACCCAAAACCGTGTTCACTTCCCGGACTCTGCCGAAAAGAGACCATCACGGCTACACACGCGGTTGATGCATTTTAATTCAGATTTGGTGTCAAGTTATCTACAACCAAACATTAACAAGTTCCCATTTGCCCATAACCGCGGGCACGGCTTATGAAAGTTTATACCCTGCAGGGGTGTCCCAACTAAGCCCATGATAGGCTCTCGCGATCAACAAAGGATATACCTTCTCCCAGGAAGACCCGATCAGACTCGGAATCCCGGTTTACAAGACATTTCGACAATGGTAAAACAAGACCAGCAAAGCCGCCCGGATGTGCCGACAAATCCCGATAGGAGCTGCACATATCTCGTTCTCAGGGCACACCGGATGAGCCAGACGACGGGTTGGCATAGACCACTGGTTGCCAGGCGCCCAAACATCGCTTCGGTTTGGACCAGCACTCGGAGGAGAACAGGCCCGGGGGGGTAAAATAAAGATGACCCTCGGGCTCCGGAAACCCAAGGGAAAAAAGGGCTAGGTGAGGCAAATGGTAAAACCAAAGTTGGGCCTTGCTGGAAAAGTTTTATTCAAAGCGAACTGTCAAGGGGGTCCCATAAATCACCCAACCGCGTTAGGGACGCAAAATCCGGGAACATAATACCGAAATGACGGAAACTAGGGCGGCAAGAAGAAACTTATGCGGCGTCGTGGAACTTGGCGCATCCAAAGGGTACTTGACGGGTCCGAGGTCTCCGGCCGTAGTGGTACTTGCTGTTACATGTAGTCGAACTTGAGGTGCTCCTGGCGTCAGACTTGTGGCGTTGGGATGTAACCATGGCGAGGTTCAGCAGCTACCCCACGTCCATGACGAAAAACGAAGCTTCGGGCAGGGAGTCAAGCAGCAAGCAGGGGCGTGATGCAGGAGCGACGGCCGCAGGACTTGGCGCGAAGCAGGAGGCTGGTTCCGAGCGGGACTTGCAGCGGCAGCGGCGGGAACTTGACACGGCGGTCTCGCGAGGCATGGGGAGGCTCAAGGCGACAGCGTCGAGGAGGAAGACCGGCGACGCAGCTGCGGGCACCGGGAGGCGTGGCCCCGACGGGCAGGGCCGGAGACGTGGTGTAGAAGGGCGGCGAGGGGCTCGGCGACGGGGACGCCTGAAAATGCTACTGGTGGCGCTCATGGCCATGGGACGCGGAATCCTAGGTCGAAGGCGAGGCGTGGTGGAGGACCGGGCGCGGCGTCGGTGAGAGGGTGCAGCAGTTGCTGCTGGCGGCGAGGTCGAGGCAGGTTGGTGGCGACGAGGAGAATCAGGAGGAAGGCCATGGCAGAGGAGGAGCGGCGCCGGTGTTTGGAGGAGGACGAGCGAGGGGATCGAGGGAGAGAAGTGGATCGGGAGAGGGGTTAGCGCTGCCCTCTCCCTGCGTGTGATGCTCGGGAGGGAGATGGGGATCGAGCAGGAGGCTCTCCCCTGGCGCTAGGGTTAGCGAGGGAGAGAGGCTGGGCTGGCCTTCGGTCGCCTGGAGGCCCAGCTTGACCTTGGGGCAACTTCGGATGGAAGGGAAAGGCCAGGAGGCCTGCTTGGCTGGCCAAAAGAAAGAAAACGAGTTACTTTGGAGGTTCAATTAAACCTGAAGTTAACTGAAATGGCATGTAACTACTTTGACATAATTTCAAAGCTCCACAACTAGATTTGGAGCAAGGGGAGAAGGATGGAGGATTTAAATAATTTAGAGACAAGAGGAGTTTCAAATGCACGTGTGTCACGGTCAATTCCAAATTAATGGAATATTTACTATAGCTCCCTAATAAATAGTAGGAGACTTTGAATATATTTTAAAGAGAAATCACCATGTGCATTTCCCTCAATTTAAATGGATCAAAGATCCACATGATTTATTTATTTGAGTTTTTAAAAAGGGGATGCATGATGACATGATGCAATGCAAATGATGCAAAGATGAATGCAACAAACAAAACAAATCACACGACGAAAGTCGGAAAACATGAAGGCATCTGGAGCGCCGGTCTTGGGGCGTTACAAGCAACCTACTAGCACCAATCCCCGACTTGGAGATAAGAATTGGATACAAGAGATGAACTAGGGTTTGGAGATGAGATGGTGCTGGTGAAGATGTTGATGGAGATTGCCCTCTCCCGATGAGAGGAGCGTTGGTGATGATTTCCCCTCCGGGGAAGTATCCCAATGAACAGCTGCACGGAGCTCTAGATTGGTTCCGCCAAGGTTCCGCCTCGTGGCGGCGGAGTCTCGTCCCGAAAGGTTGTCTCTTATTTTTTTCTCATCGAAAGACTTCATATAGGATAAGATGGACGTCGGAGACCCACCAGGAGGCCCACGAGGTAGGGAGCATGCCCTAGGGAGGGGGGCGCGCCCCCCACCCTCATGAGCAGGGTGTGGGCCCCCTGGCCTTCATCTTTGGCGTGGATTTTTCTTTATTTATTTTAAGATATTCTGTGGAGTTTCAGGACTTTTGGAGTTGCGCAGGATAGGTCTCTAATATTTGCTCCTTTCCAGCCCAGAATTCCAGCTGCCGGCATTCTCCCTCCTTATGTAAACCTTGTAAAATAAGAGAGAATAGCCATAAGTATTGTGACATAACGTGAAATAACAGGCCATAATGCAATAAATATCGATATAAAAGCATGATGCAAAATGGACGTATCAGGAGGCGACCCGCGAAGGGGCTGGGGAGACCCGCTCCTTGCGCAAGGCCGACATCCTCCACACCCTGCTGATGATGATGACGAGGCCGATGTCCTCCTGGAAAGGGGAGAGCTGCGTACTGCAGGGGGCTCCTGGAGGTCCAAGGTCTGTTCCCCGGAGAAGGTCACCGGTCAAGATTCCGACGAAAGGAAGGTCGGCGCTGGTCTCCCGATATGACGCCCCTGTTCTGACGCTACCTGAAGCTGCTTCCAACTTGCCAGCTGCCCCCTCTTCTGCGCCTAGAGCCCTCGCGCCCATGCCTCAAGCTGCGAGGCTCTCAGGCTTCAAGCTTAGGAAGCGGAGGGACTACGCCGCGGTGGACCAGTAAGTATTCTTGCTTTGCCTTGTTCCTTCTTCTGCTGCTGATTCTTGACGCTTTCCGTTGCTTGACTAGGCCGACGCCCGCGACGAAGAGGGGGAAGGAGGATATGGTGGTACTGCTCGGGACCATATCGCCTGCAGCGGCCGCACCGTCCTCCGCGGGGAAGGGCAGTAATGGTGCTCGCGCTTCCCCGGCCCGATCGTCCTCGCGAGACTTGGGGAGCGTCCTCCGAAGGGGCAGCCCCCGTAGCCCCGCTGGCTCCCGAGGTGCCGGCGTCCGGCTCGGTTGCTGGGGTCTCCAAAGCTCAGGAGCCCCCACCTTAGGAACCCCCAGCCTCCCAGGCCATGGTGACGATGTTGCCTCCTCCTTCTCCCGCCGCGATGCTGACCCCGGATCCTTCTGCCTCCCTTGAAATCCTGGAGCGTGCTCTTTCTACGCTGATCCTGCTACGGGAGGATCTTCAGGGCACCAACCGTCGTCTGGTGGCCGGGTGCCTGGAGCTGATCTCTGGCTGGCTTCACTCCAATGTGTCTGTCCGGGCGGCGCTGAGCCAGGCTGCGGCGGACTCCAAGAAGGACAAGCAACCCGTCGCCAAAGCTATGGCCGCCCTCGAGGTGGCGATAAAGGATGCCGAGTCTGCCCAGGATCGTTGCCAGCTGTTGGTGGCCGAACTGAAGACCATGCGCAGTGAGCGTGCGGATGAAGCTCGGGGCTGCAAGGCGGAGGAGGAGAAGATGAAGGCCCGGGAGGACGCCGTCCGGGGTCGTGACGCCGAGCTAGAGCAGCTGGCGAAGGCACAGGATACGGAGCACAGCTGGCTGGAGAAGCTGGAGCAGAAGGTGGAGGCAGAGAAGGCCGAGCTGGAGGCGCAGGCGCAGGTCCTGGCCGAAGACCGCGTGGCCTTCAAGTCCCTTGAGGAGAGGTCTCGCACGGCGCTGCGGTCATTCTATGAGAAGGGCTTGGAGCAGCCGCTAGCTACCGATGACGAGGGCCCCACCCAGCTGCTTCCTTATCTGGTCATGGCGCTTGAGGAAGTTGTGAGTGGTATCGACCCCTTGGCAGAGGCAGAAGCCCGCACTCTTTCCTCAGACGCGTTGACGCGCGTCTTCAGCCATCTCCATCTTCGCGATCCTGTCGCCCACCTTGACGAGCTGCTAGAGCATGTGGACACCGAGCACTGCGCAGCTGCTGCCGAAGCTGTGAAGGGTCAGGTGGAGGCCCTGCTGAAGAGGTCCCACACCCTCAACTCGCGGTGTTGCTGGTCTTGTAACTTCGGCGGGTGGTGCAGGTGAGGGCAACGCCACTATGGAAGAAGCATCCCTTGCAGGCGACGGCGCCGTCCGAGGATGACGAGATGACTTGCTGGTGGCTCCTTTCCTGTTTAGCTCCTGCAATATGCACCAGGCCTCGTGGAGGCGTTTAAACTTGCGTTTGGTATCAGGAGAACAATATGTCTTGTAATATTTGTGTCGGCATTCTGGGAACGGGGGTCCCCAGACTTTCCTGCCTGCGGCCCACAGCGTGGCTAAGCCAGCAGGCCGTACAACCCATCTTCATCAACAAGGCATCCAAGACCCTCGCAAGGCAGATGACGCAAGACCTCCTCTGGAGTGGCCTAGCCAGGCAGGCTCACGAGGAGCGGAGATATCAAGGCGGGGCAAAACCTCACGAGGTTCTCGTGACGTGAGCTTAGCTTGATCCAACCCGATCGAGAGCCTAGCCACAACAACACCTCAACCTCAGGAGGCTGCTCTTACCTTATACTATTCATCATCAGCCCAAGAGGCAATCCACCACCACCACACTGGAGTAGGGCATTACACCACAACGGTGGCCCGAACCAGTATAAACCTCGTGTCTTTCTATGTTGCGAGTTCGTCGAGTTCGTCCGCGAGATATTAGCGAGCTAGAGCGTAGATTGGTAGGAGGGAAAGACTTCGTGCGCACCCCAATGTTCGAACCTTAAGGGTTTGCCAGAACCCCACATCCGACAATTTGCCTGATATTTTGCGATTTCCTTCCCGTTTGCTTTACGTTCTACGTCGGCAGGGCCCGACCCCGCGCATACCTCAGCCACTGTTGGGTCGTCCAGATCACCAGGACGAGACCAAGGGGTGAGGGGCTCCGTGGCCAGTTAGGCTCCTGAGTCACGATGCTCAGGAGTCCCCCTTGACGTGCAAACATCTTACAGAAAGGAGACGCAGGAATAGGTCTAGTGTTCTACGTCTGCAGGGCCCGACCCCGCGCATACCTCAGCCGCCGTTGGGTCGTCCGGATCACCAAGACGAGACCAAGGGGTGAGGGGCTACGTGGCCAGTTAGGCTCTTGAGTCGCGATGCTCAGGAGTACCCCTTGACGCTCAAACGACCTTCATACCTTTTCACTCGCCGAGGCTCCGCTCGGGAGGGCACGCGACGATGAGGCCCAAGGGACTTGGCGGGGTGGCGTACGCTTGGGCGTGACCCGAGCGTAGCCCCCGTGCCCAGCCCCCTCGCGTGACTCTCCTAAGGGGAGGTATTGCGATGAGGCCAGACACTGAGCTGAAGGGCTCCCTGAGGTTGATACGGCCATGGGGCCGCCCTCAGTTGTTTATCACCAGCGCGGAGCATAGCGCTTCCGCACTTGCACGGGCATAACCGCTCCTCGGCCGTGTCAACTGCCAGCGCGGAGCATGGTGCTTCCACTGGTGCGTGGGTGAGGGCTCCCTCTAAGTGGAGCCCCCGGGGCGTGTACAACCCCGCCCTGACACGTGGCTTGCACGGTAGGGCTAGACGAGGTGTGTCTGGGCACTCGTGAGCCAGCGCGGGACTCACGAGGCCCTACCTCAAGGCGGGTTGCGCCTAGTCTTGGTTCTTGTTGACTGCGGTGGTCCTGCGAGATGGTTACGCAACCTGCACCGAACGAATCTCCTAAGGTTATCGCATGAGAAAGCCAAGCACCAACGACCCTAGGAGGTGACGTGAACGGGACCGGCCCGCCAGACAAAGCTCAGCCAATGGATTTATCGACGCTGCAGGGACGTACCCAAGCACAGACGCTGTGCCTAACCTTATTATGCGAAGGATCCTGAAGAAAGACGATCGGCGCGCGGCTCCCATGTTGGGCGGTAATCAAGCTGGTAATAGCCGTAGATAGATTATGCATGGAAAGCGAACTAGCTTAGGTAAACGCAAGAACGATACATGCCACTGGGTCGGACCCGAGTGGCTTGGGGATGATGCAGCCTGAGGGGCGCCCCCGACAGAGTAATCTAAATACATAAAAGGATACATGCCGCGGGGATGGGCCCACACGACCTGGGAATGATGCAGCCTGGGGGGGCGCTCCCAGCTAAATAAACTTGGAAAGTGTCACCTGGTTCCGTTGTCGAAGGGGTGTTGGGGTAGCTGAAGATGCGTGGCAAAGGGGTTACTCCTCATGGGCCACTGGAGCCCTGAGCCTCGGGAGGCTCTGGGGGTCCGGGGGGGTTCCTTGAGGACCGTCTCCATCTCCGCCAGGACCGCATGATGCCTGGCCTCCTGGGTCGCCAGGACGCTCCGCAGGTTGCGCTAGAAGGTGGCCAACATGCTCGGCAGGCCGAATGGCATGCGAACATAGCTGTGAGGTGGGCCTTCGCAACGTCCCACACGCGAAGGCCAGAAGCGCTCCTAAGATGCGGCCCTGTTGAGCCCTGGGATGTCGATGCAGACGTGCAGCCCGCCATCCTCGCCTGGATGGGGAGCCGTGCTAGGTGGGCGGTGATTGCCGCACAAGGCCTTTGCATCCTGCAGCTCCTGAGTGGTCTTGGCGATGAACTCCTGAGCGCCGGGCACTCCTCGCCCGTTGTCCTCCTGAGGGAAACATGCTGCGAAGCACGCCTCCACGTGGTGCCCGAGCGCCTCCCTCGCGACGTTGGCTAGGTCTGAGGCCCTCCAGAAGAGAGCCCCCAAGCCCTGGCTGAGGAGGGGGTCGGGCGCGCGTTCCTATGCGAAGGAGGGAGGCGCCCCAGGTGCGGGCGCCGATCCTGATGTGGCACCGCTAGAGGCGGCGCTCCCCTAAGGCCCTGCACGGGTTAGTTGCTTCTTCTTATTGGGGATGGCCTCAGGAGGGTACTATGCACCATCATTGTCGGGGTCTTCGATTGCTGCGGCTTGGAAGGCGCAATCGAGGGAGCACACCGCATCTCTTTCTTCGCAGGGGACCGTAATGATACCGCCGCCTCCTGACATCTTGAGGACGTTGTAGCCGTGGTGGGTCACCGCCATGAACTTGGCCAGCGCTGGATACCCGAGGATGGCATTGTATGGTAGAAGGATGTGGGCGACGTTGAAGTCGATGAGCTCGATGCGGTAGTTGTCGCGCTATCCGAAGGTGACAGGGAGGTGGACCTGCCATATCGGGGTGGTGGAGCCGTCGGTCACTCCTGAGAAGGGCTTGGTGGGCTGAAGCTGATCGTATGGCACTTGAAGGTTGTCGAATGTCTCGACGGACAGGACGTTAAGCCCTGCGCCACCGTCAATGAGGGTCTTGGTGACTTGCACATTGCTAATGACGAGTGAGCAGAGCATCAGTAGGGCACCAGTAGTGGCCGCGCACTTGAGCTGGTCCACCGAGCTGAAAGTGATGGCGCACTTGGACCACCTGAGCAGGCGCGTGGCCTCAAGCATGGGAAGGGCTGCGTTCACATCGCGAGCAAACTGCTTGAAGATACGCTGAGATGCTGGGGTTTGAGCTCCGCCCAAGATGCAGGAGATAGCACGCGGTTCCTGGAAGCCCCCAGCCCTCTCGTCCTGATGGTGGTCGTCGTTCCTTCTTGGTCGTCGTTAGTGTTGTGGCTATGTACGTTGTGGAAGGCGCAAAACGGTCGGCTGCTTTTTGACGACTCGGGATGGTCCCGGCCGCGCTTCGTATCTGGCTCCACAGCGAGCACGGCCACTCCCTTGCGCTTGACGTCCTTGGCCTTGGCTTTCTTCTCCTCCGGGTCGGTAGCCGGGAGCTCGAGGAGGGACAGGCGCCCCTCCTCGGCTCTCGCGCACTTGGTCTCCATGTTGATTAGCTCCAGAGCCGTTCATAACTCCTCGTGGATGGCGAGCTCCTCCTTCATCTTGACGTCACGGACGCCATCAGAAAACACGGAAATGATGTCCTGAGCCGTCACCTTGGGGATCTTGAGACGAACATTGTTGAAGCGCTGGATGTACTTCTACAAGGTCTCTCCTGGCTGCTGCTTGATGCGGCGCAGGTCACCCGCGGCCGGAGGGCGGCCGCTAGTGCCCTGGAAGTTGGCGACGAAGCGGTCGCGCATCTCATCCCAGGAGTGGATCGAGCCCGGGGGCAGGTTCAGGAGCCATGAGCGAGCACCATCCTTGAGAGCCATGGGAAATGAGTTCGCCATGACTTTCTCATCGTCGTTTGGCCTCCTCGATTCCCAACCCGTAGAGCAACAAGAACTCCGAAGGGTTGGGGGTGCCGTCGTAGAGAGGAAGAAGGTATGGCTTGAACTTGCCCGGCCAGACGACGCTACACAACTCCGGAGTGAAGGTGCGGCAGCCTGCTGTGACCACCGGGGCCCTTTGCTGATGTGGAGCCTCCCCTTGATGTCCGGCGCCCGCTGCAGGCGGCCTGTGATCTTGTCATGATGGCGCTGGGGCCTTGGGAGCATTCTCTTGCGGCCGGGGAACTTCTTGGTAGCTTCCTTCTTCTCGCGCGGGCGCCCGATGCGGTGGGTCACACCGGGGGCCGTGCGCCTCGGCGCCAGAGCGCCGTCTTGGTTCGGAGGTGGTGGAGGTGCTCCATGAGCTACGTCTCCCGCAGCTGGCAGCGGGGGAGCTCCCAGCGGCGCTGACGAGCTCGGCGATGCGGTCCAACCAGTCCTCGTAGAGGTCGTCGACCGGGCAATAGCGCAGGAGCTTGCTTGCCATGAGCAGCGCGGCCTGCGCGTCTATGGGAACGCGACGAGCGCGAGACGATGAGCAGGCTGGGGTCAGCAACAGAGTGGCGGTACGGCCATCCCGCCGCACCGAGGGGTGCAACGAGGACGCTTGTTGCTCTTTTCCCGCCGTACCGGTGGCGGCGTTAGCGGCGGGTGACTGGGAACGACAGGGAGGCCCGCCGACAGGGGATGTCTGGGCGACATGGGCGGCGAGGGCGGCCCGACGTTCGGCGCGGGCTCAATGCGCGTCCGCCGTGGATGCGGTGGAGCGATGAACGCGGATCGGCGAAAGGAAAGCTTCAGCGCACCCCTACCTAGCGCGCCAAATGTCAGATTTCGGGTTCCGGCAAACCCTTGAGGTTCGAACACTGGGGTGCGCATGAAGATCTCTCCTCCCCCTAGGTCACGCCCTCACCGCGATCTCAAGGCTCAACGCATCGAACTCGAACACAGGGAAACAAGATTTATACTAGTTCGGGCCACCGATGTGGTGTAATACCCTACTCCAGTGTGGTGTGGTGGATTGCCTCTTGGGCTATGGAAGAACTAGTACAAGGGAAGAACAGCCTCCTGAGGAGAGGTGTTCTTGTGCTTGGCGAGTCTGTGTCTTTGAGGATCCGTTACCTTCTACAGTGGTGGCTAGCCCTATTTATAGAGACCCTGGTCCTCTTCCCAAATGCTGGCAGGAAGGGTGCCACAACGGCCAAATTTGAAGGGAGACACCTAGTACAAGTTATCCTGACTAAAGATGGTCTTCGCCTGCTGTCGGTGTCAAAACCGGCGGATCTCGGGTAGTGGGTCCCGAACTGTGCGTCTAGGCGGATGGTAACAGGAGACAAGGGACACGATGTTTTTACACAGGTTCGGGCCCTCTCGATGGAGGTAATACCCTACTCCTGCTTGATTAATATTGATGATATGGGTAGTACAAGAGTAGATCTACCACGAGATCAGAGAGGCTAAACCCTAGAAGCTAGCCTATGGTATGATTGTTGTTTGTCCTACGGACTAAAACCCTTCGGTTTATATAGACACCGAATAGGGTTAGGGTTACACAGAGTCGGTTACAATGGTAGGAGATCTACATATCCGTGTCGCCAAGATTGCCTTCCACGCCAAGGAAAGTCCCATCCGGACACGGGGCGAAGTCTTCAATCTTGTATCTTCATAGTCCAGGAGTCCGGCCAAAGATGATAGTTCGGCTATCCGGACACCCCCTAGTCCAGGACTCCCTCAGTAGCCCCTGAACCAGGCTTCAATGACGATGAGTCTGGCGCGCATATTGTCTTCGGCATTGCAAGGCGGGTTCCTCCTCCGAATACTTCATAGAAGGTTTTGAACACAAGGATAGTGTCCGGCTCTGCAAAACAAGTTCCACATACCACCGTAGAGAGAATAACTTTTTGCACAGATCTGCTGACGTATTCATGGCGTGACATCACACCACGGCCGGGCCTTTATTCAATTGTTTTTCTTGTCCCACCTCGGTAGCGTTTAGCGAGGCGGTTTCCTTGGCACGTCTTATCAAAGCGTAGATCGTGCCCCCTTATTCCGGGATTCTCATCAATAAGGACGTGGGTAACCCAACCTTGCCCGTTGGCACGCCTCCTCTATCGAAGGTGAGTCCCAATCAACCACGGGGAGGGCTCTAGGTATTCAACCTCTTTATAATGAGACCAGGGCCCTCTTCTTTTTTCCACCCCCTATCGAGTTCGCCTCGCGCTTTGAGTTCTAACACCCAAAGCTTCAGATTTAGGCGCTTCGGACCTTCAACGATGTCCAGCTCCGACCAGCTCGGCCGATGGATGTCTTCTTCCGTCACAGAAAAAGATGTGCTAAAGCTGCGAAACACCAGGTATCTAACCGGCGAGATTTCGCATAGGCTGCCTGCTCCAGGGCAGGTCATTCCCACTCCGAGCCCGGCGAGGCGTGGTGTTCGTGTCTCACTTCCTTCGGGTTTAGGCTTCCGACGGATCCCTTTGTGCGGGGGCTCATGTTTTATTATGGGCTGGATTTCCATGACTTGAATCCGGAGTCCATCCTCCATATCTCGTCATTCATGGTCGTATGTGAAGCCTTCCTCCATATCACCCCTCACTTTGGATTGTGGCTTAAGACCTTCAAGGTGGAGCTGAAGATGATTGAGGGGCAACAAGTAGAGTGCAGAGGGGCTATCATAAGCAAGTGCCCTGATCCTCTGTGGCCCGAGGGCTCTTTTCCGACGGAGCTTGGTTTGTGGCAACGGGAGTGGTTCTATATCACCGCTCCCCAGGGCACCAAATGGGTGGCGCCTCCTGCCTTCCGCTCAGGTCCACCACAATGGCTGGCATCATGGGTCAACAAGGGGCTCGACTGGGGGCCGTCCAAGGACGTTACTCTGTTGCAGGGCCGTATTCGAGACCTCCAAGAAAGAGAGATTAATTTGGTCGCAGTGGCGCAGGTTATGTTGATTCGGCGCCTTCTGCCCTGCCAACGTCGCCCCCTCCGTCTGTGGGAATTTAATCCGGAGGGACCACGACTTCTCCAACATTTTATGGGTACGACGCCCATGGAAATGTATAAACTGTTCTTCGGATCACAAGAGATGTGTCCGGACCTGACTGAGGACGCAGGACTAAGCTGCAATCGCCCAGATACTCAAGTAAGTAGTCCTGTACCCGGACAGGTTGTCTGTTCATTTATCATAAACTTGCCCTTAAAGGAGCTATTTCTTGAACAGGAGTGGATAGCGAAGGCAAAGTTGATAAGGTGTCCGGCTCCCCTCCCAGAGACCACGCCGGATCCCATGCTGACCAAGATCTTTGAAGGCCGCCTTTTGAAGAAGGCGAAGGGGGGCGGGAAGCAACTGCCTCCGCGAAGGAGGCTTTCAAGGAAGGAAGGATCGAAAGTCCCACCCTCCAAGGAGATAAGAGGACCGCTTCGGAAGATCCGGAGGTCCAGGCCTCAAAGAGGGGAAAGAAATCTTCGTCAGAGAGTCCGGCGCTGGGAAGTACCCCAGCCGCACTATTTCCCCAAGGGGATCAGCCCTCTAGCGAGCCGTAAGTAAAAAAAAGAAGGGGTCTTGTAATAAGGGACATCCCTGTATTTATTTCTGAAGATAACCGGAATTATACCTTGTAGTTCGGATCTCAGCCCTTCTTAGCAGAGCTCATCTTCGGGGGATCTTCTTCCGGAGATGATGGAGAGCGAAACGCCTCCACCTGTCGCACCTTCATGCGGCGGGGCGACCACGAGGTGTCATCGCGGAGGGCTTCCCTGAGTCCGGCGGGGCCGGAAGGTCCGGCGCCAACTGGCATGCGGTCGGAGGAGCTGAAGGATCTTCTTGGGCGAGCGGCTATCTCAGAAGATCACCGTGCGCTAATGGGTACGGTGATTGAAAGAATTGCATCTGTTGAGAGCGGATTGCATGAAGCCGTCAGAAGCTTACTAACGGGGTTCGAGGTATGCAAAAATGATGAACCTTCTGACAGTTATGCATATAAAATGCACCATGTATAGATAGTAGCCCCTGAGACTCGGTATGTTGTCAAAATTGACAGCGTGCCGAGGATCATAATCTCAGTTATAACATATCGCCACTCCTAAATAGGTGGCAGGGCGTACGGTGGCCAGTCGGACTGATGAATTTGCCGAACTAAAGCGGCAACAGCGAGGCAGATCACGGACATCGCGCTTGTCAATAAGCGGTTTGACGAGTCACAAGGTATGCGACTTCTTCGCGGACTCCTGGTAAGGGAGCTTGACGCCCGTGCCTTACTACTTTTATGCTTAATGCAGGTGGTGCCGCTGCTGTGGAGGAGCTGCGGGCAGAACTCGCCCGAGCTAAAAGAGCAAGGCAGAAATAGTAATGCGGCCACTCTAAGGGCGGCCGAAGAGCTAAAAGCCGAACGGGCTGCTCACTGCCGAAGCAAAGAGGAAATGGCTGATATGGCCATAAATTTGAAGAATGCTACGACCGCTGCGGGGTTCTCGAAAAAGAACGTCAAGCGGAGCAAGAGGACCTGAAAAAGGCCACCGTCGAAGCCAAGGATGCCCGCTCCGCAATGAGAGCTGCAAAGGAGGAGCTGCGTCAGGCTGTGGATGTTGCTTCTTTGGAAAGCCTTTTACCTTTCTGAGAGGAAGTTCACGGATCCGAAGTATGCTCAGTTGGACCGGTTGTGGAGTTCGGAGGATGCTTATCTGGATTTAGCAGCGAGTGCAGCGGACGCGATCGAGCACTTCCGAGGCCAGAAGGGGCACAGAAAGGAAGAGCTGTTTTGGTCGTAGTTCCATAGACTAGAGCGTCCTCTTCCGTTAGCCGATCGGTTGGCCGAATGGGCCGAGCTGAATCGATTGTCCAGACTTGCCATGAAGCATGTCGTGACTCATTTGTGGCCGGGGAAACCTCAGCCGAAGAGTTATTTTGGCTTATTGCAGCAGTTCCTTGGTGCGGTACCGCGTATCGATGCAATGAAGCGGTCGGCGTGCATTGAGGGTGCGCGGATGGCTCTTGCCCGTATCAAGACATACTCGGCAGAAATGAAGGCCACCGACGTTGCGTCCCCAGATTCGGACGGAAGCCGAATACCAGTCGAGCGCTATTTTGAGGAAGTTCTTCCGGGCGCTCGTTTAATGGAGACGCAGTGCTCGAAGGATGTTATGTTTGAATGACATGTGTAACTTATGAAACAACGTTTCAATATAATATAAGAGCTTTTTTATACTTGTGCGTTCAAGTAGTGAACTACTCCCTGTGCGGCCGTTGATGTATATGTATATATAATCTGAAAGATGGCGATCTTGACTTCATTACGCACATAGTGCGGGGTGTTTGCAAAGAAGGCGCTTTTTCACACTTAATCCAACGTCTTGGTCCTATTAAGGAGGTGGTAGCGTAGCAAACTAGGCAACCAGACTATAATGCTTTATCACTTTCACTTAGCCATAGGAGTTCGATGGTGGGGCTAATATATAGCCCCTGGAGGCACCGCACTCTCTCCGAATTAAAGTGCGTATATGCTGGCGGGAAAGCGGTCCTTCGTTAATGCGGAGGAATTCTAAACATTCGGTGGGTCATCGAGTCGTTGACCGGTCTCTCGCTATATCATGACGATCGGTTTAGCTTCCTCCTTTGAGGTGCTCAACCCAGCTCAACCGGGCACTATCGCGGTGGTTCTCCCAGTGCTACCTTAGCCGATATAACGGAACATAAGGTACCAAAACATGGGAGCCGGGCAAACCCAACATTTGACCAAAGACATGATTCGGAGCTGATGCATATAAGGCCTAACTCGGGATGCCGAACACTCCCTAAGGTATTCGGTCTTTATAAAAACGGGCAGAATAATGCCCTAAGCCCCTGGTGTCCAGGTACGTGCAAAAATTCTGGTGCGGCCGATGCCAAAACGCCAGCCTCCTCCTTGGTTATAGCTAGAAACCAGGGGATGTGTATCAACAAGAGACAGTAAAAAAGGTTTACGCAGGGTCTTAATCTAAAAAGAATCCTTGCAACGGGTCCCTACTGCACGTCTGTGCCCGTGTCTCCGTTGTGCCGTATCCTGGACGGGTGTAGCACGTTGTTCATCTGTAAAAGAGAGGAACTTAGTTGAAAAGAAAAAGGATCATGCGAAAAATGTACTTTATATGAAATAAACAGAGTATGGTTTTGGAAAGTGAATAAAATTGAGCTTTATTGTCTCTTGTTGTACATGCGTGCAACCCCTTGTACGGGGGTATGCCGCTAGTAGGCGCCGGACTCGTCTAGCCATGTCCGAGGTTCGAATGACCTATTCAGGTGCTTTGGTTTAGGGGAGCCGGATTGATGTGGGGCTGTCAAGGCAGTCTCGTGTTCTTCTGTGCTCGAGTAGCACTTAATACTCCCTTTTAATGAGATGATGCCGCGTGGACCGGGCATTTTAAGTGTAAGAGATGCATAATGCGGTATTGCTTTAAAGCGGGCGAAAGCTTCATGCCCCAGTAGTGCTTGATAGCTACTTTCGAATGGGGTGATGTGGAAGGTTAACTTTTCGCGACGGAAGTTTTCGGATGAGCCGAACATAACTTCTAGCAGTAGGGAGCCTGTACAATGGGCATATGTGTCTGGCATTATTCCTTGGAAGGAACTGTTGCTATGGCTAATCCTGTTTGGGTTTATCCCCATGTTGCGGATTGTGTCCTGATATAGCAGTTTTAAATCACTGCCGCTGTCCATTAGGACTTGCGTACATTGAAGACCGTCGATTATAGGTTCTAGTATCAGGGCAGTCCATCCTGCGTTCCAAATACTTTTGGAGTAGTCCTGATGGTCGAAGGTGATTGGTTTTGACAACCACTGTTGGTACTCCGCTAGGGTAGTCTGTGCGGCGCGCATTTTAGTGGGCGCCGCACTGTTTTTCCCTTTTATCACGTGAAGTGAGTTTACTGTTTTAACCTCTTATGGGAAATTATTTTGTTTTCCGGGGCTCTGCTTGTGGTGCTCGTCATCATCCTCACTTGGTGTGTCGAGCCCCTTGTGTTCGGCATTGAGTCTGCCGGACTGCTTGAAGACCCAACAATCTCTGTGGGTATGGTTTGCGGGCCTCCGAGAATCTTGTGGATTTGGCATATCTTGTCCAAGATTTTGTTTAAGTTGGATAGCTCATCGCTATTGTCCTTAAGGGGCAGTTTTTTATTGTTCTGCCGTGAGCTTTTGAATCCGGCGTTGACTGACACGCTCTTTGGACCGTCCCCCTTAATCCGGCGCTGGTCCTTGCTGCGTCGTGGTTTCCCATTCCCATACCTGACTTCGGATGTACTTGGGTCGCTGGTACTGCATCTTGTTAGCCAGCTATCCTCTCCCGCGCAAAAGCGGGTCATGAGGCTTGTTAATGCGGCCATTGTTCTCGGCTTTTCTTGGCCGAGGTGTCTGGCGAGCCATTCATCTCGGACGTTGTGTTTGAAGGCTGCTAAGCCTTCGGCGTCCGGAGAGTCGACTATTTGGTTCTTTTTGGTAAGGAACCTGTTCCAGAATTTCCGGGCTGACTCTCCGGGCTGTTGAGTTATGTGACTTAGATCGTCTGCATCCGGAGGGCGGAAATCGGTCCCCTGATAATTTGCCCGAAACGCATCCTCGAGCTCTTCCCAACTTCCAATGGTGTTTTCGAGAAGGCTTTTAAGCCAATGCCGAGCTGGCCCTTTGAGCTTGAGGGGTAAGTATTTTATGGCGTGGAGATGATCTCCTCACGGCCATGTGTATGTGGAGGATGTAATCCTCAATCCGAGACTCGAGTGCATTGTTCCGTCATATGACTCTATGTTTACGGGTTTGAATCCCGCTGGGAATTCGTGATCCAGCACCTCATCGGTGAAACATAGGGGGTGCGGCACCCCTATATTTGGGTGTGCCGTGATGTTCGGATATTTGGCGTGTTGCATTGCTTTGAAGAGCTTGCTTTCTCGGCCCATAGATGGACCTAAGCGGGCCATCTTTTGATCTGAATCCTTATGCGGATCGCGTCTGCGGCTTGTGTCTTGGCGCCATTTGCCGCTCTCTGTTTGCCGTGGGGTCGTCCATCTGACCGGGTGGCCTTCTTGCTTTCTGATTGTGGGGGCTCTACGGCCTCCTCATCAAATTCGGGCTGTAGTTTTCACTTTGGGTAGCTCTTTATTCGGCGACTGTCGCTGTATTTGTCTGCGGTGTTGAATACTTTGCTCCATCTGATTCTGAGTGCATCTTCCGCTGTTTTGAGCTTCCGTTTCTGCTTTTTCAGGCTACGCTGCGATGGCGTGAGCCTTTTGTGGAGGTTCTTCTGCTCCAACAATTTGTCCGGCGTGAGATCGTCCGGACTGTTATGTTCGCCGGGGACGGGTTGTTTATCCAAGTTGTCCTGTTCGGACGGTTGCTCGATAGCATGTTCGTCGTCCACCGGTTTGCCCTGCTCTATGGCCGTGTCTTTGTCAAGGCGGGACTTGGTGCGGCATTTATGTTGCCATTTTGACTGCTTTTCGAGGGATTTATCCTTCGTAGTGTCCCGTTGTTCCTCGTCGTCACTTCCTTTAGGTGTATCCACCATGTATACATCATGGGATGAGGTAGTTGTCCAGTATCCTATAGGTGCTGGTTTATTGTTGTCTCCTACATCGTCGTCCATACTGTCGATGTCTTCGGAGTCGAAATCGAGCACGTCGTTTAAGCTTTCGACAGTGGCTACAAAGTGGGTGGTGGGTGGGCGTTGAATTTCTTCGTCGTTCGCATCCCAACCTTCCTGACCGTAGTCCGGCCAGGGCTCTCCTGATAAAGAGAGAGACTTTAGCGAGTTCAGGATATCGCCGAAAGGCGAGTGCTGAAAGATGTCCGTGGCAGTGAATTCCATAACCGGCGCCCAATCGGATTCGACTGGCAGGGGCGCGGAAGGTTCGGAGTCCGGAAAGGAGTCCGACACCTGGGAGTCACGAGCTCCACGACGGACAGGGATGGTGTTCGGCTCGATCGTCGTAGAGATTTCAACCCCTGAGGTGGTGTCCAACCAACCATCATCGATTGGCGAGATCGGCTCCGAATCAATGTCCGGAGCGGACACTAGTGCGGCCTCCAGGACACTGTTCGGCGGCAGAGTTAGATCATGCCCATCGAGATAGTGCGGCGCGCTCGGCTACGGCTCGAATTCGTCGAAGATCAAGTCTCCGCGGATGTCGGCTGTGTAGTTTAAACTTCCAATCCAGACCTGATGGCCAGGGGCGTAGCTTTCGATCTGCTCCAGATGGCCAAGAAAATTGGCCCGCAGTGCAAAGCCGCCGAATACGAAGATCTGTCCGGGGAGAAAAGTCTGCATACAGGACTGCGTCGTTATTGATGATCGAAGGAGCCATCGGGCCTATCGGTGGCGACAGGAGGAACTCTCAATGAAAGCACCAATGTCGGTGTCAAAACCGGCGGATCTCGGGTAGGGGGTCCCGAACTGTGCATCTAGGCGGATGGTAACGAGGAGACAAGGGACACGATGTTTTTACCCAGGTTGGGCCCTCTCGATGGAGGTAATACCCTACTCTGCTTGATTAATATTGATGATATGGGTCGTACAAGAGTAGATCTACCACGAGATCGTAGAGGCTAAACCCTAGAAGCTAGCCTATGGTATGATTGTTGTTAGTCCCTACGGACTAAAACCCTTCGGTTTATATAGACACCGAATAGGGTTAGGGTTACCTGAGTCGGTTACAATGGTAGGAGATCTACATATCCGTATCGCCAAGCTTGCCTTCCACGCCAAGGAAAGTCCCATCCGGACACGAGACGAAGTCTTCAATCTTGTATCTTCATAGTCTAGGAGTCCGGCCAAAGATGATAGTTCGGCTATCCGGACACCCCCTAGTCCAGGACTCCCTCACCTGCCAAAGGCTCTGGTGGTGGTGACATCGTCTTGGGATCCACGGTGACCTCCGTCCTGTCGTCCTTCTGGTCTTGGTCTCGTTGCACCGATATGGAAACCTTTGCCTGATGCCCCGAGACTCCTCTCCTGCACTTGCCTCTTTAGCACCAAATAGGAAACGAGGACACTGTGTGCGCTGGCGCTTGCCTGGCACCTGCCTGGCCCCAGTCGTCATGGCTTACGTCACAGGAACCTCGCGAGGTGCCCCTTGCCTTGATCTCTCTTCCCCTCGCGAGCCGGCCAGGTGAGGCCGCCCCGAGGAGGTCTTGTGTCGTCCGCCTCACGAGGCTTGGCCCCTCGCTAGGGTCTTGAGTGTTTGCTGGAGAATATGGGCCGTACAGGGCCGCCGGTGGAGCCACGCCGTGGGCCGCAGGCAGGCAACTCTGGGGACCCCCGTTTCCAGGACACCGACAGCACCACACATGGCTAAACAATAAAATTGTGTGTTTATGGGGTGCCCCCCTCCCCGTATATAAAGGAATGGAGGAGGGGGAGGGCCAGCCCTCTCAGGGCGCGCCCAAGGGCGGGAGTCCTACTCCTGGTGGGAGTAGGATTCCCCCTTCCCTAGTAGGAGTAGGAGAAGAAGGAAGGGGGAGAGAGAGGGAAGGAAAGTGGGGGCCAGCCCCCCACCCAATTCGGATTGGTCTTGGGGGCGCCCTCCACCTAGCCGCCTCCTCCTCTCTCCCACTAAGGCCCAATAAGGCCCATTGACTCCCCGGGGTGTTCTGGTAACCCCCCGGTACTTCCTTAAATGCCCGAACTCACCCGGAACCATTCCGATGTCCAAACATAGCCTTCCAATATATTGATCTTTATGTCTCGACCATTTCGAGACTCCTCGTCATGTCCGTGATCACATCCGGGACTTCGAACAACCTTTGTTACATCAAAACACATTAACTCATAATACCAATCATCATCGAACGTTAAGCGTGCGGACCCTACGGGTTCGAGAATTATGTAGACATGACCGAGACTCATATCCGGTAAATAAAAAATAGCGGAACCTGGATGCTCATATTGGTTCCTACATATTCTACGAAGATCTTTATCGGTCAAACCGCATAACAACATACGTTTGTTCCCTTTGTCATCGGTATGTTACTTGCCCGAGATTCGATCGTCGGTATCTCAATACCTAGCTCAATCTCGTTACCGGCAAGTCTCTTTACTCGTTCCGTAATGCATCATCCCGTGACTAACTGATCACATTTCTTGCAAAGATTATAGTGATGTGCATTACCGAGAGGGCCCAGAGATACCTCTCCGATACACGGAGTGACAAATCCCAATCTTCATCTATGCCAACACAACAAACACCATCGGAGACACCTGTAGAGCATCTTTATAACCACCCAGTTACGTTGTGACGTTTGATAGCACACTAAGTGTTCCTCCGGTATTCTGGAGTTGCATAATCTCATAGTCATAGGAACATGTATAAGTTATGAAGAAAGCAATAGAAACAAACTAAACGATCATCGTGCTAAGCTAACAGATGGGCCAAGTCAATCACATCATTCTCTAATGATGTGAGATCGTTCATAAAATGACAACTCTTTATCCATGGCTAGGAAACTTAACCATCATTGATTAACAAGCGAGTCAAGTAGAGGCATACTAGTGACACTCTGTTTATCTATGTATTCACACATGTACTAAGTTTCCGGCTAATACAATTCTAGCATGAATAATAAACATTTATCATGATATAAGGAAATATAAATAACAAATTTATTATTGCCTCTAGGAAATATTTCCTTCAGTCTCCCACTTGCACTAGATTCAATAATATAGATTACATAGTAATGATTCTAACACCCATGCAGTCTTGGTGCTGATCATGTTTTGCTCATGAGAGAGGCTTAGTCAACGGGTCTGCCACATTCAGATCTGTATGTATCTTGCAAATATCTATGTCTCCCTCCTTGACGTGTCTTGATGTGCAGATGGGATTGAAGCATCTCTTGATGTGCTTGGTTCTCTTGTGAAATTTGGATTCCTTTGCCAAGGCAATTGCACCAGTATTGTCACAAAAGATTTTCATTGGACCCGATGCACTAGTAGGAAACCTAGATTGGATATGAACTCCTTCATCCAGACTCCTTCATTTGCTGCTTCCGAAGCAGCTATGTACTCCGCTTCACACATAGATCCCGCCATGACGCTCTGCTTGGAACTGCACCAACTGACAGCTCCACCATTCAATAAAAATACGTATCCGGTCCGTGACTTAGAGTCATCCGGATCTGTGTCAAAGCTTGCATCGACATAACCATTTAAGACGAGCTCTTTGTCTCCTCCATAAACGAGAAACATATCCTTAGTCCCTTTCAGGTATTTTAGGATGTTCTTGATCGTTGTCTAGTGATCCACTCCTGGATTACTTTGGTACCTCCCTGCTAAACTAATAGCAAGGCACACATCAGGTCTGGTACACAACATTGCATACATGATAGAACATATGGCTAAAGCATAGGGAATGACTTCCATTTTCTCTCTATCTTCTGCAGTGGTCGGTCATTGAGTCTGACTCAACTTCACACCTTGTAACACAGGCAAGAACCCTTTCTTTGCTTGATCCATTTTGAACTTCTTCAAAACCTTATCAAGGTATGTACTTTGTGAATGTCCAATTAAGCGTCTAGATCTATCTCTATAGATCTTGATGCCCAATATATAAGCATCTTCTCCGAGGTCTTTCATTGAAAAATTCTTACTCAAGTATCCTTTTATGCTATTCAGAAATTCAGTATCATTTCCGATCAACAATATGTCATCCACATATAATATCAGAAATGCTACAGAGCTCCCACGCACTTTCTTATGAATACAGGCTTCTCCAAAAGTCTGTATAAAACCATATGCTTTGATCACCCTATCAAAGCGTATATTCCAACTCCGAGATGCTTGCACCAGTCCATAAATGAATCACTGGAGCTTACACACTTCGTTAGCACCTTTTGGATTGACAAAACCTTCTGCTTGCATCATATACAACTCTTCTTTAAGATATCCATTAAGGAATGCAGTTTTGACATCCATTTGCCAAATTTCATAATCATAAAATGCGGCAATTGCTAACATGATTCGAACGGACTTAAGCATCGCTACGGGTGAGAAGGTCTCATCGCAGTCAACTCCTTGAACTTGTCGAAAACCTTTCGCAACAAGTCGAGCTTTGTAGACAGTAACATTACCGTCAGCGTCAGTCTTCTTCTTGAAGATCCATTTATTCTCTATGGCTTCCCGATCATCGGGGAAGTCAACCAAAGTCCACACTTTATTCTCTATGGCTTCCCATCTCAGATTTCATGGCCTCAAGCCATTTTGCAGAATCTGGGCTCATCATCGCTTCCTCATATTTCGTAGGTTCGTCATGGTCAAGTAACATGACCTCCAGAACAGGATTACCATACCACTCTGGTCCGGATCTTACTCTGGTTGACCTATGAGGTTCGGTAGTAACTTGATCCGAATTTCATGATCATCATCATTAGCTTCCTCACAAGTTGGTGTAGGAATCACTGGAACTGACTTCTGTGATGTAGTACTTTCCAACTCGGGAGAAGGTACAATTACCTCATCAAGTTCTACTTTCCTCCCACTCAATTCTTTCGAGAGAAACTCCTTCTCTAGAAAGGATCCAATCTTAGCAACGAATATCTTGCCTTCAGGTCTATGATAGAAGGTGTACCCAACAGTCTCCTTTGGGTATCCTATGAAGACACATTTCTCTGATTTGGGTTCAAGCTTATCAGGTTGAAGATTTTTCACATAAGCATTGCAGCCCCAAACTTTAAGAAACGACAACTTGGGTTTCTTGCCAAACTACAGTTCATAAGGTGTTGTCTCAACGGATTTAGATGGTGCCCTATTTAACGTGAACGCAGCCATCTCTAAAGCATAACCCCAAAATGATAGCAGTAAATCAGTGAGAGACATCATAGATCGCACCATATCTAGTAAAGTACGATTACGATGTTCGGACACACCATTACGCTGTGGTGTTCCAGGTGGCGTGAGTTGTGAAACTATTCCGCATTGTTTCAAATGAAGACCAAACTCGTAACTCAGATATTCTCCTCCACGATCAGATTGTACAAACTTTATTTTCTTGTTACGATGATTTTCTAATTCACTCTGAAATTCTTTGAACTTTTCAAATGTTTTAGCCTTATGTTTCAACAATTAGATATACCCATATCTGCTCAAATCATCTGTAAGAAAATAACGATACACACCGCGAGCATCAACACTCATCGGACCACATACATCAGTATGTATTATTTCCAACAAGTCTGTTGCTCGCTCCATTGTTCCGGAGAACGGAGTCTCAGTCATCTTGCCCATGGGGCATGGTTCGCAAGCATCAAGTGATTCATAATCAAGTGATTCCAAAAGCCCATCAGCATGGAGTTTGTTCATGCGCTTTACACAAATATGACCTAAACGGCAGTGCCACAAATAAGTTGCACTATCATTATTAAACTTATATCTTTTGGCTTCAAAACTATGAACATCTGTATCACCACTATCAAGATTTAGTAAAAATAGACCACTCATCAAGGGTGCATGACCATAAAAGATATTACTCATATAAATAGAACAACCATTATTCTCTGATTTAAATGAATAACCGTTTCGCATCAAACAATATCGAGATATAATGTTCATGCTCAACGTTGGCACCAAATAACAATATTTAGGTCTAAAACTAATCCCGAAGGTAGATGTAGAGGTAGCGTGTCAACGGCGATCACATCGACTTTGGAACCATTTCCCACGCGCATCATTACCTCGTCCTTAGCCAATCTTCGCTTAATCCGTAGCCCCTGTTTCTAGTTGCAAATATTAGCAACAGAACCAGTATCAAATACCCAGGCTCTACTGCGAGCATTAGTTAAGTACACATCAATAACATGTATATCAAATATACCTTTTACTTTGCCATCCTTCTTCTCTGCAAAATACTTGGGACAGTAGAAGCACTCAGTCTCAGGCTTAGGTCCAGACTTGGGCGTCTTCACTTGAGCATCAACTTGCTTTCTATTCTTCTTCAATTTCCCCTTCTTCCCTCACTAGTAGAAAAGAGGGCTTTGGTCCACCCCGGGTTAGCCCATTAGTCCCGGTTCAGTCTAGAACCGGGACTAATGGGGGCATTAGTCCCGGTTCGTGCGCCTAGCGGCCACGTGGGCTATTTCTCCCAGTTTGTCTGGACCTTTTAGTTCCGATTGGTGCCACGAACCGGGACTAAAGGGTGTGATGACCATTAGTCGGTTAAGTGGCACCAAGCGGGACTAAAGGTTAGACCTTTAGTCGGTTCGTGCCACCAACCGGTACTAATGGGGTTTGAGGCATTAGTACCGGTTAATGGCACAAACCGGGACTAAAGGTCCCATTTTCAAACTCCCACCCCCCCTGGGATCGCCTTTTCTGTTTTAAAAAAATAAAAGAAAATGATGAAAATGTCAAAAAAATAAAAAAAATAAATTTCCCATGTGATATGTGGTCTAGTTGTTGGGAAAATTTGCAAATGTGAATTTCGAATTTATTTGCAAAATCTCTCTAGAATTTAGTAAAATGAGCATAACTTTTGCATACTGACTCGGATGAAAAAGTTTTTTATATCAAAAATCATCTACTCGAAAAGTTACATCCAAATTTAACAGGGGGGAACCCCATTAAACATTTTCAAAATCCTCAAAAACCTAACCGAAAAAAAGTTACGGGGCTTTTAAGATCTAGAGTGGAAAAAATCGAAAAAATTTCAAACTGTGGTCAAACTAATTATTCTAGAATATTAGTGTTACTAAATAATTATTTCAGTTATTTTGAATTTTGGTCAAATCTGGTGAAACTATGGTCAAATTGTGGTCAAACTATGGTCAAACTATGGTCAAACAATGGTCAAACTAATTATTCAAAATAACTATTGTTTTTTAAATAATTATTGTTTTTTAAAACAATAGTTTCAAACTCAAAGCAGTGAAATGTGTCACTTCATGCTCAAGCAAAATTCACGAGGGTTAATAGGATTGACATCGTATTATTGTCGAGAAAACAACAAGTGCGAGACTTGGAAGCGAGGAGAATAGAACCCGGAAGTTAAGCGTGCTCGGTTGGGGAGTGGGAGGATGGGTGACCGTTCGAGAAGTTAGATGATTAGGAATGATAAGGGGTGATTAGAGATTAGAGGATAAATTGAGCGGTGATGAGGGTGGTGATTAGAGATTAGAGGTTAAAATAATTCAGAAATTTGAAAATAAAAAATTCAAAAAACAAAAAATTCAAAAAAACATAAAATTTCCTTTAGTCCGGTTGGTGTTACCAACCGACTAAAATCGAGCTCACGTACACGGCCTTTAATCCACAGTTACGGATTGAGCGGGACTAAAGGGCCAGGGCATTAGTACCGACCCTTTAGTCCCGGTTCATGAACCGGGACTAAAGGCCCTCACCAACCGGGACAATAGGCCCTTTTTCTACTAGTGCCTTTACCCTTTTTCTTGAAACTGGTGGTATTGTTTACCATCAACACTTGATGACCCTTCTTGATTTCTACCTCCGCAGCTTTTAGCATTGCGAACAGCCCGGGAATAGTCTTATCCATCCCTTGCATATTATAGTTCATCACGAAGCTCTTGTAGCTTGGTGGCAGTGATTGAAGAACTATGTCGATGACACAATCATCAGGGAGATTAACTCCCAGTTGAGTCAAGTGGTTGTGGTACCCAGACATTCTGAGTATATGTTCACTGACTGAACTGTTCTCCTCCATTTTGCAGCTATAGAACTTATTGGAGACTTCATATCTCTCAATTCGGGCATTTGCTTGCAATATTAACTTCAACTCCTGGAACATCTCATATGCTCCATGACGTTCAAAAAATCATTGAAGTCCTGGTTCTAAGCTGTAAAGCATGGCACACTGAACCATCGAGTAGTTATCAGCTTTGCTCTGCCAGACGTTCATAACATCTGGCGTTGCTCCTGGAGTGGGTTTGGCACCTAGCGGTGCTTCCAGGACATAATTCTTCTGTGCAACAATGAGGATAATCCTCAAGTTACGGACCCAGTCCGTGTAATTTCTACCATCATCTTTCAACTTAGCTTTATCTAGGAACACATTAAAATTCAGCGGAACAACAACACGGGCCATTTATCTACAACAACATAGACATGCAAAATACTATCAGGTACTAAGTTCATGATAAATTAAAGTTCAATTAATCATATTAGTTAAGAACTCCCACTTAGATAGACATCCCTCTAATCATCAAAGGGATCACGTGATCCATATCAACTAAACCATGTCTAATCATCACGTGAGATGGAGTAGTTGTCACAGCCCCAGATCAGCCCTTGCTTGACTTTGCCTGCTCATCATGTCATCATGTTTAAATTCCTAAGAACTTGAAATGGGGATGTTGAAACCCTAGCACCAAATGAATTCAACTAGGGTTTACTAAAATCTTTTCAATGAACCCAAAATGCCCTTCCTAAATGTTCACCATCTTTGGTCCTGGCTAAACCCTCTGCCAAAATGGTTTCATATTTTTGGAGGCTATTCTGGATTTTTGAATTAATTCATAAGTATTTGAATTTGGACATTAAAATCTTATAAATATTTCTAAATGTCCAAATAATCCTGAAAGTACTTGGGGGCTAATGGAAATAATTCAAATAGTGCCCACAAATTTTGTCAGGATTTTAGAAAATGAGTTAGTATTTTTACTAATTCAAAACATATCAAAATAAATAGAAAACAGTAACAGAATTAGAGAGAGAGAGAGAGAAGGACCCACCTGGGCCTTACCAGTGCCGGCCAGCCCACCTAGCTAGTCCACTTGGCGGCCCAGCCCACCAGGGGCACGCTCGTCTTCTTCCCCTTGCCAGCGCACGAAGCAGCTCGGTGGCGAGCGCCGACGTTGCGCCCGGCCACCTCCTGCTTGCTTGCCGCTGCTGGAGTCGGCCCCGAGCGCCACGTGCATTGCCGACCCTCCACTGGACCTCTCTCTCACTCTCCCTCGGCGTCCTCCCCCTTCTCTGCTCTCTCCCCGCACGCGCCCGAGCGATGCCGTCGCCGCCGTTCGCCGTAGCGTAGCCACCGCATCCCCCTCGACCTATCTCCACGCCCTAGAGCTCCGCCTCGTCGCATGCATCGTCCTCGACGAGTCAAGCAACCTGGGGCGCGCCGTAACGCGGCCATCAACAACGTCTTCACCTCTGGCCGCCGGAGATCCCCCTTGCCGCCCCGACTGCTCCGGACCGCCTCTGAGCTCGCCGACCTCCTCGTCCGACTCGCCGTGAGCCTCTGACCCCGTCCGTCCCTTTCTTCTTCCCCGTAGGCCGCCGTAGCCACCGGACCGCCCACGCCCGAACCCGCCGCCGCCCGCGCTCGTCGCCGGTGATGCTACGGTGACCATTTGGTCCCGGCCATGCACCCATCATACTCACCGCTCCACGTAGATGCCGTAGTTTCTAATCGCACGTCGCCACGGCCACCGCAACCGCGTCCCCGCTCGCGCCCGAACTCCGGCGGCCGCAACCGAGCTCGCCGCCGTCGACTCCAGCCACCCCAGGCCCGGAGACCACCACCATCCGACGCGCCATCGCGCCAGCTCTCCGCAGGGCCAAAGGGCGCACCGAATGGTGCACCGTAAGCGAAACCCGAGCCCCTCCAGTGTGCCTCCGCCGCGTTTTGGTCGCCGCCGGCGTAACTCCGGTGACGCTGACGTGGCAGTCTCATTAGCCGCTAATGACCAGTCTAAACACCCCCTTGAGCCACTGCCATGTGGGCCCTCGAGCCTAATTAGGTTAGTTTAGTTTTTCTGTTAGATTAGTGCTAATGTCGTGGACCCCATGTGTCAGCTCTCACCTTGGCCTAGTCAGCGTTGACCGAGCCCACTTGCCATCCACTCAACTAGCCCTGAGACACTGACGTGTGGGTCCCAGCCGTCAGGTTTGACCTGGGTTGGCGTTGTTGACCTGCTGACATCATGCAGTCATCATGCTGATGCAGTATTTGTTTCTGGGATTTTAATAAATCAGAAATGATTTATTATTTTCAGAAAATGCCCTAAACTTCTGAAAATCTTATAAAATCAACCGTAGCTCAGAACGAAATAATTTAAATATGAAAAATTATCAGAAAAATCCAATCTATCCATATGTACATTTTTCATGCATGTTTAAGCAAATTAACTTCACTGTTTAGGATGAAACATGATTAGGACAAATTTGAAATTAGACTTGGAGTTGGAATTTGATCTAGCTTTGAATTCCACTTCAATCAAAATGACTTTCTGTTGCATTAGCCCAAATCTCAGCATATTGACATGTCATGATCATGCATCATATTGTGCAATGCATTGATTGTGTTCTTTCTGTGTTTGCCGGTGGTTGTTCCCCCTCGGTAGACGTATGTTCCGACGATGAGTTCAATGACACCGATGAATAGCTATACTATCTTCAGAAGTGCGAGGCAAGCAAAACCCCCTTGTTCATTCTGATACAATCCCACTCTCTCGCTCCTGCTCTCATTTACTGCATTAGGACAACAACGATTCATCTGTTACTTGTTGCGGTAGCTGAACCCCTTTATCCCCTGCATGACCTGTCATTCCACAGTAAATAGATGAAACCCACTAGCATGAGTAGGAGTTGTTTGATCCCTGTTGTGCCTACTCATTCATGTTTGTTTGTCATGCCTGCTACTGCTTAGAGTTGAGTCAGGTCTGATTCATCGGGGATGAATCAGAGGTGTGTGAACATGTCCTATTGTGTGTGAGGTAAGTGTGTGAACACGATTTGGTAAAGGTAGCGGTGAGAGGCCATGTAGGAGTACATGGTGGGTTGTCTCATTGAAACCGTCCTCAGGAACTGAGTTCTGTGCTTGTGATCCATGAACAGTTACTACCACACATTGGGTTCCCGTAACTCAACCCCTCTCGACTTATTATTCAACATGAACTCTGTCCAGGAGTTGCAACTAGTTTCTGGTGTTTGTAGGTAGTGTTAGTAGTCTACCAAGTGGCACCCGGTACAGGTGGGCCTGTGACAGACTAGGCACCATGGCACGGTGTACCAAGCGTAGAACCACCCGTCGAGGTGGGCTTGGGAACCGTGCACACATCGTTTGGGGCCGTGAGAGACACCTCGGCCGGATCTCCTTGCGGATGGAACCCGAATAGGCGATAAACCTGGGCAAGAGAATTGTGTGGTTAGTCAGGTCGTGGCCGACTCCCTCGCCAGGCTTCCGCTTGAAGTTTGCCGAGTTACACGAGGTGTACATGGAGGTAAGTGGCGAGAGCGTGTGTGAAGAAGTACATCCCTGCAGTGTTAATATGATCTATTCGAATAGTCGTGTCCGCGGTAAAGGACTTCTGGGTTGCCTATATCAGTTCATAGACAAGTGAAAGTGGATACTCTAAAATACGCAAGATAAGCGTGAGTGCTATAGATGGCATTCTCGTAGGGAGACGGGAGCAGATCCATAGTGGTGTATTGATATGGTGAATATGTGGACTCGTGTGCGCCACCTCAAAAGAGTTACTTGCGGCCGTAGTTCAGGATAGCCACCCGGTCAATGCTGGCTTCTGCAGTCAAACTCCACCACCCCTTTGTTGATAATGATGCATGTGTAGCTAGTTACGATGTAAGTCTTCTTTGAGTACAATTGTACTCACGTTTGCCTATTTTATGTTTTTGCAGAGAGACTTGGTCTCGCTAGTAGTTCTCTGCGTGGACTTGACGTTTAGCTTGTTACCTCATTTCGATCTTGTGCCCTCGGCAGATCTGGTAGATAGTCAGGCTTCTCAGCCTTTTTCATTTATAGATGTCTGTACTCAGACTTGTTAAGCTTCCGCATGTGCTTTGACTTGTATGCTCTGAATGTTGGGTCATGAGACCCATGTTTGTAATATCTTGCTCCTCGGAGCCTAATGAATAAATACTTGAGTCGTAGAGTTATGTTGTGATGCCATGTTGTATTTACACATATTGAGCATATTGTGTGTATGTTTGAAATGCTTGGTATGTGTGGATCCGACAATCTAGTTGTTTATCCTTGGCAGCCTCTCATATGGGGAAATGTAGTCTAGTGCTTCCTGAGCGATAGTAGTCCGCTTCTGACCGGTTCACCGGAGTCCTGCTAGCCCAGCACTACCGCTCTGGACACTTGACTGGCGGCATGTGTTTCACTTCGTTCTGTGTACATCGCCTTCGAGGAAATGTCACGCGGTGACATCCGAGTCCTGCCTAACTGCTACAGCCCGGGTTCCCGGAGTCCTGTTAGCCCAGTGCTACAGGCCGGATTCACACGCTGCTGACCGACATGCTCGATGTGATTCATGTATGCATGTCCCCATGGGTTAGTGCCGCTTTGGGTTCACGACTAGCCATGTTGGCACGGGTTCTCTGTCATATGGATGCTAGCGACACTATCATATACGTGAGCCAAACTGCGCAAATGGTCCCGGGCCATGGTAAGGCGACACCCGTGGGAATACCGTGCGTGAGGCTACAAAGTGATACGAGGTGTTACCGGCTAGATTGATGTGACTTGGAATCGGGGTCCTGACAGCTTTGGTATCAGAGCCTGACTGCCTGTAGGTTTACCAAGCCAAACTGGTCGAAGTTGTGTGTAGAAATGCTTTAGTAATGTAAGGGAATTGATTGTGGAAGGGAACGTAAGGCTCTTTTTACTCCTTATACCTCATGGCCTTCTGATCTGAGTCATCCTCTTCTCTTCTCTGAGGATTAAGAACTAGGCCTTCTCATCTATCTATCAGGATGACGTGTTACTAATCCATAGACTTATAGGATTGTTGGTTTCAAGCCCCAGTTCAGTTTCTACTACTTCCGTGTGTTCATAGTTGGTCTCAGAACCTTGATATTATGATGATCAAGTGGTTATGCCACCATTTTGCAGGATGTCTCAAATCTTTTGAGCATTTACAGCCGTTATGATGTCCGAGTCGTCCCAGGTTTCTAAACTATCTGATGCATTTGCAAATCCCTTCCTCCCGTTCCTGATGTCCTTTTGGGCCAGATTAAGCACACTAATCGGTGAGTTGAGGTACTCTGTTGCCTTGACATATATGTTGGAGTTATTATTATGACCCTAGGTGTTTTAGGAAGTCACCTAGTAATTTAGCAATGCTTTTGTGTCTCCAGTGTGATGACTCTGGCCATCAATCTCGAAAGCATCCCGTGATGTTATTAGTTAGTAGGCATTCTATTCCTGGGTTCTTAAACCCGAGATTCACCCTACTTCATGTTGTTAGTATTTGCTAGTTCCTTTAGGATATTAGTAACCTTGCGACAGTCCTCGAGGTCCGTGGTATTTCCTTCTTCCAAATACTATGAACCACTTATGGCAGAAGTTTGCTGGATCAAAAGATCACAACAGGAGTGCCCTCGATGAGTTCTCCATTCATAATTGTGATTCTGCCAGTTCTACCTCTCTGCATGGATTACCTGGAAGAAACTTGTTGAACTTTGTTCGACATACTAATCTATGCATCCACAACTCAGAAAGTTATATGTTCATTGAGTTGTCCCTCTTAGTTGTCTTCTGATCCTCGTCTATCAATTGATAGTCAAGAGTATGCGTGCATTCGTTTAACGATGCCTATTACTCTTGTGGTCCATCAAGCCATCCTATCCGGGATGACTTGGAGAAACAAACTCCAGTACCTCATCCATTTCTAGGATTGGGGTCAAAGTAGTTGTATCCCGCAGATCAAAATGTCAATTCAGCCTTGTTCTGTTCTACCTTGGAGTATTACCCCCTTTATGTCAGAATTGTCATGTGAACTGCACCAACTCTCATGAATTCTTGACATAGTGATACTTCTCACCATCATCATTCATTCCTCGGTCCTCGAGTTGTTGTAACCGGAATGCCGACAAGTGAATTGTGATGTGTGAAATCAATACTCCGAGCAACTCGTTGCTTGGTAGTAAATGGACAATATTCTCATTCTTAGCGTGTTGGTTATTAAGTCATCATCCTAAGATTGATCGTGCTACCTAGTCCTTATTTCTGGTGCACTCTTAGATCAATAGTTTGGATTGTGTCAATCCCTCGCTCTATTGATCATATCGTCTTGACCTGAAAAGCAAGATTGTTCTCGAGCTTAGTAACATATCGGTGGTTCGTGATATTCCGATTATCTTCTTGGAAGTATCACCAGGTTGTCACCTGACCGCTATGTTGAGTTCGTGATCAAGTTGGTTTTTCTCTAAACCAGCCATTCTCCAAGAATCTGTATTTGGATACCCCTGAGCTAGTTGGTTAAGCTAAACAACAACTTGGAGAGTTGGAAGATGAAAGCTTGTCCGACTTAGTTCATTTTAAGGGATATCCTTTTGAGTGTGTCTTTGAAGAAAGATGATATCTTCATTGAATGATCCCCGTGATCAGTTGTTGAACCTATTGTCTTATCAAACTTTGACTTGAGTATGGGCTATTGTCAAGTCAAATCAGAACCAACGATGTTCGTAATGTTGTCTTACTCGTGGTTGATTCCTCGAGCATGCACCATTATACTCCTTGGGTCTGACCAATGCTATCACCGTGTTCACATGATGGTGGAAGTCCAGTGATATGGAAATTTTCGATGAGTTGTTGTTGAGTCCATCAGCAGCATTCTGTCTCCCCCATGAGTCATGTTGAACACCAACCTAGTGTTGGAAACTTTGTAAGCAATGCCCTTGTGTTCCGTTCATGAAGCTTATGCTTGGATGGAAGAAGTGACTTCCTCGAATTCATGTGCATTGGTGCAAGTTGCTGCCGTGAGTACGAGAAAGGTTTGTTTTGTTTCTCTTGGAATCATCCCAAATCAGTCATGCATATGTGCGAAGTATTCTATGGTTTGATAGATTAATTACCTCCACTCCATATGTATCCCTAGCACACCAAGCCACTGATTGATTTGTTCAAGGAGAAGGAGTTCCTTCATAACAACTAGTCATGACTTATGTTAGGACTTCGTTATCCTCGATGATGGTTCCCAACCTGAACTCAGTAGTGTTTTATTATAAGACTACTAGGTGGTCATGCTTGTCTAGGACAGCATGTTCACATGTGTGTAGCAGAACCAGCTCATGTTTTGGAGCTTGCTATCGTAGTTCATCTCCCGAGAATCTCGCAACGTTATCTCGTCGATTGGTGATGCAACTCTTCTTCTCAGACAAGTGAGTCTGAAGTATCCCGTTTCTAACCAGATCTGAATCTCAGGCAGTTATGATGGTTGGAACACTCCCAACATTTGCATTTTGTTCCCAGCTTGCACCCCATTGTGCCAAATTCCCATGGGCTGCCCTCTCAGTAATTGTTGTTTAGGATCATCTTCAAAAGAGGTCCTACGATGGGTCCCATCCATTTCCGATGATAAGCAAAATCATCCATCGCGTTGTCTTCAACAAGGTAGTCCACATCATCCATCCTAGTCCGAGTATGTCATTCCTTTGAACTCCGCCAAACGATCGTTTGTGATTGCCTTAGGCTGGTTTAGAGAGTTTCAATGTTTTCTGTATCGAAAGTAATTCTTTTTTCCACTTAAGGGATTAGTTCAACGAGTCACCTTCCCCGAGGTGCCCCGTTTTGGAATCATAGCAATTAACTCCTCGCTACTCTGACTCCATCCACCTTCTTTCCAAGCGTGGAATTGTTGCCCACCAAATCAAACCCCGTCATTTTTTCTTCCATCCCTCTCGATGTGTTTTGTGTCTCAACTCGAGATGTTCCAACATCTCATTCCACGAGTTGATCTTGAGTGCTCGATCTTCGAGGAGATCGTTTCCTATAGAGTATTCTTTTTGTCGCCATCGTGTTGGATGAAGATCTCGAAAGTAAGGACGTCAAGTTCAATTGCACCAATGAACCAACATCTTCGGGAAGGGCAATTGGATCGACAAGTTCGTGTTAGCTAGTGTCCCCTCTGTCTTCTTACCTCATGCCTGTAATCTCGGGACGAGATTCTTGTTTAGCGGGGGTGAGCTGTCATAGCCCCAGATCAGCCCTTGCTTGACTTTGCCTGCTCATCATGTCATCATGTTTAAATTCCTAAGAACTTGAAATGGGGATGTTGAAACCCTAGCACCAAATGAATTCAACTAGGCTTTAATAAAATCTTTTCAATGAACCCAAAATGCCCTTCATAAATGTTCACCATCTTTGGTCCTGGCTAAACCCTCTGCCAAAAATGGTTTCATATTTTTGGAGGCTATTCTGGATTTTTGAATTAATTCATAAGTATTTGAATTTGGACATTAAAATCTTATAAATATTTTTAAATGTCGAAATAATCCTGAAAGTACTTGGGGGCTAATGGAAATAATTCAAATAGTGCCCACAAATTTTGTCAGGATTTTACAAAATGAGTTAGTATTTTTACTAATTCAAAACATATCAAAATAAATAGAAAAAAGTAACAGAATAAGAGAGAGATAGAAGGACCCACCTAGGCCTTACCTGTGCCGGCCAGCCCACCTGGCTAGTCCACTTGGCGGCCCAGCCCACCAGGGGCAGGCTCGTCTTCTTCCCCTTGCCAGCGCATGAAGCAGCTCGGTGGCGAGCGCCGACGTCGCGCCCGGCCACCTCCTGCTTGCTTGCCGCTGCTGGAGTCGGCCCCGAGCGCCAAGTGCATTGCTGACCCTCCCCTGGACCTCTCTCTCACTCTCCCTCGGCTTCCTCCCCCGTCTCTGCTCTCTCCCCGCACGCGCCCGAGCGCTGCCGTCGCTGCCGTTCGCCGTAGCGTAGCCACCGCATCCCCCTCGACCTATCTCCATGCCCTAGAGGTCTGCCTCGTCGCCTGCATCGTCCTCGACGAGTCAAGCAACCAGGGGCACGCCGTAACGCCGCCATCGACACCGTCTTCACCTCTGGCCGCCGGAGATCCCCCTTGCCGCCCCGACTGCTCCGGACCGCCTCTGAGCTCGCCGACCTCCTCGTCCGACTCGCCGTGAGCCTCTGACCCCATCCGTCCCTTTCTTCTTCCCCGTAGGCCGCTGTAGCCACCGGACCGCCCACGCCCGAACCCGCCGCCGCCCGCGCTCATCGCCGGTGATGCTCCGGTGACCATTTGGTCCCGGGCATGCGCCCATCGTACTCACCGCACCACATAGACGTCGTAGTTTCTAATCGCACGTCGCCATGGCCACCGCAACCGCGTCCCCGCTCGCGCCCGAACTCCGGCGGCCGCAACCGAGCTCGCCGCCGTCGACTCCAGCCACCCCAGGCCCGGAGACCACCACCATCCGACGCGCCATCGCTCCAGCTCTGCGGGGCCAAGGGCGCACCGAATGGTGCACCGTAGGCGAAACCCGAGCCCCTCCAGTGTGCCTCCGCCGCGTTTTGGTCGCCGCCGGCGTAACTCCGGTGACGCTGACGTGGCAGTCTCATTAGCCGCTAATGACCACTCTAAACACCCCCTTGAGCCACTGCCATGTGGGCCCCCGAGCCTAATTAGGTTAGTTTAGTTTTTCTTTTAGATTA